>CM048745.1:184293028-185520111 GCA_026315105.1 Locusta migratoria
TGGAGTACAGACGACTAAGAAATGAGATTGACAGGAAGTGCAAAATGGCTAAGCAGGAGTGGCTAGAAGCCAAATGCAAATCCGTAGAAGAATGTATAAGAAGGGGAAAAGTAGATTCCGCCTACAGGAAAATAAAGGAGACGTTTGGGGACAGGAAGGGCAGCTCTACGAATATCAAGAACTCGGATGGGAAACCAGTTCTCAGCAAAGAAGGGAAAGCTGAAAGGTGGAAAGAGTACATAGAGCAGCTCTACAAAGGAAATGAACTTAGGGACGATGTTGTAGGAAGGGAAGAGGAAGTAGACGAAGACGAAATAGGAGATACTATACTGAGAGATGAATTTGACAGAGCCTTGAAAGACCTAGGTCGGAACAAGGCCCCAGGAGTAGATGACATACCCGCAGAACTATTAAAGTCTCTGGGAAAGCCAGCCATGACAAGACTATTTGAACTGGTGTGTAGGATGTATGAGACAGGCGAAATACCCTCAGACTTTAAGAAAAATGTAATAATCCCCATTCCAAAGAAATCAGGCGCAGACAGGTGTGAAAATTACAGAACCATCAGTTTGATAAGTCATGGTTGCAAAATTTTAACACGAATTATCTACAGGAGAATGGAAAAGCTGGTAGAAGCTGACATCGGGGAAGATCAGTTTGGATTCAGGAGGAGCGTAGGAACCCGGGAGGCAATACTCACTTTGCGTCTTATCTTAGAAGATAGATTAAGGAAAGGCAAACCTACATTTTTAGCTTTTGTAGATTTGGAGAAAGCTTTTGACAATGTTGACTGGAATACACTCTTTCAAATTCTGAAGTCAGCAGGGGTAAAATATAGGGAAAGGAGAGTTATTTACAACTTGTACAAAAGCCAGACCGCAGTTATTAGACTCGAAGGGCATGAAAGGGAAGCATCAGTTGGGAAGGGAGTAAGACAGGGTTGTAGCCTTTCTCCGATGTTATTTAATTTGTACATCGAGCAAGCGGTGAAGGAAAGCAAGGAAAAATTTGGAATAGGGATTAAAGTTCAGGGGGAAGAAATAAAAACATTGCGTTTTGCTGATGACATTGTAATTCTATCAGAGACAGCAAAGGACCTGGAAGAGCAGTTGAATGGAATGGACAGTGTGTTGAAGAGACCGTATAAAATGAACATTAACAAGAGCAAAACAAAAATAATGGAATGCGGTCTTAGAAAATCAGGCGATGCTGAAGGAATTAGATTAGGTAACGAAACAATGAAGGTGGTAGATGAGTTTTGTTACTTGGGTAGTAAAATAACATGCGATGGTCGTAGTACAGAGGATATAAAATGCAGAATGGCAATGGGAAGAAAAGCATTTTTGAAAAAGAGAAATTTGCTAACATCGAATATTAATTTAAGTGTAAGGAAGTCTTTTCTGAAGGCATTTGTGTGGAGTGTTGCGTTGTATGGGAGTGAAACATGGACGATAAGTAGTGCGGACAGGCAGAGAATAGAGGGTTTTGAAATGTGGTGCTACAGAAGAATGCTGAAGATTAGGTGGGTAGATCACATAACTAATGAAGAGGTACTGAACAGAATTGGTGAGAAAAGGAATTTTTGGCATACCCTGACTAAAAGAAGGGATCGCTTGGTAGGACACATTCTTAGACATCGGGGAATCGTAAATTTAGCATTGGAGGGAAGTGTGTGGGGTAAAAATCGCAGAGGGAGACCAAGAGACGCGTATAGTAAGCAGATTCAAATAGATGTGGGTTGCCGTTCTTATGAGGAGATGAAAAGGCTTGCTCAGGATAGAGTAGGGTGGAGAGCTGCATCAAACCAGTCTCCGGACTGAAGACCACAACAACAACATGCAACACGGACCAATTTTGTCTAGTTATGTGCGTTAGTCAGACCTTAATTTAGATGTATACGAGACAGACACTTAACTGTTATTTGATATTACGCTTGTCCTGTGATTTCTTGTTTATCACAAAAATGACAATTACATACTGCAAATAAATCTCCCGTTAAAGGTGAGTGGAATAGTTGCAGACTGTGACATCTTGCATGTGCTGCAGAGAAGGAAGAGGAAAAGTCTGGAAAAGGTTAAACATTTTGTTAGTCATGGGATTCGAACAAACCAAATATTTACACAATTTTACTGTTTATCAACGTATCAGTTGCGCCACGCGAGAATGTACAACGGTACTACGCACGATAATATATTTTCTTAGGGAATAGACCTTTTGTCATTGTCGATTGTGGACTGCTCTGAGAAACTGAAACATGGCGGTTTCGAAACAGTGAACCACTTCCGCGTAGCAATATATTGTTTCGAAACATAGAAACAATGGGCGACTGTTGTGTTTACTTACAGTTTATCGTCTTTCTGGTGTAGGTTCTGTGCCTCTTCATTTATCGTACCAATGTGATGTAACATAATTGTACTAATAATTTAAATTTTTGTGCATGTTTTTACGTTTTGGACGTGTTATTTATCTGTCTCACAGACGCACGACTCTAACCCATTGTACACCTTCTTCTTATCCGTAGCTTGGGCCTTAGTGACCATATGCCTACTCTACACTCCTCCTCCATCGCTTCCGGTTGCGAGCCTCTTGAAACCAATCACCTGCTCCTATTCTCATGTCCTCGGTGTCTCTGTCAACTTGTCTTTCCATCTTGTCCGTGGTCGTCCCCAGTATCTCCTTCCAGCTACCGTTCTCAGCAACACATGGGGCATCCTCCCTTCGCTCATCCTTGCTACATGTCCAGCCCAGGTCAACCTACTTCTCTTCATTCTTTTTATAATGTCCGGCTGTGCGTAAAGCTCTTTTAATTCTTGGTTTTTCGAATTCTCCATTCTCCTGTTTATGGATCTATCACAGGACCATAGATTTTTCGGAGGATTTTTCGTTCTAAAACCAGTAGTTACTGTTCATCTATTCTTCTGAGAGTGAGGCTTTCACAACCGTACATAACCACTAGCATAATCATACTTTGATACAAACTGGTCTTGAAGCTTCATATCAGGGACTTTTTCTTTAGCATGTCCTTGAAGGCTAAAGTAAGTTCTATTGCCTCCAACAATTCTTGCATTTATTTGAATTTCACAGAGGTTCTGATCACTAAAGAGGCTACCAAGATATTTTAAAGTACTCGGAGATTGTCCACCGTGAGCGGGTGCCCATCACTAGCCGACTTGCTTAGGGCCATGTATTGCGTCTTGTCTTCACTCACTTGCAAGCCTGCTTTACTGGTAATCTGGCAGTACGAGCTTGCCATTCTTCTCAGCTCTTCTCTACTGCCGCTGATTAGGATTACATCATCCGCGTAAGCCAGTCGAGTTCAAATGTTCAAATGTTTGTAAATCTATCGGACCAAACGGTGTGGTCATCAGTCCGTAGCTTACAAACTACTTAAACCTAGGTAAACTAACCTAAGGACAAACACACACACCCATGCCCCAGGGAGGACTCGAACCTCCACGGCGAGCAACCGCACGCTCCGCAGCGAGACGCTTTAGACCGCTCGGCTACTCCACCGCGGCGCCAGTCGAGTCACTGACGTGTTGTCTAAGGGTATTCCAATGGGGCCAGTTTTCATAAATTCCCGGTGTACTTTTTCTAGCACAAGGTTGAATAATATAGGGGAGAGTGCATCTCATTGTCTGAGGCAGTTCGAACATCAAACTGTTCTGATAAACCAGTACTTTTTTGTATGTATTGCAATATTAAAGGCGTGTATGTTGACTCTATACTTCGTGTGTCTGTGTGTGTGTATTGGTGGTGGGGGGGGGGGGGGAGGGGGCGTGAGTGATGCCATTTCTACGTCGTTCCCTGTGTGCGAAAAAGATGGAGTAAGTGTTTTTCATTTTTTGTTTGTCTGTATATAGATTGTTATGTGAATTAAAAGTAGTTAGAAAAGTAGTAACTATGTATAATTGTTTTCATATCGAAAATTCATCAGGTAGTGACTGGTAATGTTTGAAAACATTTGTTTTAATCTCCTCCGCTCTTGCTTTGTTTGAGGTTTTAATATTTCATATTATCATTAGTCACTTGTCAACCTCTAAGGGCGTAATTCAGCAAATATCACCCACTAAAAGGGGAAACGAATGAGCCCACAATGGCCGCATCAAACAGCCGTCTGTTTTAGCTCGTTCAGATTCTTTTATTGGCGCGGGGAAAACGAATTGCTCAAAGGCGTCTGCATTTCCTGAATTTTCATAACGTATAAATGCAAATTGAAACAAAATTTCGAACTGGCTCCATCTGGAGAAATATTCTGCCGTCCCCCCCATCCCCTGCGTATCCGCGAAACGCTAGGAGGGAATTCGATTTAAATGTAAATGGCAGTAACTAAACTCGGTTGTCAATACAGAGCGAAACCATTAAATGGAATCCGTTATGACACTTGGACGGGCGCCTCGTGGAAAATCAATCAGACCGGACGGGGTGGCTGTCAAGGTGGGTTGTCTCGGCTGACGGCCGAAGGGGAGGGGGTGCGGGCTCGGTTCGGTTGGCCAGTATCACTTGCACGTTGTCACGGCAACGAGCTAATTGAAAACCCGTGTCCGTTAACAGGTGTTGACGTTACTGGAACAACGTGTTCACCTAACACTCCACAAGTGTCACTTAAAAATTGAACGGGGTGCATAATGAAAGTTGTGAGCAACCCATTGTTATCTATCATTGGTACATCACAAATAGTAGACTAATGTGCAAATTTTTTTGTTTGACTTCCACAAACCTATCAGTAGACTATCAAAAATAACTTTGATGGAAAAAACTGAGGTAGTTACCTCTATCTCTGTTACAGATTCCATACATCCTTAAAATTTAACACACTTTATTCTATCCTACATTGTAAGCGCTTTTCATATTTGAGAGACTGTACATTTTCTTAGGTTTCCTCTAACTACAACTTACCGCGCCGTGTTGTTCGATCCCATATCTGATCCACAATGGTTTCTCGCCTCTCTTGTATGTTCTTACGACCCGGCCGCTTCGCAGCGCTGCAGTCGACAGGTTGCAGAAAACTACCGGGAGTTTCGTGACTCTTTATGTTAGTCTCTGGTCGAACTACAAAGAAGCGTTCAAACGGTACGCATTTGTCGAATCGTCTGCTTCATGTGTCCACTTGCTTTGTTGTCAAATTACAGCAAATGAATCGACGCGATAAGATCACTTTTCGAAACTGGAAGATATATTATGATTATTGTGATGATGAAAACATTTAGTTGTGTTGTAGACCGGCACTGTAAAACTGTTTTCGTGCGGTTTATGCGTAACTACGTCGCTCACATGTGTTAACGTCCTCATTATGAAATGCGACTTTATACTTCCAGCATCTGCGGTTTGAGGCACCTATATGTATGATGAACAAGCTCAGTTGTCTATACATAGACCTTTAACAGTGATAAAGCTTCAAATAATGCTCACCAAAAACAAATATTTCATCTATTAACTACAGAATGTTTCAGGAAAAATAACAAATATTTCTGAAGATGGTAATAAAGACGATTTGCAGTTAAAATTTCACATAACGTGTGTTCAGTCTTTATTGGGTACAAAAATAAAGCTCTTGGTATGTATAACAAACTTAAAGCACACGCAAAATGAGATATTTTGACTGATTCTTTCGTCAATTCTTGGTAGATCACCTTACTGATTTTTATTTAAACAACCGGTTTTCGACGTAGGTACTTCAAAGTCTGAAGACGTCCTTGTAGGCCGAAAACCGGGAAACTAAGTGGAAATGAACATGTAGAACATACATAAAATTCTACTTTGAAGTCAGTGTGATGTCCTACTACCAAGAACTGCCGGATAAATCAGTGAAAATGTCTTCAATTACATTTGCTCTAAATTTGTTTGGTTTTCATATTAACAGCTATACCTCTGTATTCAATAAAAATTGTACACATGCTACATGAAATTTTAATGCACTTCCTCTAGAGTATTACCTCCTAAAAAACGTACGACTGAGTCGAAAAACTACGTTCCTCTCAGCAGGAGACAAGTATACAGTCTCAAACAAATTCGCGACTTTGCTTCGTTTGTCTGCTGGGTTCCACATTCGGTCGTCTGCGCATGCGTGAAGCACTTCCATAAGCGTGAGAATAGGATCCATCCAATTCCGTCGAATAGCGATCGTATTCGTGCATCTTGTGCGAGTGGACGCGTCTACACTGTACCCCGCTGGCGTGACCGGTGCATCATGGGTAATCTCGTAGCCGGCAGCGGTGGCCAGGAGGACTGAGGCGCGCCAGTCACGGTCTGCACGACCACTACGGTCGGGGGTTCGAATCCCCCCCTCGGGCATGGATATTTGTGCCGTCCTTAGTATTAGCTAGTTCATACGTAGTTTGTGAGTTTAGGGACTGATGACCCCGTAGTTAAGTCCCATAAGCTATACAAACATTTGAACATTTTGGTAATCTCGTAAGCTCTCACTTACCGTGTAGAAAGGGCTTTAAAATGCAAACAATGTAACGCAGAACACTGCAGGATCGCAATTTACTAACGTTTCGCTACGTCTTGTCATGTTCTGACGCAATGGCGTATATGAGGATACCGATGGGGTGTGTCCCCTCTCCCCAAATGCGAAATGGTGAATATAAAGTAAAAAAAGTACAATATCTGAAATATTTAATGAATTATGCATGTATAGATCGCTGTGGTAGACAGACATATTTCCCTCATTTGGTGAGAGGTGTGGGGTTTTAGTGCTGTTAAGTTCATGCAGGTTTTTTTTTTTTTAATTGCGGTATTTTTATGATTTAATGTCAACAATATGAAAATCTTGATGATCAGTAACGTAAAAGGACATCAGCACAAATTATGCTCTGAATATTAAAAGTCGACCACTGTAGGTAACAAGAACTTTGCTTTGTTACTAAAACTAGCAAATAAGGTCCTTGTGAACTACTGGATACTCCCTGCCACAAAACATTGTTCCCTGGCACAAACTGAGAACTGACTCGTTTCAATTACTTCAATAACAGGAAGTTAATACTACAGTGGTCTATATACCTAGCAGCTCACACGTTATTACACACAGACATTAATAAGAGAGTCACCACAATTAAAGTTATCTTAGAAAGGTGGCTAGGAAACATTTATGGCGCAACGGAATTTACACTTGTGAAAATTAGCATCTGATCTTATTTTCAGCACTTGTGAAACAATATTAAATAAAAGAGGGAAGGTGCTCTAAAACTACAATTTATAGGCAACTTACGGATTATGCTGAACTTCAACTTGTTTATTCAGTTAAAAAGAAGCAAAATGGGGAACCAATTTTGTTAATATAATATAAATGCATTTCTTACATGAAGTAATGCGGACGGTGCCCAGCCTAAATTATACATGATTAAACGCTACTGGGGGAAAGGATTCACAAACAACACTCATTCTCTCACACACACGCAATGCCACAGCGAAACTCAGCAAAAACAGCGTGCTGAGACGAGGCGGAAGAGGGCGCCGCTATCGTAGGCGAAATTCATCAACTCAGAGGTAGCACAAAACATAATATACAATCACTTTGAAGCTGGCTCTGGTCTGTCGTGCCTGTTTTAAGATGGTGCGTGTGTATAGCAAGTTATATTACATCTATATTTGACCGCGAGAAAATACGCTAACGGTGACAACGCGGCTATGTTACCTGAACTCATTTCACTGAAGGTGAAGTGGTTGAAAATCGGATTCATTATACAAAATCACGGTGGATTCTTAAGTTGCAGTCTGTTAGAAATCGAGCTAGGTACTGGTTTTACAAGAGAAGTGGCGTGAACTCAGGCGACTAGCTGCATACCCCGGAAGTCGGAACTCGAACCCACGTGGTTCCGAAAACCGATAAAATTGAATAAATTCAGTTTCCTAAAAATAAAGAAAATTATCTACAGCATGGAGAATAATATAAGGAAGCGAATGAAATACAGCTACACGCGATAGGAGGCGATTACAGAGACGTATGAGGTCCACAAAAATGAAATAATTACAAAGTCGGAAAAATAAAAATAAGAATTACGGCATGCAACCCATAGAAATGTATAGAATTACATGAAGAAGCGAAAGAAATGCAGCTACACGCGATAGGGAGCGACTACAGAGACGGATGAAGTCCAGTCTCCAAAACTCGTAAAAGTGAAATAATTACAAAGTCGGAAAAATAAATATATGAATTACGGCAGGCAACCCATAGAAATGCTCAGAATTATATAAGGAAGCTGTTGAAGGAGGTTGTACAAGGCTCAGAGAGAATTACTGACACAGACAGAGTGCGTACCATAAGTCGGAGAAGAAACGGCAAAATTAAAATAGGCGGGGAGAGAAGATCGCGAAATATTAGTGGATACCAGAAGGATACCCGCATAGTTACTTGCCTGATGGGCATGGAACAAACAATAGTGGATGCTGAAGGCTTTGTTCTATGAACCAACCACGTGGAACACGTATCACTCACGGGAGGAAACTATGAGAGGATTCTTACGTTCACTGTATAAAATGAACATATCACCTATTAGAAATCGGGCCCCACAAAGCTAGAAAGTATTTCTCAGAGTTCATACACCTCCACATGATCACAAAAGGTTTGAAAATATCAGGCAGTTATCAAACTGCAACTAGAATCACACACACCGCGTTCATCTATTGGAAAACACTGAATTGAAAAACAAGAACACATTTCCGCACACGATCGGAGAAAGTATCCCAAATAATGATTCTAAGTTCACGAATATAAGTTAAACGTGCTAGTCAATGAAACGCTACCATTTCCAGAAACAAGATCAGAACCAACCTTACCTCACCAGACGACGAGCCGAGAGTGAATCGCCGTGCGGCCACCGGGCCGCGGGAAAACGGCCGGAAACCGGAAAATCTCTGAAAAAGCGGTGATGGGGACGGAGAGCGAGTACACTCGCGCTGGTGTAGGTCCGCTAACTAGCCCGCAACCAAAGGGTGTGGAAATCTCATTGGTCACCTCAGCAGCTATCGACTCTGAGCCAGAGAGAACGATGCAAAGCGAGATATCACTCCCGACATTCAAACAGCCATAGATTCTCGCACACAAAAGTACAACTGCACTCATAGCGACATCAAATAAATTATAACTTTACAGAAACTAAAAAAAAATTTATGGAAGACGACAGACGGTTGTGTTACAATATAAGCAACAAAACTGATACTGATACTGGGTGTCTGCTTGCAAGGACTTGACTTACCTTACATTATTCTTGCGCCCCACCCCCTCCCCTCCTCCCGAAAGTCTAAACTATATTCACCATTGTTATGACGTCATTAGTCTCATCACCACGCGAGAACAAGCAGCTCTTCCCAAATGACGGACTTACGTGTTTCGTTTCGACAGCGTGTTGCCACTGAATCAGTGGCGGATTCACCAGTAGGCTGAGTAGACTGGAACCTTAGACGCCAGATTTTAGGGGCAGCAAATTTTGGGCAACAGTTTTTAAATGGTAAGAGTAAAAAGAAGCAATGTAATTACGTATACCGAATGTACATTATTGTGTAAAAAGTATAAGTTATACCTTACCCCACATTATTGATAGTATACATCTGCTTTTATTAGCTCATAAATATACACAGAAAGTATTTCTTGTGCAATCTTAATCAAACATGTGGTTGGGTTGTAAAAATTATCTAAATTGACAATTCGTTCTAGTTCACAGCAATACTAACTAAAAATTCGCACTGACGTGTTTTACGGCCCACTTTAGATTTGTAGTTTTATAAGTTTTTTCAAAGATTTGGGACCAAAATAATAATGTAAATAATAAAAAAATTAATTAATTATAGTGTCTGAAACCCTTTTAGGAAAAAACAAATTAGGGAGTGGCGAGTTCTGAACCACAGAGCTTTAGCGTCATAGTCCAACGCCTTGCCCACTACGTTACGGCTATGAATCAAATGATGAGTCCTTTAATCTCATACTATTGATGGCCGTTGTTAACTGATGCTAATATGGCATTTGTAGACACTAGATCATCATTTATCGTACGAAGACCGATGTGTTTTTGTTAATTCTTCAGTGCGCCATTGCTTTGAAATAACAACGTGTAGGCTACAATAAGAAAATCATCAAATACGCAACGCAAGATGGCGTATCCTAGAGAGAGAGTGGGCAAGAATGTCACGTGATATTTCCGAACGGCTGGTTTTCGTTAATTCAGTGGAGGGTGCCAAATCTCCGTTATTTTTGCAAACAATTACAATTATATTACAACGGCTTTTTTGTATTACTACCGTATTTTTTGTCCAAAACATATGAAAAATTGAGGTTCTGGTCTCTGGCGGCCTACAATCATGTCTGTAAAATTTGGTGCTGATCGGTTAAACGGTTCGTCTTAAAAACAGGAAACACTTTACGGACAGACAGACAGACAGACAGACATCCCAAAATCGCCGTTATTTTTGCAAATATCTTTGAAACGCTACGGGATATTACTCATTCCGTAAAAATACACTTTACGACTATGTGTACGTCCTGAATTAACAAAACACTTTTCATTTGTTATTTTACGTCTAATTCGGAGCTTATTCACATAGATATTTGAACATACTTCATCGGTAACAGACAATTAAAGTTACAACATTAGTAATCAAGGATGATCTAAATAAAAGAGCCGCATGAAACAAAGTTCAAGGGTACAAAGAAACAGCAGAGGGAAGTAAATACAGTAGCAACCTGACTATAGCAGAAGTTTAAAGTGGACACCATTCATGTCTTCGCACTTTCGTGTCCTTGTGAGCAACTTGCTGAAGGTAGATCGAAGCTGGTTTGCTAGAATTGCTGCCATAACATCCGAAATTTTCTGCTGCAGTTCTCGAAGACTATGGTGGTTGTTCGAATATGCCGCTGTGGAGTAGCCGAGCGGTCTAAAGCACCTCGCTGCGGAGCGCGCGGTTGCTCGCCGTGGAGGTTCGAGTCCTCCCTGGGGCATGGGTGTGTGTGTTTGTCCGTAGGTTAGTTTACCTAGGTTCAAGTAGTTTGTAAGCTACGGACTGATGACCATGCAGTTTGGTCCTGAAAGTTTGTAAGAGGCTGAATTGCACACTGATTTTTCAGTCAATTGTTAGTAACAATAACAGAAGGTTTTGCCCGCAGACCTCATTAACGCTCTGTAGTTCTTACAGTCTTTCTTTCTCCATGCTAGAAAATTTGCGTGATTACTGCTTTCGTGCAGTCGAAATGAACCAATCCCTACTCCCACGCTATTTCATTTATCCTGTGTAACCCTTGGAGACCTGACATTCCACTGTATTTGACGAGAAAACCCGTTGAAAAGCTAGATAAACTGAAGTAAACTATAAAGGGTGTACTTAAATTTGTGATAAAGCTGTGGGGATTCGATTGAGGACCGGAGGACCGGACAAAAAACCGTTAGCGCAATGGCGAATCAGTCGGGGGCAGGAGGGCTGTCGCCCCTCCCCACCACTTGAAACTTTGGAAGTGCTGTCACCCTCTCCTCCCCCCCACATACTTGAAACTTTGGAGGGGCTAGATACGGTCTCTGCTCCTCCCGCCAATATTTTTCTTGGCAGCCGTTTTGCTTTCACTGAAGATCTTGTAACATTTACTACGTTCTGTCCTCTGCGTTCGTCCTATTTTTCAGATTGTGACTGCTAATGGGGAACAACATCTTTACTGATGGGGCCACTTGATGAGTATTCATCCCTTTTTTTTCTTAGACTTCTGATCATGGAACTCCTTGACTAAATGAAAGTTCAATAACCTAGCCTTCTCCCCCCTAAACCAAAGTTCTGGAAACGCCAATACGAAGTCAGTAAACAGGTTTCTTGCCCTCCCCACCTCTAAAGAAATAGTTGGCACGGCACTGCGTTCGCGAGTTACAGGCAACTGTTGTGGTGTTCATAACCCAGACAACCTTATGGAGGTTGTGATTTGTTGGAAGGCTTTCTAATGGATGTAATTCAGCCCATGTGGTACATGCTTGATGGAGTACCGCTTTAATTTCCTCGTACTGGTAAAGAAAATTTACGTCACCCATTTCCTAATTGTTTGTAACAATCAGACACTGGAAAAACGTCTATAGGAAGTGAAGCATGATGCCAAATATTTATTTTAAAATTTTTCAGTTTTGTAACATGATGTGTTAAGTAACTGGCTAATCTCTGCTGGCGTTTGAGAATGGTACATTAACCGGAACCGGTAGCTTTTAGATAATAAACATTTATCACTTGGTTCATAAAACCTTCCATTCTTGTGGACACGCGACCATACGTTGGCATGTATGAAAAAATTGTTTGAAAAGTCTTGGTCGCAATTAGCTTTATTTCATGACGCGTTTCGAGAACTTCATCATCAGACTGTGGTACAAAAGAAGAAAATTACATTTTAGATGTTTATAGAACATAATTATGATATCTATAAGGAGTATAAATCATATTAATACATATATACTTACAAAAGATTTTAAAAAACGATGGGAAATACAACCATCATGGTATAGATGCCTGATTACAACTTTAAAATATAATCATGGATGTCTGGTGAAGGTGTTGAACCAGACTTACATGCTCAACTGTGGTGAGAGGGGGGAAACACCGTAACAGGTAACCTAGGCCCCATTTGCCACCAGATGGCGCAGGGTTGGCATTGAAAGTTACGTGAATAAAACTATACATAAAACATCTTGGGTATACTATACTGTGTGCAGTCATAGAAACTGTGAAAGTTGCGTGAATAAAACTACACATAAAACATCTTGGGCACACTATACTGTGAGCAGTCATAAAAACTGTGAAAGACATTTCTATAAAAATGTGTTAAGTCATATAAAAATATATATAACTGTGAAAGACATTTCTACAAAAAATGTGTTAAGTCATATAAAAGTATATATAACACCAATTAAAGTACATTAAAACCATTAACGGGATAGGGCGCACGACAAGGGAGGCGTGGGAGGGCCAAAGCATATGATTTGGCGTTGCTAAATACAGCACAAACCACATGACAAATGTTAAAAAATACGCAGCCAGGCCACTGCGACGTTACAGTGACACAGCCGCTCATCACAGGCTACAAGCTACCATTTCAGAAAAATCTTTCACAAGTACCAGGTAGAAGATTATATGAAGGGGCAATATGTCATATAACATTTATGTGCCATGATGTCGAGACAACTAACAAAGTCCGACAATATGAGTACAATCAAGGTTTAAAAACCGAAACCAATGACAAAATAGGCAGTATAAAAGTGCCATTGAATCACAACAATTTTCGTATAAGTGGTAGGTGGATGCGGTATTTTTTTTTCTTTTTTGTTGTTGTTTTTTTTAAGTTAATTTTTTACAAAAAATAATACATGTTACATAAAACATAATATATGTTGTAAGATACAATGAACAATTGGACACATGAGACATGTCCAGTGGACAGCTGTGTTGAGGCATACATTTTACATGAAACGATGTTGTAAGATACAATGAACAATAGGAACATGTGACATATCTAGTGGACAGTTGTGTTGAGGCATACATTTGAATAAGGTACAATTCTAAAGACTAAAATAGATCAACCATATGTCCTAGATAAATGGACCTGTGTCAAAAAGGGAGGTAAGGAAAATTGACTAGCAGTTGGGTGGTTATAATAAAATGTAAAAATATTTTCAGGTTACAAAATTATACCTATGGTACAGTCATCTTTTAGATTAAATATTGTCATATGTGGAACTAACCAAATCTGATCATACATAGTCAAAACGGGGGTAAGGAAAATTGATTAGCAGTTGGGTGGTTATAATAAAATGCAAACTATTTTCATGTTACATAATTATACCTATGGACAGTCATCTTTTAAAAACTATTGTCATATGTGAAATTACCCTTATCTGATCACACATAGTCAAAATGGGAGGTAAGGAAATTGACTAGCAGTTGGGTGGTTATAATAAAATGTTAAACTATTTTCAGGTTACAAAATTATACCTATGGTACAGTCATCTTTTAAAATACATTGTCATATGTGTAACTAAACCAAATCTGATCACACATAGTCAGACACTAAATATAACAGTATTAAAAAGAGGGATACATAAAATATTAACAATGGATAATACCTGATGGTAAGAAAAAATGTAAAGGTGTGATAAATTACAGGTTATACCTGTAGTACAGTCATATTCTTATTTGCATATAACCTAAACATAAACAAACTGAACATTCATAGTCATGGAATAAAATGGCCAGTATGTAAAAGAAAGGCAATTTTTTTTTATTTTTTTATTTTTTACTGGATATTGGATACAATCTTAGTGGTTATAAGGCAATGTGGAAGGTATTATAGGTTGTACCCTATACCTGTGGTGCTCAAGACAAAGAAATATATATATATATATGTGATAATTTGCCATAAAATGAGACATATCCAAAGTTCAGATGGAACAAAATAAAGATGCATGGACACCTACTGGTGTGAGCATATATAATATACATAAGATAAAGGATATTGAAATGTATTGTAAGAATGACAATATGTCATAAAATGAACTATGTGCAAAGTTGAGTTGGTACACAATGATAAAGGTGTATGGACACCTAGTATGAGCATGTATGATGTACATTAAAATAATAATAATTCAGAGTACCTAATTTAGAGATGTTAAAAATAAATGTGTTTAAGAACAGAATCTATGGTCATTATTGTTCGTCGTAACAATTATTGTTCACTCTATGTTTAACAGCTCGTTCAGACTATGTAAGCGGTCGGCGGCGCGCCAGTCACTGTCTGCACGGCCACTACGGTCGGGGGTTCGAGTCCCCCCTCGGGCATGGATATTTGTGTCGTCCTTAGTATTAGCTAGTTCATAAGTATTTTTTAAGCTTAGGGACTGATGACCCCGTAGTTAAGTCCCATAAGATCTACAAACATTTGAATATTTTAAGTCTATGTACTTGCATTAAAATCAACACAAATATTTTCACAGCGGCAGTTTCGTTGTTATTGCAAAGTGCAGTTAACTGTTATAATTCGAATTGGAACTATAATATTGACAGTTTCGTGATATTTTATTACCCCACATTTAGGAAATATACTACCAGGCTCGTCAATACGCAGCTTCATAAAAGTCTTGCGGAACGTGATGCACATCCGTATTCAATAGTCAATCTTTATTTAAAACGTGGAACTGTAAATAGGTAAAATTCTCGATTTATTGTGGCATACGAGCTGTCAGCCAATACCCCAAATAACGTGGCGGACGCCAGTTGAGTCTGCCTCAAGCATGATATATCGCCACTCTATCAAATTGAAGCTCGATGTTTTTAACCGACAGTTTCAGTTGCGTTTCCCACTATTACTGTCGTCTTGTTATCCTTCTTACACTAAGGGTAGAACCACTAACAGATTGTGATTTGGTGCCCTTCGTTACTTCTCTGAAGTGACTCCAAAGACTTAAGGAATCTTTAGACATTTCCAATAACAGACCTATCAGTATTTAATAACATCTACGAATCTTTGTTCTTTGGAATTTCGTAGACGCCTAAGTCCATTCCACCACTTTTAAATGTTCAAATGTTTGTAATTCTATCAGACCAAACTGCGTGGTCATAAGTCCGTAGCTTACAAACTACTTGTCCTTAAGTTAGTTTACCTAGGTTTAAGTAGTTTGTAAGCTACGGACTGATGACCACCTAGGTAGACTAACCTAATGACAACACACACACACCCATGCCCCAGGGAGGACTCGAACCTCCACGGCGAGCAACCGCGCGCTCCGCAGCGAGACGCTTTAGACCGCTCGGCAACGCCACCGCGGCTCCACCACTTTTAGCAGTGTTCGTCGGCGCGTGGTGTTTTTCGCTCCCAACTCTACCCCACTGTTAAGAGCGATTCTCTCCCCAGCAAACATCTTAGAAATAATTCACGACGACTCGTGGTATTGCGCTTCCCCCTTTCTTCCACAGCGGAAAATTTCCCTCCGGGCATATATTACAGCAACAGAGCAGCCATCAGTGTCAGATCCGTCAGACATATTGCGAGAAATATGTCCCAACAATACACTCAGAAACTTCCATTTTTCATGCAGTCGCCCATAACAAACGCACTCTACATTCCACCGATTTTTTTATCTATGACAAATTTGCAGTATGCTTTCCTGTTACATATACTTACCCTATACCCTACGTTATAGGTAACTAGCTGAAAACCCGGCTTTGCCCGGGTATGTATCCATTTATTCCTCCCTTGAGTCAGTACTTGTCCTACCCCTTCTCCGTCTGCCCATCTCCTTTTTTCTAAAAACTTGCTATATTTATCGGAGAATAAATAGGAAAGAAGGCTGTCTCGCATAATGTACAATATTGTAAGTGCAGTTGACATGTAATATTCGTACGATCTCATATTTATTGAGTTACATGTTGTACAATTGTATAATTTTTAACTATGTATTTGTTTAAGTGCTGTATGTCAGTAAAATCTGTCGTGAATATAAAGTAGTAAAGAAGCAATAGATTAAGACTTGGTGCGTGATGGGGCGATATTCCATAAACGTTACTGTTTATGTGCTCATACCTCGTGAAATACGTGTCCTACTGTGATACAATTTAGAAGGTACAATCAACTATATGCGTGTATACTGTCTGTATAATTTCCTGCAACTAAAATTTGTAGTGTAGAAATTTTAAATAGTAGCGTCATACCGAAAGCAGTAGTTATAGTCCATGAACAGCGGAAAGTTACTGTTTATGTGATCATATCTCGTGAACTACATGTCGTACTGTAACACAATTTCTAAGGTACATTCAGCTATATGTGTGTCTACTGTCTGTAAAATTTCCTGTCGCTACAATTTATAATGTTCAAATTATGAATTGTAACGTCATACCGAGAGCTGTAATTTTACTCCATAAACAGCGGAAAAGTAGTAAGCGAGAAACTTTTTTTCTTTCATCATTTTACTATGGTTGCCAGCGAGAAAAACATTTATAAAGATTTGAAATTATGTTTAAAGTTTGTTGCAAGTCGCCAAGGACTGTCATTCTCATACAGTGTTACCTTACTGCCTTCGAAAGAGTCACTGCTATGCACTGCTGAGCTCTGCGATGTGTGTCCTGGCAAATTTGTACGAATTTTTCCTTTGCGATAGTGTTCAAAAGCCTTGCCGTGTGCCATTGGATATCAGAAATATCGTCAAATCTCTCTTCTTTGAGTAGACGGAATAAGAAGCAGTATGGAAGATTTAGATCCGGCAAATATGGTGGATGATCAAGTTGCACGAGAACGCTCGCTTACACATAGCCAATATCGCTAACAGTTCCTGGTAAAAAGAGCGGGGTGGTTATTTACCACTCGTAGCACTTACCGTTGATACGCTGTAGAACCTGCTGCACATTGATTGTGCGAATTCTCGATTTATTATTACTCCATCCGCAAAAAGGAACATCCGAAGTTATTTAGTAGGTATTTTATTAGTATTGTGAAAACTAATCCTCTATGGCACTCCCTTTGGGGCCGGCTAGGAACTAATTTTAGGTCTAAAGACGTATATAATAGTCACATAGAAACGTAGTAATGTAAAATATTTAATTAGTGTATTATTAACACAATCGTCTATTGCGTACCATGAGTCTGTGTACATGTCTGTAATCGTGATTGTTACGACTGGTGATTAGTAGAGAGGGACATATGTCAAGCGTGATTGTTAATGTTGGCAACTACAGATAATTTTTTTTATTTCTCTTCATTCAGCGTGAGAAATATAGCAGACCGTAATCTGAACATTTTTTCCGGTTGTGTTTGATGACAATTTGTTTCAGTAAATCGAAGGTAAAAATTCGCCATGAAAGAATACTGATCCATTGAGAATGATTGTTACGTTGATGAAATGAAAGTAACCTCGTAAATGTAATTAAAATCTCCGTTGTTATGTGATTACAGTAAAATTGTTAATTTCGTTCGTTTTTATAATGGTTTGTTGACTGATTTTTATAATAGGGTTTAATGTTTGGCCCTGTGGAACGGAATAGAGGTAAATACACACAACTGGCCGGTGTGCTACAGAACTATAAGGAAACATAAATAACTAAGTACAAGAATTGTGAAACAAGTTGTTATAACGTAAATGGACAATATTTGCAGCCATACTCTGCCGGAACGTACATCTGCCCTCTCTGTTTGATAAATAATCACCAGAAAAGTATAATAAGCAGCAGAAATGGGTAATGCTGTTCAATGGGAAGATAAGTTTCAAAAGTGAGTCAGAACTTTTTTAAATATAATTTTTCCAAGTATCATCATCTTTAGTGAATAGAAGTAACTCTTTGTACCTATGAATCTAATTTACTAAAAAAAAGCCCTTTTTATCTAAACCACTTTTTCCCAACCTTTTTGAATACGCTACCCCTTTCAATTAAAAATATTGTGGTGACCCCCTTCGCCTTTCTGAATGATAACACAACTATATGTGTAATTTCAAAGGCAACGAATTTAATTTTTTCAGTTGATACAACGTCTTGTAAAGATAACAGTATTGTTCATTATAGGATACATTTTAGTTCATTTTTCTCACTGGAACACATCCTACAATTGCATGAATTCCGACAAAAAAATATGTATTGCATAACGAAGTTTCATACAGCAGGCATAGTTCAGAAGCGAATTATGCTCGTTGCTCGTTGAGTCGTTGAGAAAGGTCCCACTGTACAGTCAAATAGTAAACAATCGAACTTCTCAAAATTATATATTGAATCTCGTAAATTTAGTGATCGCCAGGTATCTACACACAGTTTTCAGGCCTTTCGTTTATTCATTATTAACACTGTGTATTTATTATAAAACAATCTTTATTCTATTGAGAATTGATGATCAACAAGGAATTGCGTAATTTTAGTAGAAAATATATTTCACTTTTCTTAGGTATATGTTTTTGCATTACGGAACACCTAGTATTCAGGCATGTTCCTGGCTGATTGTCTACGGTGCAACTACTTCTCCCTTAGACGGAGACCCCCGAAGAAGACTTCGAGATCCCACTGGTGGTCGCGACCCACAGATTATCAAATTTGTGATTTAAAAAAAAAAAAAAAAAATAAAAAAAAAAAAAAAAAAAAAAAAAAAAAAGACCATTATTATTGATGAATGACAGAAATCAGAACCATTAGTAAAGAATCGTTTTATAATCAAACTCTTGACCTCATAGTGTATATTTGGAAGCCCCTCGAAAATTCAATAAGGAATGTCAGAAAGGCTTCTCACTTTTGTTGAAGTCCTAGTGAGAGGTCTCCTGAATGTTAAAATTATGAATTTGTTATTTGTTTATGTCTTTCACATACAAAAGAAATACTCGTTTCAAACTCAGGAGATAATCTCACTAGTCAAATCCGATCTTTTCGGTAATGGCACCCACAATCTTTCCGGAAGAATTTTCTCAAGCCAATATAACAGCTACATCGCAGCATTTCATAGTAATGTAAAAATAGTTGATAACATGAATCTAAGAGGTGAATTCTTTGTAAGTAAGATTTTAAGATAGACAAGTTAGCATTATTAAGAGATAAAATTGTACATTTAGAAATTTATTCACACAAATTGAATGGTAAAGTCAATACAATCTGTATGTTTCAGCCGCAAATCGTTTACAATGAAAAATATGAAGTTAGTAGTTATGAATCGGATTAATTTCGTCATACTTGCAAGACCCAGTGACTGTCACTTTATTGTGACCCTATCTGTTATGACTCTCACTAAAGCGCTGACCGAACTAGAGTTTTGTAATCTACGTCTTTTGTTGAGGGACTACACTTCCTGAAGATTCTGCCAATGAGTTTTAGTCTGACATCTGCCTTACCCACGACAAATTTTTTATGGTCCTACATTTCGGATCGCTCCTTATGTATACTCCCAGATATTTTATGGAAGTCACTGCTTCTAGTGTTTGTCCACCTCTTTCATAGTTATATAATATAGGATATATGCAAATGCAATACTTTACAGTTGTTTATGGGTTGAGGGACTGTTGTCATTCTATACACCATGCACCAATACACTGCAGGAGTTTCTGCATTTCGCTCCCTTTCCCAGAGTTGCGACTTCTCGATAAACTACAACATCATCCGCGAAAAGCCGCACTGAACTTCGTATATTATCTACCAGGTCAATTCATATACTGTCAAAAGCAACGGTCCTATAAAACTCCCTTGGGGCAGGCCTGAATCACTTTAACATCGGAAGACTTATCTCCGTTGAGAATGAGAAACTGCGTTCTGTTAGATACAAACGCCTCAATCCAGTCAAACAGTTAGTGTGATATTCCATACCTTCGCACTTTGTTCATCAGGGGATGGTGTGGAATAAATAATGTTACAGAGGTATACAAATGGTTTTTTACTTTTAAATGGATTACAGTTCACTAAAAATATAAATTCTTTCTGTAACATTGTTCAAATCTTAAGACATCGCAGAACAAACTCTCTTATAAGAACGAAGACGAGATGTGTAAGAGGTAGGAGGGAGGTACTTTGCTGGTTTTGTGGGCTGTGATATTCAGCTGCTGGAAGGTGGTGGCGTGGAGTTCCTGCACAACAAAGAAATTGTCTTTACTCAACATTAAAACATATCAGGTTGGCCTTTAACTGCGTCTTCTGGTGCCCGTAATATTCCGAGCCAGGCCAGTCGTACACCGGTACCAGTGGTCGCCTGCCAGCGGCATCTGCGCTGATTCGGGCGTCGGGCGGAACGCGCCACTGCAGGTCCGGTGTCACAGAAGCGCAGCGCTTGTCCCGCGGCCCAGCTGTGTGCGACGACGGTGTGACGTCAGGCGCCGGTGAGCCTCCTGCAAAGCTCCGTATCTTATCCCAGGAGCGCCGTGCTGTCTCGCGAGGTCTTATACGGCAGCAGAGTGGGCAGTCGGCCAGCGATGACGTAGGAGTCCGGGGCACGGGACTCGGTGTCAGGCGTGTTGAGATGTCGCGGCTTGGCGGCACAGACAGTGCGCGCTACCACTGACCACCGCAGTCCTTCCGATGATGACGGTTACGACGTGTAGCACAGCCAGGGCGACCGATGACCGCTCAGCTGCGACTGACCGATGACAAGCTGCCTGGTGTCCTTTAAATACGTCACTTCCGTGCTGAATTCGCCACTGGATCTTTCCAGATCGTGTCAGTGCCTCAGGCTCGATGTCCGCACGCTACTTCTCCATGTTTCTCCTTCTGCTCGGGCCGATGCCCTGTTGGTTGATGACAGCGCACAGTTTCGTCACGCGGCCGGAGCTTCTGCTATGTAGGCGCTGACACTGCTAGGCTACTGACCGTCTTCTGTCAGCCGCTCTGGTTCTGGCAATGTGCCGGATATTGGAACAGCTACATACCCATTCTTGTGAGCTAAATTATCTGCACTCCAATTTGCGTTATTATATACTTCAAAATTCTCGTACCACTATAGATGTATCATTCTTCTGTCAAACACCGGTTTACTCACTCTTGCCGCGGTGGAGTAGCCGAGCGGTCTAAAGCGTCTCGCTGCGGAGAGCACGGTTGCTCGCCGTGGAGGTTCGAGTCCTCCCTGGGGCATGGGTGTGTGTGTTGTCTGTAGGTTAGTTTACCTGGGTTTAAGTAGTTTGTAAGCTACGGACTGATGACCACGCAGTTTGGTCCGATAGATTTACAAACATTTGGACATTTTGTACTAACCCTTGTTGTCTCTCTAGATTATATTGGATGGAATATGTAAGTTGCTATGATTTTCAGATTAATAAAGCCGCTTATTTAAAGTTAAAATTCTTGCATTTACGTACATTATTTCTTGACCAATCCATTACCAAAAAAATAAACTTTTCCATTAATATGAATTTACGGAATTGTTTATCAGGAAACGATCATGACATCATCGTGCAAGCGATGCTTAGTTGTTGGAGGACTGATTAAATAAACTTTTGTGTTTGATTTCGATTCCTATGATTAGCCGAGCGAAATACCGTCCCTAAGATATTTTGTTATGTTTATTTATTCCATTTGTGAAATAAAACTGAACTCAACTTAGCCGGAATATTTTAGTTTAACATGAATTTTTGCCTCCAATGATTAAGCATAAGCGATTGTGTGATAGACGTCTAACTTACGGTGATACAGAAAATTTGGTAAAAATTTACAGCAATCATAAATGAACTTTATTTCAGGATTGGCGAACGAAATTGAAGTGTTACTTCTGATTACGCAGAATGAGTTTGCAATAAAAGCGTTATTATACGTTCTTTCTCCGAACTTATCCTCCGCAACATTAAATTGAAAACGGAAAAATAAACTTCTCATTTCTTTCTCTTCATTTAATTTTCCCAGAAAGAATAATAAAAAAAGAATAAAAAGAAAACAGAAGTAACATTTCAAACGCTATCGTTGTGTTTCACCTGACCTTTGCTTTCGGAATTAATGTTGATTCCTACTAAAGAGAATTCCGGGCTAGAGAAAAAAATATAATATTGGAGCATAAAATGTGTTCCAACTGACCAACGTTATGGTTATAGGCCTATAGTTTTGTGCATCTGGTGCACGACCCTTATTGTAAGCGGAAATGACGTATTCCATATTCCAACCCTTAGGAACATTTCGTTCCTGTAGAGACCTTCGGTACACAGCTGCTAGGAAGGGGGAAAGTAACTTCGCAGACTCCGTGTAAAATCTAATTGGTATCCCAACAGATCCAGCTGCCTTTCCTCTGTTGAGCGATTTTATACTCCTCTTATATCGTTAGGAGATACTACAGTGCAATCTTCGTCTACGAAACAGCTTTGGAAAACGACATTTAGATTTTAGACCTTTCGTATGTCATCAACTGTTTCAACACCATTGTGGTCACAGAGTGGCCGTATATCTGGTTTCGACCCGTTTACAGATTTAATGTAGATTTTCTGTGAAGTCTCCACACGGAACATTGCTCTCAAAGTTGTTGAACGCCTCTCGATTGGCAGTCCTTATGCTAATTTTGACATCATTTTTAACTTTTGCTTGTTGCAAAGACTTTTAAGTTTAACTAATTTTTACATTTATATTAAATCTTCCATTTATATTAATTGCGGTGAAATTCTTTTTGCTTTCGAAACAAACACAGTTGTTTACCTACGGTGAATTTTTCTGATCTCTCATACTTTTACTTGGCATCAACAGGTAGACATCCTCAACTGCTAAGAGGAGTTTAAGTTGTTTTTTTTTTTTTTTTTTTTTTTTTTTAAGGTTGTCCTCTACAAATTATTTTCCTGTCCATAAATTTAATCAGGTATTCCAGGAATTTTTGGAACGTAGCTCTTAAACGACAACCAATTTTAAGTAATAGTCTTCCATAAACAGTCTTAGTGATTCGAACGTAAAAATATCGGCTCCCATCACCGCGTGCTTCTAACGTCGGTGTGAAATAACGGTCAGTAAACGAACTAGATTCCGCCATGTTGGGCGTTTTCTATAGCAGTTAAATGAGGAATTCCATAATTATCTTGCCCCTTTAAACTGATGGTCATCTATGTGGGCAATATATTGGTAGTATCTGAGGTCCTGGGAAAATTAATAGTGTTGATGACGCTATGAAGTTTGAGGTATTACTAATTAATTATCTGATCAGTTTTTGTTTCTTATCATTTTACTCGGAATTTAATGAAGAATTATAATCTGTGACCAGAAATAACGTATTACTTGTGTAGCTGTCTCTTTCTTTGTCTGAGTGCGTTCAGTGGGGAATTTAAAGAGTTCCTTATGCGAACGCAAAACGCCATTGAATATATATAAGGACTAGAGGTTTGTCTGTGAATACATGTAACGTAATAAGTGATGTAGAATAATGTAATCAGAGAGCAAAATTTACTTAAATGTCATACGATAAAAAAATAAATCTTTGTCTGAGAACTGGTGTAGATAGATGCTGCGGTTTCATCACGTGTCTCTTATGCTTCAACAATTTACAGCGTTCCAACTTCCGTATGTAGGAAGCTCCATTCACCTGACTGTCAATGATAAATGACGATGGATAATATTAAAAAATTCTTTTAGTGCTAGAAAATTTGCATTGTATCTAATCAATTACAAGCCTAAACAATTGCCGCGGTGGATTCGCCGTGCGCACTGGGGCGCGGCCGTTCGCTTTCTGAGGTTCGAGTCCCCCCTCGGGCATGGGTGTTTGTGCTGTCCTTAGGTTAGTTTACCTTAGTTTAAGTAGTTTGTAAGCTACGGACTAATGACCAAGCAGATGTGTCCTATAGATTTACAAACATTTGAACATTTTATGTTTAGTTGTGTGATTTGAACATTTGCCTAAACCATTAGCAATTTTGGGTAGCGGCAGAGGACGGCAGCAGAGGGGGCCGGCATTTAACTCTTATGTGGGCCACAACGTACTTTTACATCGGAAGGTGACTCTCCTTTAAGAAGAATCTATTTGCTATCTTAGTATGGAATAAATATTTCAGAGGCTGTTCATATGACTTCATGAGTCAGAGTGAAGTAAAAGCACGTGAAAAATAAACGAAAATGAAAAACAGTTGCGAATATAAATTTGTTATTATAAAGTAAACGACAATGTTGTAGATGAACGTAAAAGCTTCGCTGTTCACCGAATTTGTGTGAAATGTGTTTCGGAGCGTTTTGAAGCAATTGCAGTGAAACTGACGATGGCTGTTAATTTTCGCACGAGAACATCTAAATACTGTACACAGATCTGCTGGTGGACGATGTGTAAAACAGGAATGACAGACTGGACATATTTTTTTATTGTGGAAACATTATGAGCAGCAGAGGTTAGATAACTATAGTGCGTTTTCATTGCAATAAGCGGCGGTCCAAGTGACCATAATGTTTTGTAGTGGCACTGTAAATAAACGATTGTCGTTATACTATTCTAACACAAACCACTAGTGAAATGAAGACACATTCATAATCATATTACTCAGCAATAATTCGTTGGAAACGGATGAAGATATCTATTTCTGTTAACACAACGGAAGTGTTTCAAATAGTCATCAGTTGGAATGGTAAGTTACTACAAGTGATTAAGGCTGAACTGAATCTTTATATTAGCTAATTATCTATATAATGTTAGTAGTAGGAAAAAAGCTAGAGGTATTTGGTTTCTTAAAACCAAAACCCAGCAAAGTATTTTAAAAAAGATGGTAGGTATTATGACCTCATGTTTTCCCTGCCAACAAATTATAGGATTTGAAATACTGCATTAAATTATTCTTACTTCTCGTTTAATTGCATTTATTTATCGTGTGACGACAGCTTTTCGAGTTTCTTAGCCTATTTGTGTCAGTCAAATGTGTCTCACCAAAGTCGGTTGCAAATAATACGTACAGGTTTTCCTCTTGTTACTAATCAGAATGTATTTATGAGGGCATATAATTTGAAGCTATTTATTATACTTTTTACAATAGCCAAAATCGATAGCAACTTGCGATCTAAGCTGTTATTGTATTTTAAGTCCACAAATCAAAATGACAAATTTCTATGTTTATAATATACGCTTATTATATCCTTTACTTTACGATTTTCATGTAATGTCATAGTTATATCAAGATACATTTTCAGGGAAAAAAATACTGTATTAGATGTACGAACCTAATATGTTACATAATTAAAATCTATACTAATAATACATATGTAAATGTAGGCCTATCGCTGTTCACTTCAGTCTCCAAAACTACTGGACGAATCTTCATGTGGTTTTCACAGACAAAATCAGAAAAGTTTTGGTCAACATACAGACATAATTTTATCAAAATCGGATCAAGGAGAAAACAAGATATCGAAATTTTAACTATTTTCAGTAAGAGTCATGTCTGTTTGTTCAGCTATTAGAAACCCTTTATTTCCAAAACTACATCACGAATTTGCATGGGGTTTTCACAGGTAACTTGAGCGTAACTCTGAACGTCATATAGACAACGTTTCATAAATGTCAGATCACGGTTAAAAAGGAATATGGTAATTTCAAATTTTTTATCTACGACCGTAATGTCTGTCTGTCTGTCTGTCTGCATAGTATGGTGTAGTACAGCAAATCTCCAAGAGTACTATAAGAATTTTCATGGGGTTCCATAGGTCAACTGAGAGTACCTTGGGACAACATATAAGCTTCATTTTATCAAAATCGTATCAGGGGAAGAAAAGATATCGCAATTTGTAGTATCTGGTGTATGCTATGCTTGAATTGCAGCTTAGTATAACGAAGATCCGACAGTGGTGCTGTTACTTACATAGTATACCAACTAACGAATAGATGGTGATGCTGCATTTTTATTTTCATAACTAAGATGTAATACACTGAAACAAGGGCTAAGATTTTCCTTACGGTAGCCGTATAGTGTACTGATGATGGTAACGGCTGTTGAATCCTTTCTGAAAAATCAGTCACGTACAATAAGGGGAATAATTCTTTTTGTTGATAATGAAATAAATAATTAATGTTGTTCCGATCAGTAAATTAATGACACCCCCCCTAAAGCGAATACTTCGTTGCCAACGTTAACAACGTTAACATACTAAACCTCTGTTAGTGCAAGTAAAATTTAATCCAGGTGCGACACAAAAAAATAGCTGTATCCCGCATCCCTTGCAATGCTTTGGAAAGAAAAAAATGTTTCTTTCCGAGGGTATTATTTGACTTTAAAACATAACGACGTTCCTTCGCGCCTATCGATGTTTTCATTTATTAAGAATTCTTTGCAATGAAACACGAATTTATGCAGTTTCCTTTCTGATATCGATGCGTACTTATTACATCTTCAGGCCAATCTGTTTATGAATGCCTAGAAAACGGTGTAGTACAGTACAGAACAAAATTGGCCCTGTTACTTACGTTGTGCACCAATGAACTAATAGTTCGCACTTTTTTTTTTTAAATTATTTCTTTTCGATGGTTATGCCATACAACAGCAACGAATCATTGAAGGTGCTGTTGGTTTCGTAGTGCTCCAAAGAAACATGATCGCATTTTGCGTATTCCCTCAGTAACAGAAGTATGTTGAATTAAGAGCCGCACTCTTATCTCTGCAAATACAAGCTAACATTGAACATCGAGTTGCTGATTACACTTTGTATAGTCACAGCTTAACGTCATTTCTTTGCTTCTTTTGACAGGAAACATTTGAATTTAAAACACAACGACCTTCCTTCGCATCTATCGATTCTGTAATTAACATAAGAATTCCTTGCAAGGAAAATGGAATTTATATAGTTCCCTTTTTGGTTTCGGTGTATCCTCATTACATTTTGAGTGCGTTGTTTTCAGGAATGCCTCGAAAACGGCATTGTACAGGAAAGGACATAGTACACCAAATACCTAATTATGACGTTGCTTCGTTTTTTCATTCACATATCTATGGTGTAATACACTACAAGAAAGTGTGCTACTCTGAAACCAGAGATAATATACAGACAATGTGCTCACAGACATTGTAGGTGCGCTACTCTCCCACCAGTGAAACCTGAACAACCTGGTTGTTGGACTTCTGCTGTCACACCATGCCAGCCATAGATGTTAATATTTCGTTTTTTGACTCCAACATGACTGCTATGAAATGTTAATAGTAAACAAATAGGAAATCTCTTTGGAAGTCATTCCCATTTGTGCCTGTTACATGAAATATTGACATAATATTATAAACAAAAAGCCAGTAAGCATTTAATACTGATGTGAAGACAGGTGAAAATTCGTGTGACTAGTTACGACATAGGGGACAATAGAGGAGGCACGCAGGACAATGCAGCAGGCATGTTGCATTTCTACGGTCAGAGTTATACATCCAAGTTATATAGAGATCACTTGAACGTGTCACTGTCTGTCACTATAGAGTAGAAATATCTGTGGAATGAGCATTGCTTTCTGTGCATCTTCTCAACATTAAGCTAGAATTATCACATAATATTGAGACATACCCACTCTTTCCATGCATTTATTTGCTCTTACGATTGGTCTGAACCACATTGGCTGCAAAGAAGCTCCACCTTTTCGCAGAGCAACCGCATAACATAAAATAATATCTAAATAATGTGTCACAGAAGCAACAAGAAAGTTGTGGAATCGTCGCTAAAATGGTTATTTACACATATTCATCCATCTTAACCGAACAAGAAAGGGCCAAGATAAAGTCAGCAATTAGTAGATTTTTTTCCAATATCGCGTGACATTTCCACCTTAATGTTGATGACACAAAATCTGTTCTGCGCATCTGAATGCTCACTCCGGAGATACTTCTGCTCTGTGCCAGCCACTAGAGATAATATACACACGCGAGTGACAAACTCATCAGAAACCTCTCTGCTTTCAGAACTGTTCGGTACAATATTCTGATTGAAATTTGTAATTACTTTTTTTGTGCGAACTACATTACGACAGTCAAATAACTCTTCTTTTTCAGAGACAATTGTAATTAGAGTTGTAATTCCACTTCTGAATATATATTTACAGAATATATGACATCAACTGCGAATGGGCAAAACTGAAATTGTGTACACAGCCGGAAATCAAACCCGAGTCTCCTGCTTTCTAGGCAGTAGCGCTGACCACTACACCACTGCGGACAGAGGGATCACCGCACCTGCAAGGACTAGCACGCCTCTCGTCAGATACAAATTTCCAGCATCACCCTGCGCACAGTACTTAAACTCGTTCTTTCGGAACAGACGCCAAATGTATTTATGTAATATACCAGTGACGGGCAATGATCCTTACGTTAGTGGGGAGGGGTAGGCAACTTCGTGGCCCTTACTCATACGGTAATTAGTTTCAAAACTACGAGTTTGAGTACTGTGGACAGGATGAAGCTGGAAATTTCGGGAGGCGTGTTTAGGTAGTCCTTGCAGGTGCGGTGTTCCCTGTGTCCCAAGTGGTGTAGTGGTCAGCTCAACTGTCTAGAAAGCGGGAGACCCGCGTTCGAATCCCGGCTGAGCATACATTTTCAGCTTTGCCCATGTTGATGGCGTATATTCTGTGAATATTAAATAATAACAACTGCAGGAACTTCTTTCGGAACAGACGCCACATGTATTTTCTGAATATATAGTTCTGTCAAGTTGTATTGAACAAGGTCGATTTCAACTTCGTACTTTACGAAGTAATCACTGCAGGACGTGGGGACATGTATTAGCTGAAAGAGTGGCTGATGCTGCTAACACAGTCAAGCTAATTCACTTGAAATACTATATTTAATGGAAAGTTCTGCACAGAAGATCAGCTGACATCATTCCTACAACTATTACGCAGACTTACTTTATCGCACATTGACACCACCATGGTGTCTTATTTAAACAGACATGAACTGCTCTGTTGATTGAATTACAGACTTTCAGCATTCGTCGAGTTTTCGTTAATAGAGAGCACTGCATACGGAATAACTACATTTTCCCCAGTGCAACACTGCAACATACTAATACGTCAACATACACTTACTGTGAGACATACACAGTTTAGTACTACATTTCAACGATAGAAATGTTTCCAGAAGTTTACCCAAAATAGACTATTACACACCGCAGTCTTAATTTTATGATCACAACCTAACATCGAATTTACATCGTTCCGGAGTGTGGACTTAAATTAATTTCCCTTTTTGTGTGAAAAACTTTATGAACATTCATCGTTTTCATCCATCACTTCTACTTAAATTTGACATTTGACTAGGATAACTGAGTTTATTGACAGGGCGATCGAACAAGGATTCTGTTTCGAGCTGAGCTAGATCCGGAACCCTAAAAAACCATGATGTACACAGGTCCCTCTTTAACAACCGTTGCGAATGCGTTGGTTTATAATAAACGTGTCGTTTTATAAGGGTTTAAGGATTTTTATTGTCAGTAGCTCATCTCAAATGGGCTATCAGTAAAGATAAATGTCTTATTTTCCATAGATACTAGATATTAGAAGATGCCCCTGGAGTATTAAAGCAACTTAAAGCAGTGAACAAAAGTTAATTCGCCTGGTCCCGATTCTATACCAATAATATTCGGGGTACGCCGATGCAAAATACCGAACAATCGTTCGCTCAATGAAATATCCGCACCCAAAGACTGTAAAGTTGTAAACCTCGCTTCAATACTCAGAATGGCCATACGTGTGTTCCGTAAAATTAGAGGCCTATATCATTGGCGTCGATTTGCAGCAGGATTGTAGGACATTTTCTTTCTCCAAAGTCTACGTTTTATTGTCCAAAAACTCAGAGGATGGAACAGATCTACTAAAGAAATTGCCTACAAAACACTTGTGCGTCCTATTTTGGAGTATTGCTGCGCACTATGGGATCCACACCAGATGGTACTGACACACGATTTCGAGAAAGTTAAGAAAGGACACCTACTATTGTATTATCGCTATATAGGGGAGAGAGTGTCTCGGAAATGATGCACGAGTTGGTGTGAAAATCATTAAAAGAAAGGCGTTATTCGTTGCGACGAGATATATTTGCAAAATTTCTTTCACTAACTACCTCTTCCGAATGCGAACATATCTTGTTAGCAGCCACCTACATAGGAAGAAATGCTCATCATAGTAAACTGAAAGAAATCAGATCGATAAGGTAAAGATTTGCGTGTTACTTTTTCCCCAAAAGCTATTAGAGAATGGGACTGTAGATAAATATCTTGCTTGTGTAACATTCACTGGCAGTATCCGCAATTATGTGCAGCTTTTGATGTATTTCTTCAGATACGCATTGCAGCATACTAGTTACTATAAATGCTAATTCTTATATTTGGATCATAACTTCTCTCGAAGTATAGCTAACAAACGAGACATTAAATACAATTTTCGTAATTTATGCAGAGGACAAACATCCTTCGTTGACACGCAAAAGGCGGCAGTTCAAGAAGATCCCTATTCTCGCCACTTAAAGCATTAGTATCGCTTTAGGAGTGACCAAGACGATACTTCCCATTGCACTCTTCCTGTCGCATTTGCATATGGTGCTAGGAAAAATTAGAACTAAGGAGCCTATGTGCTTGCTGTTAATATTTCAAACATGTAATCACGATACTCCTTACGTACAGCATCGTAGTACAGTAAGAGACCCATGAAAATACACAGAGTTTCTTCTTTTCACCCGTTAATGTCATCTTTTAAATATTATAAATTCAGCTGTAAATATTTCACTTGTTTCTTTATCGTATCCCCACATACTGCAATTTTGTAAAGAGGGAGGTTTGACCCGAAATTTTAAGGGAGGTTTGACCCAACAGTTACATTCTACATCTACATCTACATCTACATCGATACTCTGCAAATCACATTTAAGTGCCTGGCAGAGGGTTCATTTACCACCTTCATAACTTGCGACATTCAACTGAAGAGAAGAATGGTGAACGTCTGAGGAAAAGAAGTAATAAGAATGTCGCAAAAACAGTGAAATGAGCCCTTGTAACATTTGAAGATAGGGTGATTTTGAAGAGTTTCCAGACGTCAGTGATTTGCCACAACAAGAGCCTAAACAATGTGGAGATTATCTTCTTGTGGAAGTCGATGTGAGGAAGAGTGAGGGATGCTTTTATGCTGGTAAAATATTAAAATTTGTAAACAGGTATGAAGTAAAAATGCAGATTTTGAGAAGAGTGACACCCAAATCATTTTCCTTTCATTGATGACTCTTTGTTGCTAAGAGATGCTAAAAAGTTGCCTAACCCAGTTGTAACTGGGAGAACACACGTCTTGCCTCTAAGATAATGTTTCCTGTTAAATTTTCAACACTTGTTGTATGTTAGAATAATACACCTTATATGTTTTGTAACAAAATGCTCATCTTGACATAATTAAAACACTGTATTTCAGTTATTGCTTCTTCATTTGTGTCTACATTGTTTATTTTACCATTTCTGCCTTACTGGGTCAAACCTCCCTCATCACAGGTCAAACCTCCCATAGGCAAGGAGGTTTGACCCATATTTTAGTCATTAATGAAAATTGATCTAAACTTACTTTTGTAAGAGAGAGACTATTGTTATGAAGCAGATAGATACTGTAAATATTCAGGAATTATAATCCAGTCGTAGACTTAAATCAACAAAAAACAAACAGACTTACAACGGGTTTTATAAAAAGTAGGTCAAACCTACCCAGTTTCCCCTAAATGCCAACGAAAAGATTAATTATACAATAATTATATATCAACAAATAGCTACAATACCGGCATCAAAGATATTAATTTTGCTCTACCGCCAGAAAGCCCATTTTGTTCTGCATAATTTTTGTGTGATTGTTAACACTGTGTTTAACAAGTCGTGATGGATAGAAATTAAGACTTTTGTGAATCATAAATGTTTATGTTTACTAATGTTAACAAAAGTGGCTGATAATGATTGCAGAAACAGCTCAACAAGTTGCACTTTGCTTAGATACTTGTTCTAGATTTCGGCACTAAATAAGGGTACCTTCATCAGAAAATTAAAATTATTACAAGAGACGTAAACTTATGAGCGTATGTAATAATTTTAATCTTCTGATGAAGGCACCTTTAGTTGGTGCCGAAATCTAGATCAAGTATCCAAAAGAAGTGCCACTTATTGCTCTGTTCCTACAATCAAGGTAATTTTTTTACGGTTGCTGCAATTTTTGACAAGATATGTTTAAAATCGTCAAAAGGGGCTGAAATAAAAACTGAACTGTCCACCGAAGAGGGTTAAATAGTCTTTGACACGACAAACTGTAATAATTGCTTGTAAATCGTTTAAAGATGATTATTCACAGCTTGTGAGATGACACTGCAATACGGCAATAATAGAGATACTTTGGTAAATAAAGGGACCAATTACCTCCTAAAAAGATCGTGTGGAAAGACATCTTTAAAACGTTTTAACAATATATAACTGTGCATTTAAGGTAAAAGCATTTCTTGAAATGAGATGTACATTTGTAGCGAGTCATTTCTTACACTGCTACTTGTGTACTCGAAATACAGAAACCGTGTAATACGGAGTACATGTATTAGTCTAATTCCAGTTACAAGGCTAAAATACGGTCAGATAATTGGCTATGATACACCCGCAAGTAGTTAATGCTACAACGGCCTTTACAAGCACTTCCTGGATCACCGACAAGCAGTGTCCGACACAGAGCTCCCCGACATCTAGCGACCGGCACTCGCAGTGGCGCCATTCGTTGCGTTTCTGCCCAGTAGATGGCAGACAAGATCACTGAAGGGACAAAGGTATTGCTCGCGGCGGGAGCATTTCAAATCTGCCAGGATTCTCTCACTACACAATGAATACAACGTCAGCGTTTGCTGATGCATTTTTTGTGCTACTCACAGAAATGGATGAAAACAGAGCCCGCGGTGGAGTGGCCGAGCGTTCTAAGCGCCTTGCTGCGGGGCAAGTGCTTGCTCGCAATCGGAGGTTCGAGACCTCCATCGGGCATTTGTGTGTGTGTGTGTGTGTGTGTGTGTGTGTGTGTGTGTGTGTGTCGTTCTTAGGATAAGTAGTTTGTAAGCCTAGGGACTGATTACCATAGCAGTTAAGTCCCTGACAAAAAAAATGTTCAAATGTTTGTAGAGTCTATGGGACTTAACTACGGGGTCATCAGTCCCTAAACTTACACACTACTTATGAACTACTTACGAACTAGAACGGCACAAATATCCATGCCCGAGGGGGGATTCGAACCCCCGACCGTAGTGACCGTGCAGACCGTGACTGGAGCACCTTAGTCTCCTCGGCCACCGCGTCCGGCAGTCCCTGACATTGACAAATATTTAAACACTGGAATTTTGTAACAGGCGGTTACAAAACACACCATCGATGTGCAGCTTCTGTTGTCAGCTTCTGACTGAAAAGAAATGTGACAGTGTTAATTGTTTTAAATTTTCACAAGACGAATTCGTAGGAATTGTGTAAGTGGTAAATAAAAAAGGGCAATTTATACACTGAGTTTACTGTTGCAGAAGTGTAATCAGATTTCTAATTATGTTTTTGTTAATCTTTACAGGCACACAAGCACCAATGGAGCTACACGGTCGTAGAAGGAAATGAACTAGGCATTATGAATGTACAAAAGTTACCTGTAAAAAATTAGAAATAAAATACAACTTGATGCTGAGAAAGCATGGAAGTCGATGTCAGTTTATTTTATTAAATTATAGCCAAATTGGTATGTAATTGACTTGGCGCAAGAGGTACTTTAAAGTTATTCAAAGAGGCATTGTAATAGTGGGATGACAATCAGTTAATATAATTAAAATTAAGGTGACATTGTTGGATAGTGTCTTCCGTGAATGAAGCGTCTGCGTTAGAGTTCTAATGAGGTAAAATAGAAACGGGAATAAATTTGTCGTTGATTCGTTAGAGCATAAAAATGGAAATCAGATAAAAATAATACTAATAGTATCGTAGCTTAAAATGGTGAACAGAAAGGAGACGCCTCATTACAATATGATCTATTCTAATAACAAAACTTTACAAATGTCATTCCAGCCGCGATGGAGTAGCCGATCGTTCTAATGCGCCTCGATGCCGAGCGCGCGGTTGCTCGCAGTGGAGGTTCGAGTCCTCCCTGGGGCATGGGTGTGTGTGTTGTCCTTAGGTTAGTTTACCTAGGTTTAAGTAGTCTGTAAGCTACGGACTGATGACCACGCAGTTTGGTCCGATAGATTTACAAACTTTTGAACATTTGTCTTTCCAGCCGTTTGTCTGTTTGTAGTAATTTGCACACCAAGAATTTCCATGCGATTCAGCAGATAATTTGCTTGCAATTTGGGGCAACACTTTTTCATTTCTTCACCAAAATCTGATCACAAAAAAGGAAGAAATCGGAATTTAAAATTTCGCCTCAACCGTCACGTCTGTAGACTATATTTCTCTGTGCAAGTTTAATTCCTACAGTTCTAGATAAATTTTCATGGGGTTTTCACAGTTGACTTTACACAACTGAGTGCCACATGAAAGCAACAACGCTGAAAGACATAAACTGAAGTACTTTATCTAAAACCGTTGTATCTGCGTTTGAATACGACAAAACTATACAACAAAATTTACATTCAGTTTTCCACGGTATCTTGGACGTACGTTGAAGTACGTAGGACTGTATGATTTTTGAATTCGGATCACAGAAAAAAGTCGTAATTTAATCCTTTTATCTATAATTGTAGTGCATGTCTGTCTGCCTAAAGACCTTAATCACTACACTATTGCACAGGTACATTGATATTACCTTACGACAACATACTTAATTTCATCAAAATTAGGATAACAATAAGTGGTATCATAATTGAAATTCTTAGTAGTATTCCCTGCTTAATTGTATGACGCTGTTGCTTTTATTATTGATTTTATTTGGCTTCGAAATTTGGATTTGCTAATTTCGATTTGTGTATCGTAGTCTTAACGAATGTGCTTTGCTTGTTGCGTTCCGCTTATTCATATTAAAATTCGAAACCTTAAACAGTCCCTATATGCAAAGGCCCTCCTCCTAATTCCGATTAGAATAACGAGCGTTTATTTAGGATTGGATACAATAAAGGTTCCAATCTTTATGAAAGTTTGAAAAATTGTGACATTATATGCGAGGACGGTACATTAAAATTTGTTATTAATTCTTTGCCAAGAAATTGTAATTATTTCTGCAGGTCAGAAATCAAAATTATTTCCTTTAGTCACAACAATATGGCTATCTTCCTACTCCTTATCCTTTCGTTTACAGTATCGGTAGGTCAGGTCCACACACACACACACACACACACACATATTTGTAGAACTTATGGGGCTTAAGTACGGGGTCATCAGTCCCTAAACTTACAAACTACTTATGAACTAGCCAATACTAAGGACGGAACAAATATCCATGCCCGAGGGCGGGATTCGAACTCCCGACCGTAGTGGCCGTGAAGACTGTGACTGGCGCGCCGCAGAACGCTCGGCCACCGCGGCCCGCAGGTCTGGTGCAAGTAATTCCAATGTTCAAATGTTGTAAGCATATTGGATAAAAACTACTATGACCATCAGTCCCTAGACTAACAAACTAACTTAAACTAACCCAAGGACAACACACACAGCCATGCCCCAGGGAGGACTCGCACTTCAGACGGCGAGAAACCGCGCTCCACAGCAAGGCGCCTTAGAGCGCTCGACAACTCCAACGCCGCTGCAAATAGCTACACTAAGTTGACGGGAAGGTGGGTTAGTGGCGTATAACGTGGCATTAAGTGACATCACAATATAGTTTTCTTGGCCTTTAATGAGAAAGGATGTTCCATACTACACTAGGAAAAATGTTATAATATCTTGTAATTTTGGCTTCATCTCACATATATGATCAGATGTCAGGTCAATAAAGGGTGACCACAATTGTAGACAAAGACCGCAAATTTATTTTAGGTAGGCGCTAATACAAGTGAAATCTTCGAATACATTTCCTTTGGCGTTCCAACTTTAGGGTAAATGGAATAAAACATTTCCGGGTGTTAAAAAAATAAACTAACTGCACCTACGAGCCTATATTATTAATTCTCTAGGTTATCGCTGACTGATATGGTAGTGCAGCGAAAAGTTAGCAATTTGTTTTTAATCATCACCTCTAGGCGTATTTATATTTTCGTAGCTGAGGTCCGACGAACAGTTCAAAATAAGTCTCTAAGTCAGCGCTGCCTATCTGACCGTTAACACTGGTATTACAAATACTCACTTTCTAGCAATGATAAATTATATATGAGAAGTGCTTGAACCAGTGATGTTTTGAACAGTCGTACTACCGGCTAAATTTCATAGGTCAAAGCACTGTATATTTGTATTATCTGTGTACCTAATAGAGAAATAACACAATCGTGTAGCAACATAAGCAACTACTCATTACACAACAGATCTCAGCAGAAAAATGAGCTGGGCGCGATTTTCTACAGTGTGACACAAGAGATTGTTATCAGTATCAGCTAGAAGTTAGTACATTGACCTCTTTATACTAATTCTGTACCTTTTCTATTGAAATTCAATGAATTGCACCCAATAAATTGAGAGTATTTCAAAATATTTTTTGTTATAATGACTTGCTTTCAGTAATGCGCTACAGTTTGAATTGTGTTGAACAAATGTCAGGAAAGCATACGACTACAAAACACGAGTATCCTTTACTGTTATTATTGGCAGGGAAGTGATTCAGATTAACTATCGTATGTAAATCAGATTTTGCTTGTTTCAAAATCTTTATGCGTTGTATATTAAAGAACGTCGAATACTACAGGATAACTTGATTCTTAGTGCCTAAAACTCTACCGTAATTATTCTCAAGCATTTCCCATAGTACCTTCGCCATTATAGGTCGGAGAACATATTATTATAGAGGAAAGGAAATGTGTCGTGCCATTCCGAACAAATCATCCCTCCATGTGACTGAAGTGATTTCCGAAATCTCAAACATGGAAGGCGGCAGGCGGATTTGAACCACCGTATTCCTGCAAACGAGTCCGGTGTGCTAACCACTGCGCGATCCCTTTCACTAGGAAATATATAGCATCCGTAGACAGATCGTAAACAAGAGTGCACAATGACGCGTCATAAGCAACTTCTTTTCTGTGATATGCTGTCAGTTTTTATTTAGAAAAGAAAAATCATCTAGCAGGCCCTTGTAGATAACCCTGTACGGTTTATCTCATCTACCTGATTACCTTAAATTGTTCTCATTTTAGCAGTGTCTCCTTCCTAATATTAATTTATCCGCTTTTTTGTTTCAATGTAATCCTCTATATATTATCCTCGATACCATTTATCCCTTTTGTCAGTTCTCTTTTGGCCCACTTTAGGTTACGGTAGTAACACTAAAAGTGGGCCTCTGCGATCGTCTTTTGACAGGTCGAAATTTAAATGAAAATAACGGCTTAACCATGCATCAGAAACGAAATTTGAATAAACCGAATTTGTAGAGGAGAAAATTCTCTACAACTTTGCGCTCTTACGTTTATTTTTTGTTTTTTTTTTGTTTTTTTTTTGTTTTTTTTTTTTGTTTTTTGTTTTTTGTTTTTTCATATCTCCTATCGTTTCAGAGATATTTGCAAAAATAACGGCGATTTTGGGATGTATGTCTGTCTGTCCGTCTGTCTGTCTGTCCGTAACGTGTTCCCTATTTTTAAGACCAACCTTTCAACCGATCAGCACCAAATTTTGCACACATAATTGTAGGCCGCCAGAGAGCAGAACCTCCCATTTTCAAATTTTTCGATCGAAAACTACGGTAGTAATACCAAAAAGAGCCGTTTGTAATTGCAAACGAACCGTTCATGTGACACAAAAATTGAATAACCTAATTAGTAGAGAACCTAATTGGTAGAGAACCTAATTGGTAGAGGGGAAAATTCTCTAAAACTTCACTCTATTATGTTTTTTTTTTCATATCTTGCATCGTTGCAGAGATATTTGAAAATATAACGGAGTTTTGACACCTTTCATCGAATTAACGAAAACCAGCCGTTCGCAGATGTCACGTGACATTCCTTGCCCAGAACTCTCTGTGGCATACGCCATCTTGCGTTGCGTATTTGATGATTTTCTTATTGTAACTTACACGTTGTCATTTCAAAGCAATGGCGCACTGAAGAATTAACAAAAAACACTTCATCCTTCTTCCGATAAATGATAATCTAGTGTCTACAAATGCCATATTAGCATCAGTTAATAACGACTAACAATAGTATAAGATTAGAGAAGACATCTTATAAATGTCAGCTGTAGGGTAGTGAGCAATACCTTGGTCTGTGGTGCTGTAGGTCAGTGGTTCGAAACCCGCTGCTCCCTAGAATATGTTTTTTCCTAAAAGGATTTCAGACACTGGTATTAATTAATTTTTTTATTTAGATTATTATTTCGGTCCAAAATGTTTGCAAAAACTTATAAAACTACAAATCTAAAGTGGGCCGTAAAACACGTCAATGCGATTTTTTTCCTTTGGTACGGTCCATTAATTTTACCGTTCCTAGCACTACTGCTACGGCCACTATTAACACTATTCACCAAATTTCACATCGTTTCTTCTGATCATTTTATTGGTACCGTCAAACGGGGTGATTTTGGACACGGTGCTGATTTCGGACGATATGGTTTATCTTCTGCATAGCAACGAATTAGCGCTAATTTCCACCTCTGCGCGCTGCTTAATTTATGCACCAGACTTTAATTCCGGCGTCCCGCGCACCCGCGTTTGGATCGATCGTTTACCGTCGCAATAATCAGTCGGACAGTCTCGCGTTGTCCGAAGTGCTCACTGTTTTATGGAACGGAAACTTTCTGTTGTGACTGGCGGAAAAGTATTGTAGCGTCAGTTACCAACGAGATCAGTCGGCAGCGGCAATGTGAGAAGTATTGTACCAATTTGTCACGTGTTTTGTATAAAATTTGAAAGTAACTGACAAGGAAAGTACATGGGCTCGAACAAACATATCTGTATGGACGTTTGCTTACAGTATCTCTACGTAGACCTCAATGTCCTGGTGGGTGTCGTTTTTCTGCAAAACTCTGCAATGATGCTCTAGATAGCACTGTAGATGTAATTGTAGACGCCATACGTAATGCGGATATCTTAACTACAACTTATGCAATAATCAGTGTATATGTACTCTAGCATATTGTCATCAAAAGCTGTGATGATAGTTCAAACTTTAACCTTCTTCTCGGAAGAGTGTTGGTATTTACTGCCACTGCTTCCATCGCCTCTTCCTGCACTTACCATAGCACTACCGCTTGCAATGAGTTCTTCGTCATTATCATTCCTATTATCATCATAACGATATCTAACTTATGCTCATATTTCTGTACCATAACAGATACGATAAAGCATGCGAATGATTCATCTTCTACACTAATACCATATTCACGAAGAAGGGTTCTTCGTAACTTCATGTCAACCAATCGCAATACATTAGCAGGATTGATTACCAATCGCCACCCCATCTGACGCTTTACCATCCAAATAGCGTCACAAAACGCAACTTCGGAGGCACACTGCACTGTCCCTACTGGCGAACCGGCAGGTCAATGTGCAATGTGGCAAGGCACACACAGAGGCCTCTAAAGGACGACTGCAGAGTTTTACAGAGTATCACTAATGCAATAAGGGATCTTTACATTATCTCTCGTATCATTTTGGTGTATATGTGTTTGTTCGAGACCAAGTACTGTCCTTGTGAGATAATTTCGAAATTGTGTACTTTGTGGGGTGATTTCGACAATGCTGAGAACGTATAAATGTAAGAAAGGTGTTCAAGATCGGTGTAGCTATGACCCGGAAATTTTAACGAAAGCAGTTAGAGATATTCAGTGAGGCAAATTAACATATAGAAAAGCCTTTAATAAATAAAGCTCCTTATCGCAATCCTTATTCCTCGTTTTAATTATGGACGTCCTTAAAAATGTTAGTCACTAAAATCAAACAGAAAGAAATTAGAATTAAGTCAATTTGTGTCCGAAATTACCCCATACACTTTGAAACACCGGACTGAGATTGAAAATACATGGGGTGATTTCGGACACTTTATTTGTCAGTCTCTGGAAAAAGTAGATGCACATGGACGTTCTGTTTCTAGGGTATTGTATTCGTTGTACATACACTCCACCACTTCCGTAAAAAAAAAAAAAAAAAAAAAAAAAAAAAAAAAAAAAAAAAAAAAAAAGTCATCCCCTTTGACGGTAATGATGATAATCATCATTACTAACTGACGTCCCATTTCTGATAGAAATATGTTTACATTTTAACATAGTTTTCTTCAGAAACAAACTGATTATATATTACACATTACGGTATCGTACATAGTGAAAGTTCACATTTGACAAACCTAACCATAGCAGGTAATTAGTAATAAATATTCTAGTTCACATTTGACATACCTAACCATAGCAGGTAATTAGTAATAAATTTTCTTTTAAAAAGGATTTTTTTCTTAAATATCGAAACCTTTTGTCACCTCAGAAATACTGATAGACGTGCTAAGGTATATCGTTCACAAAACTTCTTTTACATTCCGTTCAGTGATCGTACAGATAAGATCGTTAGTGTTTTAAAGCGAGATCACTGGATTTTTTGGCTATTCACAACTTTGAATTCCATTATTTCAAGAAACAACACGGGTGTAACCATAAGAATGCGTCAACTACTGATGATAAACAACATTTCTAACTACATACATACAGTATAATCCTTATCCGATTTCTGATATGAAAACTTTAGCGCAAGCGTCGCTGCTCTGGTTAGGTGTGGTAGTTTGCTCTTTCTTCGTATACCTTCGACGTACTATTGGCAGAAAACGTCCTACGTTCATGGTGTAGTCAAAACTTAACAGAAACTTATAAACATTAAAGATTTTCAAAATAAATAAATAAGTAAATAAAATCTTATCCTCGTAGAACACTCTGTGTAGCTTCTAAGACATCGTTGCTGAAAGATGATTGGGGAGATTAATGTACGTATAGGAAACGATCTTTAAATAAAAGTACATTCGAAAGCAACTGCGTGGTACAAAGCTGTTACTGCCACACCCCGTCAAAATTAGTCAAACGCTAAAATGGATTCGCAACAGTTACATAACACCTTTCTCACAGTTTCAGATACCATAGAATGGTAAATTGCAAACTAATTGACGGAGTTCTCATTTTTGGTGAAAATGTAGCTTAAAGTCCAACTTAAAGATATCACTGTAGGTGTTCGAAATGGTCACCATTAACATCCACACACAAACGATGCTGCCGAACTGCAGCACGAACTACAGTTCGAACCTGTACATGAATGTACGAATGATTCTCGAAGATCTTCTAATGTGCGTGACATTTGACGATAAACGACGTAAAGGATAACGGAAGATACCAAGAATGAGATTGTAGGTTCTGAAAGCGAATGATGTCAGAGAAAAGAATAATGGATTCTGCAGTTAATGGAAACACTAAAACAAATTAACAAAATGTTTCCATAGTCGTAACCACTACAAGACTTTTCTACAATTACTGAATAGGAAAATACAGCGGTTCATTCGGAAATAAGGATGCAATTTTGAAATTCTTTAATCGAAAGAAAAAGCTATGATAGCTCCTTTTACAAACTGCAGGGCGATAAAATACGAGTATTTTCAAAACTGCGAACATTTAAACAGCTGAAAATTCTGTTATTACTGAGCCGTGTTGCGGCTCAGAGAGTTTGATTTAACCGCGCAAATCTGTTTTGTTTCATCTGTGGCATGGGTTTGTTTCGAGCTCCGTGAGTGAGCGAAGCTTCGGTGTTGAGCATTGGCATAGCGACGAGAAGTTGTGTTCAGTCAGCAGAGGTGAAAAATTGACAGGAAGTAACGGCGGCAATGACTTACAGCCGGCGCAGGGTGGACTTCGAGCCTAAGGTTATACGTCGAAAGGTGGGCAGCAGGCTTGATTTTGGTATCTTGCCATAGGCTCAGGATTGTCGCTTGCGCATATTCACAATGCACTTACCGCTTCCTGAAAGCTGCCGATTATTACTTGTGCACCTTCCTTATCCTTGTTACGTTTCACATTTCCTTTGTTGTCGTAGTTCGATCTTGAGCGTTCTTACACATGTTGTTGTTTCCTTGTGACACACATTGGGATAATTCATATTGGATACTGTCTAACATTATGCCATACTTCATTGTGACAATTTTAGAACACAACTTTCTCAAAAAAACTAAGAATTTTAATTTTGTCTTGTGACAACAGTTACTGAGTCTCGATTTTCAGCTTTATGTACATCACTTATTGTACTATTGTTATTCTCATGCACTTATCGCATCAAAGTCATTTGTGTGGCAATGTTCCGCAGCAAGTGCTTCGTATTTGCAAATTAAACCACCTTTTCCTTGGTGCATATTATTCCGTCTGATTCTCACATTCCTAGTTCAGCCAGTACTTCGCGTCGTACCTTTCAAGCTTCACGTAAGTTCTCCAGTGAAACATACATGTCTAGCACTTCTGGAAGAAAGGATAATGTGGAGTCAGGGCTTCACGCCAGCCTAGCGGAGGTTTCCGGAATAAATTTTTCACTCTACAGCGTAGGTTTTGCTAATATGATACGTCCCGGAAGTTTGTGTTCCGGACCGGCACTCGAACTCAAGACCTTCGCATTTCGTGGTACAGCGCTTTACCGACCGGGCTGCACCAGTAAGCCTCACGGGTCGTCCTCTCAGATTTCCTTCAGCCAGTACCTTGCCTCCTACCACCCAAATTACACAGAAGCTCTCCTGCGAAACTTTCTGGCAGATTAAAACTGTGTGTGCCGGTTCGGTACACAGTTTTAATCTCCCAGAAAGTTTCGTATCAGCTCTCCCTCCGCTGTAGAGTGAAAAAATCGTTCGGGAGAGCATTATTCAGTACACAATATTTTTCTGAAATTATATGTAAGCAGTAGGAATATGTATGGTAGAAACTTGTGCGTAACTTGGTCCCCATCAGTTTTGACACACAAAAAAAGAGTAATATTGCGCTGTCGTCGGCGGTACGAATAATGCCGCTCCCTTAATAATACGGGCGACCTTCGTCATTACTCTCATATTTCCACCACGTAATATTACTGGTCCGACAGTTCACATAGGGAAGACAAACACTTGTAGCATAAGGACGCGATACCAAGCTTTTAGCTTCGCAAGAAGCCGAGCGGTCTGGAGCGCCACGTTACGGATCGCGCGGCCTCCCGTGTCGGAGGTTCGAATCCTCCCTCTGGCATGGATGCGTGTGTTGTCCTTAGGTTAGTTTAACTTAGTTTAAGTAGTTCGTAAGTCTATGGACTGATGACCACCGTAGTTTGGTCCCATGAAATTACGAACATTTGAAACATTTTGAAGATTTTTAGCGGAAACTTGCTTCCTGTGGGAATTCAACATTCTATTATGCAACTAGAAATGAAATGCGATTGTTCTCAGAAGGCGCGTTTCGTTTTAATGACAATAAAACATCTTTAGTGGTTTAAAATCATAGAGAGCCACAGTTTAACTTATTTATTTATTTATTTATTTATTTTTGCTTACTGAAATTTTAGTTTTGGTCTTCACCTTAAATGACGGAATGCCGGTTTTTTTTTAGTGCAGTACCGCACCTTCATCTTTCTGCATCACTATTTTTTGCATTCATTTCAATTTTATTGAAGCACGTCCCATTATTTATGTTTTTCACAGATCTGGCGTTGTTGTTTTAATTGTGACTGTGATTGTGATGCGTCTTTGCGGGGCCGGCCGTAGTGGCCGAGCGGTCTGCGGCGCGGCACGGCAGCTACGGTCGGGGATTCGAATACCCCCTCCGGCATGGATGTTTGTGTCGTCTTTAGTATAAGTTAGTTCACAAGTAGTTTGTGAGCTTAGGGACTCATGATCCCGCAGTTAAGTCCCTTAAGCTTAATAAACGTTTGCGCATTTTTTCGTCTTTGCGATGAGTTGTAATTTACAGTTATTATATTGTTGAATTGATAACTCGGTTTATTTATTCACTACTAGCTGAAACCCGCGGCTCCGCTCGCGTGTTGGTTGATTATGATAGATAAGCTATCTTTCAGTAGTGTGCTGTGAGACTGGTTTTAAAGGATGAAATGAAATACAATACCTTCTTTAGAAACAAATATTTTAATCAACATTCAAATAAAAAATAAAATTATGTGAAGAGCTTAATGATATACAATAAATAATGCGTACATTATTCCTTATAGCATGTGTTGCAATATCTCAACACGTATGGTGAGAGTAATGTCCAAATTCATTTTAATTTCTTTTTAGGGCATTCAGGAAAACTACATTATTGTATTAAAAGAAATTTCTTTTTTACTGCTTTATTCATTTATTTTTATATTTCCTTATTCGTATGATTATCCTTATGGAGAAAGAGCTGAAGACATTGTAGCACGCATAGACCAAAGATATGGTCTGTGGCATCCATGGAGGTACAAATAAACCGAGGCGCTCTGTCGCCACAGCTGTGAAGCCAAGGGTAGCCATCTTGATCCGACCAAACCACTGCTGTATTTACCTTGTTTGCGTACGCTTTTCGCTCGTTTTTGAAAGGATTTTACCCTGTTACGGTGACGTGTGTGATGTTCATGTGTACAAAACGTTCTGATTGTGACGCGAAATCGAAGAAAATAACATTTCATGTGTAAATTGCCTCGATAACATGTGATTTTTACCACTTTTATTGTGAACGATCCTATACAACCTCTTTACTTGTAAAGTAGCGTATTACCCGCTCTTAACACACTATTCAAGTATTAATAAGGAATAAAATAAATAAAAAATATTTTTATTAAGTCAACGATTTCGAAAGCAAAACCTAGTTTCAATATTAATGAAACTTACCACACAAAGAAAAAATATTGTCACGGTGCTCGTAAATCTGGAGTTCGTTCACTCAATCGAATTATTTTATCTGACGATCGTCAGATTAGCTAATGAAAGAACCCACATTTCTTATTCGTAATATTGTAGTAACTATTATTTTTGAACAGAATTAATGCGATATTTTTTCGCTTTTTTAAGATTTTATTTTAAACAAAAACTTGAAACAACCACTTAGAGGACTTTACATGCCTATATAATGCAATTAGCGATTGTAATTACAGACACAGCTACAACACTGTCAATGTTTTGGCGAGAGTGTCATGGCGGCCATGGGTTCAAAGCGTAGTACAGCTGGGATACGTAGCGCCATGCCCGTTTATTCTTACATCCATGGTGGCATCACGTCTCGCTGTATGTAATCTCCTTGCTATAGAGTTGCAAACATCATCGCTGGCCTTCAGTCCGAATTTTTTTAAAAATTTGACGACTTTCAACCACCATATTCCACCCCGTTATAGCTATCGGCATGGAATTGCTATGGTATGCAACGGGAGACTTCGGGCAAAATTATACACAGAACATTCGTTTGCATTCTGTAGTTTTCGCTGCAGAGCGAAATATTCACACACACACACACACACACACACACACACGTAGAATTTTATATACACCGATAACTTTCCATCCCAATGTACTCCATCCTTTTATCGTTATCAACCCTCAAGCAACAATGCAACAAATAAAACCATTTTCAAAGAGTAAATATAATTTTCAAAGAATAATTATCGTTCCGCATTTCGCGTTATATTCTTCAGATTACTAAATATCTATCAGATCGCTATAAAAGAGTGCCTAAAACCTTCCTCAGGTATAAATTAGTAACTGTACAAATATTTAAGTCTCTGAGTCTTGTCGCTCGGATGTGATAAGCGTACACCGAACAGACATTCACATATATTTTAATGTGAATGTCTGTTCGGTGTACGCTTATCACATCCGAGCGACAAGACGCAAACATTCACATTAATATATATATATATATATATATATATATATATATATATATATTCACATCCGAGCGACAAGACGCAGAGACTTAAATATTTGTACAGTTACTAATTTATACCTGAGGAAGGTTTTAGGCACTCTTTTATAGCGATCTGATAGATATTTAATAATCTGAAGAATATATATATATATATATATATATATATATATATATATATATATATATATTAATGTGAATGTCTGTTCGGTGTACGCTTATCACATCCGAGCGATATATATATATATATATATATATATATATCGCCATAAAACCGTGCCCAAAGCCTTCCCCAGGTAGACATTAGTAACTGTTCAAATTTTTAGCTCTTTATGTCTTGTGGTTCAGACATGATAAACGAACACCGAACAGACATTCACATTTATAGATATAGATTACCTTAGGTCTACTATGAGCCAAGCAATACTTTCTAATTTGTCAATTTTGCCAATTGAAAATAATGTGGCTAAAGCTGTTGACTTTGATGATGCAATTTCAAAATTTGCTGCAGAGGAAGTTAGATGGGTAAGATTGTAAACTACATGTGAAAGTCGCCAGTCATTAAGACAATCGTTAGCTATTTGTTCTGCTTGATTAGTAATCAATTAATCTATGTTATTTATAGATAATAGTTTTATTTATTTCCTTTGATGAAGACTGTTTACAAACTAAATAACTTTATATTTTTCTCATTTCATTATGTGTATAAAAATTTATTCCTCTCTCCTTGAATTTTTTTTACATTCTTTCGTGAGGTTGGCGGGAGTGGTGGTGATAGTAGGGGTGGGGTGGATGGGTGACAAGTTGAATCACCGCACTGGGTGCCAAACTACGTAGCTACACCAAACAGACATTCACATTTATAGATATATATTATATTTTATTTTTTTATTATTTTATTTATCTACATATATTTTTTTTTCTTTTTCTTTTAAGTGTGTTGGGGGATATCACTGAACCAAGGAACGCATAGGGGCGCACTGCCATTGGCGTCGGGGAACGTGATTTACAGCATAAGCCACAGAAAGCAGCACTTCTTTTTTCTTTTTTTTTTTTTTTTTCTCTCCGGCGCGGAGCTGACGTATCTCTGGTGAGTGAATTGTCACTGGTTAGCGGTTTGGCAACCATGTCGAGCGGTGTTGCCGCAGTTGGGAAGGCGCCGGGCGCCGTGTTTGCGCTGGCTGCTCGTTGATTTACAGCCGCGAGTTGGCCGCTCGTGACGGATGCCCGCCGCGCCATCCGTCACCGCCGTCTGCATGTTCATACGCCGGCGTTTGCAAACGAGGCGCCACCGCTCCGCTGTGTCGAAAAGCCGCCCACGCGGACCGCGCCGTGTGCTCGCGCATAACATCGCTGGATTCGCCGCGTTCCTGTTCAAAACTTATCTTTGTTTCTGACGGTACTCATTTTTTATTGTGCTTCACAACAGTAAGAAATTATTTGGCAGCCCTACGCTAAAAAAAGTGCCAAACACAACGCGCCAATTTATGTATGCCGATAACACTCCTTGCGCAGTCCAAGGGAAGAATTTTCTGGATGTAGAGGAAATATTATCCAGTAACTCGCAAGCCCTATCCCCGTATTATGAGGCAAACCACCTACGGCCGAACCCTTCCAAGATGCAGGTCTGTGAATTCCATTTAAAGAACGCAGAGGCAAATAGCGAACTGAATGTCATATTGTCACATTGAAATGGAAGCAGGCTTGACTTCGAAGGCAGGGTTGTCAACTGAACACAGCACTTATACTGAAAGCAGGTTTACTGTGAGCTGGAACATACACGCAGCACTAACTGTCTCTCGGGCAGAGTGCTCTGCAATTTATACACGACAGAATGTACTAGAAATTAGAAGAATAGTTAACATGAGAAACAAATAGAAATAACAAGTGAACACAAGAAAACGTAGAACATTCTGGGAATGTTAATTACAAAGAAATACATTTTTGCCGGTGGACGGGATTGAACCGGCGACCTTCAGCAACGCAATCAGTGACGCTACCCCTTACGCCACGCCGGCAGTCGGTTGACGACGGGTCTCGCGGAAAGCCAGCCGCGGTGGCCGAGGGTCTGCCGGGCGCCGTGGCTCAGCGCGCCCGGTCAGAGGGCTGAACGCCCTCTGCAATAAAAAAGCTGAGCCAAGAACACAACGAACAACTACGAACAAACATGATCAGCGTCCGCAACGAACAGAACTACCCATAGAGCAAAAAAAAAAAAAAAAAAAAAAAAAAAAAGGGGACTGAGGCGCTTCAGTCACGGTCGGCACGGCCACTACGATCGGGGGTTCGAATCCCCCCGCGGGCATGGATATTTGTGCCGTCCTTAGTTGTAGGTATTTCATAAGTAGTTTGTAAGTTTAGGGACTGATGACCCCATAGTTAATTCCCTTAAGCTTAACAAACATTTCACTTTTCTCGCGGAAATATGGAGAGGTGTACAACTCAAGCATTGTCCGACGCCCAAATATCTTGGTGTGACACTGGATCGCACACTGACCTATAAACATCATTGCATTGCCATAAGGCAGAAAGTCTCACCGAGGAACGACGTCATCAGGAAACCAGCGGATGCTGGGGTGCAAACTCAAAAGTTCTTAGAACCGCAGCCCTAGCGCTCTGTGTCTCGGCTGTGGAATACGCCGGTCTTGTATGGAGTGCGTCAACACACGCGATAAATGTTGACATCGCGTTGAACGAAATGGCACGGATTGTGACCATTACACAAGATGCATTTAATTATGGGGATCGCACCGTCCAACATACGACTTGACATCGTTGCCGAAGTTGAGGGAAAAAAACGAAGCCAGGAAAGGACACGCGTCAGCCTTTATATGGACACCAGCCTGCTGACCAACAGCTTCGTTCGAGGAAGAGCTTCCTGTCACGTACCCGAGGCCTGGAAGGGTCGGCCGCATAGAACCGTATTGCACGATGGGTAGTCGATCTGAGAAACCCCCTTAAAACAGCAAAAGAAGAACTGGCACCTATTGGAGACCTGTCATACGCAGTCTGGAGAACCCTGAACCGTATGAGGATAGAAGTGCCAAAGTGCAAGACAAACTTGCAGCAATGGGGTTTCCTAAAAGGGAATGTTTCTCTTTCTTTGTGATTCTGTACAGGATCCTCAATACCAACTTATCGGTCCTTATTTAGACGAGTCTTATACAATGGAAGACTTATGGGACGCTAACGACAAAGCCATATCGGCTGTTAAGTTTTTGAAGTTAGAAGTCTAGTTCCGGACACCTTATTGCATGGTAGTGAATAGGATAGTTCCGTTAACATCAACTATCTTTACTGTTCAAAATAATAAAATATTTAGTGAATCAGTTGAGATATGTAGATTGTGAAGTATTATCATCCGCAGAATGAAGTAAAATGATTCAACGTCGTTCAGTTGCTTCTATGGCGCCAAAACATTACGTCAAACCAGATAGTAGTAATAAAAAACGTTGCTGCAGAGGGGTTTGCTGTTGTGCTTACTGTAGCAAACGAATTACGCAAGGAGTTGGGTTCAGACAGTGTTGTGACCAACTAGTGCAATGGAATAACAGCGTGACTTAGCCAGAGGTATGGCATAGAGAGCCATGCGGAGGATGGAAGTGAGGCAGACGTGGAAGAGGCTGCAGCTGCTCGAGTTTCCCAAAGTGTAATTTCTAGGACCTGGACGCGCGCGATTTTGGACAATGGGAACCGTTAAAAGAAGTCAATACAAATGTTGTCCAGAGCTGACATCAGCAAGAGATGATTGTTATCTCCGGTTAACGGTCTCTTGAGACAGTAATCATAATTCAACTCAGCTGCAACGTGCAATATCATACAGACAGTCCGAAATCGCTTACAGGAATATGGCCTCTAGGCCCATGGTATGTATGTATGTGTGTGTGTGTCATTAAAACTTCGACACCGTTTAGCCATCAGAAACTGTGCGGAGGGACAATCCTGCAAATGTGCAGGAAACATCACCATATGACGGTGGTAGACGAATGGCAGGACATACGGATCTGCATGTCATTCAGAATGGCGATTTTACTGCTCAGAAGTTTAGATACGAGTTCATCTTGTTGTGCCCTATGCTGCTGAAATAGGAAATAGCCACATTCTGTTGGACCATAACGGTCTTCACCATGGAAATGATGAACAACATGCTTGAAGCTCTGGAACGAATGCAATGGGCATCAATCAATCAACCATGTGATCCATGAATTACGAAGAAACGAGAAAATTTTGAAATAATGTTTATATAGTAAAGAACAATGTATACTATAATAAAATACAACAATGTACTGCATATAAGTAGTCACACGGAAAAATAAAGCTATGTCCTCTGAAGGGAGCGCTGTGCATTTGGGAGAGTCCTTTCCGTTAGTTTCTTCACTTTTCCATGTAAACTTTCGAATAAATTTGGATGTAGAAGATGGTTGCATGTAGTGCCAATTTCCTTTGCCACTTCGTAGTTAAACAGGTGAAATGCCTTTTGAAACCGATCGCTGCCACTTCTCACTCCCCATACAAACTGGTCTTCGGATGAGATACGCACACTTGTCAATTCATCTGTCGACACGTGCAGTGCAGTACCTAGCCGAAGGCTCTCGTCGAGTGTATTTTATGCATTGAGAGTTAAAAAAGAACCACAAATGCAAAGAGGTACGACCAGTAATAGCGATCCACTACATTGGACTCTATGCGGCAGAGGATTAAACCCGACTGAGCAAGTTTCGGATGCACTTGGCAGACACTCTGCAGCCAGACCAGCACCTCCCACCATGGTTGTAGAGATGGGTGTCGCATGATATTGCATGAAAGAATGGCAAAAAACTCGTAAACTCCGCGCAATGCAGGTGCGCAACTGTAATAGCCATCTGACGCGATCACACACCATATTAGAAGGTAACGAGAATGACTTTTTCACTATTTTGGTACCCCATGGTGCCTCTAAGGCGCGGTGGATTAGCCGTCCGCACTGAGGCAAGGTTCTACGGCGCGCGCGGACGATTGCTGTCGGGGTTTCGAGTCCTCCCTCGGCATGGGTGTATGTGTTGTTCTTAGATTAGTTTACCTTAGTTTCAATAGTTTGTAAGCTAGGGACTAATAACCAGGCAGTTCAGCCGCATGGATTTACATACATATTTTAATAAATACAAAATACCTCACGTTAAGTAAACACTATGTAAACGTAATGTAAAGAGTTGATGCAGCAAAATATTGTACTGTGTCATGCAGAACTTACAATTCCAGCCATTACCTCAATAAAGGAATTTACCATATGTATATTGTGTATGTGATCTCTCTAATTGGTTTGATAACCTCAGTAGCTTGGTCCCCATAGCCAACGAAAAAGACAGGTCACAGGGCGTACATCCACGTGATCAAGAGGGGCTTGAGCAATCGCGATCGCTAGCTGATTATACAGATGGATGAAAATACCAGCAGCTGTATTTAAAATCTTTATTAAATTCTGCGCGACCGGTTTCGGTGTTACATTACACTATCTTCAGGCTCTCATTGTGCGATTATTGTTAAAAGCACATTTGTATTGGGTAGCCATTAAAATCAGTAGCCATTGTGAGTGTGAATATGGCATGAACAAAGCAAGAAATTTATGGCTACTGTGTTTCAGATCACATTCGATGTCGATACTGAAACTGTTTCGTCCTGTCGGTTTCACTGTTTCAAAACAGTGATGTTTCAGAGCACTAACGCAGGAAGGTGAAACACACGAAATGTATCGAAACAGTGGTGTTTCATTTTGCTGAAACTCGGGACAGAAACACATTTAACGTATATGAACAGTTTAAAAGGTGCGAAAAAGTACCTGATGGGCGTGAGTCTGCAACTTAAAACTATTGTAATCAAGACTCGTTTCTAACGTGACTGCTGTATTCCGAATAATGACACAATATCTGCTTTATAAACGCAAATGAACAATCAAACCATGCTGACTATTTGCATTGAAATATCCATTAAAATTCTACGTAATCATATTAAAAATAAGCTACTAAACCCTCAATTTCCTTTTTTTTTTAAAGAAAAATGGGAAACAACAAAAAGCCTGAAATGCCAGAATATATACTAAAAAGGAGTTATTGCAAATTTAATCTCGTGTGAAAGAGTTAAATTTTTTTACCGTTAGTTTCTTGCGTGACAAAATGAAGTTCCCACAATGTTTCTGGGAGACTGATATAACAGGAAAGACATTTGTTAATAGATACAAATACATTCAAATCTAATATAATGTGCCGTATTTGCGAATTTCGTATTTCTACTTCCATATTTTGAAAATTTGGATAATTTTGGCAATAATGTGACGTCAGCATAAGCCAGTCGCGTGACAACGCTTTAGTTTTGCCAAGAAATCTTCGTTTGACGACAGCAATTGCTTTTACCGAACGGGTAAGCTTCATACAAGAACTTGTCAACCATAGAGGAGGAACAGCATTATTTATTTACTTCACTGTCTGTACGAAACATTAATAAAATCATTCTTTGTGAATTTCTAAGAACATTAACATATTGGCAAACATTTTCTACCGTGTTGCCAACATAATCAGGCGAGACTACAAGAATGGTAAGTAAAATTTTACTTCGCGCATTAAAGATACCTTCAAAACTCGAATTTTAAAACAAGGTTGATTTTAGTAAAGTACTCAGCACTGCGCTATCGATGTACAAAAACTTATTCCTTCCCAAAATGTTAGCTTAATAAATTTTATGAGATAATATGTCTTTTCAACACCTATTAATATTAGGCACTAGAATAGCAGAAGTCAAATCGTATTAATTATAGCCTCTTTTGATTAAAAACCAATATTTAGAAATAAGAACGTCAGTCCTCAGCTAATGGGAAATTAGAAACGTTACTTGTTGCGAAAGCAGTACTACTGCTCCAGGAAATATAAAACAGTCAAGGTATCCTATACTTGCTGTCCTCACACTATAAACAGGCCTTTACTAGGTATGGACGATTAATTGCAATTAATCGATTAATCGTGATTACTTTAGTAAACGATTATGCAATAATCGATATTTCTTTCACGTCAATTAATTTTATGAAATCGATAGTCATTCGATTAATTACTTTGTAATCGCTACTTACGTAGCTTCCGCATCACCTCGACTCTTACACACCAATCAACGATGATTGAGCGCAACTTCATTTCTTTCAGGCATTCGGCTGGAAACAATCCCTACGCCTAAGTGGCTAAAAGAGACTTACTCTTTTGTCTATTTTTCGATCTATCTTCTGGAGACCAGTGCCAAGTTAAAATGATGGCACCAAAGAAACCAAGTGTAGTGCGGAAGTATTTTGAGAAAGGTGACAAACGTGTATACAAATGTAAGTTGTGTTCAAAGACAGTTAAATGGATGGAAAATACACAAATATCATAATCACTGAAAATTAACCAAGATCCCTTGGCGGTATCTACTGTCTTCTGCTCGTTAAATGCCATCGTTGAGAAGAAACGGATGCAGAAAGCACCAGAATCAGTAGTACAGTTATCAGATTCTCGAAATATGATTTGTGGAGCATTCATAGGATATTAGTTTCAATTCAGCAGGAACAGAGACATACAGTACAGTAATCAACCAAAAGACATGTCCTGTAAAGTTCTGGAAAGATAATGAGGATGTGTATCCTATTCTGCAAAGTATTGCGCGTAAATATCTGGGAACTATGGCCTCCTCTGTTCCTTCCGAAAGACTATTTTCCAAGGCAGGGGACACAGCAACAAGTTTGTCGTTTGAGGCTCAGTGAGAAAAGACTACATAAATTAGTGTTTCTTCACTTCCTGAACAATTTTGCTGCTTTTAAACATATTTTCTGCAGCGTATGTGTGTGTAAAGCAATGGTATTAATTATGATTCCTAGTAATTGCGAAATAGGTATGTAGTTATGGTAAAAATAAAAACTGTTAATTCTGAATTTCATAAAACTGAGCAAAATAGGTATGATAGCATCACTTTATTTTTTGTGTATCAAACCTCTTTAGCATGAAAAATAAATCTAGGGAATATTTATAAACTCAAATAGGTAGACGAAACAATTAATCGAATAATCGATTATTAGGATACAAATAATCGATAATTGGTCGATACATTTACAAAATAGAAAATATGGATTAATCGACTCATTCTCATAATGGCCCATCCCTAGCCTTTACCATTAAAAATACACACTGTTTCATGGTTTTGAAACACTGTTTACTATTCTATTCTCAATGCGTACTATACAAGTGCTACTATGGAGCCACAACCATTTTGAAGCCCCAGATTCCTCACACGATCATAAGTTGGAGGAATGGCTGTAACGTCCGTGCCTACATGACCTTTAAATACTTTGATTCGGAGTCTCAGAGAGATGCTTCACACGATTGCAATTTGGGGCAATGGCCACATCTCTAGCACGAATTTGTCTCACAGGGATGCCTCAAACGACCGCAAGTTGGAGCAATGGCTGGAACGTCAGTGCCAAACATGTCCTAAAGGACAAATTCGTGCTAGAGATGGTGCCATTGCCCCAAACTGATCGTGTGAAGCATCTCTCTGAGACGCTGAATCACAGTACTAAAGGTCATGTAGGCACTGACGATACAGACATTGCACCAACTTATGATCGTGTGAAGCATACGGGGCTACGAAATGGTTGTGGCTCCATAGCAGCACTTGCATAGTACGCCCACAATCTAACATATACAGTCACATATAGGAGATACCTGACAAACAATGGGATTTAAAAAGATTAAAATAAAAAGAAACCTATTCCATTATTTGACGCGTGGCTCAGGAGACTCTATTAATTCGTCATTTGAGAATGATAGCATATAGCGATTTCCTACCGTTTGTTACACATAATCTGAAACACTTACAAATTTTTTCATCGGTGATACGAAATATCTAATGGAAATACGTTTATCGCGCACTACGTTTGGCTGCTAATGCAGCAGTAACATTACGACGCTCGGCGCAATGCTTTTTATTACCTCTGCACTACTAATGGTATTAGCGAGACATTTTATTTACAGTACACGCACATAGCCTCTGAATGAAGCTTCGAAATTATATCATAGTACGACTCGTAGTTCACGAGAAATTATACAAAAAAACGAAATATATGAAAAGCCGCCCCATCACGAATGAAACTGTAAATTATTACGTCTTTGCTGCGATATCCATAACCAACATAAATCGCAGACATGTTCCTTAATAATTCATAGTATAAACGTAGAAAATGGAATTGTAGGTCACGCGGTTGAGATGTGACGTCATAAGAATTGAGCTGCATGAAAACGACAGTGAAGTAGACAGAGTAGGGAAGAAGGCTACAACCACACCCATACTCCGCCAGCCACCTCACGGTGTGTGGTGGAGAGTACTTTGCGTGCCTTAGTTCCTTCCTCCTATTCCAGCCGTGTATGGTTCTCGAATAAACTATTGGCTATATACCTACGTATGGGATCCTAATCTCTCACAATACTCATGGGTATGAGATTTTAGAATTTTTTGGAACTTATAGTACTTGAAGTTCAGAACATAAATAACAAACAGCCAAATCCATTCGACGCATCAAAATTTCTCTTGAAAGTCGACTTTGAAATTTTGCAAGTACACGTAACTACCAGTACCTAAGGCAATTGTAGCGTATGTCAATGTAGCACAGGTAGTTAGAATCCCGCTGTAACAGATTCTTTTTCCGTTGTTTTCGAATTCATTATATAAAACGTTTCGGGATGTGTTACTCCAAATGTTGTGACACATTTTGTTTATGTGTATGTAGACGAGCTGAAAACCTTAGCTTTACCTAAAACGATGGGTGAGAAGGTTAGCAGCTTTGAAAGCCAGTAGTAGCTATGGAGGTGACTTTACAAAAACAGCGTCGTAGTTTTTAGAAAGTGAACAATCAAAGAGAATCGTGGTCAACTAATAGTGTCAACGAAAAATGCACGTATTTTTGTTTATTCGTAATTTTCTGTTTTATTAAGGTTGTGAATAATGATGCTTTCAATCAAAAAGTATATATGTACCGGGTGATAAAAAAGTCAGTATAAATTTTAAAACTTAATAAATCACGGAATAATGTAGATAGAGAGGTAAAAATTGACACACATGCTTGGAATGACATGGGCTTTTATGCAGGATGGCGCTCCACCCATATTGCTAGACTCGTGAAAGATCTCTTGCGCGCGTCGTTTGGTGATGATCGTGTGCTCAGCCGCCACTTTCGTCATGCTTGGCCTCCCAGGTCCCCGGACCTCAGTCCGTGCGATTATTGGCTTTGGGGTTACGTGAATTCGCAAGTATCGTGATCGACCGACATTTCTAGGGATGCTGAAAGACAGCATGCGACGACAATGCCTCAACGTAACCGGACATTATTCCTCCGACTGTAGCTATTTTTGAGGACTGACGGTGAACATATTGAGCATTTCCTGTAGAGAACATCATCTTTGCTTTGTCTTAATTTGTTATGCTAATTATTGCTTTTCTGATCAGATGAAGCACCATCTGTCGGACTTTTTTTTGGTTCTAAAATACCCCATGTCATTCCCAGCATGTGTGTCAATTTTTACCTCTCTATCTACATTAATCCGTGATTTATTAAGTTTTCAAATTTATACTGATATACATATATATATATATATATATATATATATATATATATATATATATATATATATATATATATATATATATATATATATATATAATGTTATTTCAACCATTGTTGTTGGTCTACAACGCTAACTTCTGACCCACACCGACAGATAATACAAGTGCTTACATATACATGGAAATCTTCAAAGTCGTTTTTCTCGAGAATTTTTGAGAGTTGCGTAAATGGCTTTGGCTGATTGTAATTTGCGTTCTGAAATTCACGTATTATAAAAAAAGTTCTAAAATCCGATACCCATGTGGTATTGTCAGATGTTATCCTTGTGGTCGCTCCGCGAGATATGCGTGGAAGGAAGCAATATATTTCTTGACACTTAATGAAATGAAACTCTGACAGAAACCCGTGCCACGATAAAGAACATCCCTCTTGTAGCGTCTGTCACTGGATTTTTCCTAATCATCTTGTGACACTTTCACTTTTACTAAATGAGCCCGTAGCAAAGAGTGTTCTCCAATAGTTCTTCTGTGTGTTTCTATTTACCGTACCTTGTACGAATCCCAGACTGATAAACAATACTTCCTATGTTGACGGGCTACACTTCCTGCCTGACCAACGACTACGTTTCTATGGTCGTTTCATTTCTGATCGTCCCTTATGTTTACTACCAACTGCTTCCAGTGAAAAGCATCGGTCCTATAAGATTACCTTGGAAGAAACCTGAGATCACTTAACGTCTCAAGACTTCTCTCCAGCGACAGTGATATGCTGCTAGCTTTTAACTACGACGCCTTAATCGAGCCGTACAGATCGTCTGACATTCCACATGCTAGCTAGCTACCACTTTGTTCATCAGGCGACGATGCTAAACGGTCTCGAACGCATTGCGAAAAGTTACGAAGCGCGGCATCAACCTGCCATCCTGTATCTCCTCCTCTCTCAATGTCGTGGATGAATAGCGTTCGTTGTGTTTCACTTTATCGCTGTTTTCCGAATCCATGCTCTTTCTACAAAGGAAATTTCCGGTCTTCAGATATAATATTCGAACATGTATTCCCAAATTCTGCAACTGACTGATGAGAGAGGTATAGGCCTATAATTTTGCGCATCTAATCGTCGACTCTTCTTGTATGCGGGAATGACGTTAGTTTTTTTCAAATCCTTGAGATTACTTCGCTACTCTGGAGGCGTTCGGTACACGGCTCTTGGGACGCAAGTTTAGTTACATAAGCCATAAAAAATCGAATTGGTATCCCATAAGGTCAAGCGGCCTATCCTATTTTGAGAGATTTCACTTACTTTTCTATCCCTCTGATACTCAGTCCAAAATCTCCCATTTGTCGTTCGTGCGGTAGTTTAGAGGAAGAACTACCGAAAAATCTCCCGCTGTGAAACAACTTTGGAAAAAGACATCTAATATTTCGGCATTTGGAATGTCATCCTCAGTTTCAACACCATTATGGTCACACAGTGTCTGGACAAAGGGAAGAAGGAGATGGTCTAATATACACTACATTCGACAAATATATTATACTAGAACTGACATGTGATGATATTTTCATGCAATTTGGGTCTATTGATCCCAAGGAATCAGTACCCAGAACAACCACCTATGGCTTGATACGCCTGGGCATTGAGTCAAACGGATGGCGTGTACAGGTACAGGAGCCCATGCAACTTCAACACGATACCACAGTTCATCAAGTGAAGTGAGTGGCGTATTGTGACGAGCCAGTTGCTCGGCCACCATTCACCAGACGTTTTCAGTTGGTGAGAGATCTGGAGAATGTGCTGGCCAGGGCAGCAGTCGAACATTTTCCGTATGCAGACAGGCACGTACAGTACCTGCAATATCCGGTCGTGCATTATCCTGCTGAAATGTAGGGTTTCGCAAATACACGCTTCCAATGTGCGTTCACCGCGATGTCGCCAAACACGGATGCGACCATCATGATGCTGTATACAGAACCTGCATTCATCCGAAAATATGTCGTTTTGCCATTCATGCAGCCAGATTCGTCGTTGCATAAACCATCCCAGGCGCTCCTGTCTGTGATGCAAGGTCTCCGAGCTGATAGTCCATACAGCTGCAAACGACATCCAACTGTTCGTGCAGATGGTTGTTGTCTTGAAAACGTCCCCATCTGTTGACTCAGGGATCGAGAGGTGGCTGCACGATCCGTTACTGCCATGTGGATAAGATGCCTATCATCTTGACTGCTAGTGGTATGAGGCCGTTGGGATCCAGTACGGCGTTCTGTATTGCCCTCCTGAACCCACCGTTTCCATATTCTGCTAACAGTCGTTGGATCACGACCAACGTGAGCAGCAATGTCGCGATACGACAAACCGCAATCGCGATAGGTTACAATCCGACCTTTATCAAAGTCGAAAACATGATGATACACAATTCTCCTCCTTAAAAGAGGCGTCACAACAACGTTTACCCAGGCAACGCCGGGGAACTGCTGTTTGTGTATGAGAAATCGATTGGTACTCTAACGCACGTAACTTTGATGTGGTGTAATCTTGTACAAACTTTCAACTGATTTTGTTGTGCTAGGTATCTGACAGTGTACCTGTGGCGCCTGCATGGATGAACCTAAGAGAAAGTCGCATAGAAGTCAGAGAGATGTCCTTCGCTGGATTAAGATATGTTTCTGCAACATTACTCAATCCAACACAGATACATCACCTGTGATCTATATCTAAACATTACTAGTAAGGACAAACGGGGTACAAATTTGGCGTTACTAGCTACTGAAAGTGAACACGATTTCTTTGTAAGCACTTAATTTATTTAACCAAAAAATTGCGTATTAAAAGAATTTAAATTTTAAAAGAACTCCAGATTTTTATTTTTTGGATAAAAAGCAAGTGGTTTTGGAAGAATAAACAGAATTTTTAACTGAACTTTAAGGTAAAGAAAACTGCACTCGGCTCAAATGGCTGAAACAATGCGCCTAACTTTATTTTAGATGAACAAACAAAGCTGCAGATACGCTCGAGGCTATCGCACTAAGTGTGTGATCTAAGCATAAGCACTGCACACAGTACCGTTTGCTGAACTGGCTGCAAGCTGGTGCGCCATCGCTGGAAACAAACCCAACTTGTCTGGTTGGATCAACTTCTGTTGATAGAAATATTTCCTATGTCTCAATGATGTTGAGAACCCTAACAATTCCTAGTAGCGCTACTGCCGTGGTACGCTGATTGCATCAATCAACCTACCGCAATGCCCCTGAAATTCGCCCACAGACGTTAACTATTTCACTCTGAGTGTATTCGCGTCAGACAAGATGTGGCTGACCAACGCAGCGAATATCGCACAATCTGATTACTCTTAATAAGAGGTAATTTCATATTTGCTTCCCGTAGACCTGCTCTTTTCAGTAAAGCACTTGAAAAGAGTCTTCACTCTCTCTCACTGGGTCCACACTCGTAAATGTGCAAATCGTTCCCACACAGTGCTCGCTCGCATTCGACACAACCTGTCGCCGACAGGCCAAGCGCCGGAGTGTTCACTACTGCCGCTGTCGCTCGCCGCAACAAACGTTCCACTCTCGCCACGCCAGCGAACTTTTGCCTACCGGGGATACGCTTTTATCTGGGCTTTAGGCGCTCCCATGAACCGGCGAATAACGCAAACGCTAACATAGCATTTCGGCTCGACCATGCTTCGAAGGTCATCTGCTGCTAATGCAGAGACTCGCGCTCGAGCATAACCAAGTATTGCACCATAATGTGTAAGCATCTGAAATTGTTGCCAAGTACTGTCTGCAGTGGTATTTCAACTTATAAATTGGAACGAACAATATTCCCTTAGTGTATATGTATGAACTGTTACTTGCTTCAGCCTCGAGAAAAGCTAGTTGTGACACTCGCGATTTAATGCTGTACTTCGAGTAATAATTTCTTTCCAAGCAATAAACAAAGTAATTAACATATCAGATATCACTTGTAAGCAACAAATACTGTGATACAGGTCCGAATATGTAGGACAATTCGTCTAAATGACTAGACTCCTTACAGTACCTTCCCTCATGTCAGCACTTTGTAGGTTTCGCCGCCGGCGCCAACCTTGTGTGAATGTTCCGAAAAGCTAATCATTTACATATCACAGCATCTTCTTCCTGACGGTTAAATTTCGCGTCTGTAGCACGTCATCTTCGTGGTGCAGCAATTCTAATGGCCAGGAGTGTAGTAAAGGGGTTAATACACACAAAACACACAGTCAATGCAGGAACTAATGCTACTAAAAGAGATTTGAAAAGCCATGAAAACAACGTCAGCGTTTTCGGAAGGATGTAAAGTGATTTTATTTTTCAAGAAAATTGAAATCATCTCGAAAGAGTGAAGGACCGATCGAATTTTCAGACACTGCAGTGGTTTTCAAGAGTATTCAGTTTCAAACCTACTTTTGTCAGGCGATGACAAGGCAATGACCAAACATCTCCGACTTCGATTTGGTGGGTCTGAGATAGGGGGACCTCCCAGCGTGGAAGCCGAGTACTTCATCTGCTACGCTAATTTCCTATAGTTAGGGTGTATACTCCATTACTGGTAAATGTCGTGAGCAGGGAAAATCAAACAAGACTATTTCGAGAATCAGGGCCTAGTGCCATTTAGGACGTTAGCCAGCTTCTCTGGAAAGGTCCTCTCATACTTCAGATTCGGAAAAATCTCAGTCGGAGATGTATTGTCATCTCGTTCTTAGTGGTAAATATTCGTGTATTTTATCAAATACGAGATGCAAGTGAACTTCGCTCTTGCATATTTGGTATTCGAGAATTATCTGTACATTATAAGTGATTTGCATTTCCTGTAAGATCAATCGACTCGTCATCGTGGAACTTAACATTTAAAACGCGATGTAGGATTAAATATTCACGATATATATATATACCCGGCAGCAGGAGAGGGCTAAAGCGTCGTGATTCCCGTCGACCAAATTAGCGCGTGAATCATGAATGTAAATGAAAAGCCAAACACGGAAAGTTGGGCAAATCTCATTGTGTTAATTGGAGCGCTCGGTTTTAACAAATGCAGTTGCACGTATTTTAAATTTCATTCAATATCACAATCAATATCAACTGCAGCCCGTTTCAAAGCTTTATTTGCCCTTTCTGTTAGCATTTATCTCCCGCCAAGATCGCTTTTGATTTTTTCTCTCCACTCATGAATTTTATGAATGTTGCTGCTACCACAACTGAGCCTTTGCGGCAAGGATATTATCACTGCATTACAGTTTTAAAATTCAAGTATCGTTATTACAATATAAAATTAGAATTGCGTGAAAATGTAATATTTTGTATTGTAGTTCGTCACTTAACCGCACTTAAGAGCTTCATTCTTTCGTATCGTCTTGCTAACATTAGTTCAAAATGATTTTTTAAAAACATTTCGTACATTCTTTCAAGAATTTTTAAGGTATCAATTCAATTTACTACTTTATCTGTGTCAATGGACGGTCGATAAAATCACCCATGAATCTCCCTTGGAGTTTGAAAAAAACTTGTAAATCAGTTGTTTGACACTATCCCATATTTAATCCTATGTCTACTTGCGCTTCCAGTCAATACACTCAAACGATTGATGCGAACACTGCTGTGCTTGTGCGTCGTCCCGGCTTTCCGTACTCAGTCGTTGTAATTGCATAGCGCATCTTTCACCTCCAGCTTACGTTCTGCAACCGTTTGTGTGCTGTGTTTCGCCATTGAGGGATTGAATTTTCCGTAGGGGAGAAATTCTTGATTATTAGTAAAATTCTACTGTAGGGAGGTCAACAGTCTTTTCTGGATTGTACCCTTGCGCGTGACTGCGCGGAAATCTGTAGCATATTTTCCGGCTCAAGGGTTCTTGCGTGCGGTTCGCAGAAGGATAAAAACTTTTACTGGTTGGTGATATAGCATAGTTGCGATTTATTGCCCGTTGAACAGTTTGTATCGGGGTAGACTCAAGGATCTCACCTCGGACCGTCATAATTTGATTGTGTGGGAATTTGGGCTTGCGCTGCCTATTGGCAAGGAGGTGTCTCCTTGTGTTCCATCTTCCAGTCCTGGAGTCTGAGTGCAGTTTTAAGCAAACGTGTATTTAGTTTCACTTGTAAGTTGGCTTTGTTACTGTATTTTGACATGTTATGTAATTTGCTGCTCCTTTATACTGATTTGCTGACATTTTTTCGGGGAGCGTTGGAAACTTGAATATCCAGTTGCAGAAACGGATCACGTGGCTTGTTCACTAGCAGTTATGAGAGCATTTTCCAAGAATTTGGAAAACTGCTACAATATCTCATGTTTCACTGAGCTGTTATGAAGCCAAAAACTCGACCTGTATAGAACCATTGTGAAGCATTTCACCGCGATGTCGCCAAACACGGATGCCACCATCATGATGCAGTAAAGAGAACCTAGATTGTACGAACTTGGGCTTTCGCTAACATTATTGTTAACGTTAAAATTCTTCTGAGCTATTTGCTGCGTCATGATAATAAAATCTTTCCAACGTTTCGGATCCGTTGCTGGAGCCTTCCTCAGGGAATATTGACTTGTTTCCTCCTAGTGCAGGTCTTATAAAGCGTGTGCTGTCCTCACACTTTGGTTGTGATTGATGTTTGCATTGGTGTTTCTGATAGGTGGAAATAGGAGAGGAAGATGCGCTTCATTGGTGTTTGCATCGGTGATTCCTATTGGTGGAAAACGGGAAGTCGTATGCATGCGCGCTCGTGGCCCTCAACGGCGGCAACCGAACGGTCAGCTTAGTTCTTCTGGGTAGTGACGAAGTCGCCACGCTGTCGGGAACGTCCATCTGCGGCCTAAGGGCCCGTTGTACCGCTCGCCGCGAAGCGTCGCCGTGTTGTCAACAGCAGAAGCCAAGACGGTGAGAGTTTGTGTCCGTCTTCTCTGTTCATGTTTCCTGATCTCGATTGCTTTACGAATTGCTGTTTAGAGAACACTTGTAAGTTCTTGAAGTTTATATTATGGTTCACTCTTACTCGTGTTCTGCAACCGATGACTTGCTGTGCTGTTTATTATTATTATTAATTTGTAAATCTATCGGACCATCGGAACAAACTGCGTGGTCATCAGCCCGTAGCTTACAAACTACTTAAACCTAGGTAAACTAACCTACGGACAAACACACACACCCTTAGTTGATGTGATGATATCTTTTATTCTGTTATTGCTGGAAAAAACAGGTTTTATACCAGCTCGTCGTAATATATTTCCAATGCGCTCACTAATTCCCTTAATGTATGGAAAACATTTTACCGGTAATTCTTCGACTTCCGTGTCGTTTTCCTTATTTCGCCGTGGTTTTGTGGCTTTCTAGATGCTTCTATCGCTTTATCCATTGGCGCGGAATGTCGATCGCAACTTGGTGAGCTGTTCGTCCAAATTATTGCCATCACTGATCCGTTGTGCCCTGGCGACTACTGTGCGTAGAACTGAGTTATTTTGCGCCGGATGGTGATGAGACTGCGCGTGAAAGTACCGGTTGGTGTGCACTCTATGGCCTAGTGTGCCTGTTGCTGTTTTCTAGACTAGTACCTGCAGAAAAGGCATGGAGCCTTCTTTTTCTATCTCCACGGTGAATTTTCTTTTCTCATGCTGGCTGTTGAGATGTTCAACGAATTCAGCAAACTTTTCCTTTCCGTGTGGCCATATAATGAAGGTGTCTTCGACACTTTGGGTCGTAGAGGTGCTTACTTCAAGGCTGCCTCCTCCAAAGTCTCCATGACGTTGTCTGCTGCTACAGGTGACAAGGGAAAACCCATCCGTCTGCTCACAGAATTTGCCACCTTAAATAGGTAGACGTCAGGCAGTGTTTTACTAATTCACAGATGTCTGGTGGTATGAGATCTTGTAACAGGTTCACCGTGTCCTCCACAGAAACCTATGTGAAGAGTGAGTCCACGTCAAAGCTCACCATCAAATCGGTGGGACAGATACTCATGTTCTTAATAAGTCCAATAAAATGTTCAGAGTTCTTCACGTATGAGCTTGTGTTGCAGACATGGTTGCGTAGTTTCTTGTCTAGATGCTTTGCTGTGAAGCTGCTGACTAAAGGTCGTAAAGGACAGGAGTCTTTATGAACCTTAGGCACCCCTTAAATCTTGGGTGGCTGGCCGCTGTGGCCGAGGGGACTGAGGCGCTCCAGTCACGGTCTGCACGGCCACTACGGTCGGGGGTTCGAATCCCTCCTCGGGCATGGATATTTGTGCCGTCCTTAGGATTAGTTAGTTCATAAGTAGTTTGTAACTTTAGGGATTGATGACCCCGTAGTTAAGTCCCGTAAGCTATATAAACATTTGAACATTTGATTTTGAAATCTTGGGTGCTACCGGTTCTTTCGGGATCAGTGTCCTGGCTATATCAAAATCAATTCTTCAGTCTCATACGAGGGCCTACGTCTTACTCACTATCTTGGCCGTCGGGTCACCTTTTAACTGTCGGTAGATTGGTTGATTTAGAAGATCTTTCATCGTAGTTTCATACTGCGGCATGTAGGTGATGACATCCACTTTCTCCCAATCTGAAGGTGACAAGTTCGATGTTAGCCAGTAATGTATTTGCATCCGGTTAGCATCATTGTAAACAAGACTTTGCAAATATGCTGAAGTCTTTCTCTTTTAATGGATAAATGATGACAATAATTTGGACGAACAGCTCACCAAGATGAGATCGACATTCCGCGCCAATGGATAAAGCGATAGAAGCATCCAGAAAGCCATAAACTCACGGCGAACTAAGGAAAACGACGCGGAAGTCGAAGATTTACCGGTACCACGTTTGCCATACATTAAGGTGAGCGCCATGGTGAAATATTACGACGAGCTGGAATAAAACCTGTATTTTGCAGCAATAACAGAATAAAAGATATCCTCACATCAACTAAGGATCACATAGAAAAGCTGAATACTGCTGGTGTATTAAAATAGGAATGGAAGAGCATGAACAGTACATACGTTTAAAACAGCTCAGCAAGTCAGCGGTTGCAGAACACGAGGAAGAGTGAACCATAATATAAACTTCAAGAACTTACAAGTGCTCTCTAAACAGCCATTTTAAAACGAAGAGAAATATTCGTGAAGGGATACATGGACAGAGAAGACGGGCACAAACTCTCCCCGTCTTGGCTTCCGGTGTTGACAACAGGGCGACGCTTCAAGGCGAGCGGTACAACGGGCCCTCAGGCGTTCCTGACAGCGTGGCGACTTCGTCACTACCCAGAAGAACTAAGCTGACCGTAGGTTGCCACCGTCGATGGCCAAGAGCGCGCATGCGTACAACTTCCTGTTTCCCACCAATAGGAATCACCGATGAAAACACCAATGAAGTGCATCTTCATTTCCTATTTCCACCTACAGAAACACCAATACAAACGTCGGCCGCTGTGGTCGAGGGCACTGAGGCGCTCCAGTCTCGGTCTTCACGGCCACTACGGTCGGGGGTTCGAATCCCCCCTCGGGCATGGATATTTGTGCCGTCCTAGTTCGTAATTAGTTCATAAGTAGTTTGTAAGTTTAGGGACTGATGACCTCGTATATAAGTCCCATAAAAAAAAAAAAATAAAAAAAAACTGTGACGACAGCACCCGCTTTATAAGACCAGCTCAAGGAGGAAACAAGTTTGTATTCGCTGAGGAGGGCTCCTGTAACGGATCCGAAACGTTGGAAATATCTTATTATCATGACGTTAAGCACTTAGATTAATCCGAAAAAATTGCGTTTTGCCATTCGTGCACCCAGATTCGTCGTTTCGTACACCATTGCAGGCGCACCTGTTGTAATGCAGCGTCAGGGGTAACCGCAACCATGTCCTCCGAGTTGATAGTCCATGCTGCTACAAACGTCGTCGAACTGTTCGTGCAGATGGTTGTTGTCTTGCAAACGTCCCCATTTGTTGACTCAGGGATCAAGACGTGGCTACACATTTCGTTACAGTCACGCGGATAAGATGCCTGTCATCTCGACTGATAGTGATACGAGGCCGTTGGAATCCAGCACAGCGTTCCGTATTGCCCTCCTGAACCCACCGATTCCATATTCTGTTAACAGTCATTGGATCACGACCAACGCAAGCAGCGATGTCGCAATACGATAAACCGCAATCGTTATAGAGTAGAATCGTTATAGGCTACAATCCGAGCTTTATGAACTCCGCGGTGGAAGTAATAATCATGTGAATATTCTCACATATATAGGGCAGATAGAAGAGTTTGAACCCTAGTCAACAAGTTACTAGCAGTAGGACTACAGACACACTTACCATGAACCTGTCTTCGATTTACGCTACAGCATGAACGTACACGATTTGACTGAAGCCGTTTAGATGATGATCACCCGTAAATTGGAGTGATGGACTGCGGTCTTCAGTGACGAAAGCAGATCGTGCCTGCTCGCAAGTGATGGTCGTACGATGTATACCTGTCTAGCGCTGTCTCGTAGAGTGCATTCGTCCAAAACTCTCTGGCCCAACGATTCTTATTAACGTTCGTGGAGAAAGCGCTAATCGATGCTTGGTACATGTACAATGTTGTAAGATCCGTTCTTTTGCTATTCGTGCAACAGATGAAATAACGTTCCATCAGGTTTAGTGATGGGCCCACAGACATCTATTGATGGCAAACGTCCCTATGTGACTTAAGCCTGTCGCCGCCGTCTTTCGTCACCCAACACCATCTGAAGAGAAGGCCTGCGCGCGGCCGTGCCACGTCACGCAGAGTAGGTCGCGATCGCGAATCTCACTGGCTGGCCGAAGCGAAGCGGTGGGCTGTGCCCCGTCTACCAGGCAGTGAGCTACGCGATCGCGACCTTCTTTGCGTGATGTGGCACGACAGCGCACAGGCCTTCTCTTCAGATGGTGATGCTTCCCCTCACCTCAAAAAGCTTGCGTACGGTACTACTATCATCTTCCGATACGATATGACGTTGTAAGCTTTACCGGCTGGCTTGAAGATGATTTGCATTTGAGCTAATACTTCCGCAATAATTGAATTTAACACGTAGGCGTACATTGTCCAATAGTGTGATGAGTAGGACGTGTTACGTACGGTTAAATTTTACTGGGCGTTCTGGCGGCCTCGCATGATTATGATGTCAATCATGTGACGGTGGTATTAGCCAATCGCGTGTCAACGGAAATGTTTTGTCATGAAGTATTCGTTTACGAGGGAAAATTACTTTTACTGAGTGAACGAGGGTACATACAAGAATCTGTCAAGCATAGAGCAGGAACAGCATTATTTATTTACTTCACCGTATGTACGAAACACAAAACAAGGCATTCTGTATGGATGTCTAAGAATATTAACATCGTGGTGAGGGCTTTTTACCAGTTTCTTTATGTTGTCAACATAGACATGTGAGGCCGCCGGGATGGTAAGTAAAAATTTACACTTACGTACAGATAAAGCAGACAGTAGTTATCCGAAAAACACTCAGAAGAATAAAGATATGTGTTATTCGCGACAAATGGCACATTTATAACGGTCATACTATTAAAAGAAGCCGAAGTTGATCGAAAGTAGTAACAGATCAATAAAAACAGGAAACCAGGCTCATTCAAAAAAGTACAAGGGACTTAACTGCGGGGTCATCAGTCCCTAAATATACAAACTACTTACGAACTAGCTTATACTAAAGACGACACAAACATCCATGCCCGAGAGGAGATTTGAACACCCGACGGGGAACGGCACAGCGCATCGGAGCATAGCGCCTCAATGCGCTGTGCTGCCCCGCCGGGCCACGACTCGTTAGCTTCTCTGTCAAAGCCGACTGCAGATTTCGTAAGGACACTCAAAAGAAACAGAATACGTGTTATCCACGATAAACAACACTTTTATGATGACAATACTACTGAAAGCAAATGTTTGTATAGCTTATGGGATTTAACTACGGGGTCACCAGTCCCTAAACTTACAAACTACTTATGAACTAGCTAATACTAAGGAAGGCACAAATATTCAAGCCCGAGGGGTGGGGGGATGCGAACCCCCCGACCGTAGTGACCGTGTAGCTACAGAAAGAAAATCTGAATTTGAATAAAGTGGGTACAGTTTAATAATAACAGCAAAACAATACAAGTCATTACTGTATGTGTCACAGCATACTCCAGCTGAAAAAAATTATAGCTATATACAACACAAGAATTTACCACAAGTCAAAAAAACTAAATAGAGCGTAGTTACGTCAATTATTAGGGTTTTTTACGAATGTTTTCTGTAATGACAAAAACGACTGCTTCCACGTTTATAGCGCAGATATCTGGCGGCGAGACGTCACTGACACACATAGACCATAGATAATATAGACTGCGCGTGACGTCATTACACTGAATCCAACATCTAAGTCACGTGAGTCGGGGCAGGATACCGGTTTCATCATTATGAGTAATGCGAAATATAGCTAATAGTTGTAGTTCTTATTCTTTGTAGTGGAAATTAAGCGTATATTTCAACAATGAAACGTATCAGCATATTCTTATTACATCTTTAGATATAAAATTGGCTTTAGTTCTCCGCAATTGCAAGAGTTGATGCGATAGCTACAGTTTTTACATGCCCCTATATGAAACATCGGCATTATTTTTACAGGCAACAGAAATACATTGTTGTCGTTGTACTGTGAGTCTTTTAGTCTGCGTTTTACACAGGAGTTGAAGATCAAATATCAATTTGAAAAGAGCATCAGCTTCCTTACGATTCCTCAACAATATATGTAAAATATTTCGTTGTGATTTTAAAAGAAATGAAATCTGTTTGCATCCATAATGTCCGATTTTAACAAAATACAAGTGTTTATATTTTAAGACTTTTGGCACAGGCCGTGATGCGAAAAACGTAAAAAATGTACGTAAAACGTATTGGCTGTTTACATTAAATAATAGCTAGGAAACATCACCGATGCACTAGCCAAGAAGTGACTTCATGTGGAAAATAAACAGTCTGTATGAATGTTTAGTTTTGTATAACGTTATTGAAAGCAGATTTTCAGCTGAAATGACTTACTTGCTGGCCTATAAACTTGCTCAAGAGCAGCCTAATGTATTTCATCGTTGATAATCACATTCAATAGTTACAAAAAGTAAAAGATCCATAGCGTAACACAAACACCGAGGATATGTAATTCTGTTGCTTCTAAAAATAACTGACAATATGATACTTTTCATCTGCACACATGTAAACACGACAATCACTGCATTAATATTAACAATATGGTGAAATTACGTTACCATTACTACTAGTTGTTTAATAGGAATACGAGAAGTTGTTTTATTGTTAAAATCAACGCTTGATATCACCTGTAAATGAGAAAAACTGTTACTCATAATGAGCGGAACTCGGTCACGTGACTCGGGGCTATTTTAGATGTTGGTTTGAAACCACAACAAAGCAGAGACAGGGACATGCGCAGTCTATGCTATCTTTGGTCTATGCTGACACCAGTGATATTGTATACTAGCTTATATGCCCGTGCTTCGTAACGGTTATTAAAGAGGACCAGTGTATATCATGGTTTTTAGGGTTCCGGACCTAGGTCAGCAAAAACAGAATCCTTGTTGGATTGCTCTGTTAATAAACTCAGTTTTCCTAGCCAAGATGTCAGATTTAAGTAGAAGTCATTGTCTAAAACGCTGAATGTTCATAAAGTTTTTCATACAAAAAGTGAAATTAATTTAAGTCTGAACTACGGAACGATGTAAATTCATTGTTAGTTTGTGTTCATGAAGTAAATACTGCGTTGTAAAATTGTCTGTTTGGCGTGAACTTCTGAAAACACTTCTATCGTTGAGATGAAAAATAGTAATAATAATAACAGCGCCATGTATTGGTTCTATGGTGTATTACTAAACTGTAAGTGTATGCCGAAGTATTAGAATGTTGCAGTGTTGCACTGGGGACAATGTAGTTATTTTGTATGTAGTGATCCCTATTATCGAATACTCGACGAATGCTGAAAGTCTGGTGATTAAATCAACAGAGTAGTTCATGTCTGTTTAAATAACACGTCATGGTGGTGCCAATGTGCGATAAAGTAAGTCTGGGTAATCGTTGAAGGAATGCGATCAGCTCATCGTCTGTATAAAATTTTCCATGAAAATAGTATTCACAGTGAATTGTCTTGACGTGTTAGCAGCTTCGGCCACTCTTTCACCTAATACATGTCTCCAAGTCCTGCAGTGATTACTTCGTAAAACACAAAATCATTCAGTAATAGTGTTCAGTATATATAGTTCTAAGCACAATTTTCTCTGCAAAAGAAGACGTCTGTGTCTATCTTAACGTAGTCCGCACCCAAAGTAAGTAACTTCAAATTTAAATCTCAATATTGTACGGAACAATTATAAAAGCAGAGAGGTTTCTGATGAGTTTGTTGCTCGCGTGTGCATATTACCTCTAGTAGCAGGCACAGAGCAGAAATATCTCTGGAGTGAGCATTCAAATGCGCAGAACAGTTTTCGTGTCCTGAACATTAAGGTGGAAATGTCTCGTAATATTGGGAAAAATATTAATCGCTGAGTTTATCTCTGTAATTTTTTGTTCGGTTAAGACGGATGACTATGGGTAAATGCCTCTTTTAGCGACGCTTCCTCAACTTTCTTGTTGCTGATGTGAAACATTTATTTATATGTTATTTCAAGTTATGTGATTGCTCTGCGAAAAGGTGGTGGGGCTTCTTTGCAGCCAATGCAATAAAAACCAATCGTAAGAGCAAATAAATGTGTGGAAAGAGTGGATTTGTCTCAACATCACTTGGTAATTCCAACTTAATGTTGAGACGATGCACACAACGCAATGCTCATTCCATAGATATTTCTTCCATGCACAATTTATTGGTTATACCCGACGAAAGATGCACTTATTTTCTTTCCATGACATTGCAAATCATATGGGATACAGTTAGGAATAAAAAATATAAAAAAATTGTGCCCTACCTGCGATAAATTTTACTTGCAGTGGCAGCGATTTACTTGGAAACTAACTCTTCGCTTTAGGAGGAAGATTAATTTACTAACTAGGACAGCATAAATTATTTATTTCATCGGGAACATAAAGAATCAATCGCCTTATTCTACGTGACTGATTTTTCAAAAAGGGTTCAACGGCCGTTGCCAACATCAATACACAACACTGCTGCCGTAAGGAAAGTCGTAGCCCTTGTGTGAGTGTATTACACCTAATTTATGTGAATAAAAAACGCAACATCGCCATGTATTAGTTACTTGGTATACTATTTTACGAACAGCGCCTCTAACGGATCATTGCTGTACTACGCTGCAATTCAAGCACAGCATACACCAGAAACTATAAATTACGATATCTCTTATTCCCCTGATCCGATTTTCATGAAATGAAGCTTATATGTTGCCCCAAGGTACTCTCAGTTGACCTATGAAACCCCACGAAAGTTTGAATAGTATTCTTGGAGATTTGCTGAACTACACCATACTTTTAAGCATGGTATACACATAAAACTTCAAATTACGGTATCTTTCCTTCCTCTGATCCGATTTTGATGAAATTTAGCCTATGTTACTCTCCAAACTATTCCCAATTTACATGTGGAATCCCATGAAAGTTCGTGTAGTACTTTTGAAGATTACCTTAAACAAATAGACATAAGACTTTTAGACAAATGGTTAAGTTATGATATCTTCATTTTCTCTGATCCGATTTTAATTATTAAAGCCTTTATGTAACGGCACGATATGGTCAAGTTACGTGTGAAAACCACATGAAAATTCGTGTAGTAGTTTTGGAGATAAACGTGTTCAAAGAGACAGACAGACATGACGGTTGCAGATAAATAATTTCAAATTACGTTTTTATTTTTTTCCGTGATCCGATTTTTATGAAACGAAGTCTATAGGTTATCCCGAGTTACGCTCAAGTTACCTGTCAAAACCCCATGCAAATTGGTGAAGTAGTTTCGGAGATAAGAGGTTTTTTATAGTTGAACAAACAGACATGGCGGTTACTTAAAACACTTAAATTTACTATATCTCTTTTTTCCGTGATCTGATTTTGATAAAATTATGCCTATATGTTGACCCAAACTTTTACTATGTTTCCTGTGAAAACCGCACGAAGATTCGTCCGGTAGTTTTAAAGATTGAAGGGAATAGCGACATGCCTACATTTACAGATTTATTATTAGTGTAGATGGCATTGCCAATCTAATATGTTTGTGGCTCGGCCACATGTAGTGAGCTCAAAGATAATCTGGAGTTATTACTATGTATTACGAAGTCGTGACGGTCGACGCCATGTTAGTGAACGTTTATCTGTCATACACCATCCAGCTGTTAGTATAATGTGGTTACGAAGAATTTAACATTCTGAAATTTATAATCGTTCCTACTAGTTGCTTACGTAAAAACTAACTCATATACAAAGGGCACTATCTGTTCTGAAAATATGAATAATATTTACAAAATATTCGAGACATATAATTAACCGAACTCTAAATCTAAGCAGTAGAAAAAGACACGAGTCGTGGAAAACGTATACTTGAGTTATATTTTGAATCAGAGCTAGTGTTTCTCAAACTTTGCAATTAATGAATAAATTACACTGTTGTAGACAACTTAATAAAGTGTAATAACGGCAGACTCTAAGCGTACGAAATAAGCATGATTTTCCACATAGAGCGTATATTCAACCCGTAAGTTCAAACGGAAATTAGTAGGCTATAGACAAACGGCAAATTTAAAACTGAACACTAGAAATACCGTTTATAACAGTGCAGTTTATTCATTTAATGAAATGTGACAGAAACAGTAGCTACGAAGAAAAATGTAACTCACATATGGTTCTGAACTCTATTTTATTTCCTTTGACTTCTCTAAAGCCATAAGCGACACTAACTTCATCATCATGTATTTATTAATCAATCGTTGATAACTTATTTTCAGAGGACGAAGTTCAAAACAACAACACGACCTATGCGTACGGAGTTGCCAACATAACCTTTGAAGAGCGTCACGTTTTTCACAGATACAAACCACTACAGTTCTGTATCCAGTGTTAATATTTGAGATCACTGGTCTTGCCCATATGGGATCACCTCATCCTATCACTCTTTCAGAACTACGTGAACAGGTCGATCAGGCGTGGAGAGAGGCATTCGAGGACAGTATTCGCAATTTGTACGATGGAGTAAATACCGTGATGAGCCATGGGGGTTACACCACATACTGTTATCGGGTTTTCTGGAACGAGAAATACTCGCAACCTCAGTAATGCTTGAGCTATTGACTTGTAAATATATCATTTCATGTACTCATATGCAATCTTTCAACACTAATTCTTGATTGAACTGGAAAACTAACACTTGTTCCAGCAGTGTATATTATAGGCTATTCCATGTTACTATTATAATTTACTTTTACATGGCCCCTAAGTAATCCGCGGAAGTCGCCTGAGTTCGTCTATCTTCGCAATGTTTATGTTCTCTGCCAAACTTACCTACGTAACAGACAGTGCACTGTAGCCTCATGAATGTATTGTTGATTCGTACATGGTATTGATTGTTGTCTTTCATCTTGTTATTTGCTAAAATAAACGCCACGTACCGCGTTGAACCCTTTTTTAGAAAAAGAAAGGCTATCATTGAAAGGGGAGTGAGGAATGTAATTCTGATTGTTATTCGATGCTGCGACAATTAAGAGACAGAAAGCGTTGCTACACCCACATCGTAAGTCCCACCATATTATTCATGTTTCGTAGATAAAAGTTTGTTTACATTTACCAGAAGTGCCGCGGTGGAGTAGCCGAGCAGTCTAAAGCCGCTGCGGAACGCGCGGTTGCTCGCCGTGGAGGTCCGAGTCCTCCCTTGGGCATTGGTGTGTGTGTGTTGTCCGTAGATTAGTTTACCTAGGTTTAAGTAGATTGTAAGCTACGGACTGATGACCACGCAGTTTGGTCCGATAGATTTACAAACATTTGAACATTTTTACCAGAAGATTAAAATGATAATTTCCCGTTCCTTCTGTGACGCTATGACCCATTAGATGTTGTTTCTTTTAAAACCTGTAAGCTATAGGCCGTAAGTTGGCTGCACTGGGAGAAAGAGGCGGGACTAGTTCCAACAGCCAATGCGATAGGAGCTGAATGTAAGCTTCTGCTCCCAACAGTCTCTGCTCAGGGGCCACGTAAAAGTACGTGATCTATACCTGTTACAGTAACAGAAATATTCTCGTATTTGATCAATTTTCGTCCATAGTTAACTGAGATCAAATAGTCTGGCAGTGAGAAGTGACCGACCCGACCTCCTAGTTCAATCACAGCGGTGCTGACTGAACGTATTGAGTTCATTCAATTATCTTTACCGTTATTGCCTATCTGCTGAGAGCGGTACGTTGTTTCGAATTCGCAGCACAGGCGTCCATAATTTAGACGTCAATTATGGCTGACATATAGCGCACGCAATGGCTGGGCGGGGTGGCCAACCGTGCCCGCTAATTGCCAAACGGCTTTACTCGCAATTACTGCCAATTTCCGACCCGTATACCTGCCTCTAACTGATGCCGACTGCAACGTAAGAACGCCCATACATAAGACATGGTACTAGTAGCACAGTCTAACATATGGAGTTACGACACTCCGACTGATTTTTGTTATACTTCACGACAGCAGCGCTCCAAGTGGCTGGCAAGCTACATTGAATAGTGTGAATAGTTTTGTATAAATTATTTTTAACATACGTCTTACAATATAGGAGGTACTTTGTGACATTAAACTCAGTAGTAACTACACAATAGCTCCACATTTGCCTTTATTAAGTTTCCTAAGAACCACCGGAAGGTATGAAACGTCACATTGCAGAAAAGTTTATTTATGATTCTCTTTAAATCTGCGGCTGTTTCCTGTTCTATTAAGAACAAGACTGAAGAACTACAAAAGACCCGACCATTTGCACAGAGATGTCAGTTCTCTACTCAGAAATGTCAAGGTGCCGTTTATACAATTCCACTCAAATTTGTAGGCGTTGAAAGTAAGAAACTGATACGGTATGCAATATCTGTATTATTTAATGTATCATATCTGCCACCACAACTGTAGCTGAAGGAAAATACAGACAACATAGAAATAAAAAAACACCGATCACCAACAAGTTAGATATCAATCCACAATTATTGCTACATTGAACCACGACCGACATGACATTTCAAGCCATTCGTTTTGTAAGCAAAAGTAATTACACTCAAAAGTGTATGCGTTTAAAGGAAAGACGAGTGAAGTGTAAAAATGTACGTACCATTACACTTCATTCCGAATTTTTACACCTCGAAGAATCTCCTATCATCTAAGAAGAGACCGTAAGAGGAATTTATGTTTCTCCTGTGTTTATATTGTACTTACGTTCAGCGGAACAACCTGCAAATAGATCCGTTTTCGTAAGTATTTCTTCGTGAATAAGATAACGTTTCTATTACTGAATCGGTTATTTTTACATTTATTTCTTGATTGTTTACGTGTCTAGATATTTCACTAATGCTTAGGATGCAAAAATTACAGACACTATTTGGTTAATTAAGCAGAAAAGGCATTACAAACAAACATTACACCTACGGCGGCTTGCCTACCGCTAGGAGCGCTAGTGTCGTTGCAACTGTCAGTTAGTAACAATTTTCACAGCAGTGACTGTATATGTTACACTATGCTAGTTCTATATTGGCCTTGGTGTACACAGTAACTTTTAAGCTTCATATGGATTAATGTTTTTACTTTTATAAGAATACCTCGTTCATATTCTACCCGAATGCTAATTAATTGGCTTCATATCTAGATTTTTATACTGACCAAACTAAAATCAGGAAGACGATTGAAGAAAATTTTCTCTTCAAATTTTGATCGTATTGTGTACAGTAATAATTCATCGCATGGAAAAATCTGGAGGTAGATACTAAGGGTATATTGCGCCAAGCCGCACATGTCATCGGTTACAAAAAGTATTCAAAATAGCGTGGTACAGTGGTTGAGTTGGTCTGATTCGGAGTAGATTCAAAGTTCGGTATGAATATTCATATTTCCATTTTCCATTGTCCCACAAGCGCTCGTGAATAGTTTCGATACAGTTACTACCAACAAGACATTGTGAACTTCATTACCTAACGCGGGGATGTTCTCTACCGACCATGTTTTCGAGTAGACATCAAAATTGGTCAAAAAAGTCGAATGGGTAATTAGCTTAAATTAGCTTATTGACAGGTAGCAAACAATAATGAAAAAGCAGCAAGAAAGCGAAACCTTCACTTGGTCGGAAGTCGCGCTAATCCATCACGATTGTAATCCAGAGTAAAATATTTCGAATATAACGCCTTTTAAAAACTGACTATAAAGTATTTTATTTCTGTTTTGTACTTCCCAGCCTATCTTTCAGGAAAGATTCTCTCTCTCAGGACGCGTGGGAAGCATGAACAGCTAAAACAGTTTTATTTACTAATATGGACAATTATACTTCTAAACATATGTCTGTCTCTTCTCGCGGCGGCGTCTTCTTGTACGATGCTAGCTGCGCCGTAGTCTAGTGACAGCCTATTCTGGAGCCGAGCTCAGATGGGATGGGCTCTTTCAGACGCATGTCGGCCAACATATTGAAGCTTGTAGAGGGCGCGCTTCCCGGTTTTTCCCTCCAGAAGACGCAGCGCCGGCGTGTGATTGGCTGCCGGTCATCTGCTGCCTTGTTCACGATCGTTCTCGTCCTTCTGGCGTGTGGCGCTGACGTTACGCCACAACAACCTTTCCCACCCAAAGCGCCGCACCGTTGTCGTGTAGGAAGTTCGTCAACGGGGGAGGAGGCAGGCTCGTGGACGTACTGATGAACCGGAGTCTGTAGCTGTGGAGGACAGCAGACTACTGGCCGGGTCCCACCATTCGGCCTGAGCTCGCCAGGGAACGTCCTCCAGGAAAACCTGGAGCCCAGATGATGACGGCGACATCGGTGGCGACGTCGGCGTCGGATGCTGCCTGTCGCGCTGGTCCAAATCCAACGGGATGTCGAGGGGAGCTCGAGACGGCGAGTACTCCATGAAGTTGGGGCGTGATGCCGTGGAGATCTGCTGCGGGGGCGGCCGCCGAGGTCGCGCGGGCGGCGGAGGCCGTGCGGTCTACGTGTTGCGTGAGTCTGCCGAGAGAAACGCAAGAGGATCACAGGGAAACACAACAAGGGCGAATTTGGTTGCGTTGCCTCCGTACAACTCCGTCAGGTCCTTAAATTTTAAATATGGAAGCACCTGACATTTGACAATCTCATCATGCTCCCACCGTCTGTGACCGCTAAAAATGCGGAGCCAAGCGATACTTGCGTGTCGTCGGCTGCTGCAGCAGGCAGAACGATGGGTGGAGCAAATGGAGCAGAGTGCAGTGGCGGCGACCGTGCAGAAGCTCGGCCGGTGATGACCCTTCTCGTGAATGTGAGCGGTAGGAGGCGAGGAACAGTTACAAAGTTGTCTCCGGTGAGTGCTCCGAATGAAGTTTGGACATCGTTGTTGTTGTGGTCCTCAATCCGGAGACTAGTTTGATGCAGCTCTCCACAATACCCTATCCTGAGCAAGCCTCTTCAGCTCCACATAAGAACGGCAACCTACATCTGTCTGAATCTGATTACTGTATCCATCTCTTGGTCTTCCTCTGCGGTTTTTACCCCACACACTTCCCTCCAACGCTAAATTCACAATTCGTTGATGTCTAAGAATGTGTCCCACCAGTCTATCCATTCTTTTAGTCAAGGTATGCCAGAAATATCTTTTCTCCCCAATTCTGTTCAGTACCTCCTCATTAGTTATGCGATCCACCCACCTAATCTTCAGCATTCTTCTTCCTCTTCCTGGTTGCACTGTTTATCGTCCATGTCTCACTCCCATACAAGGCAACACTCCATACAAATGTCTTCAGAAAGGACTTCCTTAGCCTTAAATCAATATTCGATGTTAACAAATTTCTCTTTTTCAAGAACGCTTTTCTACCCACTGCGATTCTGAATTTTATATCCTCTATACTGCGACCATCATTTCTTATTTTACTGCCCAAGTAACAAAACTCATCTACCTCATTTATTGCTTCGTTTCCCAATCTAATTCCTTCAGCATCACCTGATTTTCTTACACTGCACTCCATTGCCCTAGTTTTGCTCTTGTTAATCTTCATCTTATATGCACCTTTCAGCACACTGTCCATTCCGTTCAGTTGCTCTTCCAGGTCCTTTGCTGTATCTGACAGAATTACTATGTCGTCGGCAAAACGTAATGTTTTTAATTCTTCACCCTGAACTTTAATTCCTTTACCAAATTTCTCCTTGCTTTCCTTTATAGCTTGCTCAATGTACAAATTGAATAACATTGGAGAAAGGCTACAACCCTGTCTTACTTCCTTTCCAATCATTGCATCCCTTTCATGCCCTTCAACTCTGACAACCACTGTCTGGTTTTTGTACAAGTTGTAAATAACCTTACGCTCCCTATATTTTACTCCTGCTTGCTTCAGAACTTGAAAGAGTTTATTCCAATCAACATTGTTAAAAGACTTCTCCAAATCTACAAAAGCTAGAAATGTAGGTTTGCCTTTTCTTAATCTATCTTCTAGGATAAGCCGTAAAGTAAGTATTGCCTCCCGTGTTCCTACATTTCTCCTGAACCCAAACTGATCTTCTCCGAGGTCTATAAATAATTCGTGTTAATATTTTGCAACCATGCCTTATTAAACTGATGGTTCTGTAGTTTTTACACCTGTCTGCACCTGCTTCCTTTGGAATGGGGATTATAACATTTTGCTTAAAGTCTGAGGGTACTTCGCCTGTCTCATACATCTTACACACTAGGTGAAACAGGTTTGTCATGGCTGGTTCTCCCTGTAGCCCTGTAGCCCTGTAGCCCAGTAGCCCTGAGGGAATATCATTTACTCCCGGGGCCTTGTTTCGACTTAGGTCTTTCAGGGCTCTGTCAAATTCTCCTCTCAGTACAGTATCTCCAATTTCATCTTCATCTACATCCTCTTTCCTTCCTACAATACTGTCTCGAAGTTCATTTCCTTTGTAGAGCCCCTCTATATACAATTTCCACCTTTCAGCTTTCCCTTCTTTGCTGAGAACTGGTTTCCATCAGTGTCCTTGATATTCATAGAGCTGTTTTTCTTATCTCCAAATGTTTCTTTTATTTTCCTGTAGGCTGTATCTATTTTTCCCCTATTTATACATTCTTCTACATTCTCGCATTTGCCTCCTAGCCACTCCTGCTTAGCCATTTTGCACTTCCTGTCAATCTCATTTCTCAGTCGTCTGTACTCCATTTTGCCTGTTTCATTCACTGCATTTTTATATTTTATACTTTGATCGATTAAATTTAGTATCTCCTGTGATATCCAAGGATTTTTGTAGGTCTTGCCTTCCTACCTTTTTTGTCCTCTGCTACCTTCACTATTTCATCTCTCAATGCGAGCCATTCCTCCTCTACTGTTATATTTTCCCCTGTTTCTGTCAATTGCCTAAAGCTCCCTCTGAAATTCTCCAGAACTTCACGTTCCTTCAATTTATCCAGGTCCCATTTCCTTATTTTCCTACCTTTTTGTAGTTTTTTCAGTTTCAGCCTACAGTTCATAACCAACAAGTTATGGTCAGAGTCTATATCTGCCCCTGGGTATGTCTTACACTTTAAAACCTGGTTCCGAAATCTATGTCTTACCATTATAAAATCTATCTTGTATCGCCCGGTGTCTCCTGGTCTCTTCCACTTATACAACCTTCTTTTGTGATTCTTAAACCAGGTGTTTGTTATAACTAAATTATGTTCTGTGCAAAATTCTACCAGGCGGCTTCCTCTTTCATTCCTTTTGCCCAGACCATATTCACCTACTGTCTTCCCTTCCCTTCCTTGTCCTACTACCGAATTCCAGTCTCCCATAACAATTAAGTTTTCCTCTCCCTTAATTGTCTGAATAATTTCCTTTAGCTCCTCATATATTTCTTCGATCTCCTCATCATCGGCAGAGCTAGTTGGCATATAAACCTGTACTAGTGTTGTCGGTGTTGGCTTCGTATTTATCTTGACAATGATAATGCGATCGCTGTGCTGGTCATAGTAGTTTACCCGCATTCCTATTTTCTTATTCATTATCAATCCTACTCCTGTGATACCCCCAATTGATTTTGTATTTATAATCCTGTACTCACCTGACCAGAAATCCTGTTCATCCTGCCACCGAACGTCACTAATCCCCACTATATCTAACTTCAACCTATCCATTTCTCTTTTTAAAATTTCTAATTTTCCTACTCGATTAAGGGATCTAACATTCCACGCTCCGATCCTTAGAATGCCAGTATTGTCTTTGTTTGGACATCTGTTGCTTAAATGTCCGGACGAAGTGTTCCGCAGCGTCTTTTGACTGCGAGTGAAACGGTGCACTGGTCGGATGCTTAATTCCATTGCGTGCCGCGCACCGCTTCCACGTGGCATGGTTTCACCTGCCCTTCACCCCCAATATATGTTTAAAACTTTGACTAACGCAACAGCGTTCAAGTTTTATATTTTTTTAAAGAGAACGTAAAGTTATGTAGCTATCAATTGTTTTAAATCTTACGTAAACGCTGGGAAGGCTAAATGGCGGAGATGTTTTTCTGATGAATTTTAAACCGGCAGTGCATTTTTTTTTTTTTTTTTTTTTTTTTTTTTTAGTGAAGCTAATTGCAGTCGAAGCGTATTTGGTCTCAAAATGATAAACTAAACAGTTTTATCAAATGTTTATTACATATTCATAGGCTATACTTAATTAATATAGTCTATTATATGAATACGAAAATTTATAAGTAGAAGACAAATCTAAACTGAACAGTTCTTATCAACTATAAACATCAATATCAACACTAAAGTCATAGAGACTACATGTGCCGGAAACATATTCTGTAACATTCTTCTTGAAAACAAAATAAGTCGCATGTGTTTAAACTCTTCAAGGACGGCTCTCCTGCAAGACATAAGTAACAGATCCTAGCTGACAGCGCGCATTGAATTTCGCGCGAAATATGTGTTGGAGAGTATCAGCCTGCTGGAACGACGCATTGCCTTCCTGTTGCAAGAACAGCAAAATAACTGGTCTTACAAAAATCTAAATTCAAATGTTTATGATCTAAGGGACCAAACTGCTGAGGTAATTGGTCGCTGGAATTACTAAATACTTAAAGCAACTAACGTATGATAAGGACAACACACACACACACACACACACACACACACACACACACACACACACACATGCACACACAGACACACCTATACCGGCGTATGATAGCACTGCTGTACAAATAAGATGGGTAGGAGTCGTGTTAGTATGGAAGGCGAAGCGCTGAAGGCTAAAGCTCTGTATAGGGAAAGTATGGCCAGCCTGAATGTTCGGCCATGCTGAGCCTATTCAGCTGCTGCTTACACGCTGACCGGCACAGTGTTCCGAGCGCTTAGAAGATTTATCAATCGATTCTGAGAAAAATGTTCAATGAAAAAATTCATTTTTACATCTTTTAGTGTGATATATTAGTTCTTTAATGAAATTTTCTGTTCGTTATTCCTTATAGTTACTGTGCTACATCAAATTAAGTAAAATAGTGCGTAAAATTTTGAAGAGTTCGCGAGACGAAAAATCGCATTGCATAGACTTTGCGTATGGTTGACTTTAGCACATACAAAGCTGCGGGTGAAATGTAGGTAACATATCTAAATTTTATTTAAGGTTGAGAGCACAAGGATAACTTAATTCATTTTAGAGATATAGGGTTTTACGTCCGACGGACAGACGCGGGAACTGCGTGCATTTTTGTCCAAAGCTACTTAGCAGCTCTACGAAATACTTGTCATCCGACTTTAAGAAAACAGTTTTGTTTGTAGCTCCACATCGTAAGAGTTTACTCTTAATTCGGATTGCCATGCAGTGTAGCCTAGTATTCAAACAGACCGAGAATATTTACTCATCGGAGCAATGTTTAAATTAAGAAAACAATTTAGATAACGGACAATTCTTTGAGTATTTTCTTGCGAATTACGTACTTGAGCCTTACATGAACTACGGAAGATGCAAGGAGATACGCACAACATATTGGTCAGTTCAAACTAGATAGGTCATCTTTTGAATAAACGAAAGCCTTATTAAAAAAAGATATATTTTCCTTGCCTCCTTTGTGAGAGTTAGCTACTATAGTATTATTCTTTTAAAGTTGTACATCAATGTAGATACAGTTTTACAATGTATTTGTTCTCAATTTTTGAGAAGAATTGATAGGACTAATTAATGTAACCACAGGGTACTGGTTCACTGTGATTTACAAACTAACGATATTTGAGAATCACAATTAGACAGAGCTATCACCTCATACAGGTGAGTGAACTTTAATTGTTTTATGTTTGGCAGCATGCATAGGAAGGACCGCTTACTTGATAGTTTGCTTATTCTTTTCACACAGCTTTTTGATTTGTTACTTATTCTTGGACTTCCATTTCTTTGTCATTATAACGAAACCCGTTATCTAGTCAGGCAGCTGCTGGTTTTTCTTGTAAAATTGCGGAAATTTCTCCAAACTCAAGGTAATTAATTACAACACTTGATTACAATACAGTGATTTACTTTTTACGGAAGTTAAAGTTCAGTCTTACGGCGATCTATCTGGCACAACAATCACCTTTCTTGTCACGTAAGTACATATACATATTTGCTCTCGTACTGGAACCAAACGTGTATTGTACCCTGTTGACTTACCGAATGTCATAAGTTTCATCTTAAGGAATTCCATTCTGTGCTGTATCCATACACGCTACTTTGTTGCTAACAGTAACTGTTAAAAAAATATCGCGTCACCCAGGATCACATTTATATTATCACACTCATGTTAAAAATTGGTCTGTGCTCTATTCAGTTAATTAATTATTTCATTGTCACGTCAATGAATTCTGCTCTGTGTTACAACCGGACTTGTCAATCAGTGAGATTATCGCTCAGTCAGACAGACGTTATGGCTATCGAGATCATTAACAGGGCCACAAATAACGCAGTCAACCGATGCCAGGCCGATTAATCATAATACCTATTCTGACACAGATATTTTGATCAATTTTGTATTCACAGAGTAGTGCCAGTTCAGACACACTATCGCACTCATACAGACACACACTCAGCCACGGTTACCAGTTTCCGGTTTAAATTAAATATTTTATATATTTTTTTAATTAAACATATACGTTTCACCTTTATCAATGAATGTGGAAGAATACTGATAAAGTGTGTAACTCACAAGTAGTTCTTTATGGTGAACATATTGGTTCATAAGTATTGTTTTATTTATTTATTTATTTATTTATTTATTTATTCTGTTCCATAGGACCCACTTCAGGAGTAAGACTCCATGGTCATGGAACAAGTCAATACATTAATTGTTACACAATAATGGTAATAGAAAAAGTGAAAAGAATCAATAAAGAAAAAATAAATTAGCTTAATTGTTTAACTTTTCTAGGAGTTCCTCGACAGAATAAAAGGAGTGAGCCACGAGGTAACTCTTCAATTTAGATTTGAAAGCATGTGGATTAGTGCTAAGATTCTTAAGTTCTTGTGGCAGCTTATTGAAAATGGATGCCGCAGAATACTGCACCCCTTTCTACACAAGTGTTAAGGTGGTGCGGTGCAAATGTAGATTAGACATCTGTCTAGTATTCACCGAGTGAAAGCTACTAACTCGTGGGAATAAGCTGATATTATTAACAACAAACGACATTAAAGAAAAAACGTATTGTGACGCCAGAGTCAAAATTCCCAGACTACTGAAAAGGGGTCGACATGACGTTCGCGTACTTACACCAGATATTGCTCGAACCGCCCGTTTTTGAGCCAGAAATATCCTTTTTGCATCAGGCGAGTTACCCCAAAAAACAATGCCGTACGTCATAAGTGAGTGAAAGTAAGCGAAATAGACTACTTTTCGTGTTGAAAAATCACTTATCTCAGATATTGTTCTAATGGTAAATATAGCAGAATTTAGTTTTGGAACAAGATCCTGAACATGGGCTTTCCATGACAGCTTACTGTCTATATGAACACCTAGAAATTTGAACTGTTCAGTCTCACTTATCACATGCCCATTATGTGTAATCATAATGTCAGATTTCGTCAAATTATGTGTTAGAAATTGTAAGAACTGAGTTTTACTGTGATTTAACATCAACTTGTTTTCTATTAGCCATGAACTTATCTCTTCTTTTGTCTGCATTCGAATCTTCGTGAATTACTCAGGACATACTGCCTCACATACACTAAATCGTTCAGTCCACAACGTCACAATTCCCGAAATAAGTATTAGTTCACATGCGCAGCCGCAACGGCTGTGCCATAACCAAGAAACAGATCAAAATAAAATTAATCATGTTATTTCGACCACAGATTCGAGTTTCCAGTAAAATTAAGAACTCCTGGATACCAATAACAAACCGGACGGGTCCTTAATTAAAACTAGCAAAATTAAATCAATTAATCTAAAACGGTTTATTAATTTTCACCAACCAAGAAGCATCACAGAATGATTGCTTACTTAGAGGACAATCGAATGGAAGAGACAGAGTAATTTCTACATTACTCGTTTGGTTACTCTAGAAACAGGTCAAAATGGAGAATTTCCTCTAGGCGTTAAATTTAAAACCAAGCGGAAGCGACGCCGTGGCGAAGGCAGACCAGTTTTGTCCCGCGCTCCAAACAGGTGTCCCAACCTGAGTGTCCGAGAAACAGTGCCGCCCGCAGCGACTAAGCTCTCCCAACGGTTTCTCTCCAGTAAAGTTGGCTACAGGCTTTAGAACAGCGGAAGCACACTGTGCCCGGCGAACCGTCACGCACCGCCATTCCGCTGCAGAGCTTCAAGGTATCCACCTCGCGGACAGACTAGGGCGGAAGTTATCGCCGTATTAGTAAATCGTGATTTTGAGGACCGTCCGCGTCTGTTACTATGATGGGCCAGTGGAAGCGTCCGGTACACTTACCTTTCAGTTTATAGTACGGTAAGATTGGCCGTTTGCCCCCTGCTCTGGTTATAGTATTACGAATTGATGGCTAGCAAAATTCTCTCTGATTAAACCACTATCCGTTCTCTCTAGGGACTACAAATGTATCTGTAAAAAATGTGTCCTACAGCAAGGTTGTTTCGTAGCAAAATAGTCTTATTTGTGAAATAATATTAAACAAGCAACAGGGCTACATCAAATATGTCATATCTTTACGAATACAGATTCCACCACCATTTTGCCTATTTTTTCTGTAACTTTCCTACTGTCCTCTTTTCGGTTAATGAATCTTAAATAAGGTGGCGAAACACCCGCCAAGAGAAGAAGTCAGACGCCTTTACGGTCCAAGGACAGCAGATCAGCAGGTGAGTGTAACTTCCTGTCTGACAAGGAAAGTACTTAGGATCGAACAAACACATATACACGAAAATCGTATGAGAGATAATGTAAAGATCCCTTATTGCACTAATGTATACTCCCGCATCTGCAAAACTCTGCAATCGTCCGTTAGAGGCCTCTGCGTGTGCCAACCTGTCAGTTCGCCAGTAGGGACGGTGCATTGTGCCTCCGAAGCTGCGTTTTGTGACGTTATTTGTGTGGTGAAGCGTCAGATGGGGAGGCGATTGCTAATCAATCCTGCTAATGTATTGCGATTAGTTGAGATGAAGTTACGAAGAATCCTTCTTCGTGAAGATGATATCAGTGTAGAAGATGAATCATTTGCATGCTTTCTCGTATCTGTTATGGTACAGAAATATGAGCATAAGTTAGATACTGTTGTAACAAAACTCATAATAATGAGAATAGGGATGATAATGACGAACAACTCATTGCAAGCGGTAGTGCTGCGGTAAGTGCGGGAAGAGGCGATGCAAGCAGTGGCAGTGAATACCAACAGTCTTTCGGGAAGAAGGTTAAAGTTGCAATTATCATCACAGCTTTTGATGACAATTCGCTAGAGAACATGTACGATGATTATTACATAAGTTATTGATAAGATATCTGCGCCGGCCGCTGTGGCCAAGGGGACTGAGGCGCTCCAGTCCCGCTCTGCACGGCCACTACGGTCGGGGGTTCGAATCCCCCCTCGGGCATGGATGTTTGTGCCGTCCTTCGTCTTAGCTAGTTCATAAGTAGTTTGTAAGCTTAGGGACTGATGATACCGTAGTTGAGTCCCATAAGTTGTACAAACTATTGAACATTTTGAACAAGATATCTGCATTACGTATGGCGTCTACAATTACATCTACAGTGCTATCTAGAGTATGGTTGCAGAGCTTTGCAGAAAAACGACACCCACCAGCGCACTGAGGGGTACGTAGAGATCCTGTAACCAAACGTTCATACTGATATGTTTGTTCGAGCCCATGTACATTCCTTGTGAGAGGAAAGGCGATAGGCAGCAACCCTTATTGCTTCATTTTCGTTAGTAAACCTTCACCATTTACAGACATGAGAGAAGCCCTGAGCTCACCTATTTAAGACCCTGGTGGCACATGCGTGGTGTCTTCTGCTGCCATTGCGCTGCGTCACCTGAGCACACGCGCTTCTCCTGCATGTCTGTACGTTGCTCCGCGCGCCCTCCGCGGTGAAAGTTCGCCGCATCGATATCAGTTCGATTGCTACCATATTATAAAAACGATGATGACGACGCTTTTACAGAGCACGAAGTTTTTCCACAATCGGATTCCACGCAATGTTTAACTGGAAACCACCATCACAATTTATAGAGTCTCGGTCTGACAATCTTATTTCTATAGAATCGTGGACGATGGAGCTCCAAAAGTTTGACGTGGTAGCCACAATTTTTGTATCGTCATATTTCATCAGATAGCTGGTGAAGATGCAGTGGTCGGCGACAGCTGGCTTACTGGGCTGAAGACGCACAAAAAACAGCACAAAAAAGTGGAAGAGGCCTTCAGAACAGCTGTTTGCCTACCTTACATAGGAAGTGTTTCAGCACAAGTAGGCCGAATACTAAGGAAGTATAAAATCACTTCTCATTCCAAAAACTCGGCGCTTTTGGGATCTGTAAAAGACGACCTAGAATTCCGTGTGAATGCGGCACATCTTACATAGGTCGGACTACGCGCACTGTGCAAGATCGCATTGTGAAGCATCAAAGATACACCCGCTTGCTTCAACCCAGTAAGTCAGGTATCGCCGAACACTCTCATTCACCTTTGGTTTTTGTGAAGGGAACGCTAACCAGGGGCCAGTACGTGCAGAATACGGTGACAGCCGTTCTTTTGAAATCGTAACAACTGGAAGTTTATGTTTCAACAGCTTATTGCTTTTCCACATACTGCACGTGAAACTCAACGTGCAGCAACATCCCAGGTCAGCACAACGCCTGACTAACCTTCCATCAACGACGAGTCTTATGATGGGACGACAACTGACATGTGCGCCTCGTCAACCCACAAGTGTTGCTGGCATAGGAGAACAGATCGAGCAGGAGTGATGTATCGCAAGACAGTATTCGACATGTATACGATCGATTAGATGCGAGAAGCAGAGGTAGCGTTGCCACAGTTGTGGCCAACACCACGTACTGATATGGGAGTTACAGCATGGATCGGCACCTGGTATCTCAGTACCGCCTGACCTATTAAAGTAAAAATGAAATTATTTCATGTACTCGGTATTTTCTGTTTCAAAAATAAATATCTACATCTACATCCATACTCTGCAAGCCACCCGACGGTGTGTGGTGTAGGGTACTTTAAGTACCAGTTTGGGTTCTCGCTCCAGTTCCAGTCATGCATTGTTCGCGGAAAGAAAGACTGTGTGCGCTCTAATCTCTCTGATTATCTTCATGATATCTTCGCGAGATATACGTAGGAGGGAGCAATATACTGCTACATTTCTCGGTAAAGGTATGTTCTCGAAACTTCGACAAAAGCCCGTATCGAGCGACAGTCTCCAGAGTCTCCCACTGATTTTATCGATCATCTCCGTAACGCCTTCTCTATTACTAAATGATCCTGTAACGAAGCGCGCTGCTCTCCGTTGGATCTTCTCTACTTCTTCTATCAACGTCAACTGGTACTGAGTATTCAGTATTCAAGCAGTGGGCGAACAAGTGTACTGTAACCTACGTCGTTTGTTTTCGGAGTGAACTTCTTTACAATTATTCCAGTGAATCTAAGTCTGGTATCTGCTTAACCGACGTTCCATTGTAAATCACTCCTAATGCCTACTCCCAGATAATTTAAGGAATCTACTGTTTCCAGTTGCTGACGTGCTAGAACGTAGCTAAATGAAAAAGGATCTTTCTTTCTATGTATTCGTAGCACATTACAGTTGAGATTCAATTGCCATTCCCTGCACCATGCGTCAATTTGATGCAGGTCTTCCTGCATCTCAATACAATTTTCCATTATTAAAACTTCTCTATATACTGCAGCATCATCCGCAAAAGCCTCAGTGAACTTCTGATGTTATTCACAAGGTCATTTATATACAGAGGGGTTCAAAAATGTATCCATTGTTTATAGGTCCATAACTTGCAAACTGATTGACAGAGTTGTCTCATCGTTGGTAGTGTAATAGTTTGTAGTTCCGGAAAGCGTTGAATTGTGATGTTTTGTACCGGCCACGTGGCCGAGGGGACTGAGGCGCTCCAGTCACGGTCTGCACGGCCATTACGGTCGGTGTTTCGAATCCCCCCTCGGGCGTGGATATTTGTGCCGTCCTTAGTGTTAGCTAGTTCATAAGTAGTTTGTAAGTTTAGAGACTGAACATTTGAATTTTGTTGTTTTGTATCGTCAGATGCCAGTCGGCGAGTAGCTCAAGTGTTTGGCGAATTTCGAAGACAGCAAAGTGGAAGTGCTACACCACCGACTGCTACACGCAATGAACGTGGACGACCCAGTTCGTAGAATGGAGTACTGCGAGTGGTTTTCTAACATGGTGCGAAGCGATGAAGAGTTTGCAGAGATGATTGTGTGGTGTAATGAGGTACAGTTCAAACTCAATGGTGCAGTAAATCGCCTCAATTGCATCTACTGGGCCGCCGAAAATCCGAACGTCCATGCAGACAAAGTCGTGAATTTGCCAGGTGTAAATGTGTGGTTTCGGTTGTTTTACCGTGGCTTGATTGGGCCATTCTTCTTTGACGGCACCGTTACCGGTGAGGTGTACCTTCAGAAGCTTCTGACATCCATTTTACTTGCCATCAGACACGTATGAAGACGGAAGAATTTTACAACAAGATGGGGCCCCAGCCTTCTATCAAAATCGTGTTATCCACCACGTTCTCCACACTCAACTCCTCTGAACTTTTACCTGTGGAGATCACTAAAGGACGCCGTTTATCGACAAAAGCCACGCACATTAGATGAACTTCGAGAATCCATCGTACATTCATGTGCAAATATCCACCTCAACACGTTGTAGTCAGTAGTTAGTGCTCCAGTTCGGCGGCATCGTTTGTGTGTGGATGTTAACAGTGAGCATTTCAAACACCTACAGTGATATGTGGACTTTAAGCTACACATTCACCAAAAATGAGAGAACTCCATCAATTAGTTTGCAAGTTATGGACTTTTAAACAGTGGATATATGAATGAAACTTTCACTCTGCACAGTCGGTAGTGCGCTTGCCCGCGAAAGGCAAAGGTCCCAGGTTCGAGTCCCGGTTCCGGCACGCACACTCCGATGCAGAGTGAAAGTTTCATTGTGGAAACATCCCTTAGGCTGTGGCTAAGCCATGTCTCCACCAAATCCTGTCTTCCAGGAGTGCTAGTCTTGCATGGTTCGCAGGAGAGCTTCTGTGAAGTTTGGAAAGTAGGAGGCTGGGTACTGGCGGAAGTAAAGTTGTGAGGCGGCATCGTGAGTCGTGTCGGGATAGCACAGTAGGTAGTGCGCTTGCCCGCGAAAGGCAAAGGGCCCAGGTTCGAGTCCCGTTTCCGGCACGTAATTTTAATCTGCCAGGAAGTTTCAGTGGATACATGTTTTGAACCCCTCTTTGTATTGTGAATAGCAACGGACCCACGTCGGTCCCCTGTGGCACACCTGACGTCACTCTTACTTCGGAAGACTTCTCTCCATTGAGAATGACGTGCTGCATTCTGTTATCTAGGAACTCTTCAATCCAGTCACAAATATGGAGTGACTTGGTAAAATGTAATAGGATGTATTAATGGTTTTTGGCAGTTAATTTTCCAGGTTGTCTCTGATAGAAAGCCAAGTGTGTCATGGCGGTCGTAAAGCTGCTATGAGGTGGCGGCACGGCCGCGCGACCCTCCGCAGTGCAGAGGCTGCTAGGTGGGAGGTGTCAGGGGCCACTCTGCGTCCCTCCAGAGGGCGTGGTGCGCCGCTGACGAACGGTCTGCAGGCACGCCGGCTCTGCCCGTAAATCAGCAAGCTGCGCCCCCGGCCTTCTGCGTAAGTAGTCCGGGCCCTGATGAACGCTTTCCTTGAACCTTCTGTCCAAATATATCGCCTTTTCGTTAAATCAAACAGTTTGTGCTGAAATTGGCAGCTGAAGTTTTAATTAATTCAATGTTTTTCTGCTCTTTCGAAGGGCGTTTAATTTCCAATTACTTATAAAATCTCTTAATTTAACCACTTATGAGCACACAACCACAGTCTGTAAGAAGGCATATGCGTCACTTCATTCACTAGAGAAATACAAAAAAGCATTTCCTTTGCAGAAAGTTACTACGTGGTTCTCTACAAATGGCCTCTCATTATCTATATCTGTAAATGTGAATGTCTGTTCGGTGCACGTTTATCACGTCTGAACCACAAGACATAAAGAGCTAAAAATTTGTACAGTTACTAATGTCTACCCGGGGAAGGCTATAGGCACGGTTTTATGGCGATCGGATAGCTATTTATCTGTATATATTAATGTGTATGTCTATTCGGTGTACGCTTATCACATCAGAAAGACAAGACGCAGATACTTAAATATTTGTACAGTGACTAATTTTTTACTTGAGGAAGCTTTTAGGCACGGTTTTATAGCGATCTGATAGATATTTAGTAATTTGAAGAATATAACGCGAAATGCGGAACAATAATTATTATTCCAAAATCATATTTTCTCTTTGAACATGCTTTTATTGGTAGCATTACTGCTTGAGGGTTGAAATGATAAAAGGTTGGAGTATGTTGGTATGGAAAGTTATCGGTGTATATAAAATTCTACGTGTGTGTGTGTTAATATTTCGCTCTGCAGCGAAAAGTACAGAAGTCAAACGAATGATCTGTGTGTAATTGTTGTCCGAAGTCTCCCGTTGTACACCATAACAGTTCCATGCTGATCGCTGTAAGAGGGTGGAAGATATGGCATTTGAAAGTCGTCAAATAATAAAAAACATTCTGATTGAAGGCCAGCGATGACGTTTGCGACGCTATAGCAAGGACATTACATACAGCGAAACGTGATGTCACAGACAATATCTTTAGTATATGCGTGCTACAATGTCTTCAGCTCTTTCCCTGTAAAGATAAGCTTACGAATAATTTAATTTTTTTACTTGAAAGTTGATTAAAATGTTTGTTTCTAAAGAAGGTATTGCATTTCATTTCATCCTTCAAAACCAGTCTTATAGCACACTACTGAAAGATAGCTTACCTATCATAATGAACCAACACGCGTGCGGAGCCGCGGGTTTAAGCTAGTACTTTGATAAAACCCAGTATATACAGTTTCATACAGTAAATGGCATTACACCATTAATAAATTTTGACTTGGAACATAAATCTGTAGCTAAGGTTGAATATTCAAAATTTCTCGGTGTTTGCATTGACGAGGAATCGAATAGGAAGAAACATATTGAAGATCTCTTGAAACGTTTCAGTTCAACTACGTATGCTATCAGGGTCATTGCATCACAGTAAATTAGCTTACTATGCCTATTTTCATTCACTGCTTACATATGGGATCATATTCTGGGGCAATTCAACACTGACAAGGAAAGTACATGGGCTCGAACAAACATATCTGTATGAACGTTTGGTTACAGGATCTCTACGTACACCTCAATGTGCTGGTGGGTGTCGTTTTTCTGTAAAGCTCTGCAACCATGCTCTAAATTGTAGACGCCATACGCAATGCAGGTATCTTAACTATAACTTATGTAATAATCATCGTACATGTTCTCTAGCGAATTGTCATAAAAAGCCGTTATGATAGTTGCAACTTTAACCGTCTTCCCGAAAGACCGTTGGTATTCACTGCCACTGCTTCCATCGCCTCTTTCCGCACTTACCGTAGCACTACCGCTTGCAATGAGTTGTTCGTCATTATCATCCCTATTATGATTATTAAGAGTTTGTAACAACAGTATCTAACTTATGCTCATATTTCTATACCATAACAGATACGAGAAAAAATGTTAATGATTCATCTCCTACACTAATACCATCTTCACGAAGAAGGGTTCTTCGTAACTTCATCTCAACTAATCGCAATACATTAGCAGGATTGATTAGCAATCGCCGCCCCATCCGATGCTTCAACACACAAATAACATCACAAAACGCAACTTCGGAGGCACACTGCACCGTCCCTACTGGCACACGCAGAGGCCTCTAACGGACGACTGCAGAGTTTTACAGATGCGGGAGTATCACTAGTGCAATAAGGGATCATTGCATTATCCCTCATACGATTTTGTTGTATATGTGTTTGTTCGATCGCAAGTACTTTCCTTGTGAGTGAAAAAGTATTCATTGTACAAAATCGTATAATCAGAATAATTGCTGGAACCCACCCAAGATCATCCTGAAGACATTTATTTAGGGATCTAGCGATCTTCACTGTAGTTTCATATATATATATATATATATATATATATATATATATATATATATATATATATATATATATATATATATATTCACTCATGAAATTTGTTCTTAACAAACAGACCCCATTCAAAAGTAATAGCAGTGTGCATAGTTACAACACTTGGAGAAAGGCTGATATTCACTATTCAAGGTTAAATCTAACTTTGGAACAGAAATGAGTGAATATGCTGCCACTGATAGATAGCCAACTAGTATTTAAAAAGAAAGGAAATTCTGAGTGGCAACTCCTTCTACAATGTAGATGAATTTGAAGATAAAAATTAAAAAAAAAAAAAAAAATATAAAAAAAAAGAAAAAGAAAAAAGAAAATAAAAATCTTTAACATATTGATTGTCATGTATAGACAACATTTACCAAACTGACACGTTCCACATTATTGCGAAATGTCGTATATATGACCTATGGAACAAGTATTAATCTAATCTAATCTAAAGCTGAAAAAGAAGCTCGTTGAGACGCTAATGCTTCCCATCCTTGATTATGGTGATGCTATTCTGCAAGGACTGTCACACGAAAATTCACACAGGCTGGAGCTGGCGATGAATTCTTGTGTCCTATACATTTGTAACCTACGCATCTACGACCATATCAGTCCTGCGTACAAGCAGTTATCTTGGCTACGTGCAGATAAGCGTCGAACCTAAAATATATTATGTTTGGTGTATCGCTTTCTCAATCATTGCAAATCTTGTTACTTATTCTCAACTTTCATACTACTATCTGAACAGCACAGCAAAAAAACACGCTCTCACCTAATAAAACTCTCTCTGTACCATCATATAACACTGCAATGTACTCTAAATCATTTTCTATACCGGGAACACGTCTGTGGAACAATCTCCCTCAAAAGTTAAGAGGGATAAAATCAATACCAAACTTCAAATGACAACAGAGGGTCCACCTTCTGTCACAGTAGCCATCTTTTTCTCCACTTACCAGTCTGTAGGTCACTGTTGTCAATTCATTCTCCAAACACAAATGTTTCCCTGTCCTTTCGTCAGCAGATATCTTTATTCATATTTATTTCCACTTCCTAACAACCAATGGCACTGTCATTTTCAATCTCCTCCTCTGTCATTGATCATTTTTTTCCTTCGGTTTACATGAAACTTATTTCAGATGTGTTAAACTAATCTATCTGCATGTAAATATCTCTTGTTATTATTAGTATTGATATGTATTACAAATTACTGTTGATACTGTGACTTTATCATTGTTGTTATTAGTATTAGCATCTATTATTATTATTAACATTATTAATACTACTTTTTTGTTTCTTAAAACCTTTGTGTATGTTGTTCCTGGTCAGATGTAAGAAAGGGCCTTATGGCTCTAAAATGATCAGGTTAAAAATCAAATAAATAAATTTATGACCTGAATTTTATCTTTTCATTTCTAAATCTTTCTGTGGTATTTTTTGTTGTAAAATAGGTTTAATATAAAGAATAACCGAATACAATATTAAATAGGTGTGACGGGACTCGAAAGTACCCAATTATATTTCCAAATTTCTTCTGAGGATTTATAATATATTCCGCTCCCAACGAATTATTATCATTAATTGACTTACGCGGTAAAGGAAAAAAAATATGAAGAAGGTTTTCCCACAGAAAATGCACAGATTACAAACTGAATAATCACCCGCATATAACTAAATACCGCAAGTACTGCGCGCTGAAATTGAAATTGATTTGGCACAGAAATCACATCAATGAAAGAACTGCGATGCATTAACGATGTACCAAACCCAGAATAAGTGGCGCACTACATTTCTGTGCCAATTAAAATGACGAAGAATTTTGTGCACTCATTTTTATAAAAAGGAACTTCGAAGTTTCGTCAGATCATAAAGGAAAGTTTTGTTTTGGTCGATACATTTTGGGCAATTATGGACCTTCGGCAGGTATATAATTGTCTCCTATATGTTCAATCTGAACAGATTGGGATGTCACTCCTCGGCTTCAGGCAATTCTTCAGGGATGTTCAATTTTAACATGATGGGGTGGCACACCATCTCAGTTTCAGGCACATATTGACATTTTCAGATTGAACACGTAGGACACAATTACATACCTGAAGAAGGGCAAAAATTGCACAACACTGGTTGAAAAATCTACAACCCTGCAACTGATTCTGCCTTGTTGAAATAAATATGAAGTACATTAGCTGAGATTGACAAAATAGCCAGTAAATCTCTCCTATAATTGATTGTTGCCCTCTTTACTATATAAGAGTCATTTTCGTAGTCTACGCAATCGATAAAAGAGGGAATAAGGCACTTTTAATTTTGCTCGAGATTATAATTATTTGTGGAGTATGTGCAATACTTCGAGCATGTATATTGTCCTACATCTCATTTCGGAGGTTAGTTGGTTATTATTGGTTACAATGAAAGTTCGGTATTACTGACGGAAATTTGTGATTTTGTACATATCGCTACTTATACAAGATATAAGGTTGTCCTCAAACTGAGTGTTCCCTCAAGATTGTCTGCGTTTCAGATGTGAACAAATTACTTAACATTTTTTGTTTCTTCGTTTTTTTTTATACGACGAGAGTAGTATCCAGTTCCGTAATATTTTCTTGTATTGTTGGCTTTCTAAAATGAACGAATGCCTTTCACGTGTTCTTCCATTCCATCAGTCACAAAGCTTCTTCAGGCTTGTAATTCAGAATATGTAGACGAATGAATCCCTGAATTTGTTATTTGATTCTTGACACCGGGCCAGATTACACAGCGCCTGCGCAAGAATATGTGAGTATGGCCCAGACGGCCCCACATGGGAGGCCGTGTTTCATTCTACCACGTAGACAAAAATGCACGAAATGTATTGTGCGCCATTTATTGCTGACTTCATAGGCCACTCTTCTTTGCTGTCTTTTATAAATTACAATTTTTCCTCCATTTACCATAGTCATTCTCATTACCACCAAACTGTTACATTTATGGATGACCATAGCGTACTAGTAGCCACAATAGACTACTTTGTCTACCCATCGCTCTCTACGTGTGTATGGGGTTAGATAAATCCTCCTGAGATGACGTCGCTTCAAATGTCACCTCTAACTATACATATTATAACTACATCAATCATGCGACGTAACTTTCTTTTCCACTTTTCTCGAATGACAGCCGATCTATTTTACACATAATTTCAAAACGTCTGGAAACGTTTACTGACTGACACAATCATTGCCCGAGCCAAATATCTCACGAAATAAGCATCAAACGAAAAAACTACAAAGAACAAAACTTTCCTCGCCTGAAGGGGGAAAACAGATGGCGCTATGGCTGGCCCGCTAGATGGCGCTGCCATAGTTCAAACGGATATCAACTGCATTTTTTAAAATAGGGACCCTCATTTTTTATTACATATTCGTCTAGTACGTCAATAAATATGAATGTTTTATTTGGAACACTTTTTTCGCTTTGTGATAGATGGAGCTGTGATAGTCACAAGTACGTGGTATAAAGTGCGGAGGGTTTTTGCTTCGTGATAAATTACTCGTGTTAACATGGGCCATATACCAAAGATGCTTTTCGAAGTGCATGAAGTAAAACTGGGACAGCCTGTATCATGTTACAATTTACACTGCTAACTGTATTCACGAAAGAATTTTTATTATATAACAGAACGGCAACATAGTAAATGATGAAGAGGTCATAAAATACTATGTTCATTGAAAACGGTCCCATCATGCTTGGGTTTCGATTTATTACGTCTTAACTGTGTTCGCGACAGTATGCTCATGTGCCGCTGCACATTGGAAATTAAAAGTAGCACACATACGTCATGCAATATGGCGACAAAAGCAATGAAACTCATTAGGTTCTTAATTATTAAGTCTTTACTACTACAAAACATTTCACATACAATTTCCTAATATTTCACCTTGTGAAAATAATATAATTGAAGAGTGCATAATTCAGGCCATATAACTTCATAAGAATTGTGCATCCAAAACAACCAGTTTGGAATGGGTAGTCGCGATGGAGTGGGCAAGTGTTCTAAAAAGGCGCCTTGCTATCGAGCGCACGGTTGCTCGCCATTGGAGGTTGGCGTACTCCCTCGGGCATGAGTCTTTCTGTTGTCCTTAACATAAGTTAGTTTAAGTAGTTTGTAAGCCTAGGGACTAATGACCAACTTAGTTTAGTCCCTTCGATTTACAAACATTTGAAGTTTTAATTTTTTTATTTGGTGGAGTGTAGGGTGGAAGGCGATGTTCAAAACTGTTCAAATGTTTGTAATTCTATGGGACTAAAATACGTTTGTCATCAGTCCGTAGTCTTACAAACTATTTACACTTAGTTAAACTAACCTAAGGACAAACACACACATCCATGCCCAAGGGAGGATTCGAACCTCCGACCCGAGAGGCCGCGCCATCCGAAACGTGGCGCTTTAGAGCACTCGGTTACTCCCACGCGGCATAGAAGGCGATGTAGGTAGATGGAAGGAAATGGACTAACATAAGTTAGGATAAATACACATCCGTGACACTCCTGGAACTAACACCAGTAAATCTCTCAAAGTAGAAACATGTGCAGACGTCTAGTCAGCACGTGGAGTAATACTAAGGTGGAGGTTACAAATAAATTAGTGTATTGTTTCTAGTAAGATAGCTTCTGTAATCCAGTGATCAACTGACGTCTCTCAAATCGATAACAATTAGCTGGTGCATCCGCTACGGAGGTTTCTACATAAGTGAATGAAATTACCTGGAAAACACCAGACACTATTCGCAGCTATACATAAATAAGAGCAAAGGAAAGCAACGTAACCACAAATATTATTCAACAGTGCCCAAAACTACACAGGAATATTTCCACGCGCTACCGGACGCAAAATACTACCTACAGCGACACTGAAACTTCCTGGCAGATTAAAATAGTGTGCCGCAACCGGGACTCGAAACTTACAAACTACTTATGAACTACTTACGAACTAGGACAGCACAAATATCCATGCCCGAGGGAGGATTCGAACCTCCGACCGTAGTGGCCGTGAAGACCGTGACTGGAGCGCCTTAGTCCACTAGGCCACCGCGGCCGGCTTGCACTCCTGGAAGAAAGGATATGGTGGAGACATGGCTTAGCCACAGCCTAAGGGATGTTTCCAGAATGAAACTTTCACTCTGCAGCGGAGAGTGCGCTGATATGAAACTTCATGGCAGATTAAAATTGTGTGCCGGAACCGGGACTCGAACCTGGGACCTTTGCCTTTCCTGGGCAAGCGCACTACCGACTGCGCTATCCCGACACGACTCACGATGCCGCCTCACAACTTTACTTCCGCCAGTACCTCGCCTCCTACTTTCCAAACTTCACAGAAGCTCTCTTGCAAACACGCAAGACTAGCACTCCTGGAAGAAAGGATATGGTGGAGACATGGCTTAGCCACAGCCTAAGGGATGTTTCCAGAATGAAACTTCACTCTGCAGCGGAGTGTGCGCTGATATGAAACTTCCTGGCAGATTAAAATTGTGTGCCGGAACCGGGACTCGAACCTGGGACCTTTGCCTTTCGCGGGCAAGCGCACTACCGACTGTGCTATCCCGACACGACTCACGATGCCGCCTCACAACTTTACTTCCGCCAGTACCTCGCCTCCTACTTTCCAAACTTCACAGAAGCTCTCTTGCGAAACTTGCAAGACTAGCACTCCTGGAAGAAAGGATATGGTGGAGACATGACTTAGCCAGCCACAGCCTAAGGGATGTTTCCAGAATGAAACTTTCACTCTGCAGCGGAGTGTGCGCTGATATGAAACTTCCTGGCAGATGAAAATTGTGTGCCGGAACCGGGACTCGAACCTGGGACCTTTGCCTTTCGCGGGCAAGCGCTCTACCACTTTTTTTTTCGGGTCTCCTTCCTCCCCTACAACCCGTCCTTCCGCTCACCAAATTCGCCTTCATCGCCGTCGGCTTCATCGGCCTTTGGGTAAAGTAATTTCTTCTTCTTCTTCTTCTTCTTCTTCAGGCGAAGGTAGTGGATCGCTTCCACGATGTAATCAAAATCTTCCTCCATAGATAACAAAATAAACTGATGTGCCTCCGTCACAGACTTTTTTTTTCCTGGCTCTCCGAACGCATCCGAGTTCGTCTTCTCGAAAATTGAATGGTACCGTTTTGTTTCTATCGTTTCTTTGCAAGTCAGTCAGCTTCTTTGCTTTTTCTCTTTATTTATCTTCTCTTAACTCGTGAATCATGAGCAGCGAGGTTTTGTTTTTTATGATAATAGACATTAATCCACAAGGGGGATGTTTAGTACATCATTAAAGGAAAGGCGTCCTCTCGCCATTTGAATGTAAAACTTATTGAAAAAAATGTTAACATTAACAGAAAATAAAGGGATAAAAACGCTCTTATTAATCGGACATCAAATTACATTTTATCTTCGTGTTCCATGTTTTTAAATGTCTGGGCTTCTCAGAAAGTCCTACAATCTTCTCTGAAAACTGCTTCTAAAAAGTTTGCATAGTTTCGCTTGTAATGTTGTTTACTGGATAACTGGCGAAGTTGCTGAACTATATACATGGAGAAGTCCTCTTCGCCTTTAGTCGTGCTTGACATTAAATAGTGGACGAAGTGTCCTTTCAGCCAGTTGACTGAGTTCCGTTTTGTTTTAGAGTACGGAACAGTATCTGGGTACAAGAAATCGTCAGGTGTAATACGAAAAATCGATGTTCTTGTGATGGTTGCAAGCTTTTTACGAAAATAGTTCCAGACGTCTTTCACCTTGGAGCACACAAAAAGATGTTCATCGCTGTCTATTAAGCTGCACGTTGCACACAGTGGTGAGTCCACCAAATGTATGGAATACAGCTGGGAGTTGGTGTGGACTTTCCTGTTCACTAAGCGATACCAGGAGCCTCTGACCGCAGTTGTCAAATCACGGCAGTGGATGTTCTTCCAGATTATTGGCCATCTGTGGTTGGGATATTTTTGTTCAATGACGTTCCGGTTCTTGTTTTCCATTAACTTCTGATAAACCTTATGCGCCGTCATGAGCTCATCATCTGGCATGTTTAGCTGCAAGTAGCTCAAATCGACTAAAAAGGTTTGAAAATGCGACATAGCGCTCGGAATATGTCGGACGTTGATTGGAGGCTGCAGACTGGTAGGCGTGATCTCGTTTAACAGGTGGGCTGTTAAACTGTTTGGTGAGTTCTTCCAGATCTTGTATGTATTACACACGTATAGCGCCCGTGCCTTATTTGCAACATGCGTAAGATTTAATCCACCATCCCAAATGGCCAAAGTAAGCGTGTCGTATTTTACTTTGAAGATGTACCCTCGAGTGACGAAGTGACCCAAAGCTGACATAATTCGTTTCATTGTCTCGTGTCGCATCGGTAAAACTTGTGCAACGTAATTGATCTTCGATGTTATGTAAACGTTGGCGAGGGTAACCTTTTGTACGTCATCAAGTTTTCTGATGTAGTGACTCTGTATGCATGCACGCAGACGTGCGAGAAGATTCCTGTAATTGACAGCGATCGTGTGCCTTATGTCACTCCGGTATTCGATTCCTAAGCATTGCAGTTTGGAGACTGGAGTTATGTATCCATGGTGCTGTACGGCAACCCCACATCCTATGTTCATAAAACCACACATTCTTTCATTTAACTTCGCCCCTGAAGCAAGTTCGTATTTGTTAATGATTTGGACAGCTGCCACTAACTCCTGCTCGTCCGTGACTAAAAAACCCACGTCATCCGCGTAAGCATTGCAGGCTATCTTGATTCCATTGATTGTCGATCCTCGTTGATTTAGTGTCGCAAGCAGGGGTTCAATGGCGATAGCAAAAAGTGCCATTGACAAGGGGCAGCACTGTTTCACCGAGCTCTTTATTCTAATTTCTTTTGTGAGCTGTCCATTCACTAATGCTCTTGTTACACCTTTACTGAGAATTTCACTTATGAAGTTCGTGAAGCGCTGCGGAAAGCCCATAGCAAGCATGGTGCTCAAGAGGTACTGGTGGTTCACTTGATCAAATGCCTTTGCAAAATCAAGTGATACTAGGGCACACTGAATTTTGCAAGCCTGTGCTGTAGCAATCACGTCTCTGTATTCACATAAGTTTTGTTGGATTTTTCTGTCAAGACCCACGCACGTCTGGTATCTGCCTATAACTGTATTCAGCATCGGTTTCAGTCTACGGGCAAAGATTCGTGCCACGATTTTGTAATCACAGTTTAGGAGCGTCAGAGGTCTAAAATCGTCAATATGTCTGCTTCCTGGGTGTTTAGGGATGAAAACTGCAATTCCTTCTACCAGTTCTTGAGGCAGATTAAAATGTGGCTGCAACAATTCATTGTACATAGCTAATAATTTTGGCTGCAGTTGTTCTCGAAAAGTATGACAGAATTCCGCAGTCAGTCCGTCAGGGCCCGGTGACTTGTTTTTGGGGCTTCGTTGGATGGCATATTCCAGTTCCTCCTCATCAATGTCTGTAACAAGGTTCTCGGCTTGTGCATCACTTAATGACCCTTGAAGATTGCGTAACAGCTCCTGTTGCATTATTGCGTCGTTGCTTCCCGTTGCTAGCAGCGATTCCAGGTGAGTATGAATTGCATTTTTATGTCGTGTTGCTGCACGAGGGTGGTCCCGTCACGTAACCGGAGTTGCGTTATAATTTTTCTTTTGCCTCTCTTATTCTCGCGTATTACGTGAAACATAGAAGGTTCTTCCTGCTCTAAGAGGTTATCGGACCGAGACCGGACTTTGTACCCATCACACTGTTGTCGTTTAAGTTTCATAAGTTTTGCTTTTATACGCTTTATGTGTACGTAATTGTCAATTATCGTCGCGTCCGATTTATATAACTCTCTTAAGCAAGAGAAGTAAAATTCTGTAGTCTTTTGCTGCCAGTAATACTTTTCTCGTGAATAAGTCTGAAACATTCTCCGTATCTTTGGTTTGGCATGTTTGAGCCACCATTCCGTCACTGAGTTGTACTGTGCTGCTTTACTTTCACATGCCCTCCATGTGTCATTAACTGCACGCTGGCATTCTACATCATGGAGAATGGAGTTATTTAATTTCCACGTGCCTCTGGCCCGGTATGTGCCTTGTTTGCACATGTTAATTGTACATATATATATGCGGCGTGGTCTGATAAAATTGTCGGCCAAATTTCGGAATGTAGGACGGCGGAACTAAGTTGTTCGGTAACATATATCCTGTCCAGCCGACTTGCAGAGTGGCTCGTGACGTACGTGAATCCTTGTAAACTGCCGTGCAGGTGTTCCCAGGTGTCAATTAAACGCAGATCATTGACAATACGTTTCAGTTCCATCGATGTGTTAAAATTGGGCGTCTGGTCTTTACGGTGCAGCACACAGTTAAAGTCACCTGCAAGTATTAGGTGATCATAATTCCTTCCAAAAAGCTGTACAATGTCACTGGTAAAGAATTCTGCCCTGCCCCGCCGATTGCTACTGCCGGATGGCGCATACACATTAATTATGCGAGTGCGAGTGCTATTCGGTAATTTTTCCACATCAGTCATTATGATGCCTTCTTTTGCCAAAACAGCTGTTCCGAGATCCGCTCCACTTCCCGGATTGGTGATAGCCGTATATCCGGCAAGTCGTTCAAGTTCTATGGCAGTCACTTCTTGAAGCAAGATGATATCAATGTCGGCAGCACGTAAGAGATCCTGTAACATGGACAGTCGCAACCCTGACCGGATCTTATTGATGTTGAGAGTGGCTATTTTATAAGCTTGCGACTGATTCATGGGTTTAAGGTTTTTCAGCAGTTAAGTTGTCCTCTTAGGGTGTCTGGGAATAGAAGGCGGTTGGGCTTCAGTCGAGGTGACCATCGTGCCACCTTTTGTTGTTGTAGTCTGCTCCGTCGAGATGGTAGAGGGTTCCGTCCCCAATTTCTGGACCGCGGCTGTGTCTGCGTTCGCCTCTGTTTCTTCCATTTCCTCTGCCCAGGATTTGGAACATGTTGACTGTAGCAAAGCCTCTGCTTGTCTTATTTCTGCAGATGGGGTCAGCGCTAGTTGTGAAACCGGGATAGACTCTGTGCACCATTCGACTCTTGATGTGAAATCGATTCAGAAGAGGCAGACATCTCGACATCCATTCCTGCCGAGACCGGTTGACTCACATCAGCACTCACAGAATTTTCATGGCGGATCTTACTTATAATCTTCTTTGCTTTTTCCCGCAGTAATGGGGCGACTTGATTGGCACCCTGGTGGGCTCGTCTCCGTTTCTTAGTCTTCTTTGTCGAGGACGACCCCTTTGATGACTCCGAACCATCAGTATCAGAAGTCCGTTGTTCCATCGACTCTTTCTCATCAATAGATTCAAGATCCATCGACTCCCGTACTTCATTAGGCCCTGGTATAGGGAGGGCTTCAGTCAAACCTGTTTGTTCGCGGTCTGGTTCACTCGGTCCTGCATCATCATTCATTTCCATGTGTGTGTCTGAGTGAATCTAGGCACTTGAAAGGACATCAACGTTTGAACTTGCAGGTACGCGTTCGGTGACTGTCTGCGCAGCAGCAGGTTTATCATTGCCGTCTGAGGGCGGGACATCTGAAGGTGGGGTCGCGGCTTGCACTGCAGTTAGCGCCGACGAGTAAGTCAGGGGCAGCGCCGTGGTCACGGAGAGACGCGCGGCCTCCCCGGCTGGTATCTGCGCCACGCGGCGTTGTAAACACTGCGCTCTGACGTGGCCTGTTGCGCCGCAGTCAGCTCAAGTCCTCGGCTGTCCATCGTACATAACGATTCCACGGTGTCCGCCTACAGTTATGTAAGAGGGGATTTGCTTTGTTAGGTCGATCTTAACCTGTCGCACAACGCTTAACACAGGGAATTTATGGCTCGGAGAGAAATTCTCTGCAAAATTGTTCAACACCCTGCCATACGGCGCAAGGACCGCATTAATTTGTTCCGCTGTTGTTTCAAAGGGCAGCTAATATACGCGCACCGTCCGAATGCCAAGTCCTGCATGTGTGACAGTCAACTCACCGACAGCACCGTCCCTGTATTTAAATTTCAAGGCCCCTCCACTGCTTGCGACAACTCGATCACATACGTCGGAGTTGATAACTTTAAGGTAAACAACACTAGTGACGATAGAAAAGTTAATCCCAATTACGTCGTCGGCAGATATCTTAGCGATTTTTTCTAACCATTTTTCTACTTCGAAAGAGCTCGGTCTATGGTGAGTCGTGTCAAAGGTGAAGTTCAGGGTATCTATTCTCTTCGTCTGATTCATGGTTTCATGGTTTTCTCTACAGTTAGAACGACGCTGTATGCACGCGACTTACCGCGCAGACGTAAACAAACTCGCCACGGCGCGCCGCTCTGCCGGAGGTCCGCACACCGCCGTAGCCGCGAAGAGACTGCCACTGCTACCCCGACACGACTCACGATGCCGCCTCACAACTTTACTTCCGCCACTACCTCGCCTCCTACTTTCCAAACTTCACAGAAGCTGGAAAAAAACTTCACTCTGCAGCGGGGTGTGCGCTGATATGAAACTTCCTGGCAGATTAAAATTGTGTGCCGGAACCGGGACTCGAACCTGGGACCTTTGCCTTTCGCGGGTAAGCGCACTACCGACTGTGCTATCCCGACACGACTCACGATGCCGCCTCACAACTTTACTTCCGCCAGTACCTCGCCTCCTACTTTCCAAACTTCACAGAAGCTCTCTTGCAAACACGCAAGACTAGCACTCCTGGAAGAAAGGATATGGTGGAGACATGGCTTAGCCACAGCCTAAGGGATGTTTCCAGAATGAAACTTCACTCTGCAGCGGAGTGTGCGCTGATATGAAACTTCCTGGCAGATTAAAATTGTGTGCCGGAACCGGGACTCGAACCTGGGACCTTTGCCTTTCGCGGGCAAGCGCACTACCGACTGTGCTATCCCGACACGACTCACGATGCCGCCTCACAACTTTACTTCCGCCAGTACCTCGCCTCCTACTTTCCAAACTTCACAGAAGCTCTCTTGCAAACACGCAAGACTAGCACTCCTGGAAGAAAGGATATGGTGGAGACATGGCTTAGCCACAGCCTAAGGGATGTTTCCAGAATGAAACTTCACTCTGCAGCGGAGTGTGCGCTGATATGAAACTTCCTGGCAGATTAAAATTGTGTGCCGGAACCGGGACTCGAACCTGGGACCTTTGCCTTTCGCGGGCAAGCGCACTACCGACTGTGCTATCCCGACACGACTCACGATGCCGCCTCACAACTTTACTTCCGCCAGTACCTCGCCTCCTACTTTCCAAACTTCACAGAAGCTCTCTTGCAAACACGCAAGACTAGCACTCCTGGAAGAAAGGATATGGTGGAGACATGGCTTAGCCACAGCCTAAGGGATGTTTCCAGAATGAAACTTCACTCTGCAGCGGAGTGTGCGCTGATATGAAACTTCCTGGCAGATTAAAATTGTGTGCCGGAACCGGGACTCGAACCTGGGACCTTTGCCTATCGCGGGCAAGCGCACTACCGACTGTGGTATCCCGACACGACTCACGATGCCGCCTCACAACTTTACTTCCGCCAGTATCTCGCCTCCTACTTTCCAAAAGGCAAAGGTCCCAGGTTCGAGTCCCGGTTCCGGCACACAATTTTAATCTGCCAGGAAGTTTCATATCAGCGCACACTCCGCTGCAGAGTGAAGTTTCATTCTGGAAACATCCCTTAGGCTGTGGCTAAGCCATGTCTCCACCATATCCTTTCTTCCAGGAGTGCTAGTCTTGTGTGTTTGCAAGAGAGCTTCTGTGAAGTTTGGAAAGTAGGAGGCGAGGTACTGGCGGAAGTAAAGTTGTGAGGCGGCAACGTGAGTCGTGTCGGGATAGCACAGTCGGTAGTGCGCTTGCCCGCGAAAGGCAAAGGTCCCAGGTTCGAGTCCCGGTTCCGGCACACAATTTTAATCTGCCAGGAAGTTTCATATCAGCGCACACTCCGCTGCAGAGTGAAGTTTCATTCTGGAAACATCCCTTAGGCTGTGGCTAAGCCATGTCTCCACCATATCCTTTCTTCCAGGAGTGCTAGTCTTGCGTGTTTGCAAGAGAGCTTCTGTGAAGTTTGGAAAGTAGGAGGCGAGGTACTGGCGGAAGTAAAGTTGTGAGGCGGCATCGTGAGTCGTGTCGGGATAGCGCAGTCGGTAGTGCGCTTGCCCAGGAAAGGCAAAGGTCCCAGGTTCGAGTCCCGGTTCCGGCACACAATTTTAATCTGCCAGGAAGTTTCACTTCACAGAAGCTCTCTTGCGAAATTTGCAAGACTAGCACTCTTGGAAGAAAGGATATGGTGGAGACATGGCTTAGCCACTGCCTAAGGGATGTTTCCAGAATGAAACTTTCACTCTGCAGCGGAGTGTGCGCTGATATGAAACTTCCTGGCAGATTAAAATTGTGTGCCGGAACCGGGACTCGAACCTGGGACCTTTGCCTTTCGCGGGCAAGCGCTCTACCTCTGAGCTATCCCGACACGACTCACGATGCCGCCTCACAACTTTTCTTCCGCCAGTACCTCGCCTCCTACTTTCCAAACTTCACAGAAGCTCTCTGGAAACATCCCTTAGGCTGTGGCTAAGCCATGTCTCCACCATATCCTTTCTTTCAGGAGTGCTAGTCTTGCAAGTTTCGCAAGAGAGCTTCTGTGAATGTTTGGAAAGTAGGAGGCGAGGTACTGGCGGAAGTAAAGTTGTGAGGCGGCATCGTGAGTCGTGTCGGGGTAGCTCAGTGGTAGAGCGCTTGCCCGCGAAAGGCAAAGGTCCCAGGTTCACAGACTGGCCGGCGGACGGCGAGGAGGAAGGTTGCGCCGTGCTATTCGCTGCGCCGTCGGTGTTCCCCGCGTGGTGAGTCGCCGCGCGAGCTTCAGCGCTTTGCTGCGTCTTTTTCTACTTTGATTATGAATCTGATCTCGTGATGGAACTACGCAGTAGGAAAGACACTTTGAAATTTACGTTTGATCGAAACTTTACGTGACCGAAATAGTTTGAAATAGAAGACTGGTTAGAAACAATAGTGAAGATACGTCTTGAAGATATAGTTGGCATTCATTTGTCGATCGTCAACACTGTAGTCTTTGTCAAACTGGTTAGTGCCGATCTTTGCGAGAAGATCGTTGAGTCGTGTAACGGGATGTTGAAGTTTAACCACCGTGACGGCAATGTGGGTGATGTGTATGTGACCCACGCAGGATTTGGTGTTCGAACTGTTAGAATCTTCGAACTCCCCTTCGAAATAACTAGCGAGGAAATTAATGCAGTTATATCACCATACGGCCGCGTTTTGAGCAATGTTGCATAAAGGTGGTCTAGTGCACACAAGTTTCCTGTATTAAACGGGGTGCGGCAGTTAAAAGTGGAGTTGCGTCGGCACATACCGTCATACATTAACGTATGTGGATATCGTGCTATCGTTATGTATGACGATCAGCCGAAAACGTGCGGTGCTTGTGGTGCGACCGGGCATGTTAGGTCCGAGTGCGTGCAGAGGCGAGTGGCGCAGCTGCCGGCCGGCGAGCCCGCCGCGCCGCCTGTCATGACGTCACTGCCCGTGACGTGCGCTGCCGTGACGCGAAGCAGCCTGCTGCCGCCGCGGCCCCCGAAGCCGGAGGTATGGACGCTACTGACACTTCGGAAATGTCTCCCACACCTGTAGAGACTGTGAAACCTGTCTTAGCTGTTGCGGAACAATCCCCGCAACCCGTCCTAGCAGAGGCCGCCTCGGTCGATGCTGTGGCCGACGCAACGGTGGACGCCGTTACGATATTGAAACTGGACCCCCGAACATTCGACAGTGTGCCTGCAGTAACTCTCGATACCGAAAATCAACTGTCGGAAACAAACTCAACAGTTTGTCCTGTTGACGATGTTTCTGAACCGAATGTCCCTGCGTGCGATGGAAACAGTCATCCACGAGGGTCACCCCCTCAGAGAAACAAGAAGCGGAGGATTGCGCGCCAAGGTGCAAAGGAGAATGCGGCAATTCTACGCGAAAAGGCCAGGCAAATAGGTGGCGCACTCAGTCAGAAAACACCAGAGAATCACGGCAGAGACGTAAAACATGTGCCTGCTGATGCGCCTTCTGATTTGCAAAACAGCTCAGTTCCTGCTAACGTGAATTCTGAGGAGATTACACAACACCGGCCCAGAAAGGATGACCCAATGAGGACTATACACCCTCCCGAACTCTCGGTAACTGCACCTAACAAGCCTTCATCAACTGCCTGGACAGATTTAATGGAAATGGGGTCCAGTGACGAAGACCAAACGATGGATACATCTCGAAATACGACAAGCATCGGTAGTGCCACCAAGATTGATGTTGGTCTCGACGACAATGTCTCTCCCACAGACACTTCCACACAAGGTCAGTCGTCTGAGCCTTTCCCCAATGAGGAAAACTTTTTAACATCTTATACTTGCTGGTGATTAGAAATCTTTGTCCTTTCGAATTGTTCCACAATATGTGATGTTGTACTCCTTCAACTAACGAACATGGACATTAAACAAACCTACAATGTCACCACGCTAAACATCTCTAGAATAGAAAGTGCTGTTAAGATACAATCCCTGGTTGACTTTTTATATAACACCAGCGTTGATATTGCCTTGCTGCAAGAGGTACTCACTGCACTAGATGTGCCCGGCTATGTTACAATCGACAATGTTAACAAAGAGGACTCGGTAGGAACTGCCATCTTACTGCGTGATGGAATAACCTATACACACGTGCAGCGGCTAGCAAGTGGTCGAGGAATTTCCCTTCGTGTGAACGGCGTGCAGATAGTTAACATATATGCTCCCTCCGGTACTAGTCGTAGGAAAGAACGCTCAGAATTTTTTCGAAATGACGTACCACTACTTATGAACCCTGTTCCCGAACAACTTATTTTTGGTGGAGACTTCAATTGCGTCCTAAATGATAAGGACTAGACCTTTGTCACGCATCAGTCTGCCAGCCGGATTGATAGAATTTATGTGTCAGACGCACTTCGGCGTCATACTGTGAATTGTGACATCGCTCCGGTTAACATCTCAGACCACGCCTCACATCAGTGCTACATCAATCTCCAGCGCCAGCAAATTTACCGAGGCAAAGGGTACTGGAAACTGAACGTCAGCCTCTTGCATGATACACAGCTTGAAGAGGAGGTGACAGAGGTGTGGCAACAGCTCCAGCGCCACCGCGTACGTTATCCCACTGTCCTGCAATGGTGGATCAATTATGCGAAGCCTAAATTGCGGCGGGTACTCATGAACTATGCTCGTCAAAAGAGTTATTGGCAGAAGGAAACAATAGAACATTATTACAGATGTTTAAGAGACTTATACAACAACGTTGATATCCTAACCAATGACACCTATTTACGGATTAAACGTTACAAGGCGAAAATAACCGATATCCAACGACGTCGCATGGAAGAACTCATCACCAGATCCCACCCAAAAGACGTTGCTGCTGCAGAACGTGCTTCTCTGTATCACATTCTGCGGATAGCCAAACGGCGCAAAGCTCAGATGATTGAGGCAGTGGTTGATGATGCCGGGAACGTTGTCACACGGCACCGTGACATTGCCGCTCACGTACACGACTACTACCGTAAACTTTACCAGAGACAACCGGTGGATGAACCTCGCCTCGATACCTACCTTGCAGCTCTGAGCTGTCGTCTGTCTCCGGAGGACAAAACAAACATGGAATCGGCCTTTACGGAGGATGAAATAAAGCTCGCAGTTCACGGAGCAAAGAAAGGGAAATCACCTGGACCAGATGGGATCGGTGCCGAGTTCTACCAACGCTACTGGCACATTCTCGGACCGACGCTTCAAGAGTTGACAAACGACGTATGGAAGATGGGAGATATACCCCAGGCACTTAAGGAAGGTATCATAATACCCCTGCCGAAGAAAGGCAACAGCCATAAAGTGGTAAACATGAGGCCCATCACGCTATTGAATGCAGATTTCAAAATCATCACAAGATCAATAAAACAGCGGATGCAACCCAACATGAACAAGATACTATGTCGTCATCAATATAGCGCAGTCCGGGGGCGCAGTGCATCTCCGCTGCCTGTGACATGAGGGACATTATCTGCACGTACGCCGATAACAAAGCCCAAGGAGCTCTCGTATTCTTAGATTCCGAAAAGGCATATGACCGCGTGTGTCACACCTTCCTCTTCCGCAGCATGGCGAAATTGGGGTTCGGAAGTAAATTCATCGATCTCATCCGGAAACTCACCACCGACGTTTCCTCCAGAATTCTCCTTAATGGACACTTTACTAAGTAGGTAATAATAGAGCAGTCTATCCGTCAAGGATGTCCGCTTTCTGTCATGCTATATGCCTTGGCAGTTGAGCCTCTACTGAACAACTTGGTACAAACTGGCATCGGGATTCACATAGGCTCTCACACTGTGCCGTGTATTGCCTATGCTGACGATATTTGCATTGCTGTCTCTTCGATATCACAACTGACGGCCGTTGGCAATGAGATAGCAGCATTCGCGTCCGTTTCAGGAGCAAAACTGAATAAAATTAAAACCACAGCCCTACAAATTGTCCGTGGAATAGGAGATATATCGGCCGTTGAATGGTGTACACAAAAACCGTGTCACAAAACCCTCGGTGTTTCATTCGAGTCTCAACCAGACAGGTTTCTGACAAAAAACTGGAAAGACATGCTAAACAAATTACGTGCCACATTGATACAACATTCTGATCGTGACCTGAATCTCATGCAGAAAGTCAGAACTGTACAAATTTCCATCACAAGCCGGATGAATTACCTTGCGCAAATACTGCCAATATCCGACCACCTCGCGAGCAGCATACAACGAGCGCTCTGCTGGTTCCTCCTCAGAGGCCACATCTTTAAGGTGCAATATGACACTCTCACCTTACCCACTTCTAAAGGCGGCTTAAACCTCATAAATGTTTCGAAGAAATGCGCAACGCTGCTTGTCAACCGAATCAGGAAGGAAGTCTACAATTGCAACACCAGCATAATCAAATACCTCACCACGCGGTGGAAACCACACAGCCTCGATGCTCCGATCAACATCAGCAATATTCCACTTGTTTACCGTCACGTCAGACGATACTACACGGACATGAGCTACATTCGGCACTGTGTCGACAATACCAGGAACTTAGATAACAAAAAACTGTATGAACTCCTTACGGTAACAAACCACAGGAATCGTATAGAAGCCAAGTACCCATTGACGCAATGGAATATCGTTTGGAGAAATGTGCACCACGATGTACTACCGTCATACGTAACAGCTGACTGGTATCTTGTCGTAAACGACAAAATAGCGACACACGAAAAGCTACACAAGATAGGTCTTCATCACGTACCATCTTGCACTGTATGTGGACGAACCGACACGCTATTTCATAGATTCACGTGTGGACATGCAGAAGAAATTCAAACTTTCTTCGTCAAAGATTATCGGTACTGGACCGTACGGCACCAAACCGCGTTGACCTTGAAGAGGTTCTTCGAGCACAGAAACTGCGATATCCACGGACCAAAAATAACGCAGCAACGTGGATCATCGGCCACACAACATCTTTCATCATACGCAATAGAGGAGCAACTTTCCATGTCTACTACGCATACATAGCGAGAGAACATATGAAGATATACAAGCATAAGACTTACAGACTCACCTTTAAAAATATGTTAAATATTGTAATTAATGGTTAAATGATGGAAGGAAAACAAAATAATTACAATAACTCGATACTGACGACAATCGACCTTAGCTTAGACCCACAACAACAAGATCATCCTACGATTCTTTCACCGGACATACGAGATGGCAACAAACTGAAGACTAGTCCCAGAAATTATCTTTCTTCTTCATTCAGAAAAAAAAGTATTTTGCTTTTCATTTTTTTTTTAATCCCAGTTAAAAAGATGTGTCAAACATACACATTCATCATGGAATGATTTCTACATTAACTGTGGTCCCTATCCAATCAATAGAACAGAACTGAATCATTTGTTTTTTATTTCACCAATGAAGAGGTGACACTACTGCCAGGGTGGCCTTTATGTTCTGTTATTTCTGAAATTTACATTACCGTGCAGTTATTAATAACTTATACTATGATATAAAGCCATTACAACCTTTAGCAAGAGATCAAGAAGATTGGAGCACATCACGGCATGGCACGCACACAGAACAGTGGCGCTGTGCTTGCATTACAATTTTCATACATCAGTTATCAATCTCATTTCTCATTCCAAACAAGAAACTACAGTTAGAGAATTTTGTCTTCCACTCAAAAAAAAAAAAAAAAAAAAAAAAAAAAAAAAAAAAAAAAAAAAAAAAAAAAAAAAGGTTCGAGTCCCAGTTCCGGCACGCAATTTTAATCTGCCAGGAAGTTTCATATCAGCGCACACTCCGCTGCAGAGTGAAAGTTTCATTCTGGAAACATCCCTTAGGCTGTGGCTGGCTAAGCCATGTCTCCACCATATCCTTTCTTCCAGGAGTGCTAGTCTTGCGTGTTTGCAAGAGAGCTTCTGTGAAGTTTGGAAAGTAGGAGGCGAGGTACTGGCGGAAGTAAAGTTGTGAGGCGGCATCGTGAGTCGTGTCGGGGTAGCTCAGTCGTAGAGCGCTTGCCCGCGAAAGGCAAAGGTCCCAGGTTCGAGTCCCGGTTCCGGCACACAATTTTAATCTGCCAGGAAGTTTCATATCAGCGCACACTCCGCTGCAGAGTGAAAGTTTCATTCTGGAAACATCCCTTAGGCTGTGGCTGGCTAAGCCATGTCTCCACCATATCCTTTCTTCCAGGAGTGCTAGTCTTGCAAGTTTCGCAAGAGAGCTTCTGTGAAGTTTGGAAAGTAGGAGGCGAGGTACTGGCGGAAGTAAAGTTGTGAGGCGGCATCGTGAGTCGTGTCGGGGTAGCTCAGTCGTAGAGCGCTTGCCCGCGAAAGGCAAAGGTCCCAGGTTCGAGTCCCGGTTCCGGCACACAATTTTAATCTGCCAGGAAGTTTCATATCAGCGCACACTCCTTTGCAGAGTGAAAGTTTCATTCTGGAAACATCCCTTAGGCTGTGGCTGGCTAAGCCATGTCTCCACCATATCCTTTCTTCCAGGAGTGCTAGTCTTGCGTGTTTGCAAGAGAGCTTCTGTGAAGTTTGGAAAGTAGGAGGCGAGGTACTGGCGGAAGTAAAGTTGTGAGGCGGCATCGTGAGTCGTGTCGGGGTAGCTCAGTCGTAGAGCGCTTGCCCGCGAAAGGCAAAGGTCCCAGGTTCGAGTCCCGGTTCCGGCACACAATTTTAATCTGCCAGGAAGTTTCATATCAGCGCACACTCCTCTGCAGAGTGAAAGTTTCATTCTACAGCCACACTCTCTCCGCCAATATATGCTCAAAATGTTCAAATATTTGTAACGCTTATTGGACTTAACTGCGGAGTCATCAGTCCCTAAACGTACAAACATTTATTACCTAACTTATGCTAAAGACAACACAAACATCTATGCCCGACGAAGGATTCGAACCTCCGACGAGGAAAGCCGCGCGATGTACAACATATCCTCCATCTGGTTTCAAACTACCAAACGCTTTCCGTAGAATAATCACTACCAGAGACATGATTCAAAAGAAAATTTTGTTAGCAAAACAATGAATGTATTAAAAATTGAATCATATTAACATTTAAACAACTTATGTTATCTTCAGTTTCCGATACCAACAAAGACTACCATATTGTTTGCGTTTATGTGTTGTTGCAATTAAAATGTCTCTCACACCATTATTAACATTGAACAAGACGACGAAAGTTTAAATTGGGCAGACTTCCGCTTGCGTCTACACCCTAATAACAACTTTCAACAAAATGTAAAATGCAGCCATTCGTTCTACTAAACCTTCACTACCGTGATATTATTGCAAGGCACAAGTAACGAAAATAGAAGACGGCTAGATTCAACAATGGCTGTGTGTGTACGGTATTTACGCAACAATTGGAGACATGACCATACAGTCTGTTAGGGCAGGGTTGACAGGTGTGGCGATTTTTAGCATTCTTGGCTATAATTTTCTTAGAAAAGTAGCCATTCCAGCTTTCTGGCGACTGGCGATTACATTTGGCTAGTAAAAGATTTAGTTGGCGACTTAATGGCTATTTTGTTTTACTTCACTTAAAACGAATGTAAAGCAATCACTCTTCAGACATGATACCTACTAAATATCGGTAAAATGATGGGAAATGTAATCAACACAAATGTCTGCTGGTATTTTGATCTGTGGGAGAGTGTCTACGAGATACAAAGAAATTAAATTTGCAGACTCTTCCAGATGGACATAAACTACTTCGAGGAACCAACAATAGTGCAAGAACAGGCTTTACACGATGACTCCCTATCTATACTACAGCCCCATATATATGGCTCTTCTAGAGATCTTGAGCATAATATTATATTAATTACTGCATGCACAGAGGCATTTAAACAGTAATTATTTTCCGCGCTCTCCATGCGTCATCACAACAGAAATTTCTTACTGTTACTGTGAGACGAACCCTTTGCTTCGCACTTCACATTGGTTAACAATGGTTTGCAGAGTATAAATGTCGATGTTGAACACACGATATTTTCCTGTCATTGTCATACCTCATTTTTCAGTGTTTCATGACGAATTATTACGAATTCAAGTCCATTTCACCTCAAAGTATGAAATTATTCGTGCATTATTATGAATTACAGTGCACCTAACGACAAAATTTGTAATGATTTTGTGTGTACTAAAGAAATATTTGAGAGATTGAATAACGTCTGTAAATATCAGTTTTGAAGAAGATGAAAGTGATTTGTAATCGAACCCATGCACGTGAACATCCCTTGTGTAAGTTTGGTAAAATGATTATTGAACAGATTTATGCTATAATTTTTATTAATTATGGAATTAATAAATATAATTATTAACTGTAACTGTGTTTAAATTTAGTATCCACAGTATCTCCCGAGTCTCTCTATTACATTTACAATATAGCTATTTTGACTGGCCTCATTGATCAGTTAGTGGTGCGTCCTATGTTAAATTCCTGGCTGGACTCTTTTTCTGTAAATAACGTGGTTCCTTGGAATGTCCAGTCTGTTGTGTGTGACCGTGAGAGTGACGCAGTATTGCTTTTTTACTCAGTAACCAGCTTACAACCAGAATTTCAGGATTATTATTGTAGTCATAAGACATAATTACCATAACACAATATATTTAACTGATAAAAATTGCGATATTTAGCTATTCGTACTGATCAAAAGATGGCTATATTTTGACATTTTATCGGTAAAAATATGGCGATATTTTGGCTATTTTTGTTTAAAATTTGGCGACAGAGTATTGGAAAAATCTGGCAACCCTGTGTTAGGGTGGATACATCCAGACAAACTAAGGAACTACACGCATCATCGACTGCTCAGGGAGGGAGCACCCCTGTACCTCGCCTCAGAATTTAAACATCTTTCTTACCATCATAATATTAACACAAGATCTAACTTATCTAGTAACCGTCATAAAACGAAACTCCTTCGCTGCATCTGCTATTGCCTCTGGAACAAGCTGTCTTGCTTTCTTCGCACGATTCAGTCTTCTGCTGGGTTTAAGAAAAAGTTGACCCACTTCCTTAAATCACTCTCTTAAAACTCTGACCAAAACTCTCGTATAAAGTCACATTCCCTCTGTGTAAGAGCAAAACAAATGCTCTTCTCTCCGTTATTGCTCTTCCTCGTCTTTCTTTCGCCGAAACTGACGCTATCTGCTCTTCAGTTGTATCTCCTTATTTGTGTATTATTAAACTCACTTTTCTCCCCCATTTCCACTCCTTCCTCCATTCCCAATGCTGCTAGCAGTCATAATTAACCCTTAACGTCCCAGGTGCGGTTTCACAGACCGCAAGTGCTTATTGTTAGTCAATTGTTAATGGACAGGGGTGGGGGAGGATAACACAGCGTTGCGTAATCGTTGCTTCCAACACCTGCACTGTTTTCCACTGTCAATAGCCACGTTAACGCGAGTCGGAGCAATACTATCACATCTTCTTTTGTGCTAGCGGTCTCTGAGACCGCACCGGGGCCTCTGCGTTATGGATTCAGCACCGAGATCTTCCTCTACTGTGCGTGTTACAGACCCTCATTTTGAGGATACTGTGTTGAAATGGTATTAAGACCCTTTAGGAAGTGATGTGGGATCAGACAGTGACTCTGAGATTCAAAGTAAACATAATTCAGACTCAGATCAGTGTGAAAGAGAAGAAGAAATTGTATTGCCACCTGTGGATTCCTCGAGTGGAACAAGTAATCGAAATGATGAAGACAGACATATGGAGACAGTATTATCATCTAAGAATTCTGCAAGAAATAGTTTTGGTCGAAACAATTTTCGTTGGTCTTCGAGGCCACTGTTGAGGAATTCTCGTGTGCATCAACATAATATCATTATTTTGCCGACTGTACTACCACCTGCTCAAGTAGGTAACAATCCAGATCCACTCATTATTTGGAATTTGCTGATGACTGACGATATTTTGAATATTATAGTAAAGTGGACTAATGTAAAAATAAACAAAGAAAAGCCTGAAAATGAACAAAATGTTTGGCATGAAACAGTTATATATTGGTTTACTAGTTTTTTACTCAGCTATTTTCAAATCCAACACAGAAGATTATAAATAATTTATGCCACAGATGGTACTGGACATTATATTTGTAGATGTGTTATACCGAAAAACTGATTTGGCGTACTTCTAAAATTTCTCACATTCCACGTGAACTTCGTTCATTGATTCACCATGTGTTGGGAGTCGCAGAAACAAGACTACAAGTAGTTGGAGAGCGACTGGAAAAACGTAGAACATGCGCCACCTGTGACCCAAAAAAGAAGAGAAAGACGTGTTATGTTTGCCATTGATTTAAGAAGCCTCTCTGCTTCGAGTGCAGAGACAACATTTGAAAACACAAAAAGTTACCAACAAAGCAGTAGTGAAATTTTTATATTTGTCAATGTTTTTGGAGAGTTTATGTTTTTACCATTACATGCACAGTAAACAATAAAAATATGACACAAAGTAAAATGTAAGGCCATAGTATTTGACTTTTCACAGTGTTAATAAAATAATGTAACGTTAAATCCATTTTCTGCAGTTTTACGTTTGAATATATATATTTTATTAAATTAATTTTAAAATGTATTCCTTTTACATAATTTATGTAGACATAAGTAGCCTTTTGCGTAATAATATGAATTAGTTAACTTAAATAACAATCAGAACTATCTATGATTATTTAAAAATTGCGGTCTGTCAGACCGCACCTGGGACAGAGTATGACAGGAAAATGACCTGGGAAGCTAAGGGTTAAAACAATTCCGTATTGTAATACTTGACATGTTTCGTACTTATCAAATACGAATATAAACTGTGTGTGTGTCTTTTCGTTACCTGTAAAGTTTGAGAATTTTATTTTTATAGATTTAGTATAACGTCTGTAATATTGGAAATGTGAAATATGTAGAACGCCCTGCTAGGTGTAATAAAGGGCCTGCAGGACTTAATCTTGCCGCCGCGGCGGAGTGGCCATGCGCATTGACGCGCTATGTTGCGATGTGCGAGGCCGTTTACCGTCGGGCGTTCGAATCCTCCCTCAGGCATGGATATTTGTTTAGAAAGGAGAAGAGGTGGGACTTAACAGGTTTGACATAATTGCAAAACGACATACTGACCATAGCTGTTCATTTTTTTATCCCAATGCTACCGATTTCAGTTAGTTTACCATTATCAAGCGTTAGCAGAGTTTCAAAAATGTTCAAATGTTTGTAAATCTATCGGACCAAACTGCGTGGTCATCAGTCCGTAGCTTACAAACTACCTAAACCTAGGTAAACTAACCTAAGGACAACACACACACCCATGCCCCAGGGACCGGCCGCGGTGGCCGAGGGGACTGAGGCGCATCAGTCACGGTCTGCACGGCCGCTACGGTCGGGGGTTCGAATCCCCCCTCGGGCATGGATATTTGTGCCGTCCTTAGTGTTAGCTAGTTCATAAGTAGTCTGTAAGTTTATGGACTGATGACCCCGTAGTTAAATCCCATAAGCTGTACAAACATTTGAACATGCCCCAGGGAGGACTCGAACCTCCACGGCGAGCAACCGCGCGCTCCGCAGCGAGACGCTTTAGACCGCTGGGCTACTCCACCGCGGCTAGCACACTTTAGCTAACAGCTTAGCATGTCGAAAAATTTTAAATTTTTGTAACGCTTGACAATGGTAAACTAACCGAAACCGGTTGCATTGAGATAAAAAATAAACAACTATGGTCAATATGTCGTTTTGCAATTACGGATGTTTGTGTCGGCTTTAGTATAAGGTGATTTATAAGTAGTTTGTAAGTTTAGTGACTGATGACCCCGCAGTTCCCTAAGCTTGCTAATCTTGCCAGGTTAAATAAATGACTAAATAAATAATAATAATAATAATAATAATAAGAGTTTCATTAATGAGCCGTAAAATAGCTGGAAACTGAGAACATGAACACTCACGTGACGAATATTTTTCGATGTATAAACTATTTAATTGGTTCATTACCCTCAATTCTGCCTCGCGAATTGCACTTTCAAATACAATCACTGGATCTGAAATGCAATTATCTTTTGTTTGCCGCGACACCCACGTTACTACACAGCACGGTTCACTCTGCATGCCTGCGTATTAGAGCAATATATTCTGATTCATCCAAACGTCAATGGTTGCTGACGTCACGGCCGGCTTGGCCTCGCGCCCATTCTAGATTTACGGAGCTGCACGAAATGTGGCGATCCACATAGCGCACTGTACAGTAACCTACTCCAGAAGTGTGACTTCGTGTTTTACAAGGATACTCGAAAAAGAATATTTAGTTTATATGGTTGCAAGTCCTTTACTTATATACAACGTAAGGTATTTGCACTGCTTTTAAAGGCTAAGGAACACAATAAAATTCATTAAAATGGCTATAACAAAAGTTGACATAACTTCCTTCTGTATATGCGAAGAATCTAATTACGATTTGTGGATGCTGTCACCTTATTTATCAATTTCTTCAACAATAGAACATCTACCCATTTTTGAATGCTTCCTTACTCACGGGAGAATTTTCTACATCCACTGCGTTGTGCTTTTCAGGGACTTCTATTTGAGTCTAATGTCGGTTGACCGAGCTTTGCTCGGGAATTTCTGTTACATAGTGGTATTGTTATATAAATATTTTGTAACACTGCCTACGCAGGACATTCAACCGTTAAATGAAAATAAACATAAATGTACCCAGTTCAATGTCACAGTAAATATTTTGGTCCAAAATTTCCTAGATATTTCGCAGTGCACTGGTCAATGTGACAGTAAATATTTTGGTCCAAAATTTCCTACATATTTCGTAGTGCACAGGTTGGCTACAAATGAAGAAACCGTTTCTCACATGTAGTCACAGTCACGTCGTCGTCGCACGCACAGTACATGCGTGATCACATACTCGTTTAGAGATACACTATACGTCATTGAGATGGGTATTGACTTCTGTCACAGGACGTAGTGCCCCAGTGGGGACGGTACTACTCACCGAGTTTTCTTTGATCCGAAAAACACGCCATTAATTTTTTCACACACACACACACACACACACACAAACACACACACAAAATCGCCTTTTTACGAAAATACATGTAAGTGAACTTCAAAACAAAACAAAAAACGAATGTAAATACAAAATTTCATCGAAATCGTTAGTTTCCGAGACAGGAAATATATATGTCGTTTAAAGATATAAACTTTTTCTAAAATCTTCTACACTAAACTGATAAGAGACTGTACATACAATTCAAATGCGGCAAGCTCCTAGTAAAACTAGTGGATTTGCGGCAAGCTCCTAGTAAAACTCGTGGATTTGCGCACCGCCTGAGGTTCTGTCACTTCGTGAGTTTCACCCGAGCAAAAATTCTCTTATCTCGTTTATAAGAACTTCCAGTTACGTCAGGCCGCGTTAAAGTATTCGTCTAATAAGGAGTTTGCCGCGTTTTAATTGTTACGTACTGTACATACTCTTTTTTCTTCATATTTAATTAGGCTGCTAGATTCGACGCCTCGGCAGCGTTATCTTCTATAGCACCAACGATAAACTATATCTTGAAAACAATTTATTTTGTCCGTCACAGTTGCATAATTATGGAATTAGTGACTAGTTTCGGACTCTACCGTCCGTTATCAAACCGCTGGCCTTTTTCTAACCGTAATAATACAATCATAGAATAGGGAGATACAGAAGGGAAAGCTGGGGGCGGCGCCTTTGATCTGTATGTTACCAAGCGTTGCGCTTGACGCCATATTGAAAAGCAGTAAACGCGGAACTATAGCCACTTAGTACTTTCGCTGGAAATGGAATTTTTACGAACTGCAGCTAATATCACCGACTTTTACGAAAGGAAACAGCTTTTCATTATGCTCTCATCTATTTTGCGCCCTCTTTTTGCACCAAATTGTAATTCAACGGAAAAAATAGGCCTAAATTTTAATACAACTACGAAAATGTAGGCTACGGTGGAATCGATGGTCGTTTTATTTGGTGCGTATCTCTAGAAAAATCCCAAATAACGTGGAGTTATGTTTGGGAAATTAGTTATAAACCAGAAAGCGACTTTACAACTGCCAGGTTTTATTTGACACGAATAAATTCGCACGAAGTATTGAGTCAGACTTAGCAGTACAACGTGATTACACAGAACTAATGACGTCTGGGCATATATAAAAGTTGAATTTGCATTAGGAGTATCATTAATTTACTGATCGGAGAAGGGCATATAGAGGAATCTGTCAACCACAGAGCAAAAACAGCATAAAATAATTATTCCCCTTAATCTATTTGTTTGAGTATCAGAAGAGCATTCGTTGCCAACATTAGCACACAACGCCTCCAATGCCGCAAGTAAAATTTTACCTGCCTACTTACGCACTATTCTTTGTCATTCATTTTAAATTATTCCCTGCAACGTTAAACTTATAAAATATAAATGTACTTCAACATTTCGATGCTGTTGAACTGCTGCAGCAACAGCGAGAGTTATCGTCAAGAGAAGAAGCAAGGCTACTTTTAATAATTATGCACACATTGCTCTCATTCTAAACTGATAACATTTAACTTTCACATCACATTTACCGACGTTCACTTACTGCTCAGCATTTTTTGGGAGGGTGAAGAAACTTATATCCTTATTTGTATTCGAATTATTGCGCCAATTAGGTGCTGAACACCATCGGCCGCCTTTTCTTTTATTACTGCTCGTAATAAAAACGGAACAGCTCCAACTACTGACACACAATTCTTTCTTTTCACTGCACCAAATACTTGTTTACTTTTATACGATTTAGGATGTTAAAATACACAATTAACAAACAAAGACGGCGCATTACTACGCCACAGAGTAGGGAGTGATCACACGTTTACTGCTTTCCAAGATGGCCGATTCCGCGCATGCGCACTAAATTTTGGACGACAGACTGCAGCGGAAGTTTCCTTTCTGTATACTCCTTATTCTGTGATACAATGCATGTAGCAAATGTCTGATAAAATCTTGTACATTGTTCACTGTTAATACATGTCACTAATTACATTAAAATTTAAATATCAGTTAAAATAGATGATGCATCCACGGGCCTCAAACGTGTATTGTCTTTACGATTAATTTCATAAAACTATTGCAAGGAACAAACATTTGATATGGTTTCTATAGACTGCTAATAATTGATTACTCATCACACATGTGAACTTGTGAAGGCAACTGTTAAACAATGGGACCAAACTGCAGCGGTTATCAGTCCTTAGCCTTACAAACCACTTAAACTACCGCATGCTAAAGATAACATACATGCCCATGCCAGAGGGAGGACTCGCTCTGCAGCGAGGTACTTTAGAGCGCTCGGTCATTCCACCTCGGCAGTTCCAACTCTAGTATACTGTAATTTAAGTCTAGTGTTTGATCCACTAAGTTATCCATATTAATGTTTGTTTTTCCTTTTAAGACATTAATGACTGATGTAATCTTTGTAACTACTTGACCACCTGTAATTTTATCAGTATATTGTTAATGCTGTCACCATTGCCTTTAATTCCACAGAAAGTTGTTTCGACATTTATCTTTACTTAGTGTCTTTCGACATTTCCTATCCATTTTCCTGAACGATTCCGCCTTGGATTTCCTTCATAACTGATTTGCCACTATGGAGTGGCTGAACTTTGTAGCGCACGTAGTTGAGGACGGTACGCTACTCGCCGTCGGAGGTCAGAATCCTCCCTCGGGCATGGGTGTCTGTTTTGTCCTTAGTTTAGCTTAATTGTTTGTAAACCTAGGGACTGATAACCAGAGAAGTCGCATAGATTTACAACATGTTTTTTTATGCCTGTATTCAAAACCAGCTGTTGAAGACTTCAGATCAAGTGAGGCAAATATATACTGATGACACTTTTAACAATTAAATACATCTTTCTTTTATCAATAGTTTGATATTTTTCTTATGTGAAAGGTTTCTTCGCACTTAGTTTTCTCATGCCTTTGTATATAATGTGTTTACCAACCATAATTATTTTCCTATTTGGAGATATACTCTGAAACTTTCCCGAATATTTCGATGTCAGTCAGACGTCAAATATCAGTCCGATATATGACAAGTATGACAGTGTGCACAGGATAAGGGCTACCGTTAAGTCTGTTTCTGGAATAGCTTTGACCAGTACTTAATTTGCTCCTGATAAACAGTTGTGTTAAGGGTTCATAATTTTTCAGTAATAACAATAAAGACAACTTTGAACTGTAATTTTTTATATTTCTGAACGATCAAAAATGTGCGAGTTATCAGGGCCTTCACCGCAGATTCTAATAACGGTAATTTACACAGGTCGCCAATATTGATATTCACTTTTATCTCACTATTGCACAACAATCCCTCATTGCTTTCCATGTCGTTTGTAGCCGGCGCGGTTGACAAGATTCGCGGTGCGGAAATCTTACACAGGTACGATCGGCACAAATAGTGAGAAAATCCACCCACGGCGCTGGGGATAAACTCAACCCGAAATATGCACAATGAACAAACTTTCACCGTCACTCTTATTATTCACTTAACGCGGCTTATACACTCGCCGACATTCCACACTTGAGTCATACCACTGCCAGAACACCAACAATCGATTCACTACTCTCGCTACGCCAACTATTGATATAATGCCTAATTCGACCTGTGTCAAGCAACTAGGGCAAGAATATTTCCGTAAGAGGGGCTGACCCCTTACAACTCTTCTCACTCTGGTATTCCTTATTGCAGTACCAAGAAATTTGCACAACTTCAATTGCGTCTCATTTTTCTCCTGTATTTTTGTATCTGCCGTTTCTATCTTCCGAATGCTGAACCTCAGCAGCAGTGGAAATCAGCAGAAGAGGCGTTCTGAATGTGTGAACAAGATGTGTCGCCCAAATATCGAATCGTTTTGATTTTGCAATCCGGCTGTAAACCTGAAGGGATTTTGAAGAATTATGATAAGTTGGTGATATTTTTCAGAACGTTTGATGGGTCGTTGTTAGTCACATAGATGTCACACATCAACCTGAATGGTGATTTGGTTACCACTCCCCTCCCCCCTCCGATAATCCCAAAAATCCTCAATTAAATTGTCCATATACGATATCACAGGGGTCAATTTAATGCAAATGACTGAGTAAACAGACAAGTAACATCTATCTAACTAATGTCGTGGTAAAATGACACTCTTGCAGTTTGTTTTTAACTTTTTATCCTACTGTCAGTAGGTTTTAAAAGAGCACCGTTTGCTGTAGGATCATGTCCAATTTCGACCAAACACACCACTTTTTTTTTTTTTTAGAAACGGGTGACTGTTGTACATTGTCGTTAGGGAGTCAAATGGCAGTGCACAACGTTACTGATTGCAATCCTGCTATCGTGAACAACATAGAGAGACTTTCTTCTGTTACTCATGACAAACTGCAATCAATAAAATTATGTGCTGCCAATCCACCCGCTGACATTGTACCGTAGGAAGATTCAGCAGCTTGTTTCTATAAAGGGCCTGATTATGGCGGTAAAAAAATAGATTATCAGCGCATCGTGCTCTTTTTACACTATCCAACTATAGCCCTTCAAGCCCCCCAAGCCCATCAAGCTTCACCACAGATGCAGTAGTACTGTCAGTAGAGTAGCTATATTTTGATTTCGAAAATAACACTACAATTGATGGTTGGATTGTTCGTTAAACGCAAAACACACAAATCAGAGAGAGAAAAAAAAAAAAAAAACTGAACACTTCACATCATTGCTCCTGAGATCGGTCCCATGTGGGACTGCGTTACGGAATTAAATGCATTATGAGCAACGGTTCCTTCATTCAAATTTATTGGGGAAGGTTGCCATGGGATATGCATGGTTGTCCGAGTAAAATGAAAAATATATTTAAAAAATGTCTGTCATAGGAAGTAAGTCGTCTTTAAGCCAGCTGGCACACTAACAGAAACACGCCGGCCGCGGTGGCCGCGGGGACTGAGGCGCTACAGTCACGGTCTGCACGGCCACTACGGTCGGGGGTTCGAATCCCCCCTCGGGCATGGATATTTGTGACGTCCTTAGTCTTAGTTAGATCGTAAGTAGTTTGTAAATTTAGGGACTGATGACCCCGCAGTTAAGTCCTATAGACTATACAAACATTTGAACATTTGAACAGAAACACGTGACGATGAAATATATATATTAGTAAAGAAGTAAATATAATACAAAAAATTAAACGTATCCAAAAATAAGAGGAAAAAATAGACTGAAATGAGTTGGTGTGCGTTACTCATGCTGAAATTCAAATGTTCAGATGTTTGTAAAGCTTATGGGACTTAACGGGGGGGTCATAAATTCCTAAACTTACAAACTACTTTTGAACTAACTTGTACTAAATACAGCACAAACATCCATGCCCGAGGGGGAATTCAAACCCCCGACGGGGAACGGCCTCGCGCATCGGAGCATAGCACCTCAATACGCTCGGCCACTCCAACGCAGCTCTGAAATTCAGAAATGGCTTCTACATTATCAAAAATTATTTTTTCTTCGTTTTATTACCGACTGGGTAGGATGGTTATATAAAAGTAAAAATATCCACAGGAATAGCCGAAAAAAGATAAACCGAAATTGGTAATCGCCACTTCGGATTACATTCGTGTTTTATACGCTTCCAACTGCGATAAATTTTTACACTTGGCCTTCAAAAAGAGACGAAATTCAGTGTGTAGTTAATAATTCTTATGGTGTACGAGGAATGGTAATTTAAAACGAACTGCGACAACCCTCTATAGTTTTATTGTGGTCTTGATGAAATTTTGCACATGTGATGTTACAAACAAGAGGAAGGTAACTGTTTACTTAAGATTTCGTGAGGTGCGTATTGGACTATTTTTTTCCTACAACAGGTTTGAAAAACAAAATAGAATTAAATCCCATCTTGTTGAAATGTTTCAGACTTCGCCTTCTGCAAAACCTGAGATGTGGCTTGACAGATTTCAACAATTTTGTTTTGTTTTGTTCGCTATAATACAGGGGTGGTTTTGGAATAAAGGTGAAGAACTCAAAGGAACATCTGAATAATCGAATATATAGAAATGAGTAATTTTTAACGAGAAACACCACTTCGGAATAATTGTGCTGGCATATCGTTCATCTGATTGCGATAGAATATTGCACACTGGAATTGGGACGGCACTTTTGTTCGGTGGTTATCAGAGAGTACTTTACGAGAGACTTGACAGCAATGTACAGTTTTATTCTAATGGTGACGAAAGTTTAGACTTTTGACATTCAAAACGGGAACTTACTTCATACTCCGACATCGTTTGTTCTTCATGAAATATGGCAGTTTTGTATAATTTTTATGAATAAGGGAAAAGATAGATGACCAAATGGAGAAGATAGAGCGCGGGAAAGGTAGCGACAGCGGCATGGGGAGGAATGGGCGGATAGAAGAGGGGTGGGAGTATTAGGTGGAGGGAGGGGTAGGTGGCGACGAAGAACAGGTGACGTAGGAGAAAAAGAAGGCGGAAGGAGGTAGACAGAAAATTGCGGAGGAGATGACTATAGAGAGAAATAAATAAATATTCGAAAGTAACAATAAATATAAACCCAGAAGAGCAAGGTTTTCAGCTAGGCGGTGCAGAGCAAAAGGACAAAGATGAAGCTGTAAATATATATATTTGGGGGAAGTGATAGGCATATACGAGGGCTGGAACTTAAACAGTGGCAACAATGCTGTGGAGAGATTATGCAGTGCAGTGGCGTAGCTGTATCACCAAGGGCCCCGGGGCGAAAATATCATTGGGGCCCTCTTTAAACTAAAACTATACAGATACAAAACTATAAATAAATGAAATGTACCAACCAGTTGCTTGTCGTTATTTATTTTGAACTTCAAGGACCGGTTTCGGGCGCTTGAGTGCCCTTCTTCTGGTCTATTTTTGTACTGTTGCTTAATAAATAAACATGCTACTAGTCTTCACTAGTAGCATGTTTATTTATTAAGCAACAGTACAAAAATAGACCAGAAGAAGGGCACTCAAGCGCCCGAAACCGGTCGTTAAAGTTCAAAATAAATAACGACAAGCAACTGGTTGCTGCATTTCATTTATTTATTATCTTAACAGTTGCTGTAATGGATGAAACACTTCAGATACAAAACTACTTCATCAGGTTCTTACCGCCCACTGGAAGACATAATAAGGCAAACCTAAATACTACTAAGTAAAGTATTACGTGCAATGCACCAGATAGTTTTTAATCGTACGATCAGGCGGACCTTATACCCAATAATAACTGTGTAAGTTTGTTTGTTATGCTTTCAAGCAAAAATTAATGGGTGGATTTGGAAGAAATTTTGCAGAGGAATAGAGTTCGACCTGGGTAGGAGACACAGATAAAACGATTCCATGAGATAGTTTTGGAAGTTGCTCCAAACTAGGCGAATGAAGTTGCATGCAGAAGCTTCACTGATGACGCGCCGATCAGTAATACAATCCACCTATCCACTATCCATATTTTCTCTTCTTCATGCACAAATTTCAGAGTGCAATTGGTTACAGCACTTAATTTGGGGGTATTCACTACACAAAGAGAAGATAGTATAACAATACTGTTCTGTAATAATACTCTATAGAGACTTCATATTCAAATGTGGTCACACCGTGTATTTTCAAACACATGCTCGTAATTCAGCGCCATTGACTGTTATTTCGCAACTCCGACTTCAACCGACAACACGCTAATAGTAACACGGTACACGTCTTAGCGGACAAGCAATATACCTTGTTATGGTTATATACTGAGCTGGGAATAATTTTGGATTTCAACTTCGTGCCTTTGAGGTTTGTTGGTCTAGGGTAAAGTCAAAAATCCTTCATTCATCTAAAATATAGAGTAAAACGTCGATTATCCAAAGTAATTGGGAGATATGGATGTTCGAAAAACCGGTTTATACAGTTAATCGTACTGTACAATTCTATTTACCAATAAGGAGTGTATACTGTATTTGGAGGCGCGCGACCATTCACACTGCACCGAGCGGCACGCCGCAACACTTTGAAGTCTCAGCTGTTGATGTGATCAGCTTTGACGCTGCCGCTACTTCCTGCAGCTACACAGACTGAAGTGTGCCGGTTGTTGTACACAGCGAGTTGCGGCTTGGCCGGTCAACTGCGCTTCCGAATAGCATCGTGTGAAGCGGAGGCCCCAATAGGAAGCTTTGCTCCGCCACGCTGTAGCCCAATGCGATTACTATTGGAAACTTGGTGGGAAAGGAGGGAGAAGTGATGAACGTTAGGGCGGGAGAGTAATGACAATACATTAAAAAATTTTGTAACTTTTTCCGGAGGCAGCTCACGAAGGCCGAGGGGGCCCCTTAAGGTCGGGGGCCCCGGGGCACTGCCCCGCCCAGCCCTATGATAGCTACGCCACTGATGCAGTGGAATCTATCATTGTCGCTGACAGCACACGTTGTTGACATATCTACGTTACCACCGGAGCAAATGCACTCGCCCGTCCAACACGCCACCGGCGTGCGCACAACCTAGAAAAACACAGTCACTTGTGAACGAGCGGTATAACTTAACGGTCTCACTATATTTTCCTAACAGGAACAACACAGTTGGACCAAGATTGATTGTGCCAGAGGCCGTACATCACGACAGTGTCATCAAGGTCTTCAAGACGCGTGTGGGTAATTGGCATTGCCGTATAGAACAGCGGCACGCTGGTTAAAAACTTTCAACGCAGGTCGGCAAACTGTGGCAGACATGCATCGGGCAGATCGTCCTAGCGTCATCATGGGTCGCCGCGAAAGTCAAAAGTGCGTCAGAGCCCCACTATGCTGAAAGTTATGGTGGTTATCGTGTACAACTGTGATGGTGTTATCGTAACGCATTACGTTCCTGTTCCGGAAAAACTGTCGATGCAGAGTATTTCTGTTAGTTCTTGGGGCATCAGCTGCGACCAGATTTGCGAAAGAAGCGGCAACGACTATCTGTGCAACCCACCCATCATTTTGCACGCCAATGCGTGGTCGCTTACTGCGCAAGTTGTGGCTGCGTGGATGGAACTGAGAAATATTGTACCACCATAATTCCCGGACGTAAGTCCTCGTGTCTTTGATTTCAATCCGAAGATGAAGGAACCACTTCGTGGTATTCAGAACTGTACCAGAGATTCGACAGGTAGTAGACCACTCCATTCGCACCATCAACTGAACAGGCTCCGCTAACGGTTTAGTACGCATTGCAGCTAGTTGGAAACAGGTTCTACACTTTGCTAGTGACTAGTTGGAAGTACGGTAACAGGTGAAAACATATAACGCTTTGTATCGGTTGTGAATAAACAGTTCCAAATACATTCCTGGCCTATTAAAATTGCTACACCACGAAGATGACGTGCTACAGACGCGACATTTAACCGACAGGAAGAAGATGCGGTGATATGCAATTGATTAGCTTTTCAGAGCTTTCACACAACGTGTCTTAACAGATTTCTCATACTCCAACAGCCGCTGACCGGCGTTGCCTGGTGAAACGTTGTTGTGATGCATCGTATAAGGAGGAGAATTGCGTACCATCTCGTTTCCGACTTTCATAAAGGTCGGATTGTAGCCTATCGCGATTGTGGTTTATCGTATCGCGACATTGCTGCTCGCGTTGGTCGCGATCCAATGACTGTTAGCAGAATATTGAATCGCTGGGTTCAGAAGGGCAATACGGAACGCCGTGCTGGATCCCAACAGCCTCGTATCACTAGCAGTGAAGATGATAGGCGTCTTATGCGCATGACCGTAACGGATCATGCAGCCACGTCTCGATCCCTGAGTCAAAAGACGGAGACGTTTGCAAGACAACAACCATCTCCACGAACAATTCGACGGCGTATGTAGCAGCATGGACTATCAGCTCGGAGACCATGGCTGCGGTTACCCTTGATGCTGCATCACAGACAGCCTGCACGCAACGACGAACCTGGGTGCACGAATGGCAAAACGTCATTTTTGCGGATGAATCTAGGTTCTGTTTACAGCATCACGATGGTCGCATGCGTGTTTGGCGACATAGCGGTGAACGCATACTGGAAGCGTGTATTCGTCATCGCCATACTGGCGTATCACCCGGCGGGATGGTGTGCGGTGTCATTGGTTACACGTCTCGGTCACCTCTTGCTCGCATCAACGGTACTCTCAACAGTGGCCGTTATATTTCAGATGTGTTACGACCCGTGACTCTACCCTTCATGCGATCCCTGGGAAACTAATTCAGCTGGACAATGCACGACCGCAAGTTGTAGATCCTTTTCGGGCCTTTTTGGATCCGGAAAATATTCGACTGCTGCCCTGGCCAGTACATTCTCCAGATCTCTCACCAATTGAAAACGTCTGGTCAATGGTGGCCGAGCAACTGGTTCGTCACAATACGCCAGTCACTACTCTTGATGAACTGTGGTAACGTGTTGAAGCTGCATTGGCATTTTTACCTGTACACGCCTTCCAAGCTCTGTTTGTGAATGCTCTGGATACTGATTTCTCAGGATCATTGCACCCAAATTGCTCGAAAATTTAATCACATGTCAGTTCTAGTTGTCCAATGAATATCCGTTCATGATGTGCATTTCTTCTTAGTGTAGCAGTTTTAATGGCCAGTAGAGTATTTAAGTTCCTATCTTAGTATATTAAGGGAAAGTCCATGACCACGCAAATTTATGAATTGCGAAGCAATATCGCGATATTTGTCCTCAGTTCTGCAGCCGGATATCGTTCTCATCATATGTCACTACGACTTGTACGGATGTACCCGAGAAGAGTTGGGGGAATTCTACGCAATCAATGCCGAGTGCCCTATGCAAAGATAAAATAGGAGGAGTGCCACGTGGCACTGTGGTTGCTCCACAGCGCCCGGACCTCGGGCTCTTGCAGCAGGTAGAAGAGACACCCGACGTTAAACCCTCGTCCCGGGAGGCCCGCACAGCAGTCGGCCCGCCACCAAATTAAAATTTCCCCCGTGCACCCCTGCGGTCTCCCCTGAGCCGGCAAAGAGTCCCGTAATCCGCCGGAACAGCCGCCTGTCGCGCCCCCACCCCCTCCCACCCCTCCTGCTGCCAGGTGAAAATGAATACAGCGGAGGCGCAGGTGCGCTAAGTGGTGGCCGCGCAACTTGTCTCATCAGGAGGCGCGCCGCCGCAGCTGCCGCGTCACACTTTGCGGCGACTTGCCTGCGGCTGCGGCTGCGGCGAGCTGAGATGAGGCGTCTTACGTCACCGGTAAACACCCACGCGACAGCGGAGCTCGCGGGGGAGAGCGTTGCGGGTGGCGTGCGCGGCGTCGTGTAGAAGCTGGCGGCCAAGAGTCGGGACACGTCACACAGTACTTAACGCGCCATAGTGAATCCGTCGGCAACAAGATTTCAGGCGGGTATTTAGCAATTTTAATAATTTGGAAAATTTTCATTCCACAAAAACCAGAAGATATCGTATGCGTCTTCTTCATTAGAAACGGTGTCCAATACTTTCAGGGGTGTTGTTGTTGTTGTGGTCTTCAGTCCGGAGACTGGTTTGATGCAGCTCTCCACAATAAAAAAATGTTCAAATGTTTGTTAAGCTTATGGGACTTAACTACGGGGTCATCAGTCCCTAAACTTACAAACTACTTATCAACTACCTTATACTAAAGACGGATTCGAACCCCCGACCGTAGTGGCCGTGCAGAACGTAACTGGAGCGCCTCAGTCTCCTCGGCTCTCCACAATACCCTATCCTGAGCAAGCCTCTTCATCTCCACGTAAGAACGGCAACCTACATCTGTCTCAATCTGCTTACTGTATCCATCTCTTGGTCTTCCTCTGCGATTTTTACCCCACACACTTTCCTCCAACGCTAAATTCACAATTCCTTGATGTCTAAGAATGTGTCCTACCAATCTATCCCTTCTTTTAGTCAAGGTATGCCAGAAATTTCTTTTCTCCCCAATCCTGTTCAGTACCTCCTCATTAGTTACGCGATCCACCCACCTAATCTTCACCGTTCTTCTGTAGCACCATATTTCAAAAGCCTCAATCCTCTTCCTGTCCGCACTGTTTATCGTCCATGTCTCACTCCCGTACAAGGCAAGGCAAGGTGGTAGTTCCTAACAAAACAAGGAAAATAGTCCGATATACCCAGGTCCGGAAATGCATTCTTTCTGAGTTATGCACACTCGTTCATACGCTCACGACAGTTGGTTCTGAATACGCCGCAGCGACGTGGCCGAGCGCCTTGAGGCGCTCTGCTCCAATGTATGAGGCCGTTCCTCTTAGGAGGTTCGAATCCTCCCTCGGGCATGGATGTTTGTGTTATCTTTAGTATAAGTTAGTTTATAAGTAGTTTGTAAGTTTGATGACCCCGCTGCTAAGTCGCATAAGCTTAACAAACAACTGAACATTTGTGAATGTCCGCCTCAGTGAAAGACAAGATAAACATTTAGGAAACAAATTGTGGCGGTGCAGTGGCCGAGCGGTCTAGGCGCCTTGGTGCGGAGCGCGCGGTCGCTAGCCGTCGGAGGTGTTTGTGTGTTGTCCTTAGTAGTATTTTGTATACTGACTGACGGCCATAGCAGTTTAGTGCAATAGGTTGAAAGTACACGGCTATAGGTTGAAGATAATTATTTATGGATTTTTCTGTGATATTTTTGTGAATCTAAAATATAAAGCAGAGTGTCAGTGTGTTTGTACGTGTTGCATACAAATCTACAGTTTCGTTACAATCTTTATGAAATCTTGTACACGTAAGCTTCAATTCATGAGGACGGTCGCCGTAAGTGTAAGAATCACATACATGTAGTTCACGACATATGACGTCATAAACAATGAGATGCGCGGAAAACTGCTGCATTTTGCGACAATACTGCTCGTTTTCTCCTCAACCATTGAACCGATTTGAACCAAATTTGGTACAAACATTCCTTACCAAAAAAAAAAAAAAAAAAAATCAAATGTTTGTAGAGATTATGGGAACTACGGGGTCATCAGTCCCTAAACTTACAACGACCGTAGTAGCCGTGCAGACCGTGACTGGAGCGCCTCAGTCCCCTCGGCCACCGCGGCCGACCATTCCTTACCGTGAGGTAACAATGCTGTCGGCAGAAGCACCAGATACAACACATGGATCAGAAGATATGACGTCATAAACAATAGGAATCGCAAAAAGACTGTCACATGATGCGGCGAGACTTTAAAAATACGCTATATCACAGTACTTAGCGACTTGCAGCAAACTTTAAACATAATTTCAAACCTTTATTAAACTTTTCCTCGCTGACAACCACATCAAAATACTGAAAGGAAAAAAGTTTTTCGCTTACTACTTTTCCGATGTTCATGGAGCAAAACTACGGCATTCGCAATGACGTAGCAGTTTATAATGTCTACACTACGAATTGTAGCTGCAGTAAATTTTACAGGCAGTATATACGCATATACTTCATTGTATCACAGTACGACATGTAGTTCATGAGATATGAGCACATAAACAGTAACGTTTATTGAAAACCGCTCCTTCTCGCACCAAGTTTTAATCTCTTACTTCTTTACTATTAACTGTATTCCCAAGTTATTTTACATACAGTCCTTATACAAATGAATATATACTTCAAAATGGCAGGAATACATAAATAAATATCGGGGCAAAGCCGGGTTTTCAGCTAGTCTGGGCATATATTTGCCTTACGGCTTTATTTGTTATGTAAAGTTCATTACATGCTTCCATAATCTCAGTTGTATATTATATGCTTCGGTATTCTCAGTTGATGTTTAGAAAGACTGGTGATTTTATAGAGAGTTAGCTTCTTTCAGGTAGATTTAATTAGAGCTTTTAAATAGCAACCTTCAAAGGCGAAACTTTCACCAATTTTAGATGCAGTCTCATTAGCTTGATTTAGAAACACTTACATTCACCTTCAATAAGAAAGTGTCAATTAGTCACTTTAAATTAGAAACATTCAATAGTCACATTAAATTAGAAACTTTCACCTTTCAACATAAGTAAGAAACGTTCAATAGTGAAAATAAATTAGAAACTTTCAAGGTTTACAAACATTTGAAACGAATACAGTACTTTACTGCATGGAGATGTAGTTGCCTCTGTGATCCGTCAACAGGGTTCGCCAATGTTGACTACATGCCTCTCTGCATCGACGTCTTCCACTGTAAACATCAGTCGAAGCATCAAGTTCATGCGGTTCTGTTGCGGCTTAGTGTACTGTAGGTTTGGTTTTCTTAGCGTGAGTTATCGTGTGTTGCATTCATTTTAACGCTGGCCATTTTAATGTCACCACAGAACTGTTTGCGTTAGTGATTAAGAAAATACGGCAAGGAAAAAAAATTAAGTTAGAAGCCATGCAAAACTTACTGTGAAATATTCGGAAAAAATTGGACAAAAATCGTTAAGTGAAAGATAAAGGATTAGAAGACTATTTAACGGTGGGAGGTAATGCAGGCAATGTATTAAAAAGAATCCGAAGAATAGTACCTGTAGAGCTCTGCATAGAAGTTTCTCCTGGTACGCTGAAGGTTTAAGTTCTGATAAAAGTAACTACTCGCCGACTGTGGATGGTGTGGTTTGGTATTATTAAACAGTTTCCCGTGAAGCTGACGGCGTAAAATATTGCATTTTAAAAGAAAGATGGACACTGAAATTTCGTAACACTTTAAATCGGACCACGAAAAATTACTGAAAAAATTATTGCAGGTTCTACCGACTATTGAAAATTTCAGATCTGAAATGTGAATTTTGAAGAGAAGGGCTACACGAGAGATTGGGGTTTATTTAACCCGTAAGCCAAACCGTCCATTGTTGGGGCAGTCCAGCATGGCTGCAAAAGGCATCACAGGGAAATGGGAAGAATCTTCTAACTATAAATAAAACGGATAAACTGCATTTTAAAGAGAGAACGGTGGGAAAGAATGCATTGAAGCACACACATATCTTTATAAGAAGAATATCGCCGTAGATGGGTATCAGAAAAAATTACAAAAGCCGTGTAATTTCTGAGAGATGTTAACTCGACCAGAAACGAACAGAGAGTGGTAGTTTCTACAGAGTTAATCAAAAAGGAGAAATAAATGTCAATATATAAAATGCATCTGTGAAACATCTCAGATGGTACCGTGTTATTACCGTATGTATCGCTCAAATGTTGTAATTGCTGTTATTGTCATATTTTTACTGTACTGTACTTACAGGAACTTTTCATTTTTCATCCACTTTTAGGGGTAGAAACGTACTACTCCACACGTGAGATGGCAGATATGATTTTCTGTTACGGGTTAGCAAACGGACGTAGCCTGCGAGCACGTGTCCTCTACGCGGGAAAATTTCCGAATCGCAGAGTTCAGCGTCTTTGGCACACATGTTCTCTAGCAGGCAAGTTAGGTCTATAGTGGAAGGCCTGGTGCGTCCGTACACGGCAGCAGGAGGAGCGTGAGCTGAATTTACTGGAGGAAAACACGGTTGGTAGAAACACGGTAGGGTTCACGAGGTGGATGCGCAGTAGCAAGCCGCGCCGCTGACGTCACGGCGCACCATCGCAGCGCTCAGTAGCGTGCTGACTTCCATTGTGCGTGTTGTATCGGTTCCGTTTACAAGTGAGAACACAGTTTATAGGTCAGTGTGAATTGTTTTTAATGACTGTAGATTGAGAGTATTCTCGTAATTATCACTGTACTGAGAGTATTTTTAACAGTAAACCTTTAAGTGGAAAAGAATGGTTTGCTGTGCTATCGCCAGTTGTACTAACCACAGTAGACAACCGAGGAAATTAGGAATTTGCTTGTTGCTGGTACGGAAAGGCAAAACACGAGGGAAGCAGCCGAGTTATTTTCTCTCACTGTAAGACAAGCTATTTGTCATACCCTTCCTCAGTTCAGTCATGTTGGTGAAGCTGTAAAAGGTATAAATAATGGATTTTATGTACTGAACTCGAGAATTCCTCTGGATACAAATTAAAAAGTGCATTCGGAAGTTATTTGCCAGATCAAGATAAAGCGTTGGAACTCTACAATCTCATTCTCACAATGAGAGTAATAAGAAGAATAAAAGAGGGAGAGAAAAAAGAAAAACGAAAAATTGACCAGGGATGTGAGAAACCAGAAAGGAGCAAACCCAAAAACCTGAAGGAAAAAAAAAAAAAAAACTACTGATTATTTGCTTCCTTTCTAGAAAGGGTTTTTGATGTCGATAAACAGTCTACGCTCTTTATTTAAGGAGCTAACACTGGAAGGCTACAAGTACGTTATGTCTTCAAAGCAATCATGATATTCTTGAAAGCTACTTTTCCAAAGTAAGAGGATTGGGAAGATTCTACGACCACCCTTTGCCTACCGCCTTCTCTCAAAGAATAAAGTCTATGATTTTAGCCATAATGCGAACTAAATAGTATCAGATGGTAAATGTAAGACTGAGAAGGAATGTAATACTTAAAATGCTAACATACTGTCGGAAACCGAAGATACGACCGTAGATCTGTCATCATCTGAGAAGCAACACACTTACTGCTACATGAAAGTGAAAGGGACAACAAGGAAATGGAAGAGATTGTTTCAGAGGTGGCAGAAATGTTTGAGAATTACGTCGGATACGAAGAGGAAAATGTTCAAAATTTAAAGGAAAATGTTGAGCTGTTAGAGATGATTGCAGGATACGTTGCTTACAGAGTTAAACGAAAACACCCTGAATTAGCACTTTTGTTTGGTAAAATGACTGCTCATGTAAATGTTTCAGGAAAGAACTGGCTTCAAACAATTACAAGGGGATCCTTAATAAAGCCAACTGAAAATTATGTGGAATTCGTTTTGAAAATGGAAAGAGAATTTCAGCAATTCCAGTTACATTGACCGTAGGCCAAACGTTTTCGAAGGCTAAAGGTTTTTATAAATGTGAAGTATCCAGGAATAGAGGACCTGGCCGTAATGTATTACTTAAGGACGCGCACCTTCACCAGAATGAAATCTCTCAAGAAGAAAAAAAAATTGCAAAAGTAGTAAGCGAACTGAGAGCGAACAAAGACAAAAACTGAAAAAAATGAAAAAAAAAAAAAGTTGTGAGGTAACTTTCCCGTGTACAAAACGGAAGCACATTAATAGAGTTTAATATTACATTATCAGGGTTTTCTCCATACCTCAAGTCTACGTGGTCTAAGCCTGTGGGAGCCTCTTTCCCCAGGAAAAAAAAAAAAAAAAAAAAAAAAAAAAAAAAAAAAAAAAAAAAAAAAAAAAAACAGCAGCGCCCTCCGATATGGTGAAAGAGGTTGACGTCTTTCGGAGGCCTTAAACTGGCATTTCAACGACCATAAAAAGTAGTCTGTTATAACTAACAAAGAGCTTAATAATTGTAACAATGATGATAATACACGAAAACGTAGATAATCTGGAACCCATTGAAACCTGTGCATGAGTTAAGCTTGTTGTGCGCCGTGCGCCTATACGGCTAAACGCAGCGCGGCAAGAGGGTGCGCTCTGACGTCATCGCTCACTGCCTGCCTGCGCGTGACCCCTACCGTGTTTCTACCAACCGTGGAGCAAAGACCTGCAACCGCTGTGCGGCGTTTACATGCAGCAATAGGCTTCATTTGTTCTATTGGGGGAGGGCGGGGGTACTACACGAGCAGTTACTGTATCCGTATCAGGGGTTCAGTTACAGGCGAAACGTCCGCAGGAGAGTTGACAGGTTATCACTTGCCGAATGTTAAAAAAAAAAAAAAAAAAAAAAAAGTTACACTAGCCAGACACCGTGAGGTGTCTTCCTGAATCACATGTAACTATACATGTGCTTCTATTCCGAAAAGAAGAGACGTTATTGTTCTTTCATATTCACAGAATATATGACATTAACTACGAATGGGCATAGCTGAAAATGTGTACTCACCCGGAATTCTAACCCGCGTCTCCTGCTATCTAGGCAGTTGATGTATACCGGGTGATGAAAAATCTGTATAAATTTGAGAACTTAATAAAACTCGAAATAATGTAGATATAGAGGTAAAAACTGACACACATGCTTGGAATGACATGGGTTTTATTAGAACCAAAAAAAAAAAAAAAAAAAAAAAAAGTTAAAATTAATGTCCGACAAATTGCGCGTGATTCTTGTTTTGTAACTGCTATCGTGACGGGTGAGAGGTGCGCCGATAAGTTACGGAATCGCATAATCCCCAATCTGACTGATAAACACCTGCTGGAACGTACGATTTTTATGCAGGATGGCGTTCCACCCCACATTGCTAGACGCGTGGAAGACCTCTTGCGCACTTCGTTTGGTGATGATCGTGTGCTCAGCCGCCACTTTCGACATGCTTGGCCTCCTTGGTCCCTAGACCAAGTCCGTGCGATTATTAGCTGATCAACCTGATCAACCGACATCTTTGGGATGTTGAAAGACAACATCCGACGGCAATGCCTCACCATAACTCCGGACATGCTTTACAGTGCTGTTTCTCGACTAAAGCTAGCCGCGGTGGAGTAGCCGAGCGGTCTAAGACGCCTCGCTTCAGAGCGCGCAGTTGCTTGCCGTCGGAGGTTCGAGTCCTCTCTGGGGCATGGTTGTGTGTGTGTGTGTGTGTGTGTGTGTGTGTGTGTGTGTGTGTGTGTATGTATGTGTGTTGTCCTTAGATTAGTTTACCTTAGTTTAAGTATGCAGTGAAGGCTTTCACGACCGGCTGAAATAATTGCTGTTGAATCTTCCGGGTTATGAGGTCGTGGTCGAAGAAACTTATCTGCTCCTGACGTTTCGTCCAGAGCTGCGCTGGACATCCTCAGAGGTGCTACTGGTAGCGGTGAGTCTTGCCGACTCACCGCTACCAGTAGCACCTCTGAGGATGTCCAGCGCAGCTCTGGACGAAACGTCAGGAGCACATATGTTTCTTCGACCACGACCACATAACCCGAAAGATTCAACAGCAATTAGTTTAAGTAGTTTGTAAACTACGGACTGATGACCACACAGTTTGGTCCGATAGATTTACAAACATTTAAACATTTTTTTGACTGCAGCTGTTGTTGAGAATGATATTGAGCATTTCCTGTAAAGAACATAATCTTTGCTTTTTCTTAATTTGTTACGGTAATTATTGCTTTTCTGATCATATAAAGCGCCATCTGTCGGACAATTTTGAACTTTTTTTGGGGGGAGGGGGGGGGGGGGTTTCTAATAAACCCCATGTCATAAGTGTCAATTTTTACCTCTCTATCTACATTATTCCGTGACTTATTAAGCTTTAAGTGTCAATTTTTACCTCTCTATCTACATTATTCCGTGACTTATTAAGCTTTCAAATTTATACTGACTTTTTGATCACCCGGTGTATCTGTGGATATTCGCGTACATGCAATCCACTACCCACTCATACGGAGGTGTATGTTCCAGCAATCTGAATCACCCCGTTTACATGGGCTCTCAAAACCGGATTTCGTAAACCGATTTCCCAATTCCGCTTCTGGTTGGTCATGTAAACACTCCAAAATCGATTCTGGAAATCCGCTTCTCTAAAGCGGTTTTCCAGTTCCACAAACGATTTTCGTGCCCATGTAAACGCAACCGTTTTTGAAGCGTTCTTGGTTTGTCAGATTGTGTTTTCTTGTTACTAATTTTCGGCACATATGGGCAGAGTGATATTTTCTAAAGTGAAATAAAAGTATAAATATTTAGAGTGAACAAGAATCTGTGTATTTAAATAAAGAAAAATTGCGATTGTACTAAATAAATGCCGGCCGCGGTGGCCGAGGGGTTGAGGCCCTCCAGTCACGGTCTGCACGGATATGTGACAAAAGCACCCAGACACATTTGCACCCAACCCCAAATCTGCGACATTTGCTCCAGTCTGACCTGTTTACTACGTCACGGCCTACCTGCAGCCCGTACCCTCCCTAAGCCGTCCCTGTTTTCGCGGTAATGCCACGCCGCCCAGTCCTCGCTCACCGGAAACGCTCTCTCGACACAGTCTGCCTGCAGTCCCGAGGTCCTTGCCCACCTCAGCGGATGACTGCTAACTGTCAGTACGATTATAAAGATCGTAGTGTTCGGTTCGTGTAATTTGTGTATTTGTGCCAGCTGGCTTTGCCCATTCGCAGTTGTCATATATTCTGTGAATATGTTTTATTTAATTTTATTTATTTATTTATTTATTTATTTTTGTAACGTAACCACATATTCGAAAATTATCACTTTTTCGGAAATAAAACCCAAATATTTGTTTCTTCATTTCTTTTCTAAACGTAACATACAATACTGTTAACATCGATGTTTTGGGGCAAAACGTCGATGTTTTCAAAACGTAGATTTATCGTTTGCATCCCTAGTCATCAGTCTTCTGACTGCTTTGATGTGACCTGCCACCAAATCCTTAGCCAATCGTTTCATTTCAGAGTACCATTGCAACCTCCATCCTCAATTATTTGCTTGATGTTTCCATTCTGTTTCTCCCCTAGTGATGTAAAATGCCTCGACATTTGCAAGTTGGGGCAAATGCCTAGAATGAATGCTTGGGCAAATGCCCAAAATTCATAAATACCCAGGCATTTATGGCTTTAAAACATAAAGTTAAAAGCAGTACCTACAAACAAATTACGTGATATTTTGTACAACTCTATCAACTACATATCAAATGCTTCAATTCTCTTCTGTTCTCACTGCAAACTTATGTTCTGCGAAATTTCTGGCTAAAGTCCAGGGCGATGTTTGACAGCAGTAGATTTCTCTTTCCCGTGAATGCCCTCATTGCTTGTGCCTTTTACGTCCCTCTTGCTTCTTCCGTCGTGAGTTAGTTTACTGCAAAGGTAGCAGAATTCCTTGTCTTGGTGTACATTGTGATCAAATTCAAATGTTTGTAGAGCTTATGGGACTTAACTACGGGGTCATCAGTCTCTAAACTTACAAACTACTTATGAACTAGCTTATATTAAAGATGACACAAACATCCATGACCGAGGGGGCATTCGAACCCCCGACCGCAGCGGTCGTGAAGACCGTGACTGGCGCGCCGCAGACCACTCGGCCACTACGGCCGGCTGCAGCACTACATTGTCATCACCAATTCGGATGTTATTTTCTAGCTACTTTTATTTCTGTTACTTCTTATGACTTTTATCTTTCCTTGGTTTACCTTTAGTCCATGGTCTGTGCTCATTAGTCTTTTCATTCTATTCAACAGACCCTGTAATTTTCCTTCACTTTCATAGATGATAGCAATGTCATCAGCAAATCTTATCACTGATATCCTTTTACCCAGAACTTTTATCAGAGCCTTGAACATCTTCTTTATTTTCTACATTAAGTCTCTTCATTGTGCAAGTTGAACAGTGATGGCGACAGTCCACAACCTTTTCTTACCCCCTTTTTAATCTGAGCATTTCGTTCTTGACTTTCGACGCTTATTGTTTCGACTTCGTTCTTATACAAACTATGTATTTTCCGCCTTTCCCTACAAGCTTACTCCTATTTTTCTCAGAATTGCGAACTTCATCCAGCACCATACATTATCGAAGACTTTTTGCAGGTCACAAATCTTATTAATATGTCTTGGTTGTTCTTTAGTCTCGCTTCCATTATACATTGCAGCAATGCTATTGCGCCCACGCATTGCCGTAAAGTACGGCCCGTGTCAATGCGACCTCACAGCCCTCGGCTCTTCTACCTGCCGGGCAGAGACCGGACGGGGGGATTAGCGGCCCGCCCCTTGACCAGAACTGGGTGCTTTTGTCAGGACACCTGTCTGCACGGCCGCAACGGTCGGGGGTTCGAATCCCCCCCTCGAGCATGGATATTTGTGCCGTCCTTAGTGTTAGCTAGTTCATAAGTAGGGACTGATGACCCCGTAGTTAAGTCCCATAAGTTCTACAAAAAAAAAAAAAAAAAAAAAAAAAAAAAAAAAAAAAAAAAAAAAAAAAAAAAAAAACCACTACGACAGCGAAAAACGGTTTACGAAAATCGGTTTTCGTCTTCCGGAAGACGTGTTGCATGTAAACGTAGTGAATAATACACAAGGAAGCCGAGCGGGAAGGAAAGAGGAAACAGTCAGCGTATTTCAGATGTGTGGCTAGTGCACCGCGTGGCAAGCAAACGGCGCCCGCGTGTTACGGCGGTGGCTGTGACGTCAGAGAGAAAGGGGGCAATAGCCCGCTAGAGTGCGCCGCTCAGTATGCGAACCACGGCGCGCGGCGCCTCGCCGACTGCCGCCCGATGTCGCCAAATTACTTGTGCGGTGCTGTACTCCGCGCGGCCCGTCCCAAAAAGCCCTCCCAGTGCTCCTTAATTTTTGAAGTCGGCACGGTGGCAGTGGGGCGTGCTGCCCAAACCGGGGCGGCGGCAACTGACGTCCTGACCGCGAAAGGCCACTGACCTGTCCTCTATCTCGCTCTGTGTCCATCGTCCCTTCTCTCTTGCCAGGCACGTCCCGACCGAGACAAAGGAGGAGGAAAGTTGGCGGTTTTGCGCGGGATTAACGAGGAATGTTCCGGCTCGCAGCACTGGTCCTAATGAGATGTCTAAGGAGATTATAAGCAGGCCAGGAATATCGACGGTTGCAGAGAGGGGGAGGGGAGGGGGCGGGAAGTGACGAGGACTCAGAACGGAGATTTGCCAGTACCGGCAGGCGAGGACACTGGCTTCGGCTGATGAGTTTCTGGCGATCTGCCTTGCTGGAATGAGGTGTCCTTTTTTTCGCAATTAGATTCGGCCCTCAGTCATTAATTCCGTGTAATCGTCTGGCTGCATAATGCCTTCTCCGATTCGCCATATTTCTAGGAAACTTTGCATTCTACCTCACTTGAATTTCGAAGGGCCATCTATTTATTTGTGTCTATTCCATTAGTAGAGTCCATTAGAAACGAAATTTAAATTTTTATCTGTATACTGAAAGACCGCCCGTTAAATCGGCTCGTAAGCGAGGACAAACTGCAGTAGTTCTATGAAAAAGCTCTCTTAAGGGTATTATACACGGAGCGAATTTGGTCGCTAGTCGCTGTCGTATTTGGACGCAGCTGCTAAATTCGCTCCGTGTAAACAGGGACAGCGAACAAAGTCGCAGCTCCGAAACTCAAGCGTGTAAAGTTGAAGGGTGGGCTACTTTAGACGCTGGTCGCTGGCGTTCTTGGTCGCTGGTGTTTTTGGTCGCCCCATGTCATATACGGCAGCGTCTAAAGTAGCCACCAGTCGAGTCAAATGTCGAAGGAAATTGTAAATGCTGGCGTTGTGTTTCTCACAACAGTTTTAAAAGAACAATTAATGAACCAAAAGCAAAACGGAAAAGTAGAAAAGAATAAAAGAAAATGGATTAGAAGATGGATTGCGAGGAGGGGTAAATATGGTGCTTCTGCAAATCTTTTGGGTGAATTATTGTGTGAAGGTTCTTCTGCCTACAGAAATATAATGAGAATAACATAAGAAAATTTTGATAGATTACTGTAAATGGTAGAGGTTAAAATAAGGAAACAGAATACCATCATGAGGATGACGATCTCGCCAAGAATAAAATTTAAGTAATGTCCGATAATACTGGAAAACTTCGATAAATTTTCAGAAATTTGATTACAATTCCACTTCATATTTTGTTTGGTGGGAAATAGAACTTTTAATATCCTTATTTACGCCAATGATCACAAAATTTGTCGTCGTTTTGACGACCGGTTTCGGTCAGGATGACCAGTCTCAAGTCTACAGCAAATTAGAAACAGAAGGATACATCTAGTATTAGACTACCTTAGAAAACATTAATAATGCATTAACTTACAGTCATCAATACATGTAATATAGCCATATGGCATCATCACAGCATAAGTGTATCTTCATTAGGGAATGTAACAACAGGTATGATGTACAATATTTTTAACACGTTTTTTATATTGATGGTTGTAATGCCTTATTTATGTTTTATAATTGAAGGTTCCAAACTAATATTTCAGTGCTCGTTCAGAGGTATAAGGGTTATGATATGAAGATCAGCATCTCCAAAACAAATGTCTGTGGAAAAGAGATTTAAACAGATTGAGTGTCAAATAGGAGGAAAAAAAAGTTAGAACAGGTAGACAGTTTCAAGTACCTAGGATGTATTTTCTCACACGAAGGCAACGTAGCGAAAGAACTGGAATCGAGGTGTAGCAAAGGTAATTCAGTAAATGTCAGCTATCTACTTCCTTCTGCAAGAAGGAAGTAAGTACCAAGACTCAGTAAGCAGTGCACCGCTTCATCTTTCGCCCAAAATGATGTTATACCCAGATGATGTGGTGGAGATGCGGCTCCTCAATAGCTGTCACTGCTAGAGGGAGCGAGCTGTGGTCTTCTGCATTTAAATGGCACGAGCTCCACCCCTATGGCGTCTCCACCCATCACTAGCAGCCAATGAAATGACTACTTACTTTAAGAATATTAAAAATTCTTACATCTTAATTAAAATATCTTTGTCATTACTTGTCGTTAAAGTAACTATTGTCATGACTCTACTACATAAAATCAAACGTTGTTGTTGTTGTTATGGTCATCAGTCCGGAGACTGGTTTGAAGCAGCTCCCCACCCTACACTATCCTGAGCAAGCCTTTTCAACTCCTTATAAGAACGGCAACCCACATCCATTTGAGTCTACTTACTATATGCATCTTTTGGTCTCCCTCTGCGATTTTTACTCCACACATTTCCCTCCAATGCTAAATTTACGATTTCTCGATGACTAAGGATGTGTCCTACCAAGCGATCCCTTCTTTTAGTCAAGGTATGCCAGTAATTCCTTTTCTCACCAATTCTGTTTAGTACCTCTTCATTAGTTACGCGATCTAACCACCTAATCTTCAGCATTCTTCTGTAGCACCAAATTTCGAAAGCCTCTATTATCTTCCTGTCCGCACTCTTTATCGTCCATGTTTCACTCCCGTACAAGGCAACACTCCACACGAATGCTTTCAGAAAAGACTTCGCCGGCCGCGGTAACCAAGCGGTCTGCGGCGCGCCAGTCACGGTCTGCACGGCCACTACGGTCGGAGGTTCTAATCCCCCTTCGGGCATGGATATTTGTGCCGTCCTTAGTATTAGCTAGTTCATAAGTACTTTGTAAGTTTAGGGATAGATGGCCCCGTAGTTAAGTCCCATAACCTTTGCAAACATTTGATTTTGAAAACACTTTCTTACACTTAAATTAATATTCGATGTTGGAAAATTTCTCTTTTTCAAAAATGCTTTTCTTTCCATTGCAATTCTGCATTTTATATCCTCTGTACTGCGACCGTCATATGCTATTTTACTACCCAAGTAACAAAACTCATCTACCACTTCATTGTTTCGTTACCTAATATAATTCCTTCAGCATCGCCTGATTTTCTAAAACTGAATTCTAAGATATTTATTTTGCTCTTGTTAATGTTAATTTTATACGCTCTTTTCAACACCCTGTCCATTCCATTTAACTGCTCTTCCAGGTCCTTTTCTGTCTCTGACAGAATTACAATGTCATCAGCAAAACGCAATGTTTTTATTTCTTCACCCTGAATTTTAATCCCTATTCCAAATTTATCGATCCTCAAACGTAAAATATTAAAACAATAATTGTCGTGACTCTCAAATTCTTCAGTACTGCCTTCTACAGCGGGATCTGTACATCCCTGACGCTACAGGTCATTTGTCAACATGAGAAGTTCTATAGTGGAAATGATGCCAAAGGTAGCTTTCTTGTAATTGTTACATCACTAGTTTCCGCAGTTTAACTGACATTAACACTATTAATAAGTTGCAGATTAAACTCCGCCGCAATTTTGGTACAAGAGAGAATAAATACAGCAAATCAGGGGTTTATAAGTTACACTGTGAAGGTTGCGATGGCTTCTACATACTCTTTGTGATACGAATCATTGCACGAAAACTTTTCGCCGACCAATTCGAATCTGTAGGTCACAACTTTTTCAGTATTTTTGGAAGATCCATTACTCCTATAAACAACACTACCAAAATTATTATAATAATATTGCATTATCCTCAATGTCCATGGAAGTAATTATACTGGCCCTCTAATACCTATTGGAAATGAAATTATTATACTTTGTGTAAATGGTATGTATGTAAGTTAGGCAACTAAGGTCCCTTGTAAAATTTTTGTATACAGATGTTACATTATTCCTTGTATTTTTTGTAGTGACATTTGAGGATGGCAACTAGACTGCCGAAACTACGTATCTAACACTAAAAAAAAAGTACAACAAAGCCACCTCTGGCATCATTTGCACTATCAAAGAAGATAGTGCGCTGAAGATGTGCAAAATGTAGATATGTTCTGTAGCTTTTACATGCCAATATTACTGACACCAAAGAAGAAGCTTATATTATCTACATAACTTGACATTTTTCTGAAGACAAGGGAAGAGATCTGAATTATTTTTTTTTTCATCTGAAAATAGTCTACATAGACTGAAACCGGCCATGAAAAATAAAAACATAAATTTTTCTATCTCGACTGTTTTCAATTTTCATAATCATACTGTGTTACAGAGACTGCGCTCTATCCCGCAGCCACAGTTACAGTATGCATGGTTTCCTCCTACAGGGCGGTGCTGTTCCTCATACTGCACTATTGATGATTCGAAGGATTACCGTTGAAGTTCGGACGCATCTCAGTGGCGTCTATGTGTGCGACATGAAGGTCTGGTTGCATGTACAGGTTATCTGAAGGACTATGTGTGCCTTGAGTCTAGTACAGGTCTGTGTCAGATATATGACATAAAATGGAGTTATTTGTAGTACGATGGAACTTGAAACTGATGATAAATGTGTTGAATTGAGAGAGATGACATCAAGCACTTAAGCAGCAGTGAAAAGGGAAGGAATCTTTCCAATTACTGTAGAGTTTCGATAGTTCGAGTCTCCATAGTTCGAATTTCCAATAATCCGAGCCTCATTTAAAAAAAAAGTTGCAACGACCTACTTTATTTTCTTATTTTACTGACATAATAAATAATTAAAACAACATTGCAAAAGATAGAGATAGAACATCTCAGTGACAAAGCAAACAACAATGCAATCAACACCGATGATTAGCTGGCTGCCTTGTTGCAAGAACATCTGTTGTCAGTATGGCACAAAATCTCCTGACTGCTCCCGATCAAAACTGGGAAGTTCACACTCTGCTGTAGTTCCCACGCAGTAGTACCTGTACACCACAGTGTTGTGTATCGTTTTGTTTGTTTACTGTGTGTTCCATTGTACACCCAACAAACAAAGATGAGTTGTGTAACAAAAAAGAGGAAATTTGTGCCTTTGCATCTAAAATTAGAAGCATTAAGACGACCTGACAAAGGAGAAACAATAAAAAAACCTAGCTCTCGAATATGGTGTCAGTGAAGTTACTGTTAGTGACTGGTGAAGAAACCGAATTAAATCGGAACAGTTTTCTTTATAGAAATGCTCTCACGAATCTCTCAGTCGAAGTATAAAGAAGTCAAATTTCGAAGAAACAAGTGAGGCATTGTTCATGTGGTTTATCCAACAGAGACAGAAGGGTGATCCGATTTCCGGCCCAGTCTTGCAAGAAAAAGCTTTATTCTTCAGACCAGCTGCAGGAAGGAGATGACAAATTCGCCGCTAGTATGGACTGGCTCGACAAGAAGAAGAAAAAATTAAAAAAAATGTTTGTTAAGCTTAAGGCTCTTAACTGTGGCGTCATCAGTCCCTAAGCTTACAGCAGCTCTGACTTCCACAATTCGAACACCATCCTCTTGACCTAGGTCGTGAATTACCTTTCCCATTCCTTTTTCTTTCCTTTTTTCTCCCTTCCCTCCACCTGAAGAAGCAACACAGTTCCGAAAACTTGTTATTTTCCTCTTTTTTTTTCTGAGAGTAACTATAGGCAGAACGGCAAAGAGGTAAGTACTGGCCAGCTAATCTACCTCTTTTGAATAATAAACTACTTATGCACTACCTTATACTAAAGACGACACAAACATCCATGCCCGAGGGGGGATTCGAACCCCCGACAGTAGCGGCCGTGCAGACTGACTGCCGCGCCGCAGACCGCTCGGCCACTTGATTGAAGTTTCTGTAATGAATAAATACATAACTGTGACGAAACTGGGCTAAATTTTAAAATGTTACCAGCGAGAACACTTGCTTTTCGTGAAGAAAAAAGTGCTCCTGGGCACAAAAAAAGCAAAGAGCGGATCACAATTACGGCAGTTTCAAACGCAACTGGAAACCACAAACTAAAACTGGTTGTGATTGGAAAGTCAGCCAAGCCAAGAGCATTCAATAATGTAACCATGTCATCTCTCCCGGTTGTCTACACACGTCAGAATAATGCCTGGATGAATGAGGAAATCCTCAAAACTGGGTTTTTAACTCATTTGTACCCGACTGCGAGAATTTTTTTTAAAAGAAAGGGGACTGCCATGCAAAGCAGTTTTACTCATGGATAATGCGTCCTCACATCCAAGTGCAGAAGAACTGCACAATGCGACGGTATCCGCGCCTTGTTTCACCCACCAAACGTTATCTGTCTGATTCAGCCAATGGAACAGGGCCTTCTGGAATGCCTAAAAAAGAAGGAAAAAAAAGTATCGACGGCGGCTGCCACAGTCAATCCTCCATTCCGAAGACAACGAAAGCCTTGTGAGAGCTTTGAAGAAAGTGACTTTGAAGGACGTCGTGTACTGGATTTGCGAATCTTGGAACGAGATAAAATTCTACAGGGAAGTATGCCACACACAGAAAATGAATAGTTAGCAGATGAGGACGATCAATCTTTTGATAATCTTATGGTGCCAATGTTTGCCATAGGTGTATTAAGGGATTTGTTGGTTTCCTCCTACTACAGACCATCATAGTTTATTATTATCGAAGTTGAATTCTTTTTCTTCCTCGTCAAGCAGTTCCGTTGATCTTCGTTGACTTTATGTGTCCGATTCAACGGGCCTTTCTCTGAAGTACACAGTATACTTTTCTTCTCTCCTACTCTTCTCAGTACATCGTCATTTGTCACTCGATATGTCCACTTAATCTTGTCTATTCTCCTCTAGCACCACATTTCAAAACTTTCCAAGAATTCATTCTCCTTTCTTCTCCAATTTAAAATCTAGTCTTCATACAGTGCAGTGCTCCAAATGTAGCAAGACACTAATTTCCTTCTTTAATGTCAAACTCATCTTGCTGGTCAGCAGAGCTATCTTCTTGTTGAAAGTGGCTTTGGCCATGGCAATTCTTGCTCTAATTTCGTTGGTGCATTGGGCATCTTTGTCAGGATGCTACTTAAGAACTTGAACTGCTTCACATTCTCCAGTTCTAGATTCTCGACTCAAGGGTTTCTCCCGTTTTGATATCCGCATCATTTTTTATTTCTCGATGTTGACTTATCATGCCATAATTTGCCACCAGTTTCCACCAGCCGCTTCAACATGCGTTGCAGTTATATTTGATTTTTTGCCAGCACTACCAGGCCGTCTGCATACTTGATAGTGTTAATGAGTCGCCCTCCCATATAGAAAGTTTCCGCCCCCTTTCAACGCTTCAAATGTTTGTGAAGCTAAAGGGACTTATCTGTATGGCCATCAGTCCCTAAACTTGCAAACTACGTATCAACTACCGTATACTAAAGAGCACACAAATATACATACCATAGGAGGGATTCTAACCCCCTATGGGGAACTGCCTCGCACATTGGAGCATAGCTCCTCAATGCGCTCGGCCACTCCGCCGCGTCTTTCAACGCTTCTCTTGCCAGTCATTCACCATACAGATTGAAGAGACTTGGTGATATACAACATACTTGTCTGACTCCTTATTTCCATGCTGCTTGTTTCTCGGTAGTTCAGTAGCGCCTTTACCCTTTGTACATTTAGGGTCCAGTCTCAACATTTGATTCCTATCTCCTTCAGGATGTTCATTAATGTTGTCCAATTCACTCTGCAAAGGCATTCTTCCAGTCTATAAAACAAGCACAAACTTCTTCGTTAGCAGCCAAAACTATCTCCGAAACTATCTTCAACATTGCCGATGGCGTCTCTGGTTCTTTCCTTTTCCTAAATCCAAACTTGTCATCTCCCATTGCTTCTTCAATTTTGTGTTTCGTGTTTATAAGGACTACATTTAAAACTTACGGTGGTGCGTCATCAGATGGCACACTCTTTATAGAGGAATAGTTCAGTGGACTACGCTTCTTCATGATACTTCTGGCTAGTTGGAAATTTATATTGAAATGGAAAATAAGCTCTTTTTATGATTCTTTGTCGAAATGACCGATTCAGGTAACTGACTAATCACTATATATTTGAGTATTATCGATCCAGTTTATCACATCCGTATTTAGGTCCCCGTATGCTTGTAATCAGTAATCAGTCAAATAGGAAATTTGGCAAATGGTGCAATCAACTAAGAAAAATAACATTTATACGTCATTCAACTATCATTTTTTTTTTTTTTTTTTTTTTTTTTTTTTTTTTTTTTTTTTTTTTTTTTTTTTACAGAGATATATTGATACTGCGAGAGTTGTTTTGATTCATTCCGTTGTCATCATGGGGCACACATGTATGAGCGAACAGACCTAAGACTTCCATTTCATTTTCACTGTCTCCTTTTGAAACATGTTGAAGATGGGCAGTTTATGAAAAGGTATGACACTTTTGCTAAGTGGAACACTGTAATTTTGTCGTTGTTGAATAAATTATCTGCTTCCAAACTATGAAATCTTGTATGTTTGAATCAATAATGGGACTGTTGTGAACAGAGACCGTTGATGTAATTACTAGGAATAACACAGCGTTCGGTCGCAAAAAATCTGTTTATTAACCACAGATCAATTTCGGATAGTCAACTAGCCATCATCAGTTTCATATTGTAGGTATGTTTTGCAAGCTGCAATTTAAATTCGAGTGGTATGGTTTACCTACGATATGACACTGATTATGGCTAGTTACCTAGCCGAAATTGATTTGTAATTAATAAACAGATTTATTATGACCGAACGCTGTGTTATTCACAGTAATCATGAAATCTTTTTACAGAGATAAAATTACAACACATAAATAAGTTAGAATCTTTTATCTATCTGAATGTGATGTAACGAAACGTATCTGAAACGCAATGATAATCTTTATAAATTCATAAAAATTCTTTCGTTTCAGGAAATAATTTAGTAACTTAAAGCAACCGAGACACTGTCGGCTCTTTTCCATTTTATGCACACAAAAATTATTATTTATGTCGTTGATTATGAAAGTACAAAATAAATAAAGTATGGTATGATTCTTTCAAGACTTTCATAGTTATCAATTTGCGGTCACAAGGAAACTATTGATTGTTAACGTAGAATAATCACGAACAAGACAATTTTTTCATACTGTATAAAGCATTGATTTTATAGTTTGCTGGAATGGCTGTCTATCTTACGAAGTTAAGGTGGGATTTGGGGAAATCACAAATACACCGTATCTCTGGATTGCCACTACTATTCGTCTAACAACAAATCAACTTCTCCGTTTTCAGGTGAACAATTAATTGATATCTCGGCGGTCAGTATTACACCTGCTCTCAATTTTATAAGCATGCTGTGTGTTCCATTAACCTCGTCTGTCGTCTGTCGTCTGTCGTCTGTCGTTTTTCCATCAAATGCAATTTTCAAAGGCGTTTTTTTTCGTAAAACTTTGTGTGTATAGACACTTTTCTTCTTCATGCTTGATATGGCGCTCTCTTAGTCATATGTAAAAACACGCAAAATATAACATTTTGGCTATCTATTGTATTGCTATTGTTGAAAGTACATATTTTGGAACTAAATTTTGTATCAGGCTTTACATGAAAGTAACACATTTACATGTAAAATCTTTTTATTATATACAGGGTGTACCTCACCCCTCATGGTAATGTACAAGTGCGTCAGTGAAAAAGTCCAATAAAAGTGTTAGCATGTGGACGTAATGTGCTGTTTTAGTCTCTTCTGTACCTAAGGTACACCACCGTTCTCTTTGGATCCCTACTTAATTCGGTGCTCTCCGATACACAGGATCGAACAGCGGAGGAGTGGTACTCAAGCGTCAACTTTAGGTTACAATATCTCCGGATGTAATTAACATTTTACAATGCAACAAACGGCACTGATTACGTATTTGTTTATATGTACAGATGTGCTAACAAAACTAACGGGGTTCCATTAAAAAAACGTAGGTTTGTGTTAAAAAACACACTTCTGTGAATTTTGTATGCTTTGTATTAATCACTTACACTAGCCCCTCTCCTTACGTTCGGTTTGTGGAATCGGCTCGTCAGTATTTGATGTGGTTTACGAAATATACCCATCGGTAATGTTAGGTGACTCACCATGTATATAATAAAAAGATTTTACATGTAAATGTGTTACTTTCATGTAAAGCCTGATACAAAATTTAATTGCCGTATCTCCAAAACTGTGGATTTGGTGCATTTTTAATATAGTGATTTCATCAAGCAAATAATATTCTCTATATATACATGTGGCGTCTATTCCAAAGAGGAGACGTCACTTCTGACCCTGAATTGTTATTCTTTCATATTCTCCGAATATATAACATCAGCGGCGCATGGCAAAAGCTGAAAATGTGTACCCAACCGGGATTCGAACCCGGGTCTCCCGCTTTCTAAGCAGTTGCGCCGAGCACTACGCTACTGGGAACACAGTGACCACCGCACCTGCAAGGACTACCTAAGCAAACCTACCGCCAGACATAAATTTCCAGCTCTACCCTGTCCACAATACTCAGACTCGTAGTACGTGAGAGTAAGGGCTTCAAAATTGCCCACCCCTCCCCACAAACGAAAGAATCACTCCCCGGGTTCGACTCCCGGCTTTGCCCATGCGCAGCTGATGTATATTCTGTGAATATGAAAGATTAACAACTGCAGGATCAGAAGTGACGTCTATTCTTTGGAACAGACGCCACATGTATATATATAATATGTCAGCGACGGGCAATTATCCTTTCGTTAGTGGGGAGGGGTGGGCAAGTTTGGAGTCCTTACTCTTACTGGAATTAGTTCATATTAACTACGTGTTTCAGTATTGTGGGCAGGGTAAGGCTGGAAGTTTAACGGGAGTCGTACTTAGGTAGTCCTTGCAGGTGCGGTGATCACTGTGTCCCCAGTGGTGTAGCTGTCAGTGCAACTGTCTAGAAAACGGGAGGCCCAGGTTTGAATGCCGGCTGGGTACACATTTTCAGCTTTGCCCATGCGCAGCTGATGTTATGTTTTTAACAGAAATTGTTTTTAAAATCGATACCCCGTATTACATCTTGAGAATCCTACACTTTTCATATATTTCAAGCGTCAACTTCGCAAGTTACTGTCTTGGAATGTGTCATATTGCGATGGAACCAGTCCAGTTCGTTTAGCGACTTTTCTTGTTATTAAATGCATAAAAAATAATAGGAAGTAGCCACTAAAAAAAACGATAGTTTGTGTTGAAAAAAATATTTCCTTACTTTTCGTTGTCTCATAGTACTTACTAAGCCGCTGCCGTAATGTCATGCCTGTGAAAGTCGTATTTCAGTATCTAATGTTGGTCCAGAGATATCTGCGGTGAACAGTTTAAAAGGGACGCCATCTATGCAGCTAAAGCATTTTAATTGTGCGAATAGCAGGACATACGTCGTTACAGTGCAAATTGAGTGAGCTGTGAACACTGATATAGCGCCGTCAGTATAATTTGGGCTAATTAACTGCGTTAGAAAGGGCCATTTACGTGATTACAGCGTGTAATACCTAACAAAAGAGCTGAGACAAACGATTTGTCGTCACCCCCCAATCCATTCACGTCTCTCGGCATCAAAGGGGAGAGCCGACCTCTTGTGTGCAGTCGGCCACATTGATCCCGCAAGAAAGGAGACCATTTTTCATTTTGTGGCTTTTCATTTTCTCGGCAGGGGGCTTGATTTTTCAAACCATTCCACTTTATTTTCTTGCCTTCTGTAGCAATCGCAATCGTGGTTGATTAAAAACGAATTGTTGCAAGTGTCTGGTGATTTTTCAGACATTATATTATTACAATTATTGTACCAACATTCTCTATCCACAACGTATACTGCAATTTATAACAGAGGTAATAGACCGTTTCTTGCACTTCGGTGACATGTTCTGTAGTTTTAATAATACAAACACTTGTTCTTAGCGTCTCATGTTATTTTTGAAAGAGAAATGACGAAGTGAAACTGCTAAACTCATTTGAATACAATTTTTTTCTGCTGTTGGATAATCGTAAGATTCTTTTCGTTTTCGCCTTATCCAGTATTGACGCGGAGTCGGCATTGTTTGGATGGATTTGGTATATTAATTTAAGTGGTGACAGGAAGGACATATGTCATCATTTGTTAACCCCATCCGGACGGAATTTGTGTATCCCAAATGCTTGAGCATGGTTTCATACATTTGAAAGCGCGGGGAATTTTTCTAGATGATTGAGAGTCGTGCAGCTGAGGCGGTATTTGAGTACCAGTCCGATATTCACCCAGTTGGATGAGGAAAATCGCCTAAAATCACTTCCAGGTTGACGTGCACGTCGGTGTTTTTGTCGTTGTCTTCTTGTCACCTCCCATTCTCCCTAGGGCAGATCCAGTTGTCAATTCCAGGAATCATAAATTTTTCGTGGGTTTATGACAGATTTACATTTTTTTGTGAATTAAGATGATTTTCAAACTGCAAAGGGGTGTGAGGGAATGACATTAGCTTACATTTAGGATGTAGGTTTCTATTATTGTAAATTCCGGGTAGCAGTACGAATCACATCTTTCGGGATTTGTACAGGGCCGTTCGAATCCACTTTGCGGAATGAAGTCGTGGGTCGGTGTACCGCCAGCCCTGTAAGTGGTTTTAGGCGGTTTCTCTCATCACACTAGACGAATACCAGGCTGGTACACGAGTTCGCCTTTTCCACGTTTAGAATATGATCACACTCTTCACTTGTGTAGGCATGTGAGACTAATGGCATGGCGACATTAAGGCTATCCGATCACTTATTTGGAACTGTTACCCTGTTAACGCTCGACAGAGTAAAATAATGATAATAATAATAAGTGACTTCTGTCGTAAATTCACTATTCGCTTTCCGTTTCCTCCACTCCGTTAAAATGAGTTTTTACTGATGCATAGTATCGTTTTAGTAATAAAAAAGTAACCGCCTAGATCGCCTAAATAGTATTTATTCATTACGCCTTCTGCCATCATCAGCTCTAAAAACCTCTCAACTTGCGAGTCAAAGTTCAGCGTCTATAATTAAATCTGTACCCTTTAGGGGCGTGAAGACGCTTACTATTCTTGCTAACAAAACATTACACGAAATTAGTTTTGTAGTTGTCTTCCTGCCTCAGAAATACATGAAATGTACAAAACTGCAACTCTCGTGATGAATCGCTTCCACCGTAAAAAGCTTACAGATCACATGGGAAACCCAGTCGGAAAGTTTAGTTAGTGTTCTTAGACCACCTAATCAACACCTCTGAGTACATTATTATCTGATGAGTTATCTACAGTGATCAAAGGAACTGGGTGACCAAGTGATATATAATATATAAAGAATAGTGTCCGTATATTAGTACGTGTTGCATACAAATCTACAGTTTTGTTCCAATCTTTATGAAATTTTGTATACGCAAGCTTCAATCCATGAGGACGGTCGCCGTAAGTGTAAGGATCACGTACAACACATAGTTCACGAGATATGACGTCATAAACAATGAGATGCACGAAAACTGCTGCATTTAGCGACAATACTGCTGATTTTCTCCTAAACCACTGGACCGATTTCAGCCAAATTTGGTGCACATATTCCTCACCGTAAGGTAACAATGCTGTCAGGGTAAGAACCACATACGACACACGGTTCCTAAGATACAATGTCATAAACAATATAGTTGTAAGAATGCCACATAATGCGATGAGACTTTATTCACACACAGTATGAGAATGACAGTACTTAGCGACTCACAACAAACTTTAAACATAATTTCTAACCTTTATTAATCTTTTTCTCTCTGACAACTATAGCAAAATGATGAAAGGAAAAAAAGTTTCTCGCTTACTACTTCCGCTGTTTATGGAGTAGAACTACGGCATTCGGTATGACGTTGCAATTTATAATTTCTACACTATAAATTGTATCCGTAGGATATTTACAGACAGTATACAGACATATAGTTGAATGTACCTTCTAAATTGTATCGCAGTACGACACGTAGTTCATGAACTATGAACACACTAACACTAACGTTCCGCTGTTCATGGACTAAAACTGCGGTATTCGGTATGACGTTACAATGTTTAACTTCTACACTGCACATTGTAGCCGCATGAAATTTTACAGACTGTATACACTCATCTAGTTCATGAGATATGAGCACATAAACAGTAACGTTCATGGAAAACCGCCCCATGATGGGCCAAGTTATAATCTATTACTTCTTTACTCCAAATTGGATACCCAAGAGATTTTACAGACATACAGCCCTTATACAAATGAATATATACCCGAAAAATTGCAGGAATAAATAAATAAATACCCGGGCATCGCCGGGTTTTCAGCTAGTCTAATATGTAAAGCAGAGTGTCCGTGTATTTGTACGCGTTGCATAGAAATCTAAAATTTTGTTCCAATCTTTATGAAATTTTGCACACGTGAGTTTCAATCCATGAGAACGGTCGCCTTAAGTGTAAGAATCACGTACGATACATAGTTCACGAGATATGACGTCATACACAATGAGATGCCCGGGAAAACTGCTGCATTTAGAGACAATCCTGCTCATTTTCTCCTAAACCACAGGACCGATTTCAACCAAATTTGGTACACACATTCCTTGCCGTGAGGTACAATTGCTGCAGGGTTAAGAATCGTATATGACACATGGTTCAAAAGATATTACGTCATAACCAATAGAAATCGCAAAAAAATCATATAATGCGGCGAGACTTTCGAAATACACTCTATGAGAATGACGGTACTTAGCGACTTGAAACAAACTTTAAACATAATTTCAAACCTTTGTTAAGCTTTTTCTCGCTGTAGACCATAGTAAAATGATGAAAGGAAAAAAGTTTCTCGCTTACTACTTTGCCGCTGTTTATGGAGTAAAACTATGGCTCTCGGTATGACGTTACAATTTATAATTTGAACACTACAAACTGTAGCGACGGGAAGTTTTACAGACAGTATACACATGAATAGTTGAATGTAGCTTCTAACTTGTATCACACTCTGACACGTAGTTCATGAGATATGAGCACGTAAACAGTAAAGTTCATGGAAAACCGCCCCATCACTCACCAAGTCTTAATCTATTACTTCTTTACTACTAATTGTATTCCCAAGAGATTTTACTGACATACAGCCCTTATACAAATGAATATATACCTGAAAAATGGCACGAATAAATAAATAAATACCCGGGAAACGCCGGGTTTTCAGCTAGTAAATAATAAACAGCATAACTATAGTACCATATGTTATTCACATATCGGTTACAATGCTCATTTGTGTGTGATATAAAACGACTTTTGCTATCTCGACTCCTTACTTGAGTTTTACATGGCGTTAGAACGAGGCAACCCATGGCTACTATAATAGTGAAAAATCTTTCCCGATGCCCTCTAATTTGGCGTGGACTCCACGGTCGCCGAGTACAGATGCTCACTTGCGTAGATTGGACAGTATGAAGATTGTCAGGCGGCCCTAGAGGGATATTCGGCTGTTCTTCCATAAGTGCAATATCAAGTTCTGCAAGCGTTATGGGAGGTGCTGGTCTGGCTGCAATATGTCTGCCAAATGTATCCCAGATAACCTGTATCGGGTTTAAGTCCGGTGAAAGAGCTGACCATTCGTCCAAATCCCTCAGCTTTAGTCATGTTGTCCACTAGTGGAGCTCTGTGGGGAAGAGCGTTGTCGTCCACCATCAGTAACATATCTTCTGTAGCACCAGCGTAGGGCACAACAAAAGGTGGAAAGATCTCGTTTCTATCTGAGCAGTCAAAACGCCATTCTGAAGATTGTTGAGATCCATACGTCAATCAAAACTGACTCCTGGCCACGCCATTCGTCCACCACCACGATATGGTGATGTTTCATGAACGTAAGCAGGACTGTTCCACGTTCTCTTCTGATGAGAAACCGAAGGCCGGCTAAACACAAAAACTTGACTCATCTGTGAACAGAACCTGTCGCCAATCGTTGCGACTCCAGTCCGGATGCTCCCCAGTCCAGTTTCTGCAGTCTAAACAGTGTCCTGGAAATTGGGACACTCCAATAGCTGCAGGCACCTCGATCTGTCTCTGTACCGCTTCGAAACTTCGGGTAAGTTACTTTGTTGTTGCAGTGAGCTACACTATCTGAACCCAACTGCTTGTGTAATTCCTTTGGTCTGGTGAACAGAATTCAATACCAATCCACTCTGCACAACTTTCAGATATTACCACTATCTCGGTTAACGTAGAGTTTTTCTCTCCAATCCATAGACCCGACCGACAGACGTCGAACCATTTTAGTTCCTTCTGACGATGAAAATAGTTCAGAACGTAAATACTTCAACTGATCCCCTGATTGTTTTGGTCAGTGCACCACCTTCTATAGCGACTGTATCAGTATTAAAAATCTTTGCATCTATAATAACGATGTTCTTCATTCTTCTAATTCATCATGGCAGTTGATGCTTTGTGACAAATATCGACCATGGAAGAATTAGGGAGCAAGGGAAGGAGGAGGAAGCTTAGGGTTTAACGTCCCGTCGACAGCTAATTAGGGAGCAAGTCGCTCATCAGATGACTACCGCAAGGTCCATGTTTTTCTTTAATCGCTGTCTTGATAAGCTCCTAAATGGCATCCATTGACGTAAAATCACAACTGAGAGCTGTCAGTGCCAATTTCAACACACATTTTCGGATCAACAAAAAATTTTCGCAAATTTCATTGTGAGCAACAGCGAAACAAGTTAAACGACGCTCTTCATTTGCACCTTCAGGACAAATCTTCTCATAAGCGTAACAAAATTTAATGACATTACACCTACAAATTCCCTCGTGAATGTAAAATGTAGATTAATTGAGCCGTTCAGTGTTAGTTTTATGGGGAGTCTCGTCACACATAATGGGAAGAAAGGTTTGTTTCTTCATCTCAAAATAAATCATATCTCGTATTTCTTCTTTACATGTGTCATTAACTTGATTTTGTGTCGTTGTGTTCATGTGTCATTCGATGACTAATTCAAGACCGAAGCCCAATGCATCCTTGTTGTTCATAACATTATATTTCTTATCATGAGGAGTACCAGTTTTTGCGTTAGTAGGTCCTACTTCTTTGATTCCCCGAAAGAAATATGTTGACGCACACAGAAGGTTGTACTACTGAGAATTGGATGAAACCATTCCCGGTTCTCTTTAACATGAGAGTCATCTATTAATAAAATCCGTTATGGACGTAATCTTCAGGATGATGAAACCTAAGAATGAAGTGATTCCAATCTCAATATCGATCGAAGTGGTGCAGTAACACACTGGACTCGCTTTCTGTATGAAGCTGGTTCATATCCACTTCCAGTCATGCAGATGTAGGTTTTCATTGATTTCCTTAAATCACTCCAGGCAAATTCCGGAACTGTTCGTTTCAAGAGCAATGCAGATTTCATTCTCCATCCTTCTCCAACCCTTTCGAGCGTGAGCTCCGCCACTAGTGATCACGCTCTCGACGGGACATTAACTATAATCTACTTTCCTTGTTTTTACAGCCTCAAAGGACCGATGATGATATTTCTCCCATTATGTGTGAGAAGCTTTCATCGTTATTGTATGAAATCATTTATTTTCATAAGATGTTCGCTCTAGAGGGGTATTCACCTGAAAGCCACACCGACGGATCAGACGGCGACGATTGTAGAGTATTTGGAGTAAAGCCCTTAATCTGTGTGTGACAATGTGAACTCGTGGAATTTTTCCAATTGTGGTCTGTGAACAAAATTTTTAAATTTTCTCCATTTTATTGGTCATAACAGGATTAGTAACATTCTCCAACCCCACGGACCACAGAAACTGCCAAAGTGGGGTGGCTTGCGTGCCTCAAAGATACAGATAGCCGTACCGTAGGTTCAACCACAGCGGAGGGGTATCTGTGGACAAGCCAGACATACGCGTGGTTGCTGAAGAGGGGCAGCAGCCTTTTCAGTAGTTACAGGGGCAACAGTCTGGATGATTGACTGAGCTGGCCTTGTAACATCAGCTATGTAGCTTTGACACACAGCTACTGCGAACGGCAAAAAGCATTGGGAAACTAAAGCCGTTACTTTTCCCGTAATTATTTTGTGAGTTGCACCTAAAAGCTGCTATTCAATTTTTTTTCTCTAATTACAAGTCATACCGTTTTACTAACCAAAGGACGATTGAAATGTTGACTGCAGTGCAAAATCAATAAATACAAAAAGCGGAGGATCACAGTACGCTGTATAACATAGTCAGCTTATTTATAAATTGCTTGAGTCATATCTGAATGTTCCGTGGAGTTTTGTGTTGAGAAATTTCTGCCATATATGGTACATTGCGTCAGTGTCAGTACGAACAGAACTATTTTAGAATGTAATGTAACCGAAAAAATGGCACTGGAACGCAAAAACTTTGATAAATCTAACATTTTATTGACTGAGATTACAGAAACGTTATGATAATTCTAGACATTCTAGGAATCGCGAATTAGCCGTGTGGTCTAAGTCGTCATGTTGCAGATTAGGCGGCCTTTCCTGTCGGTGCTTCGAGTCCTCCCTCGGGCGCGGGAGCGTGTGTTCTCCTTAGGGAAAGTTGGTGGTTTACGTAGTCTGTACGTTTGGAGGCATGCTCCAATACGTTTCCAAACATTTGAACATTTAGGTTTGAGGACTAAACAAACCAGAAACTTATCATTATCATTAATTTTAGATTGGAGCGAAATTTTCTATCCGAGAAAACGGAATTGAGAATTGATTCTGCGTGAAACAATACTTAGCATATAGAAGAATTGACCCTGAGGAAGTAATTTTGCAACGTGGACGATTCGGTATGTGATAGTCCGATAGGCGACTAATGTTACCCAAATAAAAAAATACTCACTTTATTTGCAAAGGTAATGTTCTGACTTTAAAGCCCTATATGATCTATAAGAGATATGTAGGTTTTAAAGAATGTCTAAAATATGAATCTACTACATACAACGGAAAAATAGAGTGACACAGATGACGCGTTGACTGCATTCACGAACAATTTGTTCGACATCAAATGAGTAACAGTATATTGTCCGCAATACATTTTAAAGAACCAGCGACCAGTTGCAGTTAAATGGTTTTGTTACTATAGATTTTGGGCACTTAAAGGCTATCGTAATATGTTTTCTAGATGCCTCTGCTTGTTAAGTGCAAACATGGTGACGAAGGGATTATCATTTTCCGTCCGCTATACTCCTTGTGGACAGAGGATTTTACCTGCAGGCTTGCGAATCATGATGGATTAGTTGCTTCCATCAGGTAGGTAAACTTTCAGCCGTTGTATGAACGCCTTTCCCTTCCTGTAACACGTAAGGCCTAAACTCAATCTGTTTCATTAAAATACGTCGTGACGTACACAATCTACATCACGCTTATTTTCACACGACTAATTTCGACAAACTTGTCGTTTTCAAGTTATTAATAATCAAAAACACTATTTGATATTTGAATATATGCATGGCGCATATATCTACAGTGTCCCAAAGGGCCATTTACTATTACTTTTCTAACGTATTTCTAGTTGATTATTTCAAGTTAGAATGCATTCCAAAACAAAATAATAAAATACGGAATTGCTCATAACTTAAAAAAAAAAAAAAATAAACAAATAAAAAAAATGCATTTTTTCCATTTAACAAAGTAGAAAAAGTTGTATGTAACCGATTGCTGATATCGATGTCCTTTCTTGTTTATTATTTATTCACTGTGTCAATATACACTCCACATATAATTCGAAAGTGCAAGAGAAGTAGATTGCTTATAATTATTACATTCCTAGATCTTGAGGGACGCAACAAGTACAGTTTCTAAGGAGCAGTACGTACAAAAGTGAAATGGACCAGAATGAGGAGAAGACGAAAGACAGTGTGCGACTATATCCTCAATATGTGGTTAAAGACACGTTATGCTGAGTTTTAGAGCAGGGAATGAGAATCAACGTCGTCGAAATAATTGGCGGATGTGTAGAGAGGTGTCAAAATTATTAGTTGAAAAGGTTATCGTAGTAAAATACAACCGTATAGAGTAATATATTCTGGGCAAATGATCACTTGATACATCTTCATTAGACTGATTTGCACATACGTATACGCCTCTAATAATTGCTTGAGCCTAAAATAACATAAACTGTGTCAATTTTCAAGTTTTAAATTTAAGCTATACCCATGTTTCCTTAACAAGTTCTTGTATTTCATGGACCAATTTCTATTTAAAACGTTTTCCCTGTGAATACTGCACTTCACGTGTTATTCATGAGCAAGTCTAAGAAAACACTGTGAGCGTTAATGCAGTGAGTGAAATTATTCGTTCCATATCATTTCAGCGACAGACTTATTCAAATGGTATAAGACAATTTACTCACACTTGGGATAGGCGATCTTCTTTTAAATTCAGTTTATTATTATGCCTACAACACGAAAATTTGGTTTATTTTTTTGACGGCTGTCTTATACTAGGGTACCACCTACTGGTCTGGTAAATACTGTAAGATATCAGACCAGAAGATGGTGCACCAGCTTGCCGAAACCAGGTCTCAAAACAAACCAACTTTTTGCGATCTTGGCACAATGTTTATTTAAATGCTATATGGCACTTGTAATAAACTAGCTTTAACACCCCCCCCCCTACCCACTCTGTTACAGGTGACTAATGCTGACTATTTTAGGTGACTACTATAAAAGAGGAATAACTGAAGAACCACACGGTGTACCATTTGGTGACAACATCAGTATCTAATTTCCTGCATTTGCTGTCAATTTCTCTTCTTATTGGATGGCTTAAATATAACAAAGAACGTAGTGGCATCACTGCCACCCACTCGCTCCCAAAGAGAACTACAAGTAACTCAGATCGTTTATAAGTTTGCGCATATATGTTTCAGACATTGTCAGCCAATTGTCACGGGATAATGTCTTGTGATATCTTTGATCCTTGAAGGAAATGAGTACTCCCCACATCCACAATTGGTACTGCAATTTTACATGGTGAATACATCTGCGAAAGTTGTATTATTCTGCTAATTTGTTTGACACAAAACTCTACGATAGGTTTCGGGATATGTATATATCCCGTATTCAGGTGCTGAATGAATACCAAAGGATACCACCAGTCATATTAAAACATGACGCGAGTCTGTGTCACCCACCAATAAGGTCCGTCAACTGGATAATTAGAAGCTGTAGACGCCTCGCCCACATAGGTTTCGTATTCAATTAGCACCTGAAGATGGGATCAATAACCCAACAAAGATCGTGTCCGATTACGTCCAAAAAAAGGATCACATTAATACAACAGTAGGGAAGCAATTCAGCTCATATTTCTCATCTCAACGTCAGAGGGATCACTGACACATACTGATTTTCATTAGCAGCCAACATTCTTATTGATAGGTGACTGGTCATAAAATTGTTTTATTAAAATGATTCTTGCGAAGACAAGCCTACATCACGTTTATGAAAATATATATTTTATTTTCGGACGACTAGTTTCAACAAACTTCTTGTCATTTTCAAGTGATTAACTACAGCAATATTTGAAAATACACATGGCATATATCTACAACATTTACGCGCGTCAAAACACTGCTCTACCTTTTGAGGCGCATAAATATGTTTTGCAAACGAAGAACACCATTTGAAATACATAAACATTCAGGAACAAAACTTTCAGGTTGCGATGGATCTACTGGTCTGTCAAGGGAATCAGCGTTGGTTGAACCCTGGTAAATTTTACGAATTTAAAGAAACGCTACTTGTTCTCCACATGCAATAGAAAGTAAATGTAATTTTTATTAAGGGAACATTGTACGATTAATATATGTGAATTTTAAGTAGAATGGAGGAAAGTGAAGTATCAGGATTATACATAACTAAACAGTTGCTGACATGAGCAAAGACAAGAAAATGTAAGAACACTTGCCGTTTTTCTTCATTACCAACCAATATCATGGATATGGATATGGATATGCACTACTCATGTAGCTCCTAAAAACTCCACTCGGCGTACACAATTTACTAATGATAGTGTTCCATTGAAGACAACGGTCTATGGTTTTCGTATTTTTCTGATTTCTAACTGAAAGAAGAAAATTAGAGAAATTATGGATCGTTAAATTAAAAAATGTATGGGATATGTCAGAATTTCGTACATCAGTAGGCTGTGGAGACAACGTTACCAGTAGAATGCAGGTTCTTGCAAAATGTGGTAAACAATTGAGCAGTAGTTAATTTGACTGTAGGCTGCTAGCAATGAGGGAAAATTCAGTGGGAGGTAGTGTCATCAAGAACATTAGACTGTTAATGGCCTTTTGTTATGTATTTCGGGTAGGAAGGAAGGAAGCTTGGTGTATAACGTCCCGTCGACAACGTGGTCATTAGAGACGGAACTTATGCTCGGAGTGTTTGGGTAAAGATGTGGGAGGAAATGGGCCGTGCCCTTTCAAAGGAACCATCCCGGAATTTGCCTGGAGTGATTTAGGGAAATCACGGAAAACCTAAATCTGGATGGCCGGAGGTGGATTTGAACCACCATCCTTCGGAATGCGAGTCCAGTGTGTTACCACTGCGCCACCTCGCTCGGTGTATTTCAGATCTCTGTAAGTGAATGCATGAACGTACGATACGGAAAAAAACTGAAAACAACGTTAATTAAAACATTTTCTTGGATGATAAATTTAGCTAGAACGCAGTTACCTCCGTATATGGAGAAGACAGGTCAGAGTTCAGTCACTAGTTTCCCCTACTAATACTCGGTTCTCTCAGTTTGTGCAGAGCTCGTTCCACCATCCTTCCGAATGCGAGTACAGTGTGTTACCACTGCGCCACCTCGCTCGGTCTATTTCAGGTCTCTGTAAGTGAATGCATGAACGTATTATAGGGAAAATATTGAAAACAATGCAAACTAATTAAAACATTTCCTTGGATCATAAATTTAGCTAGTACGCAGTTACCTCCGTATATGGAGAAGACAGGTCAGAGTTCAGTCACTAGTTTCCTCTACTAATATTCGGTTCTCTCAGTCTGTGCAGAGCTCGTTCCACCATCCGAATGCGAGTACAGTATGTTACCACTGCGCCACCTCGCTCGGTCTAAAAAAATTTCAAATGTTTGTAGAGTCTATGGGACTTAACTACGGGGTCATCAGTCTCTAAACTTACAAACCACTTATGAACTAGCTAATCCTAAGGACGTCACAAATATCCATGCCCGAGGGGGGATTCGAACCCCCGACCGTAGTGGCCATGCAGACCGTGACTGGTGCTCCTCAGTCCCCTCGGCCATCGCGGCCGGCTCGCTCGGTCTATTTCAGATCTCTGTAAGTGAATGCATGAACGTACGATAGGGAAAAAACTGAAAACAACGTAAACTAATTAAAACATTTTCTTGTATGATAAATTTAGGTAGAAAGCAGTTACCTCCGTATATGGAGAAGACAGGTCAGAGTTCAGTCACAAGTTTCCCCTACTAATACTCGGTACTCTCAGTCTGTGCAGAGCTCGTTCCACCATCCTTCCGAATGCGAGTACAGTGTGTTACCACTGCGCCACCTCGCTCGGTCTATTTCAGGTCTCTGTAAGTGAATGCATGAACGTACGATACGGAAAAAACTGAAAACAACTTTAATTAAAACATTTTCTTGGATGATAAATTTAGCTAGAAAGCAGTTACCTCCGTATATGGAGAAGACAGGTCAGAGTTCAGTCACTAGATTCCCCTACTAATACTCGGTACTCTCAGTCTGTGCAGAGCTCGTTCCACCATCCTTCCGAATGCGAGTACAGTGTGTTACCACTGCGCCACCTAGCTCGGTCTATTTCAGGTCTCTGTAAGTGAATGCATGAACGTATGATAGGGAAAAAATTGAAAACAACGCAAACTAATTAAAACATTTCCTTGGATCATAAATTTAGCTAGAACGCAGTTACCTCCGTATATGGAGAAGACAGGTCAGAGTTCAGTCACTAGTTTCCCCTACTAATATTCGGTTCTCTCAGTCTGTGCAGAGCTCGTTCCACCATCCGAATGCGAGTACAGTATGTTACCACTGCGCCACCTCGCTCGGTCTAAAAAAAATTCAAATGTTTGTAGAGTCTATGGGACTTAACTACGGGGTCATCAGTCCCTAAACTTACAAACCACTTATGAACTAGCTAATCCTAAGGACGTCACAAATATCCATGCCCGAGGGGGGATTCGAACCCCCGACCGTAGTGGTCATGCAGACCGTAACTGGTGCTCCTCAGTCCCTTCGGCCATCGCGGCCGGCTCGCTCGGTCTATTTCAGATCTCTGTAAGTGAATGCATGAACGTATTATAGGGAAAATATTGAAAACAACGCAAACTAATTAAAACATTTTCTTGGGTCATAAATTTAGCTAGAACGCAGTTACCTCCGTATATGGAGAAGACAGAAGGTCAGAGTTCAGTCACTAGTTTCCCCTACTAATACTCGGTTCTCTCAATCTGTGCAGAGCTCGTTCCACGCTGTTGCACCTCCCCCAGTCAGCAATGATATGCACCCTCGCCGCGACGTATAATGCATCCGCAATAGCGGGCCCAAATTAATTTACTGCCTGCGAGGGTCCGCGCCCTCTGCCGGTGTCCAGTAAACGTTGCCAGGGTGCAGAAATTAGCCTGTCTTCCCACCAGCCGTAGAGATTTGTTGTTCCGCTCCCCACTCGGGCGCGTAATTGCTTTCCGGGGAGGCAAAATGCCCTTGTTGCAAACACTAAACCTATTGCTGCGACATTCCGTTTAATACAAGACTTTGTTTTTCTTCCAGACATGTTTCAGCACATTCCGTGCCATCATCAGTGAGATGTTTCTCTTTTTCAATCTGATGTTTAATATTTAACAATAACCTCCAAGTATGGACCTAACGTTATCAATATAAGTCATAATACAGCGGTAAATATACGATAACATCCCTTAGATTTACTTACATTGATAAATGTTCGTTATCTAACAGACTGAAGAAAGTGAGGTTTTATTTCTTCTATTTCTTCCACTGAAAGAAACCTACAATACCGATCTGGAATAGTAACTATTTACACAGTTTTGTAGATACTTGACATGGACAAAAATATGTCTCACTTGGTTGTCTTTCGATAGCTTTTGTGGTCTGTGTTTGCTCAACCTAAAAGTGATTTTTTTTAATTGGCTCTCTTTCCCTCGAGCAACACACTGATTTTCTCTCAGTATTACCCAAACATGTGCAAAATCTTCAGTGCGCCTACATTAATTTCTCTTCAACAGGAAATGATTTTACAGTGTGTATATTGCATAGCATATGTTGTTGATTACTATAAATGGTGAAAAGCCCATTGAAGATGCTGCAACCACAATGAATCATGTGCGCGTAATAAAATTTCCTTAAGGCAGAACAACCCATTAAAATATCAGATTCATGTTGCATTTATGGTGGCATATCTGTAGCCATCACATAATTACGTTTTCTATATATCTTCAAGTTTTTATTTAATTATTTAAATGTTATTTTAGAAGGAATTGGATTAGGTAATGATATAAAAAATTTCGTAGGTGGGTTCCTTTACTTGGGCAGTACAGAGGATATAAGATGCAGTATGGCAATGGAAAGAAAAGTGTTTATGAAAACCAAATTACATATTCACACAATATATGACATCAACTGCGATAGGGCAGAGCTAAAAATGTGTACCAAGCCGGGATTCAGCTCTGCCCATTCCCAGTTGACGTCATATTCTGTGAATATTGAAGAATAACAACTGCAGAATAAGAAGTGACGTCTGTTCTTTCTACATTTGTTAACATCCAATATTAATTTAAGCGTAAGAAAGTCTTTTCTGAAGGCATTTGTGTCGAGTGTTGCCTTATATGGGAGTGAAACGTGGACGATGAACAATTCGGCCAGGAACAGGTTAGAGGCTTTTGAAATGTGGTGCTACAGAAGAATACTGAAGATTAGGTGGATGGATCGCGTAACTAATGAGGAGGTACTGACAGAATTGGGGAGAAAAGAAATTTCGGCATTCGTTGACTAAGACAATGGTTCGAGTGATAAGACACATTCTTAGACATCAATGAATCATGTATTTAGAGTTGGAGGGAAGTTTGTGGGGTAAAAATCGCAGAGGGAAACGATGAATACAGTAAGCAGATTCAAATGGATGTAGGTTGTCGTTCTTATGAGGAGATGAAGAGGTTTTATCGGTATAGGGTATAGTGGAAATCTGCATCAAAGCAGTCACTGGACTGAAGACCACAACAAAAAATTATTTTAAATGTTTGTAAACCTAAAAGATAAAACTTCTGAGATCATCAGTCCCCAGGCTTACAGACTACTTGAACTAACTTGTAGTAAAGACAAAACACACACACACACACACACACACACACACACACACGCCCGAGGGCGCGCGCCGCATGGATATACCGATTCCCGTTTATCACCGAAGTTCAGCACTCTCGGGCTTAGGTAGCACTTGGATGGTTAAACATCCAGGTCTTCCGAGCGCTGTTGGCAAGCGGGATGCACTCAGCCCTTTTGAGGGCATTTCAGGAGCTACTTGATCGATAAGCAGCGGCTCCGGGCGAGAAAACCGACACAACGTCCGGGTGTGCGGGCCGCTGACCACGTCCTCCTCTATACCATATCCGGTGACGCCTTCGGGCGGAGGATGACACGGCGGCCGGTCGGTACCCGATGGACCTTTCGATCCCTGTGTGGAACGAAGTTTACTTTTTTATCACTCCATTAGTGTGTGAACTTTGAGTTGAATCTCAGGATTTAGTAATTTTGAGACTGGAAAAAATATTCCACTGACTATGGTACAGAAAGTGCTGAAATGTTAGGCTAAAAACATATAAAGTGCGGTATAACTTATCAATTATTCGCAGTAAAAGTCGAAAGGAAAAAGAGCACCGATTTTCAAATCGATGATTGCCAAGTTCAACCTATTGCGTCCAACGGAAGCGACTATGTCTTTGTATTGCTAGCTCGACGAAAGTTACTGTAAGTAACAGTAATAAATGAAATACCGGTGTTTCAAAATGTGCTTTGTTTTTATTCTTCAGAGACTGCATAGTCCAAGTTCTAGGTGGGAGTTCAAAGTTTGTTACTTCCACTAGTGTCTCCACAACGATGTCGGAAACCCTATCCCGTTTATCACGGGATTGGAAATGACAGCCTGCAAATGTTCCACTCTATTTTACCTTGTGTACTTGTGTAGTCGAAACTAGGGCCATCTCTGTTTGTGCCCTTTATTCCGTGACTTTTGTCACCTCACTGTAATTCCTGATGACCTGAATCTTGTGGCTGTAAACATACAGCAGGGAAAATAGTTTCCCAGTTGGATCTCAAGATTATATTACCAAGAAAAATATAACAGTCATTCTGTCGATAAGAATCGTGAAGGAAAGTTAAAGAATTTAAAAACGGAAATGGATAGGTTGAAGGTAAAGGAAGGAAGGGACTTCAGGTCGGGTCAGTGCAGAGTTATCCAACAAAAATTAAATGGAGGACATGTAGGAGCAGGTCTAATACTGAATACGATTATCAAAGTGTGAGAAAGACGTTAACATCATTATAGACATATAGTAAATACTACAGTAAATGAAGAAGAATAATGTTAATAAACGCTATTAAAGGTGGTCTAAGTTCAGCCAAGCTCATGGTGTGTTGATTACCTGCAGAACGCTTTTCTGTTTGCCGTTAGTAACCATATAGTGGAATACCGAAACCCAATCATTCTTCAGGATCATTCACCTTCGTCAGCTTCGTTAGTTTTGCATGTTATTACGAATACTTCCTCTCACTTTAGGTCTATCCCACAGCCTTCCAGTGTTTACGCTGACATCTGCATTTCATTGGCAGACATGTTCTGACATTCGTGGAGGAGGTGCCATGTATCTCTCAACTACTTCGACCTTTCCACAGTTGCTACTAATTATCGTGTAATTTTCGATGGCGCTACGAAAGTGAGATTGCATGTATTAGCTAAAGGAGTCAACACAAGGTAGATTGACATATTTCTCGCTTCGTCACTGTCGGTGAAGTCGACCTGTTCGACATGAGTAGAATGCTTGTACATTAGAACTACCTAGATCGCTGAAGAGAAGATAAATTGTACGGATGTTGCTCTTTATTTATGTTGAATAACATGTACTGCTATGACTGTGAAAAGACTATCCCCAACACACGATCGGTTTCACAAATTCAGTCAGTCCGTTCTTAGAGTAATGTGTTAAAATGTCAGGAAAAACGTGTTCGCTCAAATTCTCTTCAAGTTATTTTCAAATATTAAGATCTCTCCGGGGTAGTTAATCATACTACTCTACGAACTTAATATAGAATCCGAGGATGCATTTAAATTTTCGAGTCCGGTCATGTCTTCGAAATAAAGACTTTTAACGGTCACAGCATTTTTCAACATTAATCATTTTGATTGTGGATGTCCATGTCACAAAAGTTATATATTATGTTTCAGATTTAAAAAAAAATGTTTTTGTTCTACAAATTTTTGATGCACTTCAGTTTGTTGTTTATTATGCCATCATCAGGCAGCAACTTAGTAGCTTCGATTGGTTGAAGGATCCCTCTTAGTCATCTTTTAGCAGAAATTTTCATAGACCGTTGTTATAAACTCTTTTTATATAATTAACCTTTCAGTTCTAATATCTATTGGTGCAGATGTGTAGACGATTTGTATAGGCTATGGAATAGAGCTGACAACATCTCCCCTATAAAGCGCCACGTAACGCAAATCAATCAAGCACTTACAACAGAACATATAAACTATTACACATTCATTTAAAACAAAAACTTTATTCGCTCTAATAGGTGACTTAAGAAAATGGGCAAAGCCCGAAACTAGTGAGCATTTGAAATAAAAGCAGCTTTGGTGCAATATAGAAATGTCTTTTCTACAATTTTCATTTTATTTATATTTGTATAACAATAACAGTGATCAAATGCTGCTACATCAATATACACAGCTACTTAGCCTACTTTGTTCATCCCACAAACATACTGTAAAAACAATTAAAAAAACTGTAAAACTGTAATGTAATTTAATGAAGTATACCTTGTTATAACGCAACGGAGTATGAGAAACCTAATGTCTGATGCACAGAAAATGTTCATTTCGACAGTTCAAAACACAGCTCACGATCCCACAAAAATATGTAAAATTTATTATAAAACAGTAATATTACGTATTTTATGTAATCTAGATAATTTCTATAACATTCGCTTTTCTTAAACCAAAAGTTAATAGTTGATAGTAATCAAGTTCATTCAAAAACATACGTAGCGTAAGAAGGAAGTATAAACCTTTCAATGAATGTCGTAAACAAATGCCTTTTCTTTATGTTGTACCCTCCATTTTAGTTGTAGTAACTTTCATCAAAACTGCTTAAAATTTTGAGGCTTGTAAACCATAGTGTTTAGGTTGACCATCTCAAACATCATTCCTGGCGTTGCTGTACAATCGAAAAACAATGGAGATATCAATTCCCATAAAACCTTTTGAGAATCTTGAATGGTAGGTCATTTTGCATTGTGACATGTTTGGAATCTAATAGTTGGCTATTTAAAGTTAAAAACTAGCTATGTAATTCCGTAAAATTTTCTCAAAATTCTTTGAAAGTCCTGGAGTTATTTACCTTGACCACAGATATATGTCATCAAAAAGTCGTTAACATATCGAACCATTAAAAAAATAAAAAAATAATTAGTCCTTAATATCTGCATAAAATCTTGAATAATATTTATCGTGATCTTCAAAATATAACTTCAGCACAGTAATTAAATATTTGGATCTCTTAACGTCTGAAATAATTTTTTCCAACACTCATACGTGAAAAAAAATGAAGTTCATTTCACATAACATACATTAAAGGACGAGATGCGTACAGATGAGTGTCATCATGGGCACTGAACTTATTTTTGGCATACATACCTAATAACCTTCGTTTAAAATTGTATTTATTCTGTGTTTTTATTGATTCATTTATCTAACAAGATCTTCTCTCGCCCCGTAGCTGCCGACCAGAGAAGTTTGATGACCAGCTATATATCTTTGTCCCAGGTAGAGATAGTGTTACTCTCGGGGGTTGCGCCGTTGTCACCGCACATGAAAAATACGAAAGTAAACACACAGTTTTTTGAGAATCACACAATACAAATCATAACATTACAAATTATTAACAACAGTATATTTTTACTCGTAAATTTAGCTGCTGTATGGCAGTAGCTGGGATAAAATTTCTACCCACCGCAATGTGTATCTTTGAGTAAAATGATTTGATAAACAAACAACTAGCGTTTATTTTCGACGCTAGCCAGTTGTTTTCTGATGATCGCCTAATGATACAAAAATTGATTTGAACAAAACTGTAGTAGATCAAAGGTAGTTTATTTGTTTTAACCTAAAATATCGAATAGTTCTATTTAGAAAGTGAATACTCAATATTCAATACAAAATGTTATAACAAACACTTAAGACACAGCTCTTCGGTTGCGGAGGTTTTGGTAAAATATTTACTTTAGCATGGTTTCAGCTTCACTAGGGGAGCCTTCATCATAAGTAAAACAGTGTTTTACTTATAGTCAGTAGATGGTCTTGAGCGATGGTGCTCACATTAAAAATTAGAAAAGTTTGCACACTGCAATTTTTTTGAAGAAGTAAGACAATGCGACTCTATGGGTCGCGCCGGCCGCAGTGGCCAAGGGGTCTGCGGCACGTCAGTCACGGTCTGCACGGCCACTACGGTCGGTGGTTCGAATCCCCCCTCGGGCATGGATATTTGTGCCGTTCCTAGTAATAGCTAGTTCATAAGTAGTTTGTAAGTTTAGGGACTGATGACCCTGTAGTTAAGTCCCATAAGCTCTACAAATACTTTTTTCTAAGGGTCGCGTGTGCGGTCAACATCAAACTGTGCTAACTTTTTTAATTTTCAACGTGAGCCATATCGCTCAAGACCATCTGCTGACTATACATTCATATGTACTTTTCTTATGATGAAGGCTCCCATAGTGAAGCCGAAACCATCATAAAGTATATATTTTACCAAAACTTCCGCAACCGAAGAGCTGTGTGTCAAGTGATTGTTTTATATTTTGACGAACGGTTGCTTTCTTTAACAGCCATGTGAAAATCGTGTTACATATTATGTTATTTTCGTGCTGATGTAAACGCCATGTTGTAATTGTCAGTTTTCGGTTGATGCTATTCTGAAGATACACTTCAATTGTGACATAACAGAGCGAATTGAAGCGTAGAGTTCTGTCATATCCTACTCTAAGTATTTACAGATAGGGTCAAAGGAATAACGAGATTAAAATACGAGGTCTGTTCAGAAGATTCCGGAACTTTGTCCATGAAATCATCGCCCGCTTCCCCTTTTATTAACTGTGGGTGGTATCCTTCGACTCCTCTGCGGTTATCAACGACATTTACACTTCCGGAAGCAGTTTTGGCACGTCTCATACTGGTTAGCGGGAAGGTCTCCTATGTTGCCTATCGTTCCAAATTTTCTCTCAGCGGTGTCCACAGGGGCAGGTCTGGAGATTACGGAAGATGAGGCAGCACAGAGATTTAGTCTGTGGTGCAACAGTCACACGTATCAAAAGCGATTAATGTTCGGTTAAGAGCGCCGAATTGCCTCACTTTCAGGCCGTTTCCTTTTCACAATTTCTCGTAGACATCACACCACTTTGCAATTATACCATGGAGTAAAAACAGGTCCCTCTGGCACTACTTTATAATGAAATAATCATTCAAAGTAAGAAAAAAAAGCATGAGTTTCATGTTTCACCTGAATTAGCGAGCTTTTCTAGGTCTTAGAGAACCTTTTCGTACCCATTGTGAAGATTGTTCGTAAGAACGTAACCGTAGTCCCCCCATCACCAGTTATGATTCTCTTGAGAAACATCTGGTTCTCATTTGCGCGATCAAAAATCTCTTCACGAATTGTGAAGTGACGGTCTTTTTCGTCTTTAATCATGGGCCTTGGGACGAACTTGGCGGCAATACGGTGCATTCCAAGATGCTGTGTCAGTACTTCATGGCATCGTCCAACTGAAATATTACTTCTGTTACTATGTCCCCGAGGCTATTGTCGGCTGGCACTCACAATTTTGTTGACGTACCTGACTTGAAGGTCGAAAGTAGACAGCGAAGAGCATTCTCAACGAGAGTCAACTTTAACTACTTTCCGGCCAGTTTGAAACCTCGTGAAACATGCTACACACAGAGAAGGGCTTCAGCAATCACTTCTGACGACTTTCTGTATCATTTGGTGTGTCTCTCTATAGATATACTCGAGTTTAATGCAAGCGCGTTGCTCCTATGACGAATTTCGCACTCTTTGCGCACGACGCTGAACAATAATTAACTGCCAGGTTACACAAAAATATCTGCGGGCTTGACCAACGCTGTGTATTTGTATTTCCGTGTTTATCGGATAACATCTTCACTGTGCTGTTCTTCTGTTAAGACAACCGTTATCTATGCGGATTATCTTTGAATACACCCGAAATCCGCATTTCGTTTTTACTATTTGGCTGGTGTAGAGTTTCGTAATTTTTAGTACTGCATCTTCGTATTACGATTTCTACGAGTTTATTTCTCGAATGTCATTTATATTTCACTATTTCTATTTTATAAAACTTTTTGCGACTGAAACACTGACGAGGTACACTTTTGATCTCGAACGCTCGGAACCGCTAGATGGGATGGTGGCGTAGTGTAGCAAGCTAGTTACTTCGTAATCTGTGTACAGTTCAGTGATATCATGAAGAGAATTAATCAAACGCATGTGGCCCAAATGTTAGGGACCATGTTGCAACGTGCTGAATATGGAAATGACACCGGGACCGAGGATGTGGAGTTCGCAGATATCTTATACAATATAATAATTCAGAAATATAATGACGAAGCCACAGAACTACACGACGATACGCTGGATAAGATATACGGAATTCGAAGGACAAGCCTACATCCTCATTTGAAAATGTAATTATGTATGGAACTCTTTGTTCTTTGAGGCGATCTAAATCAATTTATACAAGTTTCCAGCCAAGATCGCGTTTATTTTCTTTTTTTTATGGATGATCGGTTTCGACGTTCAGACATCTTCTGATCTATATTTTACAATGTCATATCTTACATCGTTTTCCCTAGTGACTCTTGTGCAACCAGTGTGGACATGTACACTGTAGATCCAACTTCACCATCAATGTTTGTATACAGCTACATGACGAATGTAATGAAAGGATATAGGTGAAACCATATAAGATATGAAATTGTAAAATATAGGAGATTAGAAGATGACGTCTGTGAACGTCTAAACCGGTCATCCATAAAAAAAAAAAAAAAAAAAAAAAAAAAAAAAAAAAAAAAAAAAAAAAAAAAAAATCTTGGCTGGAAACTTATAGAAAATGTAATTATTGTGGCCTTTGTTACAGGACTTTGCGAATGCGAAGATGATTAGGAATGTGATAATGTGGCTTTAGTGAGGTGTCCACGTTCTTCTCTTCCACTTTGTTTTAGCCACTTCATACAAATCACGCATTTGAGCTTTGATGGCTAATATAAGCACTTTTAGAAAGTGGTACTGTTGTATATGTGTGTTTTGCGTTATTTTGGGCGGTGCTGATTGAATGTATAATCATACACTGACGCCATTGAATTACATATAATCATATTCCTATGGTACCGATATCTTCTTACTTTGTTTCTCTCATTTAAAATGTTACTTAAGGTACAATGCGACGTTCTGCATGGAAACGACGCACTGTTCTGTTTATGATTGTTAATCCGAGCATGGTTTAGTACGGTTCAGAGCATTCGAGTGTCAAAGGTGCCCTTAAAGAGTGGAGGTGTGAATGATAGAAAATTGACTGTCAACAGGAGAAATCGGGACATTTCCGACATTATTTTTTTCTTTTATTTTTATGGTTCGATACTTTTCGGACATGTACGGAAGAACAGACGACATCATTTGTTGACATTAACGGCCGTAATTTTACGAATTCGAAATATTTAAACATTTCGACCTTGAAATTGATGTAAATCCAATGACAAAGATACCCGTATTTCCCACTTTGGGCCAGCGAACCTTGCGGGAATCCAGTATAGGCTACGAGCAAGTGGAATAAAATGGGCAGGGGACACTAAAATCGTAATGTGCTCAAAAGTGAGAGTTTGGGTTGGAAGGGAAGCGTGCCTGGATAGTCTAATTGGTTAAGGCGACAGCTGTCCAAAAGCGGGAAACCCGGGTTCGCATCCTGATCCAGCACAAATTTTCATCTTTGCCACTGGATTTATTTCAATGACCTGAAACGGTTGAAAAGTTTCAACATTTCGTATTCATTTATTTTCTGTTTTAGTTCACTACCCTTCGCATACTATCAGCTCTTGAAAAACCTACTGTATGCCTGGGGGCTTTTTTGAGCCCAAAGTAATTCAAGCGTCTTTATGGATGTAAAATTAGAAATATTTCCATAAAAAGAAAATTTAATTTATTGAGAAATATATGCCCAATGTTGATATTACAACTTCACAATTTCTTAATATAATTGAGTTAAATGTAAATGTTCGAATGTTTGTTAAGCTTAAGGGACTTAACTACGGGGTCATTAGTCCCTAAACTTACGAACTACTTATGAACTACCTTATACTAAAGACGACACAAACATCGATGCCCGAGGGGGGATTCGAACACCCGACGGGGAACAGCCTCGCGCATCGTAGCATGGCGCCTCAATGCGCTCGGCCGCACCACCGCAGCAAGTTACGTGTAAGTTGTTATTACTTACTACATTTCAAATATGAAAACGTGTTTTGTTTTGTTTGTTAGATTGCAAAAGTTATTTTAACCCAGAATAAATAATTTCATTACTGTAATATCATTTACACGGAATTTTATTAGAAATATACTCCTTCTCTCCGTGTTATATGACGAACAATCAGTACACAACTCACTTATCCTAGCTTGATATTTAAAGACAAAGTTGTGACATTCATCACATTGTTGATTTAATTTGGTATCCTTTGACCTGGGCAAGAGTCACACTTTTTTTTCCAGATTTGGAGCATCGGCTCCAGGGCTTTTGTGTCCCAGCCTCGCCGCCGCTTTTGTGTCTCGTTTCCGTCGTAGGTGCCGAGTAGGAAGAGACCGACACAGGAATAAAGGATGCACGCTTGTGCAGGTAGGAGGTGACCAGCCAGTGGGGCTGCAGAAACTAGAAACACTAGAGTAAATTAGAACGAGATATATGTTTCTTAGAGACTTAGTAATACTCAACTTTTACATAACTCAGTACTGCTGAAGGATGATACATAGTTGAGCTAGAGGCCTGCCTAGTGCCTATCCGATAGCCAAGTCTTCACTGGTGCCTATCTGATTCCGAAGTGTTAGCTCGTTCCTATCTCATTCCCAAGTGAACGATGTCGTTCAGTGGTGGCCACGAGCGGGGTTGTAGCAGAGGGCGCTCATGGTTGACGTCGTAAGAATGCCGCGCCGTGCGTGCATGGCTATGGTGCTGTTTTTCCTTTAGAAAATCCTTGGTACCTGAAGATATTATTGCTGAACGAATGCGTTGTATTCTGCACTGGGGCGACAGGATTCGTCGTTCAATGTGAGCTTTCATTACTTCTTTTCCTAGTTCTGAGAGGAATTCTCGTCTTGTATTTTTACTTCTCATATCATGTAAAAATGTACAATACAGAACCTAAGCATTGAGACCAGCTAAATATAGTATGTCGAATATACAGTAAGTGGCTACCTTCTTGTTCCACGTTTCACTGAATAATGTCTAGCCATCATATCAACTGTATCAACTACCAACGTTGAGTTGTAAAACATTATCATGTCAGTTTTTTGTGCTCATGCTCACTTACATCACATGTTTGGTGTAGAGCAGATAATAGAATGACTGATTTGTTTTTCGTGGTAGCATACGAAGCTAAGACTATTCTGTTCATATCCAAAAGTGGTCGATAATGGACGCCTCTGTTTTGATGGCAACATTTCTTTTGGTATCTCTTTTCGGTTGGCCCGAAGAGTTCCCACAAGAGTCCGTTTTTTAGCAAGTAGTTCTTCTCCCAAATCAAAACGGGTAAAAAGGTATCAGTAGTAATGTTCCTAGTACTTCCCTCCAAGTGATCAACTAAATAATGTACCACTCATTTCCCTTACTTCATTTCCGTTCCTTCAGCAGATTTACTCGTATTCATTTGTGATTTTATGAAATAATTGGTATCAGAGCCTCATACTTTCTAGGTACACCTTAAATGGACACCGTCCCGTAAAAGATCACAGATGTTCATCACTGCAATATAAGGTCCAGGAACATAAGACGAAATGCATGTATCAACGAACACAGCACTTATAGGTTCAGCTTTTGATCCAGAAGCTGGTTTCTGGTTTTCTTTCTTCCCTTGTAAGTTTACCAACGAACCGGAGGCACATAAAAATATCACGAAATCGTGAAAAGCTCAATGTGGCTCGAAAAATAGGTAAGCCATACATGAATTCCAGCTATTATTAGTGGGCCAAGGAAAGCTTGCTGCTCTGTAGAATCAAGTTCAATCCAGCGTTCAAGAGTTGGGTACATCTTTTGCATGATTACTGGTACGCCTTACTATTACTCTTCGTGTCATTGGTGGTAACAAGTCTGAAACTATCTGCCCTTGCCTGTAATTGTGGTCTAAGGTGACGTGGAATATGCGCAGTTTCACGTATTACATTCCTTGAAACCTGCTTGCGCACATTAGGTGGTATCGTGTTATATGTTATCTGTCCACTTATAGACCCAAAAGTAGATGCAGAAGTTACCTGAATACCATTATCATCTTCTTCGCAGTCACACATATCCACTTCATCTCCGGCCTGTACATCTTCCTCTATCATATTTCCATCAGCATATCATCCTAGTTTCCAGAAAATTGATTATCACTATTTTGTAAACCTGCGAAAGCCTGTTCGACACTGTAGCACCTTGAAAAAAGTATATGACTATCCATCACGAATAAAGTACAACACCACGTCTTCTTTGCACAAAAATCAATTCCAGGCTGTGAATTTGTCGTATTGTCTATTCATCGTTCACAAAAACGTACAAATGAATGTCTGTTTATAAGGTACATTGTTGCCAAGATTTCTTTTCGTATCAATACTTATATCGTATATGACAACGAAAATCAATTACTGTATCCCCTGTTGTTGTTGTGGTCTCCAATCCGGAGAATGATTTGATGCAGCTCTCCACCCTACTCTATCCTCAGCAAACCTCATCATCTCCTCATAAGACCTGCAACCTACATCAATTTGAATCTGCTTACTTTATTCATCTCTTGGTCTCCCTCTGCGGTTTGTGCCCCACACACTTACCTCCATTGCAAAATTTACGCGTCCTAATAATCGATCCCTTCTTTTAGTCAAGGTATGTCACAAATTATTTTTCTCCCCAATTCTGCTCAGTATCTCTTCAATAGTTATGCGAGCTACCCACCTAATCTATAGAATTCTTCTGTAGCACCACATTTCCAAATCCTCTATTTTCTTCCTGTCCACACTGTTTATCGTCCATGTTTCACTTCCATACAAGGCAACACTGCACACAAATGCCTTCAGAAAGGACTTCGTTATGCTTAAATTAATATTCGATGTTAACAAATTTCTCATTTTCAAAAACGCCTTTCTTCTTATTGCCATTCTACCTTTTATATCCTCTGTAGTGCGACCAACGCAAGTTATTTTACTGCCCAAATAACAAAACTCATCTACCACCTTTACTGTTTCGTTGCCTAATCTAATTCCTTCACCATGCCCGATTTTCTTAAACTGCACTCCATTACCCTTGTTATACTCTTGTTAATGTTCATCTTATGCGCACCTTTCAACACACTGTCCAATCTGTTCAACTGCTCCACCAGGTCTTTTGCTGTCTCTGGGAGAATTACAATGCCATCATCAAAATGCAATGTTTTTATTTCTTCGCCCTGAATTTAATTCCTTTTCCAAATTTATCCTTGCTTTCCTTTATACCTTGCTCAATGTACAAATTGAATAGCATCGGAGAAAGGCTATAACCCTGTCTTACTCCATTCCCAACCTCTGCATCCCTCTCATGACCGCTGTCTGATTTTTGTACAAGCTGTGAATAACCTTCCGTTCCCTATATTTTACTCCTGCTGATTTCAGAATTTGAAAGTGTGTGTTCCAATCAACATTGTCAAAAGCTTTTTCCAGATCTACAAAACCTAGAAATGTAGGTTTCCCTGTCCTCAATCTATCTTCTAAGACAAGCCGTAAAGTGAGTATTACCTCCCGTGTTCCTACATTTCTCCTGAATCCAGACTGATGTACTCCGAGGTCAGCTTCTACCAGTCTTTCCAATTCGTGTTAAAATTTTTTCAACCATGACCGTATATATTATTTCACACTTGTCTGCACCTAGTTTCTTAAAGTCAGGGGACTGTCGCCTGGCTCGTACATCTTACGCACCAGGTGAAATAATATTGTCATGACCGGTTCTCCCAGAGACTTCAGTAGTTCTTAGGGAATGTCATCTACTCCAGGGACCTATTGTCTGAAAATTCATTTCCTTTTAGAGCCCCTCGATATACTCTTTCCACCCCTCAGCTTTCCTATCTTTGCTGAGAACAGGTTTCCAATCTAAGTTCTCTATATTCATACAGCTGCTTTTCTTGTCCCCAAATGACTCTTTTACATTCGTGTAGTTGTATCTATTTTTCCCCTATACATTCTTCTACTGACTTGCATTTGCCTTCAAGCCACTCCTGCTTGGTTATTTTGCACTTTTTGTCAAACTCATTTCTTTGTCGTCTCTACCCCATTTTGCCTGTTTCATTTACTGCATTTTTGTATTTTCTCCTTTTATCAGTTAGATATATTGTTTCCCGTGATATCCTAGGATTTTTGTATGTCTTGCCTTCATACCTATTTTGTCCTCTGCTTCCTTCACTAATTCATCTCTCAATGCTATCCATTCTTCTTCTACTGTTTTATTTCCCTTCGTTTCTGTCAATTGTTGCCTAAAGCTTCCTCTGAAATTCTTAAGAACTTCAGGTTCCGTCAATTTATCCATGTCCCATCTCCTTGTTTTCCTACCTTTCTGCAGTTTTTTCAGTTTCAGTTCATGGGCATTAAATTATGGTCAGAGTCTATATCTGCCCCTTGGTAAGTCTTACACTTTAAAACCTAGTTCCGAAATTTATGTCTAACCGTTATAAAATCTATCTGGTACCTTCCGGTGTCTCCTGGTCTCTTCCACGTGTACAGCATTTTTTCGTGATTCTTGAACCAGGTGTTTGCTGTGATTAAATTACGTCCCGTGAAAAAATTTACCAGGCGGCTTCCTCTTTCATTTCTTTTACCCATTCCATATTCGTCTACTATTTTTCCTTCCCTCCCTTTTCCTACTACCGAATTCCAGTATCTCATCACAAATTTTCCTCTCCCTTAATTGTCTGAAAAAAATTCCTTTACCTCCACATGCATTTCTTCGATCTCCTCATCATTGGCAGAGCTAGTTGGCATGTAAACCTGTACTATTGTGGTCGGTGTTGACTTCGTATCTATTTTGACTAAGATAATGCGACCAATATATTGCTCATATTAGTATACCCAATTCCTATTTTCTTATTCATTATCTGACCTACTCCTGTAAAACCTCCAACTGATTTTGTATTTATAATCCTATACTCACCTGACCGGAAATCCTGCTCATCCTGCCACCGAACGTCACTAATCCCCACTAATCTAACTTCAACCATCCATTTTTCTTTTTAAATTTTCTAACTTACCTAACCGATTAAGGGATCTAACACTTCACGCTCCGATCCGTAGAATACCAGTGTTGTCTTTCCTCATCATCAAATCCTCTTCAGTAGGCCCCGTTCCAGGATCAGAATGGGGGACTTCTTTACCTCCGGACTATTTTACCCGAGAGAATCCCATCATCATATATTCATACAGTAGAGCTGCATTGTCGTCGGGAAAAGTAACAGCTGTAGTTTCCCCTTCCTTTCAGCCGTTCGCAGTAGCTGTGTGGCAAAGCCACATTAGCTGATGTTGCAAGGCCAGCTCAGTCAATCATCCAGACTGTCGCCCCTGTAACTACTGAAAAGACTTCTGCCCCTCTTCAGGAACCACACGTTTGTATGGCCTCTCCCATCCGCTGTGGTTGCACCTACTGTACGGGTATCTGTATCGTTGAGGCACGTAAGCTACCCCACCTCGGCAATGTTTGTGTCTCATAGGGGTGGTATATACCCTACTGCCAAAATTTCAAATTATTGTACCGTAAATATTGCACCCAGTTACAATGAAAAGTCCATGGATAGCATATCTGGAGAATGCGTTGTTCACACCAACATTAAAACTGTTTATTTTATTGTTAAATGAGCCTTGGGGTATAAAAAGACCCCAGGCATCATGCGAGGGCTAGAGAAGTGACAGAAGCGGAGGCAGCGAGAAATATTTTTGTGGTTTATGGGGGTAATACAATTGGGCAGAACACTGTCGAATGTTTTTCTCTTCACAAGGATGATCGTTTTTCCTCGGTGTGTAGCCACATTGATAACGACTTTGAGGGGGGAGGGGATTGTATGGGGATCGCTTAAGCGCATTAATTGAGCAATGATCCATGTTATTGTACTCGAGTACTAGAACGATGAACTGTGATCGTTTCAACATCTTGCGACACTTCCATGCAATGCGATTGCTTCAAAAATGGGGAGAATTCTGTAAGGCAAAGTCACAAAAATCGGCATTTGGTCAAATGTGCATTGCATTTCTGCTTGCCAGTAATCAATTGGTTCATAAAGAACACCGACCAGTCGTATGCTGCGTTGTTACTGGTTACGTGGAATGCTGTCATTTATAGGGATGCAAACGATACATCGATGTTTTGAAAACATTGATGTTTCGTCCATAAATATCGATGTTAACATAGATGTTTTGAAAAGTGATCTATCGCCGATGCATCGACGATAGAAGTCCAAAACTATCGACGTCGTTCAACAATTGATTGTCAACTCCATTATTACTTTATTGGCTGCTCAGCCAGCGTCAGCTCAAGTGCGGTGCTCTTGCTGTCGTCGCTCGTCGCTGTTTTCATACTTTTGAAACAGTAGGTAAGTGAAATATGAAACTAACAACAATATCATTTACTCACCTTTGTTTGCTATTCTCTCAGTGATGCAGTCACCTGTTCGAGTGAAAACAATAGTAAGTTTCACTTTTATTGGACAGTTTTTACGCGTATATATAGCCAATTAGCCACACGTGTAGTAGTTTACGATCGTGAGTTTGTTGTGTGGAGCAGTTAGTGGTCAAACGCAAGGACTACCAATTTTATAAATTTGAATCTACAGTTCTATGGGATATTGAAAGTAATGCACACAAACATCGCAACTTTTAACATCATCAAACCTATGTCAAATGCGAAGCAAAAAATTCGGTAGGAGGAGTGGCTCTTCAATCATATCGTTTGCATTTAATGTCAAGTTCCGTTATAAAATAAATCTTATTCATATTTCAAAATTCCCTTAATGAAACCTGTCAGTATCATGAGGTTCATTGGTGATTAGTGCGCTTGAAAGAAGTACTTGAACTTCTGGCTAGTTACCAGTAGCTAAATCTGAAGGGTAACCACAAGTCGGTTTTGATTTCAGCAAGGTACATGATTTGATAAACGTCAATTGATGAATATTTATTTTAAAAATAAATTATTAAGTAATAACTGAAAGATGCATGATGTTTAATTTTCTTCTCGTCGACAGCTAAGAAAAATGCAATACGTCAACAAAACACAAGTTATTTCGCATGTAATGAACAAATCGATGTAAATGCCAAGTAAAATCAGCGCAATAGGTAGCGAAACCTTATTCCCAACTTCTTTTTCATTATAATCTGCTATTTCGCTGTGTATTCGTAGCCTAGTGAAAGAACATAAATAAGGCAGATACTTTCTGGCAACACAGCTTCATTTCAGACTGTTTTTCCTAATATTTCTTAAACGTATGGAAACATCGGAAAAATATCGATGCATCGTTTTTCAGAGCGATGTTTTTTAACATCGATATTTTTCCGCAGGAACATCGATGTCTGAACATCGATGTTTTTATCAACGATGTTGAATCCCTAGTCATTTAGCTAACCTAATGAAAAAAAAAAAAAAAAAAAAAAAAAAAAAAAAAAAAAAAAAAAAAAAAAAAAAACGAATGATTGGGTCCAAACAAAGCAGCAATACCATGACAATGATCTCCGCGCATTCACGAATTACAGTGTTCTGTATAGATCAGTAATGGTTTAGTGAACTACCAACTGCTTCTCGGAGGTCCAGCCATCATGGCTGATATTTATTGTCAATAAGCGAGAAATGCTGCAGACCAAAAAGACTGCTTCAACTGATGGTACTCCACGATAACACCCGTCTACATTCTTTTAGACTGACAAGAAACCATAGCGCAGGAGTTTGCGAACTCAAATCATCACCTTTTCCGCTATTTACCGCTCAGTTTTAAAGGAACTTACTTTCTGGATTTAAAAAAAAAAAAAAAAAAAAAAAAAAAAAAAAAAAAAAAAAAAATACACGCTAAGTTCATTGCTCGACGAGTCATTCTCATTCACCTCAAAACCACGTGATACCGGAAAGCTACCCCAGGGTTAGCAAACTGTTCTAAATAGTGACTGAAAATACATTGCGAACAAAAAAGTTTAGGAATTTATGAACTAACATGGCAGTTTCACGAAAGATAGTAGAAGTAATTTGTTGTGCAAATAGAACTGACGCCTTCTTCTGTTAGTGTATATATGTTTAACTGAATATACGCTAAAGCAAGGCAGCAGTAGGTGTGACGGGTTTTCAGTACTGCGTTTCAGTAATAAGGGCCAATATTAGATGAGCTAACAGAGCACAGTGTTTGCATCGCTTTAACCCGGTACTTAACGCAATGTCATCATTTCTGTTCGTTAATGAGATGTTATTTGCAGCAAACACACCGAGCTCAATAGGGTACACAAATTGATGCGACCTTCCGTATTGACGTGTTAGCGAGCGGGACCAGAAGGCACAGCTATTGAGGTATAATTATTAACGTTCTTGTTACACCACTGTTAGTGACTTCATTCTGCCCTTAAGTATTTATTGCACTCTACAGCTTACTTCATGGTCTATTGTTCGATCGGTCACTGACGTAGGAAACACCCCGGAAGTAAAAAAAATCGTGACATAATTAACAATCAGAGGGAATTGTTGGAGGATACATGTAATGCTGCATGTATTGTACGATGGCTACGTACAGAACGTTCATACAAATCTGTAGAACTGTCAGAAAAATTCTTTGGTATGTTACTCTAGTCATGCTTTACATGGACTTGAATATCGTTAAAGCGTCGAATCTTGATCGATATTTTTACATTTTCCACTATTGTAGCTAGGTTCCTATCTGAAACGCAAATACTCATCAATCGGTTTACGTATCTCCAGGAAAGAGCTGTCCATATTTTTCATTTAATTTTCACTTGCGGTGTCATAGCGTTCTTGTATATGATCGAAGGCAAGGTGTTTCGGGACATTGTGCACACTACACACGTCATGGTGAATACCTTGAACACTTAATTTTGAGTAGTTGCTCAGTTGGGGCATGTAAACGAAAACGTTGACACCCTTCCTGCTGCCAAATGGCTGACAGGATACACATCTCTTATTTACAGATTTTAGTTGAAACTACCGCCGTTGGAGTCCCTCACACACCAGGAATGAACTCGCTTTCACAAATTCTAGTGGCGAATTTGCCAGTTTAGGTCATGCAACTTCATAATCAACTAATATATCAGTGTCAAGAGACAATTTTTTTTTTCTCATTGTATATCAAAGATATTAAAGTAAAATGTAGGAACTGAATTAAAATTATTAATTCAGTTCCTCTCCTTCAGTTTAATATCTTTAACTCACTGCAAAACATATCTAGAGCTGCAACAGACGGATGAAAATGTCACTAACGGATATAGAACTCAAGCTTTGCCTCCCGTAGAAATCAGATCCCTCATAGAATCACACAGTCGTCATCTGCGGCGGCCGGAGACGATTACGTGTGCCTATAATAGTATGAGATTTTTCTAACGAAGGTAATGACTGAAAGTTTGAGTTCTATGTGCATGGATGGGCAGCCGGTCAGCAGCGGCTGTAAAAAGCCTTTATTGTCGCAGGGGGCCTGTTCTTTGAGGTATGGAGTCATTTGACTGTTTGCACTATGTATAAAGCTTTCCATTTGCCTGTCGCAGCTCGACGTACGTTTCTGCGGTCAGTTGTAAACTATCATTACGTTGTTGAATTCCAACCTTCACTTTACATTGTTAGACTTCTTGTTGAATGATCTTCATCCTTGAGCAGTGAGCATTTCATTATGTCAAAGGGGAAACTTGGATATCCATCCTTAAACTGGGATTCAAAAACGGGTCTCCTGCTCACCATGCTCTGTGTTCTATACCATAGTATTCATTTGTCACCACAGCTGCACAGACTACCCTAGGACACCTCCGGCCATTACAAATCTTCATCTTACTTAAGAAGTACCCTTCGTTCACTATCCTCGTTACTCTCAAGATTAAGCAGATTCCCTTGGGTTTTCAAGTATGGCTTTGACGGCCAATTATACCTTCATGTTGATATACACCACTATCGAAATTTTTAGGGAATCTGTGGACAGTGAGTAGAGAGGATAATTGGTGCATCTGCCTAGTAAGCGCATTAGTTTCTTAACTGGGGACTGGAATGAATGGTTTGACAAGAAAATGACTCTCTTAATAATTTTTAGGATTTAAGTTTTAAGTTAAAAGGCTTAAATATTTCTTGAAGACGAGAAGATCCTATAGAGCTTTACATTTATAAATTAATTTTCATTATATAGTTAATTTTTAATGTTATTTTTTATTGTTTGGAATGGGTTAGAATCCCGGTACTCCATCAGTTTTCAATAATGATGATTTAGTCAGTTTATTTTTTTCCGCTATCTGGAATGGTGTTCGGCATGTCTGGTGGAAGTCTTTAGGTGACGCAACTTGGACGACTTGTGTATCGATGATGATGAAACGATGACCAGGTCACCCCGAGTAGAGAAAATCTCCGACTCGACCAGGAACCGAACCCGCGCCTCCACGCTGTCTACTGGACTACGGAGACGGGCATCAGTTTTCAGTTCTCGCCTCTATTATAAATTTTTTTACGTGCTTACTTTACGCTATCAGGTGCAGGGGACCGCGCGCATCTACAAGGATTTGCTTCCATCGAGGTATTTTCCGCGGTTTCACGCCAGTTGCTGATTGCAATCCTAATCGTCTCAGATCTTTGTGGACTCCATCGCTCCATCTCTTTCTTGCCCTTCCTCTTCTGCTTTGGGGTGTTAACTCGTGAATAGCTGTTGGCCAACGTTTGTCACTCATCCCCGAGACGTGTCCAGCACACTCTAAATGCTTACTGGGGACCCGTCCTACTAGATTTGCTTGCACATTCGGTCGTGAAACTTCCATTCATCAGGTGTTGTGTCTTGCACGGGACAAAATTTCTTACTAATGACTTTCCGTTCAAATACCAGTAGCTTTTTCTAGTCTTGTGCTCCACGATTCACACCTATATAGCACTACGGGTTAGTTTCTTGTGCAGTCTTGCCGCACGGGAGTAGCCGAGCGGTCTGGAGCGCCACGTTGCCGATCGCGCGGCCTCTCGCGCCGGACGTTCGAGTTCTCCATCGGACATGGATGTGTGTGTTGTCTTTAGTATACATTAGATCATAAGTAGTTTGTAAGTTTAGGGACTAATCACCCCGCATTTAAGTTCTGTAAGCTTTACAAACATTTGAACATTTTTTTTGTACAGTCTCATTTTAATCGCTGTCTATAGTATGCCAGCTTTGAGTAAATGGCCGCGGCAATGTGAAGAAAAATTACATTCCTGTAGCTAGGCATTAATCTCGGCCTCACACGATCCCGTTTCTGTAAATACTGAAACAAGGTACTTGAACTCGCCACCCTGTTGTATTTACGGCTCTCAAATACCAATGGATATAGATGTCCTATTGCCCCTGCTGCAACCGCCTAATTACGAGATTTTTTTTTTGTTCCATGACAAGAAATGCAAGCACACTGGCTGCACGTTCTTAAAGCTCGTTCATCCTGTGCAATTCGTCCTTGGAGCTGGACAATGTCATCTGCAATCTCGAGAATGAAACTAAAAATATCGGCGGAATACCACCTCCTTAGCGCAGTACTGTGACGATGTTGATGCTCTTTGTGAATTGATGGCATACTTCTCACTCAGTCATATTTTAACCAGTTTGATGATTTTCGTGGGCATCCCGAACTCCCCGAGACACTTAATTAGGCTCTCCCGGTGGACGCTGTCATAAGCATTATTAAAATCTACAAACAGCATATGAAGGTACTCAGTAAGCTGTCTTAATACAAACATGTGATCCATTATCGACAGGCCTGCAGTGAAACCTGCTTGGTACTCTCGGATCAGGTCTTCTGCAATCTCTTTGTTCCTTTCTAGCAAAGAATTGGTTAAAATTATGTAAGAGATGTCGAGCAGAGCTATTCCTTGTTGCAATTAATATAATTAATTTAACAATAATGCATTTCAGGCTCGTGGGGGCATGTTCCAATTGAGGTGCCTATAAATAATGAACCATTTTTTTTCCTATAAAAGCCTTCTTAATACGCTAGCAAAACTACCTTACACCGCGTTTAAAGTAAGTAAATTGAAAGAAGTACAATGGATCACCTGGCTTTAAATTGCGGAGGCTACTTTAGACAAGATTGAAATATTCAAAAATGATGACATTAAAGTGGGTTACGCCTTGTGTCTATTTCTAAGGAAACCCGAAACGACAGGTGAAGCCACGGCGGAATAGCCGTGCGAACTGAGGCGCCATGCTGCGGTGCGCGTGGCTGTTCGGCGTGGAGGATCGAGTCCTCCTTCGGGCATGGGTGTGTGTGTGTGTTGTCCTTAGGTTAGTTTAACTTAGTTTAGGTAGTTTGTAAGCTAGGGACTGATGACCCAGCAGTTATGTCCCACAGATTTACAAACATTTGAGTTTGTATTTCGACAAGTGAAACTAGTGAGAAAAAAATGTGAAATTAGATACGCGAGTAATTAGTAATTAAAACCTCACTAGTCCTGATTAAAATTATTTAAAATAATGTGATTTAGGTGAATCGAATTAGTCATTACCATTAAAACGACTGAAATTAAAAAGTAAAATGAAGGGGAACGGGTAAGAACCAAGTTACGACAAGAAATTACCGAAGCATGATGGGGTACGGCTCGAGATAAGAAGACGAATAGATTGTGGCACAAAGATTCGCCTGGCAGTGAGATGGTTAGCAGCCTTAAATTAAAAATGGAACCAAGTAATGGCGCTGATGACTGGAAACACCGAAAAATATTGGATGCAATGTAAAGTTTAGTAATGAAGCAATAAATTACACTTAAATGCAAACTTAGAAGTCCTTGAAGCAATAATTTGCTGGGCAGCTATAGACTAATTGTTTTGTGTGGTGATTCATAGTTTCTCTAGGATCAAAACAGATACCACTTTTATAGACTGGCATGTACGTCTCTATCTGCCTTCGAATGGATGGTGCGGTAAAATGTGCACTGTGAGAAAACTGACGACGGAATTCATCTTGTCTTTAGTCGTTCACAATTATTGGTTGAATTCAATTCAAGACCTCAAGTAGCACATGGGTTGGCGTCACTTATATACTCTTGTGCGAGATTACTGTCCTTAGTAACTTCTACGGATCACAAAGCTCACTTTAACACTGGTTTCCATTCGCTGTAAAGCAACCACGAATATTTCAGTTCTGAATTCATAAAATTACTAAGGTTTGCAACTCAGTCGCCGGGCGAAAAATTTTAGCGATACTGTTGTAACAATGCTTTGTTCTGTCTCAGGCTTCAGGCTGTTCACTTCTCGTGACCTTTAATCATTCCGACGAGTCTCCCTGTGTAGTTCCTCTTCGCAATCAGAAGCTTCATTAGTCTAGTTACCATATCGCAGGTGCTGATTATTATTGTTATTTCTACAGTGAGATTCTCAGATTCGGTTGATGAGCTCTGTGTTGATAAGTTACTTTTGTCTTGTAACAGCATAATTCACATATCCATTCCAAATCTGTTAAAACATGTGTGCAAGTTTGGAAGACGTCACCCATTTTCGCGAAGTTTTCATATTAAATCACTGACTTGTATCCGACAAGATTAGCCTGGGGAAAAATTGGAGCTAGGAATTGGTGCAATTTGCAATAAGAATAGGAAAAGCAAAACTTGTATATGCATCTTTTATTCATTTAGTCTTTGTTTGTATTTTTTGTTGTACTAATCATTTCATTATAGCTATTGGATGAATTTAGTTTTGTGTATAACAAGTTAGAAAGTAATTTAAGATATGAGTTTTGTAGCAGCAGGTTCTAGAAATCACTGCCCATTAACTTACAAAGAATTTGGAGGGACAGAAAATGTTGTTGACTGCCTTTCTACTGTAAAGAATTTACAACCACAGTCGGACGGTAGTGATTGTGACAGCTCTGTCGCCAGGACACCGTCGTTAGGACGTTTGGAAAACAACTATTGAGTGGCAAGTTTTGCAGTAAGTTACCCGTTTCAACACACTCGGGGTCTGCAAAAATAAAGTTGTCCACTCAGTTTGACTGGTGACATGAGACTTGCATTATAGAACACGCATAGCATATAAAAGACAGTTTCTTGTCCGTTCCATCCTGGTCAATGTACAACGTGATTTCAAACACGCTGTGTGGGAAACCAATGAGTCATCAAGAAAAGTATCTGATTCCTTCCTTCCACTGCCCAGATACTGTTACAAGCCATGTCACATGCCAGTTCGATGTTTGTTTCTAAATCTTTATAATTTTGAGTAAACTCTAATGTGACCCTCTGGTGAAAGCGATGAAGTTCCGTTTTCCTGATAGATACAAAAGGTGGTGATTTCCTGAACACTTTATTCTTAACCTCCTTGCTCTTCACATCGGGTTCCGGGGAGGCTGGCTCAAACAACAATTTCCTGAGTCATATACATTGTTTCATTACAACAGATATAGTAAGCAGAGAGCCGGATACCATCGTCAATAAAACACAATATTTCGGCATACCAACTGGCTGCCATCTTCAGGTGAGTGCGCTGATTACACTTACTCGCCGGAAAATGAGGCAGAACAAAAACAGCGGCCCCTTTACACACCGCTGACGACCCACCGCGCGTGCGCGAAACCAAAGTAGAGGTCCTCTAGGCGCAATAGAAGTAGTAGCGAGCCGGTGGAGAAAATCGGCAAAACGATGGGTCGAAACAAGAGTAGTTAAAAGAAACTACAAGTCGAAATGAAGACCGTTGTTGCTTAATATCAGGTAAGATTGGGTTCGAAGTTTTACTTAGAGGGAAGCCCTTGTCCCTATTCATAAATATATCGAATTTCCATGGATTCTTTAAGAACACATTCCCAGTAGCGGGAAGCAGGAGCAATCAGTTTTGTTTCATCATATAACATCTTGTGTCAATCATTCAATGTTCAGTAACAGCTAACTTTTCAGGTTGAAATAAACGAGTATGACGGTGAGGTTTCACACACCGATCCTGAATTGTGCGGATCGTATGGCCGGTGTCTTATCACAATAACATGGAATTCTATAAACACCGGGTTTCCTCGGTCCTAAATCATCTTTGACTGACCCAAGGAGGACCCTAGCCTTTGTTGATGGCATAAAAACACTTTTAATGTCTAATCTTCTTAAAATTCTTTAAATTTTCGAGGAATTATTCCCGACGAAAGGCAAAAAGGCAATAGACTTGTAGTTCTCCTCTAATGGTTCACAGTTTGGACCAAATTGAAACGCACAACAAATTTGTTAAGCACTAGAACGAGCCGAAACGCCTCAACCTGACACCAAAAAAGATTTAAAACATCTAAAATTTCCTGATCGAAAATTAAAATCACAAAGCGACCGACACGGCGCAGTTTCCACTATAAAAATATTATTTTGAAAAAATACTTTCATTTGTAATGTTAGACCGGTTTAGGTAATTCCTGCCATCAACATGAAATCAACAAAATATTTTACAGCAAAGCCTACAAGATAATATTTTTACTGACTACAGCAACGTCAGATTTACAGTAAATATTGCGATCGTTTAAAATAAAAATAAAAAAGATCCATATTACATCACGTAGTAAGCAATCCTTCATTTAATCCTTTTACATCCTAGTTGATGTAAAAGGGACAGCGTTTATATATATATATATATATATATATATATATATATATATATATATATATATATATATATATATAATCGATCAAAATATTTACTGTAAACTTGACATTTCTGTACTAAGTAAAAATGTTATTTTGTTGGCTTCGCTGTCAAATATTTTACTAATTTCCTGTTGGTGGCAGCACTTGCCGAAACCGGTTGAACATAACAAATAAAAGTATTTTATGTCTCTGGCACAAGAATCATTTTTTCAAAGTACATCTCGGCGATGTAATTGAACAAGTACCGGTGATAAAACTGTTCACCCAACAAAAATATATGTCCCCCTCGACGCTGTAGCATGTACGCGTTTCGATCTGTATAGCCATCACAAAATGAAAGGACTGTTATATTTTACGAGGACCACGTCAGTGGCGCGGTGCCGGCCGCGGTGGCCGAGGGGACTGAGGCGCTCCAGTCACGGTCTGTACGGCCACTACGGTCGGGGGTTCGAATCCCCCCTCGTGCATGGATATTTGTGCCGTCCTAGTTCGTAAGTAGTTCATAAGTAGTTTCTAAGTTTAGGGACTGATGACCCCGTAGTTAAGTCCCATAGACTATACAAACATTCTGAGTGGCGCGGTACAGACGCCGAGCGTTCTAACGCGCCTCACTGCACGCGGTTGCTCCCCGTCGGAGATTCTTAGTCTCCCTCAGGCATAGGTGTGTGTCTTCTCTATACGATGCTTTATACAGTTATAACATTTAGGCTTTCACGGCCGGTGTCTTTATTAATTAAAACTTCTGGGCTATGTTGCCGTGGTCCATACAAAAAACTACCTTCTAAAAACAAAATAAATAAAATAAGTAAATAAAAAAAATTTATAAAATAAAGAAAAATAAATAAATAAAAAATAAATTAATAAACCAACATAAACTAAAGACAACACAGACATCCAAGACCGAGAGAGGATTCGAACCACAGACGGGAAACGGCCACGCGCTTCGGAGCATAGCTCTTCAATGCGCTCGAAAACTTCACCGCGGCCTTTCTTCTCCCATTGTTTAGTTGCCTACTGCAAGCAATATCTTCAGAGATGTGTTAATACTCCTGATGGAACACAAAAGGAATTGTCGACTGGGACGCACCGACTAATCAGCTGTAGCGGAGTGATAGTCTCCAGTCCTTCAAAACTAAAAATGCGAGTGTAGATCAGTTGTGGCTCACTTTCAAAGACATAATATCAGTAGCAATAGAGAGATTTATACCAAATAAATTAATAAAAGAGGGGGCTGACCCCACGTGGTACACAAAACAGGTCAGATCACTGTTGCAGAAACAAAGAAAAACGCATGCAAAATTTAAAGACACAGAATCCGCAAGACTGGCAATCATTTACTGAAACTCGCAACCTAGCGCGCATTACAATGCGAGAAGCCTATAGTAGTTTCCACAACGAAATCCTGTCTCGTAATCTTGCAGAAAATCCTAAGAAATTCTGGTCATATGTGAAGTACACTAGCGGCAAAACAGAAACAATATCTTCACTACGCGATAGCAATGGTAATACTACCGACGACACTACTGCTAAGGCAGAATTACTAAACACAGCTTTCCGAAATTCTTTCACCAAAGAAGACGAAGTGAACACTCCAGTATTCAATCCAAGAACAGCTGCCAGCATGCGAAACTTATAAGTAGATGTTCCTGGAGTAGTAAAACAACTTAAGTCTCTAAACAAAAATAAATCTTCCGGGCCAGATTGTATACCAACTAGATTCCTCTCAGAGTATGCTGATGCAATAGCTCCGTACTTAGCTATAATTTACAACAGATCACTCAGGGAAAGATCCGTACCCAAAGACTGGAAAGTTGCCCAAGTGACTCCAATATTCAAGAAAGGCAATAGGAGTGATCCCCAAAATTACAGGCCTATCTCATTGACGTCGATTTGCAGTAGGATTTTGGAACATATACTTTGTTCGAATATTACGAACTACCTCGAAGAGAACGACCTATTAACCAATAGTCAGCACGGATTCAGAAAGTATCTCTCTTGCGAAACACAGCTTGCCCTTTATTCATTTGAAGTGTTAAGTGCCATCGACAAGAGATCTCAAATCGATTCCATATTTCTGGATTTCCGGAAGGCTTTCGACACTGTACCTCACAAGCGGCTTCTAATGAAATTGCGTGCTTATGGAATATCTCCCCAATTGTGCGATTGGATTCACGATTTCCTATCAGAAAGGACACAGTTCGTTGTAATTGACGGTAAGTCATCGAGTAAAACAGAAGTGATATCTGGCGTTCCACAGGGAAGCGTTATAGGTCCCCTACTCTTCCTCGTGTTTATAAACGATTTAGGAGATAATCTGAATAGCTCCCTTAAACTGTTCGCGGATGATGCTGTCGTTTATCGGTTAGTGAAGTCAACAGAGGATCAAAAGCAACTGCAAAGCGATTTAGACAAAATTTCTACTTGGTGCCAAAATTGGCAATTGACACTAAATAAAGAAAAGTGTGAAGTAATACACATGACCACTAAAAGAAATCCGCTGAACTTCAATTACGCGATAAATCAGTCAAACCTTAAGGTCGTAAATTCTACCAAATACCTAGGGGTTACATTACGAACAACTTTGACTGGAGAGAACACATAGAAAATATTGTGGGGAAGGCGAACCAAAGGTTACGTTTCATTGGCAGAACGCTTAGAAGATGCACCAGCTCCACCAAAGAGACTGCCTACATCACACTTGTGCGTCCTTTCCTGGAGTACTGTTGCCCCTTGTGGGACCCTCACCAGGTGGGACTGACGGAAGATATTGAGAAGGTTCAGAGAAGGGCAGCTCGTTTTGTTTTATCACGTCACGGGGGGGGGGGGGGAGCGTCACGGAAATGTTGCACGAATTGGGGTGGAAATCATTAAAAGAAAGACGTTATTCATTGCGGCGTGATCTGTTTGCGAAGTTTCAATCGCCGACTTTTAGTTCTGAATGTGAAAATATTTTGCTAGCACCCACCTCCTTAGGGAGACATGACCATCCCAATAAAATAAGAAAAATCAGATCGAAAACGGAACGATTTAGGTGTTCTTTCTTCCCGCGCGCTATTAGAGAATGGAACGGTAGAGAAAAGTTATGAAAGTGGTTAATGAACCCCCTGCCAGTCACTTAAATGTGATTTGCAGAGTATCTATGTAGATGTAGATGTACATGTCTTTACAAACGGAGATCATGAAATTAAATTCATTGTGCATCGCTACAACACTATGAGAAAGGATGATATTCACTATTCAAGGTTAAATCTAACTTTCGCTCTGAATGTGGTGAATTATGCTGCCACAAAACTCCTTCTAAAATGTAGATGAAGTTTTAGATAAAACTTTTAAAAAAATAATAAAAAATTAAAAAAACAACAAAAATGTATTAAAAATCCTTAAAATATTGTAGATAACATTTAAAAACTTACACGTTCCACATCATTACGAAATGTCGTATATATAATCTATGGAACAAGTATAAATCTAATCAAATCTAGTGAAATTAGCATGCTAGCCACTACCTCACATTATTATTACTCATGTATAAAGAACAATAATTTCAACAGAAAAGAAGTTTTGAAATTAAGATATGCACCAACGATGTGACAATCGATTACCTGTAACCGAGAGCGAGGCCATTGGTGAGAGATAACTTCATAGTCGACAGTACGTGTCAAGTGGAGCGCCCTCTATGCGCTCCTCCTTTACTTCAGTGAGGGAGGGCTAGCAGCCAGTCGCCGACTCACCCATGAAGATATTGCCCGCAGTAGGCACCGAAACGTTAGGAGAAGAATGTTTTACAGATGGACCACTGGCCATTAAGTTTTAATCATTCTAAGTAGTTTTTTTACTTTTTTTTAATCAGACCGAACTGCGTGGTCATCAGTCCGTAGCTTACAAACTACTTAAACCTAGGTAAACTAACCTAACGACAAACACACACACCCATGCCCCAGGGAGGAATCGAACCTCCATGGCGAGCAACCGCGCGCTCCGCAGCGAGACGCTTTAGACAGCTTTTTTTTTTTTTTTTTTTTTTTTTTTTTTTTTTTTTTTTGTCATACCAAAAAGGAAAAATAAATAAAGGGGCCTATGTGCCACCGCCACTTTTGCCGAAAAAAACAAAAACAAACTGTACCTCTTCAGGCGTTGGCTCCTGTCTATACCTATCCCAAGTCAAACTAACCTAGATACACTAAGTGGTAGGAGGAAAACATAGGAATGGGAAGGAGTTATTTGCAATTATTTAGTTATTTATTTTTATTTAGTTTTATTTCTTTATTGAAGTGTTCTATGTCTTGTTCTCTTTGTGCAGTTCTTCACACGCGTTCAGCGGGGAACATCCAAACTCGTATTCTCGATAATTTTTGTAAAGGTTCCGTTTTCAGTTCGTTCAGGACTCGTATCAACAAGAACATCGCATTAACTTCTCATAGTTTTAACGTTCCAGCTGGGAGGCGGATCGTGAAAGACGCTCCATAAAAAATTGGAAAAGGGCTGTTGGTATTTAGGATTACGAACGATAGCGCAATGGCGATCATTGAGATAAGTCCAGTAATCCAGTTCTGATTTGTCGTCGCGATCGAAAAGGTAGCGGACGGTGTGGCCGCGTATCCAGTTCACAGCGTTAGTTTTCGTGGCCGGGTAATAAATCGTGTCCGGGAATAGCAGCGTCTGGAAAGAGAGCTGCGCAGGTGTACGTCGGGTGACGAAAGCCAGAATGCGTTGTGCGAGTCTCCAGACGTCGGAGGACGGACCACATTCGGACCGGTAGTTGTCGGTGTCATCCACCTCACAGTGAAGACATAGGGGTGTGTCAGCGAGTCGGATACGGTGCAGGCGAAAACGGTTGACTTGTTTGTCGTTGACGGTGGTATACCAGGCGGACTGGAGCCGCTCGGCTACTCCACCGCGGCTATTCCAAGTAGTCTGGGGAATGATGACCAGAGCAGTTTGCTCCAATAGGTTTAGAAACATTTGGACATTTGGTGGCAATTCTTATCTTTCTCCCTTCAGAAGGACCTGTGATGTGACCTTTTGCAACGTATTGTCTCCCAAATAAATTGTGATATCTCCAGTCCGTCTTGACGCTGCATTTAGGGTAGACTGCAGTGTAGCTCGGTGCTGCAGGGTACCGGGCGATACCGGATCTCGTCGATACTCCCTAAGAAGCTTGCCCGGCCGGTGGGCCAGTGGGAAGAGCAAGTTGGCCGGCGCGCTCTTAATTAGAGCATTAGCCGGGGCTTAGCGGGCCGGGCCGGCGGTCAGAGGTAGCGGCCGCGCACGCGCGCGGCCCGGGATTGAAATGTGTGCAAAGTTGCCGGCCGACCGGGCCGCGCAGAGTTATTCGCCAACTTGCTGACCCCACCCACACCCCAATTACGGCCGCTCGGGCTCTGAGGCACCGTGCCAGAACCAAACGTGGCCGAGGTAACGGAGGGGTGGGAACGGGGGAGGGACGTGCGCTGGGTGTGCACCGCCCCCAGCCCGCCCGTGTCGCATCCGCAGCCCTAATGGCAGCAATAACGAACGGCCAGTAGTAGGCGCTGCCCGCCATAACGGCCTTCCATAGCGGTATCGCCAGCGTCACTGTGCCCACTGCCCACTGCCCGAGGACAGAAAGGACTGCGCCGGCCGGAAGCTCTCACATAAATCTCGCCCAGCAGTTAAATCCGATGTTCGTAGCGGGGAGCTGCAGCGGAAGTGTGGGATGACAAGTGTAGGCCGCTTACAGTGTGTGTCGGGGTGGTGTTATTGGCTGTGAGTGTGAGACGGATCACTTCTTTGGTACACCTGCTAAGTACTTATCAGTCCACCATATTTTCGCTTTTCTCTTTGGTTCCTGACCTGAAGATTGAACGCGGAGTATTTTTCAGAATCCATTTGTTGCAGATTAACAGGCACACAGTCAATAATTTGATCTAACATGTTTATTTCATAAGATTTCTGAATTGCAGTCGGCACATCAGTCTACCATATTTCGATTTTTCTCGTTGGTACCTAACCTTCTGAAGATTGGTCGCGGAGTATAGTATATTTTCAACTTTTCACAGCGTAAGGTGTAATCCAAGACCGTCTTGGACTCACTCTGATGATGGCCGAACAATACGCTGCCGAAATATTAGTGGAAGACGTTGAATTTGCACAGGTGCACGCCCGAAATTTATTCGGATACTTTAGTATTTTATAGTTTCCAAATGATAATCCAAGATCGCAAACTACCAATTTATTAAGTGACGACCGGTTTCGGTGCACTATGTCACCATCATCTGGTCATATATATATATATATATATATATATATATATATATATATATATAATCTGGTCATCTTGTTAAAAAATTTGGATATAAAATAAAAAGTGCAACATTGAACTTAGTCACTATATAAAAAATACTTAAGTTACAAACATGACAGCTTACAAAATTTTTGTATTTTGTATTTTGTGAGCTGTCATGTTTGTAACTTAAGTATTTTTTTATATAGTGACTAAGTGCAATGTTGTACTTCTTATTTTGTATCCCATTTTTTTAACAAGATGACCAGAATGATGGTGACATAGTGCACCGAAACCGGTCGTCACTTAATAAATTGGTAGTTTGCTATCTTGGCTTATCATTTGGAAACTATAAAACGAATTGATCGCCTCCACACCAGACGATGTCAGGTAATCTTAACTTTAGTATTTATTGGTTGCAGATTAACACCTACACAGCCAATAAGTTAGAGGTAATATTTTTATTCGATATGGTTTCGCTATTGCAACGTTACAACGTCGAGCTCCTGCCACGATATTTCGGCTGACAATCGTGCAGCCATCTTCAGGTGAGTGTCAGCCACGCACCTGAAGATAGCTGAACGATCGTCAGTAGAAATATTGCGGCAGGAGTACTCTACGTCGGTAAAACTTCAAGAATAACAATATCATTACTGATTATAACCAAAATTGCGAAACAGCTATGGATGTATTCCTCAGAACGATTTTTTTTCTTTTCTAAGGTACACCACATATACTGTGCTGCAAATGACATGACCTATGTGGCTCAGGTCGTGGAATAAAAACCGTTCACATTATAAAAAATGGTATGCCATCACAGTCATACTGTTTAGTCTCATTTCTCACTGTGAAATCACTTTTAATAATTTAAAGCGTAGTTTTTTTCATTTTCATTCCAAGACTTGGGTGATTTAGGTCACGACACTTGTAACACAGTATATAGAAAGCAACTCAGTAATTTTATCTTCGTTCTGTAGAAGACAACCTCAGGGATTAAGAACAATAAAAATATCACCTGCTACTTTGATTGGCTATGCGTTAGTTAATCAGAAGCTTTGTACAGATGCTGTTAACAGTCATGTTGGTTGACTAATTTAGGAAAAATACACATACATTCAGTGTTAGTGGTGATTGTACTAAATCGGTTTGATTATCATTTTTTAAAGTATGGTGTTCTACACTTCAGATACCTTTTTAATTTTTTAGGCCCAAATTGGGGTCGTATTCTGCCTGACTGGTGCAAGTCTTTTCTTTTTAGCCGACACCACTTCGGCGACTTGTGTATCAATGATGATGAACTGATGATTAAGATGACACAACACCCAGTCCGCGAGCGGAGAAAATGTCCGACCGTATAGGGTCCCCTGCATGGCAATCCACCACGCTGTCCAATAGACTACGGACACGGACATTTTGTGGTAAATTTTGAAAATATTTCACTGCTGAATGTTTTGGTACCATTGTAATATTTTTGTTATCTATAAATCAGTTTCACTCCTAATCAACAATAAGTCGAATTATAAAATTTATTGGTTGGTTAGCGAGTTCTTTCTCCTTTTTTGACGTAAGGCACCACCTCTTGAGGGCATCGGTTCCTAAATTTAAAAACTACTTTAACTTATGCTAAGGACAACACACACCCATGAAAATTTTATGAAAGAATTTTAGAAAGGGTAGCTCAGAAGGGACTATGCGAGTATCGTCATGTACTGCAGGATACGAATTATATACTTCAGTGACCAATTAGACGCAACTGCGATGAGAGTAAAGGACACTGAACACCCATGAGAGTGATATGTCACCTGATAGCATCATCATCATTTGGTTGTCTGCCGTTCGGCTCTCCATGCTGCTATGTCTTTTGCTATCATCTTCGTTCTTTGGTACCCTCCTAGTGGCTTGCTGACGTCATCCAGCATCTGGTACCTTCTTCTGCCCCTCCCTCTCTTTCCCGGAACACAACCCTCAATTGCCTCTTCCAGGAGGCAATCTCGTCTTAAGCTGTGGCCTAGCCAGTTTAATTTCTGTTCTTTATCGTCAGCAATGTCCTCCGTTCCTCTCCAACTCTATTCAGTACTTCTTCATTTCTGACTTTATCGATCCAGCTGATCTTCTCCATCCTACGCCATATCCACATTTCACGAGCTTCAATTTTCTTCTCATCTTGCTTTCTCAATATCCACGTTTCTGCTCCATATAAGGCCACACTCCATATTAGACACTTAAGCAGTCTCTTCCTTAATTCTTTGTTTAAACCACTGGTTAGCAGTCTTCTTTGCTTCGGGAACGCTTCTTTCGCCAGAGCCATTCTCGTTTTGATGTCTTGTTGGCAATTCATATCTTCCTTAATCCAACTTCCCAAATACTTGAATGCTGTCAAGTATTCTATGACCTCTGACTCAACTTGATTTTCGCTTTTTTTTTGTTTAAACCTATGACCATGCTTTCCGTTTCCTTTTTATTAATTTTCATGCCATATACTGTACAGGCTTAACTCAGATCATTTAGCATTTGAGTCAGTCTATCTTTATTTTCTGGAAGGATGACCATGTCGTCAGCAAATCTTATACAATCAATTTTCCTTCCACCTATCCTTACGCCTCTTGTCCCATCCAAACAGCTTACCTGTACTTCTTCCAGATAAATGTTAAATAAAACTGGAGAGAGACAACAGCCTTGTCTGACACCTCTTCCAGTCTTGCTGTCTTCACAGATCCCATTACCTATTTGTACTCGTGCCTTCTGTTTCTGGTACAGATTCGCAATTAATCTTCTCTCCCTCCATTTTACTCCCTTCCTTTTCAAGATGTCAAACAGCTTATCCCACTTCACTCTATCAAATGCCTTTTCTAGATCTATGAAGACAGCATACACTTCTTTAACCTTTTCAATATATCTTTCGCCGATGGTTCTTAGGAGTCCAATTGAATCTCGCGTTCCCTTTCCCCTTCTGAAACTATATTTTTCCTCTCCAAATCCTTCTTCCAGCGTTCCATAAAACCTCCTATTCAGAACTCGAAGAAGTACCTTTGCTGCTTGTTATATTAGGCTGATGTCCTGTGATCTTCACACTTTTTTAGCATTATTAGTCTTTGGGATTATTATACTTACGAGAAAGTCTTCTGGTCACTCTCCTTTGTCGTAGATGTGGTTGCAAAGAGAGGTCAACTCACTTTCGCCTGTTTCTTTTAAGCTCTTCAAGATTTCGGCTGGAATGTCATATACACCACACGCTTTGTTATTTTTAAGTTCTCCCAGTGCCTTTTTTCCTTCTAAACGTAAGATGGTATCTCCCTTTTCATCAATCGTTTACTGATTCTTCCTTCTCCATCGGTAGAACGGAAGGTCTTTGATCCGCTTCATATGGTGTATCGATGTATTCTTTCCATCTGTCCTGAACAGCACTGGGTCACGTAATAGAGTTCCTTCTTTCCCTTCTATTTGCACATTAGTTTTGCTCTTTCTTCCCTGAAATACTACTTCTTTGGCTACTCGATACATCTTTTCGTACTTGCCCTTTTTCTCTTGTCTCAATTTCTGAGCAGATTTCTATTCCCCATTTTTCTCTGGCCCGATGAGTTACTCTTCTCATCTCATTGTTCATTCGTCTTTATTGCCTCTTTCCTTCATCAGTTTGTGAATTTTTCCATTTTCTCCTTTCTGCCAGCTTCAAGATCATGTCGTCGGTAACCCATGGTTTCCTTCTCCGCTTGCACTTCACCCGACCAACAACTTCTCTACTGGTTGCTTTCAGGGTGTCTCTGAACTGGTTCCACTGCTCATTTATGGTCTCTGTCTTTTCTCTAATTTTCCACTTGTCTCGGAACTCTTCTTCAAGTTTTTTGGTTGTCCCTTTTTCCTTTAGAGCATCCAAGTTAAATTTTTCTTTCAATTTACCAACCAACATTCTTTTCAATCTAACCTGCACATCCGCTACAACCATATTGTGGTCGGATAGGAGGAAATTAAAAAGTACCATACTTACATCGACTTAAATACGAAACAAATTTGTAAACAACACACCTTCAGCCGTTAACGTTATGAGAGTTTTAAATTGACCAATTTCGATAATTCAATATTATACTCTTCAGACCGCTGCTCAGCACACATGAAGCATCTGCTGATGCCTGCAAAGTGGAACATCATTAGCATCTGCATACTAGTTTACCAATATAGACCCAGTATATAGGGTGAAATTCAACACATAGAAATTTGTGTGCTGAGGAGCGGAATAAATATATAAGAATATATAAGAATAATATATAAGAATAAGCGGAATAATATTGTTGTATTAATTGCCAAGACCGCTTATGTTACTTCATTAATTCAAAAACAGTTTCAGCAGAACTAACCGCCATCATCAGTTGACCTCACTTCATTAAACTGGACGTCATCGTCATCGTTGAAATGGGAATGTGCTCAAGTTATAAAATATGTCAACCTACTACTGAAACTGGTTACGAAATATTTTTTTTTCAACATGAGCGATCTTTACCATTAGTGTAACAAATCAAACCAAACAGAATTTGTAATTTATGATAATATTTGATTAGCGAAAGTGGTCAAATTAGAAGTCCCATAACGTAAAGAGCTGAGGCGTTTTAAAAATTGTCCCAAATCATTTTTGTTTAAGATCCACTTTCTATGTTATTTCTGTGCTGATGGTAAGCCAAGTGTACAAAACTAGTAACGTTTTATTTAACAGTGTTCACTTAAAATCACAGTCGTTGGTTTTTGATAGTGTCTACTCAGCTGAACGCTGTGTTATACAAACAAACGCGCACGCGCGCGCGCGCGCGCGCACACACACACACACACACACACGAGGAGGACTAGAACACACGGCGGATACGCCCCCAGTCCGCAGCATAACGCGCGTATGATTGCAGAAATGAGTTCTTCACAGATGAATCCCGCTTCAGAATGATTCTCGTAGCACATTAATCTGGAAAGAACATGGTAGCCGACGCGAGTACAGGACTATCGTAGAAAGGGACCAGTATGGTGGTGTACCTTCATGGTCCATGGTGGCATCAGGTGGACATCTTCCTTGGTGGTTTCAGGAACACATGTTTTCACAGCTGCAGTTTGACCACTGTTAATGGACGATAACGCCCGTCTTCATCACACTGATCTGGTGGACCAGTTCTTTCCAGATGAAGTTATTTATAGCGTGGACTGGATAGCGAGATCTGCGGATGTGAATCCTATAGAGTATTGCTGGCATGCATGAGGAAGGAGAAATGCATCAAGGCAACTTCCACCAACCCTCTAAAAACTGCGCATTGATCATTCGCAGTGCTGGGAACGATTTCCAAGAGACTGTTAGACCATGTGGTAGAGAGCATTCCACGTCTGTGTATTGCGTAAACTTGGTCTGCGTATTGTCGCATGTGAACTGTTTGTGTATGTTATCTGCCGGGGCGCAATTTGGGGACCAACCTGTAAGTAGCTAATACTTAAAAGTGTTATTAGTCCAACAGTAATAACCTTGTACGGTACTTGAACAACATCCATAAAGCGAACGAAGTACTGTATGTATCAAAATATTTGTAAAGTTCTTTTATCTGGATTCCAAACCAAAAACACATGCATCCTAAGATGAGCTTCCTATAGAATAATTACAGATGATGAATGTGCATTCATAAAAAAAAAAAAAAAAAAAAAAAAAAGGTTTGAAATATTGGGATGGTGGATTTGAGAGATTGCAGCTCACAGATTCGAAGAATATCCAGCCACTTTGTCATTTTTTTCTCGTTAGTTGATTAAAATAAAACGTGGAACCATGTCGCTATCAGTATGGTAAGTCGCAATCGCCCCCCCCCCCCTCTAAGTACGAAAGTGATGCTACCGTTTACTATTAATTCTCACCCCAATCAAAAACAGCGAAGTCAAGAAATTATTTTTGCCTTAGAAGCTGTAACTTTGTTTTCCAGAAAAAGTAATCAGTAACGCGGACATACCTCCTTATCAAAATATCAAAAGGATTGTTGCACAAACTGAGACTTAATGACACATAAAATGTCATACAACTAGTCCAAGCGTTAGAAAGATTCTGATAGCTACGCTACACCTTATAACAACACTGTGGGACGTAGATAAAAATAAAATTGTAAGAAAAATGTGAGTATGAATTAGGAAGTGAAAAACGAGGTTTGTTTGTTTGTATAGCTTATGGGACTTAACTGCGGGGTCATCAGTCCCTAAAATTACAAACTACTTATCAACTACCTTATATTAAGGACTGCACAAATATCCATGCCCGAGGGGAGATTCGAACCCCCGACCGTAGTGGCCATGCAGACCGTGACAGGAGCGCCTCAGTCCCCTCGGCCACCGCAGCAGGCAAGTTAAGAACGACTTTCAAGAAACGACATACCCGACAAAATTAAGAGCCAGAAAATGAAGTGGTAGAATTAAAAGTTTTACGTAAAGGTATTGTTTTAAATACTTCTCCCAGCTTCATTTCTTCCTCTCTCTCTCTCTCTCTCTCTCTCTCTCTCTCTCTCATCTCCTGTATTTTCTAACCGTTATGTGTCACCGTACACCCTGTTTACCGCTTATTGAGTTGTGAATGACAATTTTAATGCTGACGGAGCAATATAGTTAATTATGTGCAGTTTGCTAGTTCTCTGAGGTTATAAATAATAAATTAGCTGGCATCCCATCATCTTCAACTCATCATTTAATAGATAACAGTTCGTAGCTAATTGCAGCCTGAAGAGCAAGAAAAACGACTTGCTTGCTGTTTTCTGCGCTGGGAGAATTACGGAAGAAAACGACAGGTTAGCGAAGTAACTTTTAGAGTTGATGCAAGCTACTCACAGCGGTAGCAGCAACTAGGTACCTCACGTGTTCCGTAGACTTGTTACAACCAAGAACGGGTTCACGGTGTCCACATTAATATAGAGGAGGTTCAGTTAAAGGAAAATTAAGAAGAGAATAGGTAGGGATGTTCACATATGGGAAAAGTGGGGAGAGAACCAACAATTATCTCCTGCAATACTACAGTCAAAGTTAATCCCAATCCTACCTTAATCAACTATTATTATCTTCTTTTACCCTCCGTATATTCTGTAGATCAGTTACTGCGAAAATTGTATGCCTGTAATTGATTGCATTTGCAAAATTTTACAATGGAATAAAATTAAGGAAATCTGGTTCTACTAAACCGCAAAATGCATCAAAAGTTTTCAACCGACAAAACAGGACTTAATGTTAAGCAGACTCACACGTCCACATCACAGAGAGATGTGATATGGTCGACGGATTTCCGATGTAAAAAGCATCTTATCTCTTTTTGCTACACAAAACTCAAAGATAGATACATGTTGCACCGCCCGTTGTTCAGTGTAACCTGCAAAGCCTCTTGACGAGCCGAATAACAAAGTACAGTAGAGTCTCCATTATCCGATCTTCGGTTATCCGACCTTCTGTATTATCCGACCCTTTCATCGCGTCGGGACTGTACATAGTACCTTAGAGGCACTGTAGAAAAACTACTGCAGAAACTTGCTTTCCTCTTTAATGCTATGGACGAGGGAGAAGGCGTCGTAGAGAAGTTATACCTTATTAATTTGAAAGACGTAGCTTATGACGTGGTCCAATCTTGGAAGAGTGTTGCAGCAAATACAAATGCAAAATCCTGACAAATTTTAATACAACATAATTCTCCAAATGATGAAAACCAACAGCAGCAGACCGAACCCGGAAATTCTACCTTGGTTCAATTGTTACGAAAAGTTCCGGGATGTAATGACGCCACAGAAGTTGACGTAAATGAATGGATTGTACAAAAAGAAGAATTTCAAGTGACACATGAAGAAATAATCAACATGGTAAACGAAAAAGAAGAACAAGATGTACCGTAATATATAAATCCAAGTTTGCTGCTAACAATATTTATTCAGCTTGTGCAAATTGACTCCACTACAAGCTTGTTTCGGCTTTTGCCATTTTCAAATAGACGTTTAATTTTGACTGACGTCCATAAAGCATATTAGAGTAAGTGTCTTTTTGTGACAGGATGGTAAGGTCACGTTTTATCTCATTACTTTTTATATTTGACAGATATAGACACTGTTTACTCTGTTGATGCTTTATGTTTGTCTGTCAAATATAAAAAGTAATGAGATAAAATGTGACCTTACCATTTTGTCACAAAAAGACACTTACTCTAATATGCTTTATGGACGTCAGTCAAACTTAAACGGCCGGCCGCGGTGGCCGAGGAGACTGAGATGCTTCAGTCACGGTCTGCACGGTCGGGGGGTTCGAATCCCCCCTCGGGCATGGATATTTGTGCCGTCCTTAGGATAAGCTAGATGATAAGTAGTTTGTAAGTTTATGGACTGATGATTCCGTAGTTAAGTCCCATAAGCTATACAAACATTTGATCTGAAACTTAAACGTCCACTTGAAAATGGCAAAAGCCGAAACAAGCTTTTAGTGGAGTCAATTTGCACAAGCTGAATAAATATTGTTAGCAGCAAGATTGGATTTATATATTACGATATGCCATATTTTGACTTTGTATATGCTGCGGGTCCAGTAGAGAAGAAAAGAACAAGATGATGACGAAGCAGATGTAGTGGAGGAAAGTGCGCCCAAGATTTCTCACAACGAGGGACACAAAGCCTTAAAAACTGCTTTAAAATATGTACTGCAGCTGGAGGAAACATCGTCTACATAGGTTTTACTTCATAAAGAGACTACGTGATTTAGACAAAAAAAAAAAAAAAAAAAAAAATGCCAAACAGCAGGCTAACAAACGACACTTACTAACTTCTTTACACAGATTTAAATATGTGTTTGTAGTTCAATGAAGTCAACAGTGGACTGCTAGACGTAAGTAAATATCTATTCACTCTGATTTGATTTTTATTGTATTAAATTTTAACTCATTTTTTGTGTAATGTAATATCTTATCACTTTTCTTTGTGTGCCGTCTAATGTATTTGAACGCTACATTGAGTTCATGACGCGAATTTAATAAATTTTCTATGTTAAAATAAATATTTCAAACTTATTAAGGTTGTTTTTTTTTTCATTATTTCGCGTGTTATCTGATCTTACTGCTTATCCGACCTTGCCGCGGCCGGTTTAGGTCGGATAATCGAGATTCTACTGTAATTGGCCTGTTTGTCCAGTACCGGCGTAAGGGCAGGGCGAGTCGGGCGACCGCCCGGGGCGACAAATTTTAGGGGAGTTTGGGGGCGCCAAAATCCTTGCTAAATTTATATAATTGTAAACAGTTAACTAGAAAATAACTTTTTCATAAATTGTCGTAGCAACATTGGTTAGCCGGCCGCGGTGGCCGAGGGGACTGAGGCGCTCCTGTCACGGTCTACACGGCCACTACTGTCGGGGGTTCGAATTCCCCCTAGGGCATGGATATTTGTGCCGTCCTTAGTCTTAGCTAGTTCATAATTAGTTTGTAAGCTTAGGGACTGATGACCCCGTAGATAAGTCCCATAAGTTCTACAAACATTTGAATTTGAATTTGAACTTTGGTTACTACCTCTTGCCATAGGCCTCACTCTTTATAACAACCCCGGTTTCTTCTTGAATCTCCTATAAACGAAATCCTTTCATACTTCACCATATTTGTCTATAAAAAATCTCCGCTGACAAAGCTAAAGGCTGTTATTGAGATTTGGGAGTGTTGACCGACAATGACACATTCTGACAATTACAACCGCCGCGGTACCGACAATTGCACTCCTTGCAACAGAGCTATGTCGGCCGCTCTAGCAATACACACAAACAATATTGAGTTACCGGCAAATTAGTCCTGTTTATACTGTCAAAGTCTCGTGAGAGAAAATTATAACTAGGAAGTCATGTACATGTAGTGCAGGCTTCATGGTGTGCGTGTTCTTCTTTTGTCTCCTGAATTTCAACTCTTAGTAGAAGAATCGTTGCGTTAATGTGTTCTTTATCAATATGTCGGAAAAAGAAGCCTTCTGGAAATGTATACAGAAAAGGAAGAGCACGATTAGCGGCTGAAAATGAGAAACAGGCAGAAGCATTAAAGAAATTCTTTCGTACTCCTGAAACAGACAATAATGGAAATTAAAACGAAGAACCAGAGAATGAGGAAACCAGCAAGAAATCAACAAGTATTCCAGAAGATAACAAGGCAGTACAGGTAAGTAGGCCTACATTACGTAACATATTTTCGTTTTATTACGTTAAATAGAGAAGAGGTGTTTACACACGTAGCGACTTAGCAGGCTGGGGTGGATAGGGTGGCGGCCTCTCAGATAGGCGGCGAACTTCAGGCTCAAAGAAAGTTCTTTCCCCATTGATATAAGTAGAAATAATTACATTATATACAAACACTGATGTACCAAGCGATAAGACTTTTGCGCGTTAGATGTGTATTAACCGACTTTAATTAAAGACTTCCCAGAGAAAAAGGCACGAAAAGTTAACTTTACTTAGCTTTATAAACAACTCAAAGGACAATTTGCATTAAAACTGTATAAATATATAAAATTATATTACTCGTTGTATTATTTGTATTACGAAATCTTTGTACAACGCTGTTACAATATATATTTGTATATTCTTTTGTTCATATATGTGTTCTCTTTCGCAGTTAACAAGGTTGTTGTATATATGTGTAAATAAATGTTGTATCGCATCGTCAATCTTCATTTTATATAAGTCGTTATTTCTTGAATCGTGCTGTAAATTTCTAATTAGTGACGTAGAATATTCTGCATGCTCATGAGTAAATAATTGTTTCGTATATCGTTAACCAAAATTTACTCTGTGTGTTTAACTGACAAAGAGCATAACAAATTTAAAGTCAGTAATACAAATCGGTTTAACACGAATTATATACAGAAGGATGGAAAAGCTGGTAGAAGCCGACCTCGGTGAAGATCAGTTTGGGTTCAGGAGGAATGTCGGAACACGGGAGGCAATACTCACTTTACGGCTTATCCTAGAAGATAGATTAAGAAAAGGCAAACCTACATTTCTAGCTTTAGTAGATTTGGAGAAGGCTTTTGACAATGTTGATTGGAATAAACTCTTTCAAGTTCTGAAGCAAGCAGGAGTAACATATTGGCAGCGTAAGATTATTTACAACTTGTACAAAAACCAGACAGCGGTTGTCAGAGTTGAAGGGCATGAAAGGGATGCAGTGCTTGGAAAGGGAGTAAGACAGGGTTGTAGTCTTTCTCCACTGTTATTCAATTTGTTCATTGAGGAAGCTATAAAGGAAAGCAAGGAGAAATTTGGAGAAGGAATTAAAGTTCAGGGTGTCACATACAGCAAAGGACCTGGAAGAGCAATTGAACGGAATCGGCAGTGTGCTGAAAGGTGCATATAAGATGAACATTAACAAGAGCAGAAGTAGGGTAATGGAGTGCAGTGTAAGAAAATCAGGTGAGGCTGAAGGAATTAGATTGGGTAACGAAGCAACAAAGGAGGTAGATGAGTTTTGTTACTTGGGCAGTAAAATAACAAATGATGGTCGCGGTACAGAGGATATAAAATGCAGAATGGCGATGGGTAGAAAAACGTTCTTGAAAAAGAGAGATTTGTTAACATCGAATATTGATTGAGTGTTGCCTTGTATGGGAGTGAGACATGGACGATAAACAGTGCAGAGAGACAGAGGTTTGAGGCTTTAGAAATATGGTGCTACAGAAGAATGCTGAAGATTAGGTGGGTGGATCGCGTAACTAATGAGGAGGTACTGAATTGGGGAGAAAAGAAATTTCTGGCATACCTTGACTAAAAGAAGGGATAGATTGGTAGGACACATTCTTAGACATCAAGGAATTGTGAATTTAGCGTTGGAGGGAAGTGTGTGGGGTAAAAACCGCAGACGAAGACCAAGAGATGGATGCAGTAAGCAGATTCAGACAGATGTAGGTTGCCGTTCTTATGTGGAGATGAAGAGGCTTGCTCAGGATAGGGTATTGTGGAGAGCTGCATCAAACCAGTCTCCGGACTGAAGACCACAACAACAACACAATACAAATGGGTTGTAGGGGGCGCCATATGGATTCTTTTCCCGGGTGATATTTTCCCCTTCCGCCGGCCCAGTGTATTTCCTTTGATGTGAGAACCAGGCCTCCATCTTCCCTGATAGCTTCGGTACCTGTTACGGGACCTACCGCGGAGAGGCGCGTGTACCGCGGCCGTGTTTGCAGGAGGAAGCTAACACGGTAATGACACCTTTGTCGGAGGGTGAGGGATGTCCATCACGGCCGCATCCGGCGCTAATGGGAGCCGGGCTTCCCGCTCGGCTCCTGATGAGATGGCCGCCCCGCCCCGCCCACCCCTGCGATCCACTCCAGCCGGTGTGGCGCACCGCGGAACTAATTAGGCCTACGACAACGTGTCCCGACCGCGACGCCGCAGCGCGAGCACCGGGCGGGCTGCCGCAGGCAGATTACCGTCAAGGACCCTGTGGCGGTACTGGCTTGTAAACCAGCAGCAATTTCTGTATTGTATTTCATAATTTTATTTACCTGTATGGAACAGTAGAAAGTAGCGTGAGCAAGATAGTAGACGGATGGTACTGTAAGTACGGTCCCGTGGGAAAACTCTGCCCCTTTCTCTAAGACTGATATGATTGGCTGTTGCTACATCTTTTCGCGCTACACCTCCCAGCTATTTTGATAATTATTTAATAAATAAAATTTCAGTTATTAATTTTGTGTTAATTGTTTATGATTACTCTATTGTTTTGTAGATTTATTAGATTAAATATTTTAGGTAAAGAGTGAGTGTGATGTTCTAGAAGTGTCGGTTGGCGGCCGAAACGCTAGGCGGTAGCATGGATTTCTTTTTTTTTTTTATTTCTTTTTTTATTTATTTTTAATTTTTTTATTTTATTTATTTTTTTTATTTTATTTTTTTAGTTTATGGGTCATCAGTCCCTAAACTTAGAAACTTCTTATGACGAAATAGGACGGCACAAATATCCATGCCCGAGGGGGGTTTCGAACCTCCAACCGTGACTGGAGCGCCTCAGTCCCCTCGGCCACCGCGGCCGGCGCGATAGCGTGGAGCCCAGCTCCACTGCTAGTTAGTTCACTGCGAGCCCCGGCACAGTAAACATCTATCGGCACTTGCGATAACTAATCTTTTATTAATCGGTCGGTAATGGGGCTAAAATATTTGCAAAGTGCGTGCAATGTATGTCAAAGTGTGTTATGACTTCTAATTTCGTGAATTTTGTAAACTAATATTGACGTCAACATGCAGTTTGTGGCTTCTGTATTCGTGTGATTGGTAAAAGTAAAAGACCCGTTGGCATCTCTAAAGGAATTCATCGACTTCGTTAATGGTAGAAAGCCACAGCATCGACCACTTTGAATTTCAGCCTCACCTCAGGAATCTTCGAGTCTAAGACCTGTGTGCTGCTTCTGCGCTGGGGACATCTACGAGAGAGAAGACACCAGGTTAGTCAAAATATTACGTGACAACCACCTACGGGCCTATTCCTACTAGACGAGTTAGCACGCTCCTCGCGGTAACGTGAGTGAGGTAAAGGAAAGATTGGAAAGTGTCAAGGAAACTGTCACAAGTGGACTTGATAATATAAACTTTAAACATATCATTGAAAGGTTTAAAGAAATTTTTTTTCCTATCTCCACTCCCGCCCTAACCCACTGCGAGGCTTCACTGCTGAATCGCCGATAGTACTAGTGGTCTCAAAGAAAATCATGTGCAAGTGACGTGATGAAGTGATGAATGCTATCGATAAGGGATGTCAAATAGATTCCGTATTTCTAGATTTTCGGAAGGCCTTTGACAGTGTACCACACAAGCGTCTTCTAATCAAATTGCGTGCTTACGGAATATCGCCACAGTTGTGCGACTGAATTCATGATTTCCTGTCAGGAAGGTTACAGTACGTTCTAACGGACGGTAAGTCGTCGAGTAGAAAAGAAGCTATATCTGGCGTTCCCCAGGGAAGTGTTTTAGGGCCCCTACTGTTCCTTATTTTTACAAACGATTTGGGAGACAATCTGAGTAGCTCTCTTACAAGGAGACCACATGGTAGGTTAAGTTCACAACTTAAATAACAATCAGCCAAAGCCATTCGACGCAACTCTCGAACATTCTAGATAAAATAGACTTCGTAGTTTTGCATGTACCAGTAAGTAGCAATAACTAAAACAGTTGCAGCATCTACCGGTGTAGCTCAGGCAGTAGCGTCGTGGACCCACAACCATAGGATCAGTCGTTCGAATCCTGCAGTGAGGGGACATTTTTGGATACTTGTGTTTGAACACTTACACGATTTTAATATCTAATGATGCTTTTTACAAAAATTCAGGTATTTTTCCTAATTTTCCGTCGTTAATAATTATGGCTTCAATAAAAAAAAAAAGAACAAAAAAAAGTGTTACATTTATTTACAGTGCCTATTGGCTCCATTATTAGTCTTTGATTGTTCAGTTTGTGAAGAGCTATGACGCTATTTTTTGGAAACTGATCTCCACAACTACTAATGGTTTTCCAAGCTGCTAACGTGCTTAACCATCGTTTCAGGTGACGAAAAGGTGTTCATCTGGCCTACAGTCACATAAACCGAAACTGACATAACACGTAGAATGTTTTACACATCTGAATTTGAAAGGGAATAAAAATTCTGTCACAACGGAATTCGAACCACCGATTCTGGGGTTATGAGGCCAGAATGCTATCACCTGAGCTAACCTGACAAATGCCAGAACAGATTTAGTTTTTTCTTCATACGTGTACATGCCAAACTTCGAAGCCGATTTTCTCGAGAATTTTTGAGAGTTGCATCGAAAGGTTTTGGCTGTTTGTTATTCGAGTTATGTACTTCACGCACCATAAATATCAAAAGATTTTATAATCCGATACCCATGTGGTCTTCTTGTTAGACTGTTGTCAGATGATGCAGTCATAAATCGGTTAGTAAAGTCACCAAAAGATCAAAATGAACTGCAAAACGATTTAGATAAGATATCTACATGGTGCTAAAAGTGGCAATTGACCAAGTGTGAGGTCATCAATATGACCACTAAAAGAAATCCGTTAAACTTCAGTTATACGATAAATCAGTCAAATCTACAGACCGTCAATTCTACTAAATACCAAGGAGAAACAATTACGAACAACTAAAATCAGAAAGAACACACAGAAAATCTTGTAGGGAAGGCGAACCAAAGACTACGTTTCATTGGCAGAACGCTTAGAAGATGCAATAGTTCTACTAATGAAACTACCTACACTAAACTTTTGCGTCCTATTTTGGAGTATTGCTGCGCATTGTGGGATCCAAACCAGTTGGGACTGACGGAAGATTTAGAGAAAATTCACAGAAGGGTAGCTCGTTTAGTATTATCGCGATATATGGGAGAGAGTGTCACGGAAATGATGCTCGAATTGAGGAGGAAATTATTAAAAGAAAGGGTTATTTGTTGCGGCGAGATCTATTTTCGAAATTTCTTTCACCAACATTCTCTTCAGAATGCGAACGTATATTGTTAGCACCCACCTCTCTAGGGAGGCATGACCATCATAATGATCGAAATCAGAAAAATTTTGGTGTTCCTTTTTCCCCGCGAGCTATTAGAGAGTGGAACCATAGAGAAAAATAATAAAAGTGGTTTGATGAACCATCTGCCATGCACTTCATTGTGATTTGAAGAGTATCCATGTAGTGGCATGACGTTGGAATATAAGCTTCACGCGCAAAATGCCAGTAACATTCTTGAAGGAGGAAAATGGGCACTTTCTTCTTCTTGCATTCTTGCATCGTTATTCCCAATTGAGGAGCACGGTTAAACCAGAATAGCTGATATGTTGGCCTTATTTTCCTACCAAAATCGCTTCATCGTCTCTCTGAGCTGCTTCCTTAGGTTTTTTTTTCCCAGAATGTAGTGATGTAGTGGCCCAGGTGCTGGGTCTGTCCTCAAATTGATGTTTGTCGACTGAGGTTCTGAATTGACATGTTTCCAGTGCAGTGTCTTCTGTCTATTTGAGGGCCAGGATGAGATTTCTTTCAGCCAGTCTGTTAGTTATTCGTTCTGATAATGTGACTATTAATCAACAGGTGAGGCAGCAATAATTCTGTCCCTCAGTTCTTTGACGAGAGACAGTGTGGGATTCCAAGGAGAATTTAAACAAAAACCACCATCTATGTTTATAAGGTAGCTTGCTTGTTTAATTTCAACAGCTTCCTTAATAACACTATCCCAATAGGTGGAAGTGGATGCCCGAATCTCCGTTGTATTCCATAGGATAACCGGCGCCAAGACATTGTTCTGCAACAGCGGATTTGTTTGGCTGTTGTAAGGCGTGTAACGTCTGTGTTCAATACACCTGTCTTCCACAGTCCTGATTGTGTGACCAATATATGACATGCCACAACTGCAAGGAAAACACCTGGCTTACGCAAACCAAGATCATCCTTTACGGACCCCAACAGGAGCTCAGAAGGTGGACGAAAAACATATTTCACATCATATTTCCGCAAAATACGACCTATATTGTTGGAAATGTTTCCTGATTAAGGCAAAAAGGCCACCGATTTAGGTGCCACTTCATTACCCGTTACACAGAAGGCTGAGAGCGCAATGCACGTTTTATCTGTCTCTCACTTTAACCATTGTGACGAAAGGTGACCTGGGACAACTCAGCTAACAAACTTTCAGGAACTGAAATGACTTGGGCCCTGTGAAACAAGGTACGAAGTACTCCTTCACGATGAGCTAGATGGTGACAAAGATAAGCTCGCAGATACAAATCAGTGTGAGTTGGTTTCCTATAAACAGCATGTTCCAATGCACCATCAACCTTCCTTCTGACGAGCACATCAAGGAAAGAAAGATAGTCATTCTTTTTCACCTCATTAGTGAACTGAATTTTCGGGTGGATTGAATTTAGGTGATAAAAAACCGTTTAAATTCTCATTACCATGAGGTCAAGTCGTCAACGTATCTGAAAAAAAAAAAAAAAAAAAAAAAAAACACGCAGGTTTCAGAGTCGCTGACTCTAAACAACGTTCCTCGAAATCCTCCATAAACAAATTGGTCACAATATGTGACAATTGGCGTCCATTACAACTCCATCAATTTGTTTGTAGTACTGACCATTGAATACAAAGTAAGAGAAATTCAGCACATGTCGAGAAAGGTTTGTTAACTCAATTAGCTGCAACGAATCTGCTAGAGGACCTGCAGTGATTTGTACTGTTATCTTCCTTGTATACCCTTTGCAAACCGAGGTATTAAATGCGCTTGCACATTGCTTTCTTGAGTGGGTTTGCCTTGAGAATGGCAGGGTGTGCTCTTGTCGAAATATCGGCGGTTGCCGACAACGTCACCCGGCAGCATACCCGTAAGTTGTTTGAACATTCATTAGGACGGGCAAAGTTAAGCTTTCACAAGACTTTCACTATTTGCATGTTATTCTTACCAGGCAAGACAGACAAGCATCAGCTATGACTGTTTAGGCAGTCACTATAGTAAGTGTTGTGCTACTAAATAGTGAAACAAAAGGGATAGAGGAACACCTTAACAGCATCTGCCTACATCCTTCCAATATATATATATATATATATATATATATATATATATATATATATATATATATATAAAACAAAAAAACAAAAAAGACGAAAAAAGTTGCTTAACATGACGTCCCCAGTATAACGGACTGCCACCTGTCTGTTAGACCCAATATAAATGTATCATAATTATGGCGACACTTGGTGATCTTGCTCCTTATGTCACTATATTTATCTGTGCTAAGATGGTGTAAGTGAAAATTCCTTCTACCCTAAGGAAACTGCAGTCTAATGGAATTTGAATCTTCCATCATCATATTGAAACAGAGTGGAGGTGAAGATTTGTTTCACCAGTCGAGATAGTACATTAGAATCACATGTGCTTTTGCGTAATTCCTTACTAATAATTTCCTGCCTCTTATCCGGCTAATCAATGTATATAAAAGAAACATATCCTTTGTGACGTTTTTCGATCCTATTGTTGTTCAAATTACTTATTATTTATTTTGTATTAATTACATTCTTATAGGTTAATAGAAAATCAAATGTTCTGTTTGCTACATATTACAATAAAATTATAACTTTACAAGGGATAAGCCTTGGAAAGACATTGTAAATTCGAACTTCCTGAAGAAAAATGTAGTATATTTTGATTTCACCATTAATAAGACAAACAAGGAGTGCTAACGTATGTGAGATTACCGCCCAATAGAAATACTGGTAATTAATAGCATTTGATAATTAAACAGTATGAAGTTCACTGCAAACATTGACCATGCCAATGCACTAAATGTTACAAAATTTTAATCTTATTAATTATGGTACCAATGTATGTACACAGTTGGGTGACAACATTTATAGTTAGGCCATAGGTAGAAATTCTCCACGTTGAGATTTGCTGTGTGCTTGTAGCTGACGGGAGGCGAGCGAGCAGGCCGATGTTGGTGGCTTGTTCCAACTTAGGATTTTACAGTTCGTTTCCGGTGAGGGGAGAGAGGGACAATGGCGAGTGCCAGGCACAGTGCAGTGCACAAATATTGTAATACTACTGGCATTTGAAGTAATACGATGCAGTTAGGAACCTTTAAGGCCCTCATTACAAAATAGCCTGTTGATAAATAAACAATACATTAGCTGATATAGTCACATCTAACATATTATGAAAAGTAATAAATTACCAACGAAGACAAGACAGTTACACAATTAGCATGGCAATGTTTGTTTATAAAAGTAATATATTAACTATTTTTCATTTTATTTTCAATCAATCTTTTGTATTTTACCTTGAAATATTCAGTTAAACCAGTTATCTGTGATATAAGCAAGCTAAGATACAAAATGAATTCTTGAACAGGCCAAACTATGTGAAAGGGAGACAGAGCATGAAGGAATTTTGTCAGGAGGAACTTGAGAAACTAGTGCATTTAGGTACACCTTTGAGTCTTTTAGCAGTAATCTCCACTTTGTGTAGGAGGTTACCTGCAGATTTGCATTGGCAGTTAATTCACCATCTCACAGATTCAGCTGAGAATTTCATTGAATTTGTTGAAAAGATAGACCAGGGTTTAGTTATGGAACGACAGCTCAGGGGAACACAGAATGTGAACCACAATGAAAACAGAGGCAGTAGAAATGTGGGTCATAACCAGGGAAACCACAATAGAGAGAGGAATTTAAATGAAAATTGGAGAGGTAACAATAACAGAGGAGACAACTGGGATAATAGAAGCCAGAGGGAAACATGGGAAAATGATAGGAGAAATCAAAGGCAGGAAGGTGGAAATAGGAATGGGGATAACAGTAGGAGAGAAAATCTGAGACAAAATCAGGGAAACTAAGATTTGTTCCAAATGAGGTCCGTTTTGGGACAAGGATCTATTGTAATAACAGGACCAGAAGATGGGATAGCAGGGGATCAAGTGACCATAATTACAGTAGGAATAGAGATGGGGAGAGAAGGGAGGAAAAACTATGTCACATGGACAGAGATAATGATAGGAAAGAGGAAGTAGGAGTTCACAAGGGCAAGGATAAAGAAAAGAGGGGAGAAAACATAAATAGAGTAAACAAGGAAAGGGAGAAGAGAGAGGAAAGTATGTGTCAAATGGATGCTGTTATAGGTAGTGAGGAAATTTTTGGGGATTGATTTAGGCAACATGACAAAAGAAAGGCAAACAGGAGGAGAATGATAGAAACAAGGACAATAAAGGAGAGTATAATGTAAGAAATTTATTTCATAATAACATTAAAGAAGATAAAAACAGTATTGGGTTAGCCTTAGTTTTGGATAGGTCAGAGGCACAAGTGTTGACTGAATGTGAAAGTGAGAATGTAAATATTGATGGTACTGGAGCCAGCATAGATGGTGTTGAGTGTGTGAATGAGAATGAATGGAGTTCTGAATTTAAAAAAAAATTAAATGTGATCCAGTAAAAACATTAAATGGCACTGGGTCTAGTATGAATAATGAGAGAAGTGTGAATGTTTCTGAAGTAGGTGAAATTGTCAATGCTGATGTACACCCACCTGTAACTGATGATGTGTTGGGACAGGACAGAGGTATTATTGAGAAGATAAAGTGGATTAGGAAGTGGGCACCAGATGATTGGCTATTACACAAATATGAGTATTTGGACCGATTTGGGAAGCAATGTAATAGGGATCAAACTTACTATAGCCAGGTAAAAGACTTAGTGAGTGGGGAGAATGAATACAATGAATTAAGGGGACTAGGCATGTGTGCTGTAGGACAAAATGAAGGATTTGGTGTATTACAGGAGGGGATAGATAATAATAATGAGAGTGTACAAACTTTTGTAGTATACAACAATGAAAATTGTAAGGAAATGGATTGTGATGGTGTAGGAGCAGGGTGGATTGATAAAGAAGTAAGTGAATATGGTCCAGATGATTGGGTCCATTTCCTTGGACATTTAAAATCAGTGGAGCCAGTGACATGGATAGAAGAGAAATATGGGTATGCAAGGAAACTTGGGGAGTTGAGTGCAATAAACCCAGAATTTGGGAAAGCATTCAGTGAAATATTTGAAAATGATGAGGACATACAACCATATTGTTATGTAGGGGAAATAAATACTATGGTTAAGAACTGTATGCAAGAAATTGAGGAGGATTTGTTGGCAGAAAATGAACTTGAGGAAGATGTTATTGAAAATGTACAGCTCATTATAAATGTTAAGGTAGAAGAGGTTAGTGAAACTGCATTGATTGATACTGGAAGTACAATTAGTGGTATTTCAGAGGATTTCTACAATCAAATCAAAGTACAGGGACAGTAGAGTTTCCAGTTACTGGGGTACGGATAAAGAATGCTACTGGCAGTTATAGCAAACCAGTGAATAAGGAAGTACTGTTAGACTTGATGATTGAGGATGAATTATTTAGTCGAGGTGTACTTGTCATAAAGGGACTTTGCTTAAATTTAGTGTTGGGAAATGATTTTTTGTGCAAATATGGGGCACAACTAGACTATAAGGACAAGGCTATAAAATTGAATGTAGGGTGTCATATGAAGAAGATTAAATTTAAGAACTCTGTTGATAAAAAGAATCTGATGGCATGCATACAGATAGCACAATTTGTTGTGAATGAAGCTGAAGTTGAGGAAGAAATATGGAAGAAGGTAGATGAGACAAAGGGGATAAGTGAAAGTCAAAAGGGGGAATTGTATTATTTATTGTCTAGGTATAAGAATGTGTTTTCTGAAAAGCCAGGAAAAATCTTAGATTTTGAATATGAAATTAGGGTAAAACCACCTGAACCAGTTAAAGCTAAGCCTTATGCTATAGCCATATCTGAAAGGGAATCAGTCATAACTGAATTACAACGGATGCTGGACTGGGGCATAATTGAAAGATGTAGAAGCGAGTACAGCATTCCCATGGTAGTGGTAAAAAAGAAGGACAAATCTGTGCGGTTAGTGTTAGACGCCAGAAAATTAAACAAAATTATAGTTCCTGAAACAGATCATCCAGAGAACATGGATGAACTGATTCAAGGGTTCCATAATGTGAAACTTATGACCAGCATGGATCTGACTGCCAGATTTTGGCAGGTGCCGCTGGCCGTTGAGAGCAGGAAATACACGGCTTTCTTATTTGAAGGCAGGGACTATCAATATAAGGTTGTTCCTTTTGGTTTGTGTATTTCTGTTGCTGTTTTCATTAGAGCTCTGAGTTATTTGTTGGGAGATGAACTGATGAGAAGGCTTACAATTTATGTGGATGACATATTGGTTGCTACAGCTACTTGGAAGGAGCATTACCGTTTATTGCAGGATGTTTTTACAGCTTTACTTGAAGGGGGTATGACACTCAAGCTTAAAAAGTGTGAATTTGTGAAAGCAGAAATAAACTTTTTAGGTCATGTGTTATCTTCAGAAGGATTTATGCCTAATGGGGATAAGATTAAGGCAATAGCAGAATGTGCAAAACCTAAGAACCGGAAGCAGTTAAAATCGTTTCTCGGCATGGCTAGTTTCTACAGAAAATACATAAGTAATCAAAGCCTGAATTCTCCAAATTTGTTACGGTTATTGAAGAAAAATGTGTCCTGGGTGTGGTCTGATGAATGTTATAGGGATTTTGAAAGAATCAAAACCAGTCTGTGCAATAGCAAACTCTTACATTACCCAGACATATCTCTTCCATTTTACTTAGCCACAGACAGCTCAGACTATGGAATAGGAGTTGCTCTCTTTCAAAGAAAAGAAGTGGATGGTGAGATTGAACACAGAAGCATATCATTTGCAAGCAGGGTCCTATCAAAACATGAGCGGAGATATGGTATTTCGGAGAAGGAACTTTTGGCTATAGTTTGGGGTTTTCTGAAATTCAGAATTTACGTGCAAGGTCATGAGACAATTGTTATGACTGACCATAAGGCATTGAGCTATTTGCAGGATTGTAAGTTACTAAATCAAAGGCTGGCACGTTGGGCACTAATACTCCAACAATTCCAGTATAAGATAGAATACATAAAGGGAACTGAAAACGTAGTTGCTGACAGCCTGTCCCGTTTGACAATTAAAGGGGATGAATCTATAGAACTTGAGGGTGAAGGCACTGAATTCCACATGATGTACATGAAAGGTGTTGATGGGGAAAAACATATTAGGGACATCTGTAAGGACATGAGACGGATACAAACACTGATCCGATTCTCAAACTGGTCAAAACAAACATGAGTAAAAAAGGGCACGAAAGATTAGATAAATATTACAAGATCTATAAGGGGGTATTGTTTAGGAGAAAGAATGTTGACAAAGAAGAATGGCGGGTATGTTGGCCAGAGAAACATGTCCAGTCATTGATAGAATATATACATTTGTCACATGGTCATTATGGACCACAAAAGTGTTTGAAAATATTACAGTATTATGTTATTTTTAACAATATGGATAGAAGTGTTAGGAAACAGTTAGGTGCTTGTGATAAATGCCAGCGTGTGAAGCATAGCACTGTGGCTAGCCAAGGTGAAATGCAAAGCATTTTACCTAAGGGTGTGGCTGAGTTGTTCGCAATTGACCTTTTTGGACCATAGCCAGCAAGTAGGGTGGACAAAAATATGTCATACTTACTGTTGATGTGTTTTCAAAATATGTAAGGCTATACGGTATCAAGAAGGCTACCAGCAAAACAATAATCCGTAAGCTAGAGCTAGATTATTTCAAAAAACATGGAAAACCTAAGGCATTGCTGTCAGACAATGGTTCCTAGTTTACATCTAAGGCATGGGAAGATTTTATGCAACAGTCAGGTGTAAAACATATAAAAATTTCAGTTTACCATCCGGCGAGCAATCCTGCCGAGCGATACATGCGCGAGTTGGGACGGTTATGCCGAACATACTGTAGTAATAACCACAAATCATGGGCAGAGTACATTGTTTCCTTTGAGGATGTCATGAACAGTGTTAAAAGTAAAGCAACAGGATATACACCATATGAGATAATGATGGGCAAAAAGGCACCGAATCTAATAGGTGAGATTGTAGATTTCCCACCAGGGAATCAGGTGACACAACAGGAACGGATAAAGCTGGCGACCGAGCAGATGGCTAAGGCAGCAACTCAGAGGAAAAAGAGACATGACAGTAGGTACAAGCCAACTAAGTACAAAGTCAATGACCTAGTACTAGTGAAAACTAAAGAAAAGTCTAGTGACATTGATGGAGAAATAAAGAAACTTTTTGAGTTATATCATGGGCCATTCCGGGTAGCAGCATGTCCGTACCCAAATGCTTACCGGTTGGAATACCCCAAGTCTTGAAAACCGTTGGGGTTAAGAAATGTTACTGAGTTGAGGCTATATAAGCAACTGGATTAAGCCAGTTTGCAGCCTCATGTGAATATTAGGTTTAGGATCTGTATGTATTTTTTTGTGACTTATGTATGTCTAGATTTAAGAGTTTTTGTGGAGTAACTTGACAATTTGATAATTATTTTGACTTGGTTTATTCTCTATTTTTGCCTTGCTTTATATTTGTTGTTTATGTATGTGTGTTGGTGAAAGGTGCAATTGTTGCCAGGACTCATTCCTAAAAACAACAGCTGAGAGGGATATTGTGTTTATTGTGTCATCATAATTTATGTATGAGTAGTGAAACTATTTATTTAGGTAATTCTAAGAATAATAATTAAATTGTTTTTATTTTTGTTGATACATACTAATCTGAAATCAGGACTAGAGGACGTATATATATTGTATTCAATTGATGTTCACAGGCTGCAGGAGTTGTAGTTACTGTGAAGTATAGACGTGCTAGGATTAACTTAGGATAGTATGGGCCAATTAAATCTCACACCAGCAAAAATAATTTTTTTTTTTGGTGCGAGGGGGTAGGATTTGTATTTATGTTTGTAGGTGTCATTATGATGGAAGAGAAAATTCTCTATGATAACATTCTTTTGGTATTATTATTTGAGCTTTAAGATATATTTTTGACATGGGAAGGTTTTTTTTCCTTGTTTTTTTTTTTTTTTATTTGATGGAGTAATACTCCAAGTAGGCCACATATTCTCTTGTCTGTTTCATCTGAAGCTATGGCTGATGAGAGTGCAGGCATGGTGGTTTGGGTTAATCTGATAATGACTAACAGCCACTTTCAGTTCTTAATTCTGTTGATTTACATGTTACTGTACATGTCTCAATGCTTAGTTTCAATTGCACCAAGTCTGGATGGCAGGGGGTGGGATACAAATCCAACCGAATCCTGGTGTCCAGACAAACTTTTGTCTATGTTGACTCATGAATGCCTTCTGCTCTTCCTGTTCCATGTAGGGTGCATATGACGTGTGTGAACAAGAACGCTTGATCCAGTGCCATGAATCTAAGCTGCAACAGCATGTTGGTTGAAATGACGGAGACATAGGACCGTACACCATGGACCAGAGTTGCTGCAACGATGACTCTGGGGTTCTCAGTGTCAAAGTGGTGAGAGATTTCCTTCAAACAAGTGGAGTGTACACCGTCAAAAGTTTTTATAGTGACAATTCTAGTTTTTCCATGTAGGACAAGGTTCTCTAAAGACTAAAGTTTAATAATATTGTAAATTTGGTGCCAATTCTGTATATAAACAACAGGCACACTTAAAATTCATGGATGTAATTAGTTATAAGGATCCTTTTCTTAAAAATATGCACACACTATAAGTGGTCTTAATGGTACAAATATTGGGAAATTATCTCACTGCCCTGTTTATTTTTTATTTATCTATTTATTTATTTTTTGCATTAGTTGAGGTCATAATTGGCATAGTGTTTGAGCCAATCCGATTCAATAATTTTGTAATTTAAAAATGTTGTTCATTTGAATGTATTAATTTTGGTGCTACTTGCGCCATCCTGCACATGGTTTGGATGCCGCAAGTGGGGGTGTTGTGAGATTACCGCCCAATAGAAATACTGGTAATTAATAGCATTTGATAATTAAACAGTATGAAGTTCACTGCAAACATTGACCATGCCAATGCACTAAATGTTACAAAATTTTAATCTTATTAATTATGGTACCAATGTATGTACACAGTTGGGTGACAACATTTATAGTTAGGCCATAGGTAGAAATTCTCCACGTTGAGATTTGCTGTGTGCTTGTAGCTGACGGGAGGCGAGCGAGCAGGCCGATGTTGGTGGCTTGTTCCAACTTAGGATTTTACAGTTCGTTTCCGGTGAGGGGAGAGAGGGACAATGGCGAGTGCCAGGCACAGTGCAGTGCACAAATATTGTAATAATACTGGCATTTGAAGTAATACGATGCAGTTAGGAACCTTTAAGGCCCTCATTACAAAATAGCCTGTTGATAAATAAACAATACATTAGCTGATATAGTCACATCTAACGTAATATGTTTAATTGACAATGAAAAGTAATAAATTACCAACAAAGACAAGACAGTTACACAACTAGCATGGCAATGTTTGTTTATAAAAGTAATATATTAACTATTTTTCATTTTATTTTCAATCAATCTTTTGTATTTTACCTTGAAATATTCAGTTAAATCAGTTATCTGTGATATAAGAAATTGCGCGATTATGATAAACAGTACAAAGGATGTTTATACTAATATAAAAACGTAAGAAAATATTTGTTTAATGTGTAGTGTAATTATTTTGATTTTAAGTAAAGTTTTAGAAATGTATAGGCTGAGTGCTGTACGTTGGCAAATCGGTTAGAACAGTTCACATGGGGAAGTTGATGACGTAGGAGAAAAAACCCCGGCAGTTGAGCATTAGGCGCGCGCGCGCACCTGGGCAGGAAGTGAGGACTCGGGACCACGTGGTGTGGCTGGCCGGACGGCGTCACTCTGCATCAGTCGGCATGTGGATCTCGAGGTGGTGACTTGAGATTTGTCTGTGGCAATCGCCACGTGTGGTTGCTCGTCGTAGACTGCACCAAGTTAAATCGAGTGCTACTGTGTGTTTGTGAATATTTAGCCGGTGGAACAAGGTGTGCATCGCATTGAATTAAGTGACTGTGATTTGTTAATGTAACACGTGTCGTCGCATAGGCATGAACATAAACGGTGTTTGAGACAGCCACGTGATGTGAAAACAATTTGCGACAAATCTTCATTTTGTCTGGGGGCTCTCGAGCTATAACTTTATTTGATAAATGTGCTGACGTACAGACGTATCAGCCACAGGGTTCAAGTATTGTGAAATAAACAACATAAAGTGAACTTTCATGTGTTTTCAAAAATAGTAGTTAGTACACCCTTTTCTCTCATGAACTTGAATTTATTATGAATTTGTTTTGTTAATCATATGCAGGGAAGGAAAGCTGCGAACGTGTGATATCATCCCCTAGAAAACGAGTCAAACAGTCGCAATAACAGATCCAGTGTTTATGCATGTTTAGGAATTTGGTTCGCAGCTGGTGGTTGTGAGTTTCAAAAATTAATCTTTCCCTATTTTAAACTCTCACCCCGACCTTCACGCTCGCAAGTAAAAGAACGTAATAATGGATATTTACAAACCCTAAAATAACCTGCTTACGGTAATTTTCTATGAAATCTTGACCATACGTGATTATAGGAGGCGCGTCCAGAAAGTAAGTTCCGTTTTAATTTATCTCCGCTGCAGCGCTGCGATTGCAGTTCCGCACATGCGCTGTAGACGACGTGTATCAAGGAGAAGAACGTGCGCCATTTGGAGATCGCTGTCAGTTACGTACGCCTTGTTGTGCTTGTTTGAAATGTCGGCGTTGATTGAAAATCCCGCCGCCTGTGAAATCAGTCGGTGATTCGGTTTCTCAATGCGAGGAAAGTGAAACCAAGGGAAATTTATCGGCAAATTAGCGATATTTACGAACCAAATGCGATGAGTGATTCGATGGTGAGCAGATGGGTCCGCAGTTCAATGGCGGGCGTAGTGATGTGCACGATGAAGAACGAAATGGGCGTCCACCTATGGTTACAGAAGAACTGGTTCACGCGATTGATGACAAGATCCAGAAAAACCGTAAGTTTACAATTAGTGCTCTCGCTATGGAGTTCCCCCAAATTTCACGATCACTGATGCATGAAATTGTTACCAAACAACTGAAATTCCGTAAACTTTGCTCACGTTGGGTACGAATGATTCTCACTGAGCAACACAAAACATAACGGATGGGTAGTGCACTTGAGTTTTTGACCCGTTATGCTGAAAATGGCGAAGAATTTCTGAGACGGATAGTCACAGGAAACGTGGGTTTCTTACGACACCCCTGAGTATAAGCGACAATCAATGGAATGGAAGAACACTTCAACACCACCAAAGGTAAAGCCGAAGCAAATCATGACGCATCAGAAAATGATGCGCACAGTGTTCTGGGACTGGAAAGGCATCCTACTCATTGACTTCTTACCGCGTGGTCAAACAATCAAAGCAGATGCTTATTGCGAGACACTTCGGAAATTGCGCTGCACAATTCAGAATAAGCGCCGAGGACTGCTGCCAAAAGGTGTTGTTTTGCTTCTCGACAACGCACGAGCACACACTGTAAATGTGACGCAAAACCTCCTACAGGGATTTGGCTGGGACGTGTTTGACCATCCTCCGTACAGCCCTGACCTCGCTCCTATCGACTTTCATCTGTTCTTACATCTCAAGTCTCTTCTTGGCGGTCATCACTTCACCAATGACGACGAACTTAAAGGAACTGTTTCCAACTGGTTGAAGACACAGGCGGCAGATTTCTATGAAGAAGGTATACAAAACCTGGTGCCACGCTATGACAAATGCCTGCAAAATTTCGGCAGTTATGTGGAAAAGTAGTTCAAGAGTTGTAGAATTTTGTGCAATAAAACTTTCTTCTGTATCTGTGTACAATTTCATTTTATTACCAAACGGAACTTACTTTCTGGACGCGCCTCGTAATATTAAACTAGAAATATGTTCGTGGATTTCTGCAAATATAAGGCTTTCGGTTTCTTACGTCATAGATAATAACAGGTCATTATAGCACAGATGAAATGATTGTGTTAACCAATAAGAGTATACTATTTTCTACAATATACAGAAATTGTCATTTTTATTACGAAAAAAATCAGTTCTACCTGCAAATCTTCATATTTAAAAACTGTAGTTAAACCTCTGGCAGACGGAAAGATAGAGAATAATTACTGGAATCATCTCGGTAAACTTATCTGTCATATAGACCATGACCAGATACAAGAAAACTTCTTCCCTTCTGCTCGTCATTCGCGAATGACGGTTGTCGGGAAAGATTTCTCGACCTGATTGGACTTTAATGAGTAGAGATATAATTTTGAACACGATGTGATGTAGGAAAATTTTCACTAACGGTCACAGGTTTATCAAATTAGAGTGACGGAGACGCTTATGTAACTTTCTTTATGTGTTCTAGGTTTGTAATTCCTTTCTTAGATAGTAGTGGCGTGATTTGATGAATGAAACTTATAAATTAGTATCCAGTGAAGTGTACGGAATCTGTTTGGAATTCAGACTAATTCCTGCCTGTCAGCTGTGAGTATGTAAACTTCTAGACCTCTGCCTAGGTTACAGGATGGGTACGTAAATCAGTTGATCTTACAACCAGTGGACGTCGCAACTGAACTAATCTTACATTCGCTAAACATTGCTCGATTTTCGCACAAGAGATTCTTCTTTTATATGAGATTTGACTGCGCTGTATTTTGATGTCTGTAGATCGCTAAATTCCAAGTGATCAGTTACAGAATTGAACTACATTGGTTCACATTAGGTTAGTAACACTAAATGTGGACTGTTAGCGATGTTCTTTTGACAGCTAGTAATAGCATATAAAGCCTTAACCGTTGGTCTGAGAGGAATATTGAACGAACTTTTAAAGTCGACTACAAGTCTGGTCTCTTATGTTTTTCCCCATGTAAAAGATGGCCTTGTTAGAGGTCGTCAAAAAATGTCAAAAATCAGAATGCGTAATGATATGCTGTAGGAACAGTAATTTCGTTATTGAATGTTGCAGCAAATCACAACTAATGGGTCGCAACTACACTTTCGCAGTGAAAGTTAACATTTTGAATAAGTAAAAAAAAAAAAAAAAAAAAAAAAAAAAAAAAAAAAAAAAAAAAAAAAAATGATAAAATTAACTTGAAACAGTCACTGTGATAATTAATTAATTTTGGCCCTATCTGACTTAGCATTGACTACAGCCTCCAACCAGCACCTCTTACGATTCACGAACAGCACAACTTCACTAATAAATGTGTCAGAATTCATGTAGTGGTGATGGCGTGTTCGTGTTATAATCAAAATCGTAATAGCTGATACACTCTTATTGCAATGATAATAGCTCAGTACTGTGAAACTGCGTGGTGCTATGAGCTTCACTAATACTACAGTCAAAGTTCCCAATAATTTTGATAATATTGTTGAAAGCATTCAACTTCCTTATAATTTTGATTAATTGGTTCCAGGGCCTGGGTAGGGTACGAGTGTAACTGGCGTAGCAGAGTCTGGCTTTAACGTATTTCATAAAAATTACTTTCAAGTCTGGCTAATCAACTATAATACTTTAGCCTGGTTACTTTCGATATAAATGAAACCAACTTTACGTGTAAACACTCTTGCAAGTTAAAAGCTTTGGCATAATTATTGATTGCAAAACTAAGATCAGCACTGCACTTTAATTACTAGTCTCTATGGTTGTAACACGTTTAGCAATTCATTAACTCGTCTAGCAATTTCTTTAAAACTGATCGTGATTACTTTGAAAAATGATTGAACTTGTTAGTCAATGTACAGCCTTGCATAATCAACATAATCTAATAATGGTGATAATGGGGTGACTACAACTACTTACAAAATTAAGACTGATTTCAAAATAAGTCATTTATAATTGACCCAAAATTCTGATTGGGTTGACACTACAATTACATGCATACAATATAAAATGTTACAAAACTACTCATCTGTTTTCGTCGTCTTTGTCGTGATGTCCATACAAGACAGATATGATTACTCTTACTGCTGGTTCAAAAATATTTTTATCGAGAACTCTTTGTTCAGCTTATCTGGCTGAAATTACAGAAACGATCACTCTCGGTGACAATAGACTTGATAACCAAACAATTACTTTTCTTGCACACATGAAAAAACATTACACTGATCACTTTCGAGTATAAATAAACTTGTTTCGCACTTCCTTCAATACATTAAACAGTACGCCTCTCAGGCTTATTGCAACTTTGCTCCTGCCGGCCGCGGTGGCCGCGGGGACTGAGGCGCTTCAGTCACGGTCTGCGCGGCCACTACGGTCGGGGGTTCGAATCCCCCCTCGGGCATGGATATTTGTGCCGTCCTTAGGATTAGCTAGTTCATAAGTAGTTTGTAGGTTTAGGGACTGATGATCCCATAGTTAAGTCCCATAAGCTTTACAAACATTTGAACATTTGAAGCAACTTTGCTACTTCATTAAACTCGCGTCACACTGCGCCAACCGTGCCTCTGCGCCATCAACAAAACATTTATGTGTTTAATTTGGCTAGTCCGCTCCGCGGCTGCTTCAGCCGCGCGACACTCACAGATACTACGTCTGTACCAAAGACAGTCTTTACAACAGGTTCAACATTTTCTCTGGTGCATTACCAACTTACAGCATAAGAATGTTCGGGCACTCATGCCGGTTTACACATACAGTACATGTTTACACTAATACAGCAAATGACGTTACATAAGAAATATACCTTGCATACAAGGAATGAAAATGCGTTAAATGAACAAATTTAAGACCATATATACATTACGTTAATTCAGAATGTAAGATACAGCGACAGGTGTACTCTTACACCCACATCGCCCACCGTTTCAAAGTCATCTGCGAAAATAACAGCGATCTGACGCTGTCTGTAACATGTTTCCAGTATTTCGGCCGCGCTGTTCGAAAGATCGGCGCCAAGTTTCACTGGCGTACTCGTTGACAGCCAACGACCAGAACTTCCCTCTGGCGGCATAAGCGGACGCTGCTACAGGGTGGCATTATGACCTGTCAATATCGAGTAAATTTTGTTTGACAATTTTATTTAGATATTTTGCCTCTGAAGGTTGGTATTACATCTAAGGTTAGAACTTTACATATGGCTCTACTGTCATATTCTTCCTCCTGTAAGTAGTTTCATGAAGGTACAAAGAATGGTTTTAGGTGATATTTCATCTAGGGACAATGTATTGTACAAAAATACCTTTTCATAAAAAAATAATATCATCATCATCATCATCATCATCATCATTAGAGACAGATTATGCCTTTCAGCGTTCAGTCTGGAGCAAAGTACCTCTAATAAACTTCCTCCATGATCTCCTATACAATGCTAACATTGATGCCTCGTCTCAAGTTATGCCTTTTACTTCAAAATCATTCTGCACCGAACCTAAGTACTTCCTTCTTGGTCTACCTCGACTCCTCTTACCCTCCGCTGCCGAGCTCATGTGTCTCTTAGGTAACCTTGCTTCTCCCATGCGTGTAACATGACCCCACCATGTCAGTCTATTCGCTCTAACTGCTTCATCTATGGTGTTCATTCCCAGTTTTTCTTTGATTTCCTCATTGCGGCCACCCTCGGAACTGGTTTCGTTATTTCTAACACTTCCCCCCCCCCCCAAAAAAAAAGAGAAAATAATTATTTTCCTACTTGATTTTATTTGACAAGACCTTCAGAAAAAGGCAAAATGTAAGATGAATTGAAAAAAGTCGCACTGATTTGTTTCTCGCCAAATTTTGGAAATATTAAGGATTCAAAAATAAGAAAAATATAAATAACATAAAATTAAATAGATAAAAATTATATATAATTATTTTATTAAACATTACTATAACGTGTAGGCTTTCACGGCCGGCGTCTTCAGTAATTAAAACTTCCGGGCTGAGAGCCCTTGGTCGAACAGTAGAAATTCCTTCCCCTGACGTTTCGTTGCCGGCTGCGGGCAACATCTTCGGAGGTGAGTCGATGTTGCCCGCAGCCGGCAACGAAAAGTCAGGAGAAAGTATTTCCATTGTTCGACCACGGCCTCTGTTCCCGGAAGTTTTAATTACATTATAAATTATATTATAATTCTCCATATATTTAATGTTATATTATTTAAAATTTTCTCTAGAGATATTTGCAAAAATCATACAACCTCAGTAAAACCTAAAGTGGGCGGTAAAACATACTAGTGCGATCTTTTCTCTGCTCTGGAATTTTAGAAAATGTTTTATGCTCGCGAAATATATCTCGAGACCAAAAAATCTCTGCATGAAACACATCATAAGACCCAGGTAAGTTATTTTCAGTGGTATACCCCAAGGTAGTTTTAAAGGATGGTTGCATTTTGCAGTTTATATGGATTTTCTCTATATTTCACTCCTGCTGATTTCAGAATTTTAATGAGTGTATTCCAATCAACCTTGTGAAAAGCTTTCTCCAAATCTACAAAATCTAGAAACGTTGGTTTTCATTGGGAAGAAAAGTGTTTTTGAAAAAGAGAAATTTGTTAACATCGAATATGAATTAAAGAATAAGACAGTTCTTTCTGAAGTCATTTGTGTGGAGTGTTGCCTTGTATGGGAGTGAAACATGGACAATGGACAGCGTGAACAGGAAGTGGATAGAGTCTTTTGAAATGTGGTGTTACAGGATAATGCTGAAGATTAGGTGGGTGGATCAAGTAATTAATGAGGAGGTACTGAACAGAATTGGGGAGAAAAGGAATTTCAGGCATACCTTGAGAAAATGTAGGGATCGATTGGTAGGACACATTCTTAGACATCAAGGAATTGTGAATTTAGCGTTGGAGGGAAGGTACTGAACAAAATTGGGGAGAAAAGGAATTTATTGCATACCTTGACTAAATTTAGCGTTGGAGGGAAGTGTGTGGGGTAAAAATTGCAAAATGTTCAAATGTTTGTAAAGCTTATGGGACTTAACTACGGGGTCATCAGTCACTAAACTTACAAACTGCTTATCAACTAGCTTATCCTAAGGACGGCACAAATATCCATGCTCGAGGGGGGATTCGAACCCCCGACTGTAGTGGCCGTGCAGACCGTGACTGGAGTGCCTCAGTCCCCTCGGCCACCGCGGCCGGCGTAAAAATTGCAAAGTGAGACCAAGATACGAATATAGTAAGCAAATTCAAATGGATGTAGGCTGCCGTCCTTACGAGGAGATGAAGAGGCTTACTCAGGTTAGAGTAGGGTGGAGAACTGCATCAAACCAGTCTCCGGACTGAAGACAACAACAACAATAAGAAAGATATTCTAACAGATAACGTTGGAAGTTCTTGAATCTTTTCTCGAATAAAGCTGTAGTGTATCGAGAAGTCGCACGGCTGGATAACTGTGGCGAAATGCAGAAAGATCTTAATTGTATATACACTCCAGGGAGTGGTTAATTGTATATACACTCCAGGGAGTGGTTATTGACCCTCCACTCAAGATAAATTTATACGAAAACTTGGAAGAAATGCTCCTCTATCTTATGACTACAAAATTGCACAATAACCACTGGAAGTAGTTACGGCCATAATATATCTGGTAATGTGATAAATAAGAATCAGAAATGGAACCAACGTAGGAAGGTCAGACGTCAGACTGTTTGTAAGAACACTCAGACCGGAGACAGAGGCAGTTTATCTCACAACATTCGTTCGACTAATACTCGAATGATCATGGGATTCTTAGTAGATAGAACTCACAGAGAAGATAACAGAAGATGCACAGGAGAGCAGCATGCTTTTTGGACGTACATTCTGGAGGCGCGAAATCGCTACGGAAATAATCGGTCTAACTCCATTCACAGAAACTTCAAGTGATGCGTTTAATATACCCGGATGGGCCACTGTCAAAGTTCTGAGAGCTTATGTCTTTGTAGGTGTAAAGCTCTGAGACAACCTGGGAATAGTTTCACTTTGGGCCGCGCGGGAGTAGCCGAGCGGTCTGGAGCGTCACGTTGCGGATCGCGCGGCCTCCAGCGACGGAGATTCGATTCACCCTCTGGCATGGATGTTTGTGTTGTTTTTAGTATAAGTTAGTTCATAAGTAGTTTGTATGTTTAGGGACTGAAGACCTCGCAGTTAAGTCCCTTAAGCTTAACAAACATTTGAGTATTATATATATATATATATATATATATATATATATATATATATATATATAGCTTATGGGACGTAACTACGAGGTCATCAGTCCCTAAACTTCCAAACTACTTATGAACTACCTTATACTAAGGACGGCACAAATATCCATGCCCGAGGGGGGATTCGAACCCTCGACTGTAGCGGCCGTGCAGACCGTGACTTGAGCGCCTCAGTCCCCTCGGCCACCGCGGCCGGCATTTATGATTTTCACTTGGGAGAGGCGGTGAAACATCGGGAAACTTTTTAAAAGGATGATGAAGGCTGCCTGCAACAGTGGCCGAAACGTCGGTGGAATTTATAAAATGACGACGCGGTTTCATACCCAGAAGAATTTTATTGATAGTGACAACAGCCGCGGAAGCCTACATTTGCATTTTTAAAGGGAGTTTTCATTGTTTTAATTAGCAATTACATTTGTGTGATTTGGACTATCAATAATTTTATTTTAGCCCGCTACTGTAAAAAAATGTTCTAAAGTTTGAGGGACTCAACTGTGTGGTCATTAGTTCATAGCTTCCAAGCTACTTAAACTAAGTAAACTAACCTAAAGACAATACAAAGCACCCTTTCCGAGGGGGGGGGGCTCGAATCCTCGACGGCGAACATTCGCGAGCACCTCAGCACGGCGCACCAGTACGCACGGCTAATCCGCCGCGACCATAATACTGTAGTAATAAAATACGAATGGGAGAATGACAGCAAAGTAAAACTTAAGTTGAATAGAAACTGCACCATTTACAAGAACGAAAGACAATGCACACACAAGTGTCTGCCAAAAGAAGAACGAGTCAAAGACTTTAGAAGAAAACTGTACAGTGCTTCATTTAGCAACAATTTGTTTTCGATAACCGTGATGTGTCTTATTTTTAGATTTGTTACTGGCCGTTGGAAAAAAGACTACTTTCAAAGTAAATGCCCTTTTATGCAAGATGAATTACGTTAATATTGAGAACAGCTATTGATTTCTTAAATCAATGACAGTTTGATTCTCTTTCTAAACGCATAATCTCGAGGACCAGCTACTCAGAAAAATTTCGAGGCCAGGCTTTTATGCCAATATTAAAAATTATAATGGTACATTTATGATTGAAATATCTTAAAGGATAAATCGTGCTGTAAAAGAAACAAGCTTTTAGGTTAGTTTATAGTATGTATTTTAGGTCTTTCGCAGAGAGATGGAAAAGAAGTATAATTATTCTTTAAAATATAGTATTGGATGTAGGGCACGGCTATCCGAAATTAACGAATTATTACATGAGGCGTGCTTGAGGTGAACGCGCAGTTGTGATCGCATGTGATACCATGTGGTCTACGGAGTGCCTAGGAAGCATTAGATCAGGATTCGGGTCCGGCTGGGTACACATTTTCGACTTCTCCCATTCGCAGTTAATGCCATACATTTCATGAATATGAACAATTGTAAGTTGTGGTTTTAATTTCGCTGTTTGTAGCTCATCTAGTGCTGGAATTTATGTTTTTCTCACCGAAAACTGTTTGGAAATAGACAACAGTAAGCAAGAAAAATTCAAAATTCAATTTTCCTGGTAGACGCCACCCTGAATTACATCATAGGGAGAGGAGTAGAAGAGAAGCATAGTCTTGAGTTTTCCGTGGAGCCCCTTTTGTTTCGGATTCGGAAACGACACCTAGCAACATACTGGAAAATTTTGACACATTCGAAGAAAAGAACGAAATATTTTTAACATGCACAATGTTAATGGCATCGCGCAATTAAGCTGCTCAGTTGGGTTCCACCCGAACAAAGTTCTCGAAAATCGTACCAAATTCACAAAAAACAGCGAAGTATTTTTCAAGCCGGTATTAATGTTAAACGCATTTTTTCATATTATTCACTATCAGTGTCTTAACGGAAAAAAAGAAGAAAAACTGAAACATTCCCCATAGTTATTTCCCATCAGCATCTACACGTCTGAAATAAAAGACTAATAAAAAGCCGAGTCCATTCCTGGATACTGCGAGAAGTGTTACGTCGGTGTATAAATTCATAAAATATTCCTAATATAATCATAAAATAATCATAAAACATCTTTTACAGGTCTGATAATTTTTACTGCCCGAAAGGAACTGATAACGGAAAAAAATGTATTTTCACCCATGAAAAAATGTGTATTTCACTAATAAAAATGTGTGTTTCCACCCAGGAAAAGGTTCGAAACTTCTTAACAACCAACCCGGCTGAAATTTCAACATTCCGCTTTGTGATAACGCTAGGAAACTGAAGTCATCACCTCTCCCTTCAAAAGGGAATGTGATGCTCACCGTCTATTTCGACGTCTGAGGAGATGTACTCATTGAATTCCACTTGCACGGGAAAACCATTAACAGTGACGATTACTGTGAGAGGCTCCGCAGCTTAAGGAAGTTCCTCAAGAACAACCGGCTTGGGCTGTTCGTAGAGGGAGTGATTCTGCTCCTTGATAACGCGCGTCTACACGTGTCCAGGGTCACAAAAAAGTGTACTGGCCAAACTGTAGTGGGAACAGCTTGAGCATACGCCTACAACAAGGACATGTAGCTTGCGATATCCGTCTGTTTGGTCCGCTAAAACGCATATCAAAACGAAGTGTTTGAACTTGGACGACGAACTGGAGGACACAGTAGAGTACTGGCTCTTGTCACAGCCACAGTAATTCTGGGAACAGGGAATCCTTCGGCTCGTTAAACAGTGTGATAAATGTCCTGTGTCCTCTGGTGATTACTTTTGAATAAAGACTTCAGTTATAGCCACAGTGGCGTTTCGTACCGTTTCATTTAACCACGTCCGCCCCGTAGCTCAGCGGTAGCGTCGCTGACTGCCACGCAGGGGGCCCGGGTTCGATTCCCGACAGGGGACTGGGTGTTGTGTGTTGTCCTAATCATCATCATCTCATCATCAATGGCACGTAAGTGAGCTTTTAATTTTGAAGGATTAACCCAAACCAAAGCTACAAAAATATCCCGAGTCGACATGGTGGAAGTTATTATTGTTACTATTATTGGAGACTATCAACTATAAGAAATAAATTTAACATTGGTATGAAAGGCATCGACAATTATAAATGCTATTATAACTGAACTGCAGGAATGGGTACCGTAAAAAAAAAAAAAAAAAAAAAAAAAAAAAAAAAATTGTTCACAAAAACTATCAACTACATCACACTTACAGACTCTCTCCTCTGTTCGGGCCGCGGTAGAATAACCGTGCGTACTAAGGCACCCGGCAGCGGAGCCCGCGTCCGTTAGCCGTTGGGGTTTCGAGTCCTCCCTGGGGCATGTATGTTTGTGTTGTAATTAGCATAATTTCGTTTAAGTTAGTGTAAGTAGTTAGTAGATAAGTCACTTACATTTAGAAATGTTTGAATATGTTTTCTTCCTCTGTTCAGAAAAATATTGAATAAAAAGAATTACATTAGTAAATTACAATCAAAAGTGCAAAATTATACTTACACTAAGGCGGCCGAACAAACCCGCAAGAGTTCTCCCGGCCAAGAAAGTCATACGCTCATTTCCATTTTTTTATTTAACCACCCCTTGTCACATAAATTAGGGATTTTTCTTCCTTATCAGAGCATACACCCTGCCTTCCGAAGAGTAATATATTTTAATGTCCAATGTATATCTCACGAACAGTGTATGAGGATGAAGCCCGTTTTAGACGATCAACGAACTTGTAATAGATTGATAAGAAGTTGCGTTAATGGCGGCCGTCTGTCGTTTGAACGGCTCGACTAGTATCATCGCGCTAGTATCGACTCGGGATAATCGTAGCGATAACGAAATAGGGCCCGTTCTAAGTTCGGTACTAGTGGGTTCACCGCGCATGCGCGAGCTAGTAGCTGTCAGCTGCAGTCATCGCCCCAGTTAGTCCGCCATTTTCCTTCGTATTTACGTATATTTTGCGTTATGTCGAAGTTTATGATCAGAATGTATTCCAAAATGTAGTTCTAATGACGGCATTCACACTGTCCGTCACCAGACCGTCACCTATCGCCAACGTCACGTTAAGCTTTCTCGAGAATTTTGTTTTGATTGAACGGTCGTCTGCTGACATCGGAAGTTCATCTATTTTCGTCACGCGTTTTTCATATTGTAGTCGACAATTACACGGTTTGCACGCAAATTTGTGTTCTTAATCTTTATTTTATTATTATACTCTGGTTTAGCGGTAAATTGCAAATGTTTCATGACGACTTCAATATTTATCTCAATTATTGTCCACCGAAAAGCGAGGTCGTACATCTGGAAACGAAAAATTGTTTATGATTTGCATTATTGTAACAGAAAAGACTCAAGCCAATTGTTTATTTGAATAAGATTGTAATTTGATGATGCATTTTTTATTAAATAGCATTTTAAATGAAAAAGTCAGTCCAAATGAAGGACAAAAATTCAGTTTTGCATGACGTTATTAACAATGTCAGTGGGCAAATCGTAGTATATAAAGTAATGAAGGTCTATTTATACTCTTATAAATATTGTTTGATGTTTATTTTTCTTCACTTGAAAATAGATGTGAATGTTTTGAAATGCTGTTTCACTTCCCAGAACTTTACCACACTAAGTTGACCAAAAACATAGATTGCAAGGTTTTCTTTGGCTGTCAATAACATTTAGCATTGTGTCCTCAATTCCAGTAAAACTATGACTTCCTACATAACAGATCGCCTGTTATAACCTCGCTTTCAACATCGGGTATTATTGTTCAATTACGTTTTTCGTCTAAACAGGCTGCCACAAGATCTTGCATGAGATTGTAGTTCAGGACTAGTACGCTAGGAGCGCTTCAGTAGACTATTATCTATCTTGTTCACTTTCGTTCATCGTTTAAAAAGGGTTTAAAAATAGAGAGCTTATAACCCACATGGAGCCTTACTTCGTTTTTCCGTCGTACCTTACGCCACAGAGGTAATGATAGTGCGGCAGAGCCGGCCGCGGTGGCCGAGGGGACTGAGGCGCTTCAGTCACGGTCTGCACGGCCACTACGGTCGGGGATTCGAATCCCCCCTCGGGAATGGATATTTGTGTCGTCCTTAGGATAAGCTAGTTGATAAGTAGTTTGTAAGTTTAGGGACTGACGACCCCGTAGTTAAGTCCCATAAGCTTAACAAACATTTGAAACATTTTGAGTGCGGCAGAAAGTACCCTTTGGCCCACATTGTGGAGTAGGTTGAGCAGTACAGGTATACATGTGGATTTCTTCGATCAAAACTCGGAGCTGTACCTCCGCAAGAAAGAAAATGATTTTCATCCGCAACACAGCCCAGCTGGTACGCCGCAGTGAAGTGACACACATTCGGCAAGTGCAGGAACGTTAGCTCTCAGGTAGCTGGAGGTGAAATTGCATCAGTTACAGGCACTTGGCGTGCAGCCGGTCGGGAGCGTGTCATTAGGCCAGACGACTGTGCCGTTCACGGGGCGCGCCACTAATTAACGGGATGCGCGCCAGGTTCTAATTAGTGAACAAACGGCCGCCGAGTGGGTAGGGGCGCTACGGTGGCGGCGGGCCGGCGCTGCCCCTTGCAAGACAATGGGCGGGGGATGGGGGGTGGGGGCACTCGTTCGTGAGCCGGTGAGGGGGCGAGCTCGCCAAGGGAACTCATCTGCAACTTAACACCAAGCGGCTCTCGTTCCAAACAAGTGCTTCCCTGCCATTAGCGCTGAAACACACTGTGCAGCGCGTATTCCCGATCATGTTGAATACACTATTAAAATTTTCGTGGGACGTGGGGGAGAGGGAACAAGATATGCACATTTCTGTATAGACAAATTCACTGCTGGAAGTAACAATTAGTTCGCCGTCATAGAGTTTTTTCAATTCACTCAACATTTATTGTAATAGGAGGCAATAGGAGTGATCCCCAAAATTACAGACCCATCTCATTGACGTCAATTTGCAGTAGGAATTTGGAATATATACTTTGTTCGAACATTATGAACTACCTCGAAGAGAACGACCTATTAACCAATAGTCAGCACGGATATAGAAAGTACCGCACTTGCGAAACACAGCTTGCCTTTTATTAATATGAAATGATAAGTGCCATCGACAAGGGATCTCAAATCGATTCCATATTTCTGGATTTCCGGAAGGTTTTTGACACTGTACCTCAAAAGCGGCTTCTAATGAAATTGCGTGCTTATGGAATATCGGTCCAGTTGTGCCATTGGATTCACTATTTCCTACCAGAAAGGACACAGTTCGTAGTAATTGATGGTAAGTCATCGAGTAAAACAGAAATCTGGCGTCCCCCAGATAAACGATTTAGGAGGCAATCTGAATAGCTCCCTTAGACTGTTCGCGGATGATGAAGTCATTTATCGGCTAGTGCAGTCAACAGAGGATCGAAAACAACTGCCAAGCGATTTAGATAAAATTTCTACATGGTGCGAAATTTGGCAATAAACACTAAAATAATGAAAAGTGGGAAGTAATACACATGACCACTACAAGAAAGCCGCTTTAATTACGCGATAAATTAGTCAAACCTTAAGGTCGTAAATTCGACCAAATATCTAGGAGTTACAATTACGAACAACTTAGACTGGAGAGAACACATAGAAAATGTTGTGGGGAAGGCGAACCAAAGGTCACGTTTCATTGGCAGAACGCTTCGAAGATGCAACAGCTCCACCAAAGAGGCTGCCTACATCACACTTGTGCGTCCTCTCCTGGAGTACTGTTGCCCAGTATGGGACCCTCACCAGGTGGGACTGACGGAAGACATTGAGAAGGTTCAGAGAAGGGCAGCTCGTTTTGTATTATCACATTACATGGGCAAAAGCGTCACAGAAATATTGCACGACTTGAGGTGGAAATCATTAAAAGAACGACGTCATTAGATGCGGCGAGTCATATTTGCGAAATTTCCTTCTTAATGTGAAAATATTTTGCTAACACCCACCTACATAGAGAGATATGACGATACAAAACTAAATAAATAAATAAATGAAATAAAATAAAATAAAAAAAGAGAAATCAGATCGAAAACGGAACAATTTAGGTGTTCTTTCTTCCTGCGCGCTATTAGAGAATGGAATGGAATGGAAAGGTTATTATAGTGGTAAATGAACCATCTGCCAGGCACGTAAATGTTATTTGCAGAGTACCTATGTAGATGTAGATATTGTTCAAACAGTGCATACTGTGTTTTACAGAGGTAATAGCGCAAGAGGTACCATGTGTCTCTCCTCAACAGGCGTCAATGCAAGCGCTGATCGTGTGACCCATTCCATCATACATGTACTAGTTCTTTTTATTACAAAGAATTAGAACAACATTTAAAACCATTTTTACACTTTTATCACTTTAAAATTCCTAAGTTCATTTCACGAAGATCATGATATATGAACTTCCTGCAAAGTCAGTGGCGAATATTAAATATAGCTTCAGGGTCGGGGGGGGGGGGGGGAAGAAGAGTAGTACTTACGTGACATCGCATCTCGAATCCCCTCTGGGGCATGGATATTTGTGTCGTCCTTAGGATAAGCTAGTTGATAAGTAGTTTGTAAGTTTAGGGTCTGATGACCCCGTAGTTAAGTCACATAAGCTATACAACCATTTGAATATTTGAACTCCAGTATTCGTATCAAGAACAGCTTCCAGCATGCGTAATTTAGAAATAGATACCCCTGGAGCGTTAAAACAACTTAAATAACTTATCAAAAATGAATTCCCTGGTCCCAACTGTACACCAATGCTGATGCAATAGCCTCTTTCCAATTATATACAACCGCTCGCTCAACGAACGTTAGTTACAGTTACAGGCATATATCATTGACGTCGGTTTGCAGCAGGATTTTACTTCGAGAGAAGGACGTATTGTCCCATAGTCGACAAGGATTCAGAAAGTATCGTTCCTGTGAAACACAGATAGCTCTTTACACATATGTGATGTGTGCTATCGACAAGGGATTTCAAATAGATTCTGTATTTCTAGATTTACAAAATGCTTTCGACACTGTACCTCACAAGCGTCTCCTAATCAAATTGCGAGCTTATGGAATAGCGCCACAGTTGTGCGATTGGATTCGTGATTTCCTGTCAGAGAGTACGTTGTAATTGACGGCAAGTCATCGCGTAGAACAGAGGTGATATCTGCTGTTTCACATGGAAGTGTTATAGGACCCCTACTGATCCTTATTTTTATAAACGATTTTCTTCAACATCTGAACTCTGTACATGAGAACATAAAATTTATTATGATGGAGAAAGATGGCGGTATTCCGTTTTTAGATGTCTTGGTGCGACGTAAAAATGATGGCACATTAGTACATTCGTTGTTTAGAAAACCCACTCACACTGACCTCTATTTACAAGCCACAAGTTGCCATCATCCGGCACAAAAGATGAGCCCATGTTATATCAGATGCCGATAGTTTGCAAATGCAATTGGAACACCATCAAAATGTGTTTCAGAGCAATGGATATTCGTCCCATCACATACAGAAAGCGCTGAAGACGCACAAAAAACAGCACAAAGAAGACAAAGCGGCCTTCAGAACAACTGTTTGCCTATCTTATATAGGAAATGTTTCAGCGCAAGTAGGCCGAATACTAAGGAGGTAAAAAGTTAGTCATTTTTCGTCTCCATCCCAAAATCTCGGCGCTTTTGGGACCTGTAAAAGACGTCCTAGAATTGCCCAAAGCAGGTGTATCCACAATCCCGTGTGAATGCGGCAAGTCTTACATAGGTCAAATGACGCGCACTGTGCTAGATGGCATTGTGGAGCATCAAAGACATACTCGCTTGCTTCAACCCAGTAAGTCAGCTATCGCCGAACACTGCATCTTCACCGACCATCTGATGAAGTATGACGATACAAAAATTGTGGCTACGACGTCAAACTTCTGGAACTCCATCATCCTCGAATCTATAGAAATAAGTTTCAGAAAACAAGACCCTTATAAATCGTGATGGTGGTTTCCAATTAAACACTGCATGGACTCCGATTGTGGAAAAACTTCGTGCTCTGCGAAATTGTCGTCAGTCATCGTCTTTAAAATATGATGATAATCGAACTGATATCGATGCGGCGAGCTTTCACGGCGGAGGGCACGCGGAGCAGTGTACAGACATGCAGGAGAAGCGCATGCGCTCAAGTGACGCATGCGCAATGGCAGCAGAAGACACCACGCATGTGCCGACGGGGTCTTAAATAGGTGAGCTCAGGGCTTCTCTCATCAGTCATTATCTGAAGATGGCCGAAAGATTCTGCGCCGAAATATTGTACCAGCAAGATACGGACATCCGGCATAGCAATCAGTACGCCGGGATGGCTTTAAGTTTCACGTTCAGTATATTGTTCATAAAAACTTACCTTACTGCTTATTCATTATCAGACCTACTCCTGCGTTACCACCAACTGATTTTGCACTCGCCTGACCAAAACTCCAGTTCATCCTGCTACCGAACATCACTATCCTCCAAATATCTAATTGTGATCTATCGGACTCAACTGCTTGCTTACTAGTCCGTAGCTTACAAACTACGTAAACTAAGTTAAACTAAGCTAAAAACTGTGGTGTTGCACAAGTCTGAAGTGCGCGCCATGTAATTTCGTCGCGCGCCGCCATGCGCGCACGGCGCGGCGTTCTTACGACGTCAACCACGAGCGCCCTCTGCTACAACTCCGCTCGTGGCCACGACTGCTGCATCGGCCACTTGGGAATCAGATAGGCACCAGTTAACACTTGGGATTATGACAGGCAATAGGCAGTTAACACTTGGGATTATGACAGGCAATAGGCAGGCCTCTATCTAGTTTAAATATGTTCCAGCGTTCTACTAGTCTGCTGCCCTCGAAGTTAAGTAATGTATTATTTCTACGAAATATATCTCTTATACTAATCTAGCTTAGTGTTTCTAGTTTCTGTTGGCTGGCTGGCTGGTCACCTCCATACCTGCACACGCGTGCATCTTATTTTCCTGTGTCGGTCTCTCTCTACTCGGCTACCGACACCCAGGACAACCGGCGGAAACGAGAAACAAAAAGAGCAACACACAGATCCAATCCCGAAGGAGGATTCGAACCTCCGACGCAGGAGGCCTCGCGATCCCTAACGTGGCGCTCCAGACCGCCCAGCTAGTCCCGCGCGGCAATATCTAATTATAAATTACAAATTTCTGGTTTTAAATTTTTTAACTTAACCTACCCGATTGAGGGATAGAAAATTCTACGCTCCGATACACAGAATGCCTGTTTTGATTTTCTTGATGACAACATCCTCCTGAGGAGTCCCCGCCCGGAGATCCGAATGGGGAATATTTTACCCGAGAGGATGCCATCCTCATATATTCATACAGTAGAGATGCATGTCCTCGAAAAAATTAAAGACTGTAGTTTCCCCTTACTTTCAGCCATTCGCAGTAACTGCATGGCAAATCCATGTTAGCTGATTTTACAAGGCCAGCTCAGTCAATCATCCAGACTGTTGCACCTGTAACTACTGAAAAGGCTGCTGCCCTTCTTCAGGAACCTCTCCGTTCTGTTTGCACTTACGGACGGCTATCTGCATCATTGAGGCATGCAAGCCACCCCACCTTGCCAGAGTCTTTCATGAGGGTGGACATCAATAACAAGTGAAAATAAAGTCTCAATATATGTTACATGTTTGCCAACATAGGTCACATAGCTTTTCGATTTAGATACTTTTTTCCCCAGTTGCGTTTTTTTTTCTCTGCCAAATACTCTTTTACCATTACTGAAAGTTCGATGTAAGAATTGTAATTGTTAAACGATCATACTGTAAAAAAATAATCTTCAAAATAACATGAAAAGACTAAAGTAAAATTATACAAATTATACATAGGTCACATCGATTTTAGATTTAGATACGTTTTTCCCCAGTTGCGTTTTTTTCTGCTAATTTTTTTTGCCAAATACTTTTTTTACCCAGTTACTGAAAACCGGATGTAAGAATTGTAATTGTTAAACGATCATATTGTAAAATAAATAATCTTCAAAATAACATGAAAATACTAAGGTAAAATTATACAAAAACTCCTAAATCTTCCTGATGGTAAGAGGCGAAAGGTACGCTATTTCTTCAGAGAACCTGGGCGAAACGAATGCTTACAGTTCGGTGGCCGTAGAACCAATCTGCAATCATATTTCAATTCCGACAGTTTATATTTCCGCAATGTAGTTTCCGTCAAATGAACGTCGCTTTCCCTCCAGCGGTTCCCATTTGACTCCCAAAGCATTTTTATAAACACTCACGCATTCACCGAAGCTACCCCTAAAAGACCCTTCAGGCTGCCTTTGGACTGTCGCTGTGTGTTTCTTTAAACAACTCAGGTGAAAATTCTGAACACTGGAGCAGTACTGAAGTAAGCGTTTCACATTCGTAAATGAATTCATTCGGGCTCAGAGCAAAAAGAGATTTTAAAAAGTTATTTTGACATAACAAAGCTAAAGTCAGATGAGTATATGAAGCAACTGAACTTAACACCCTAACCACGACAAATTGTTCAGCAGTAAAGCAAACTTAAAGATTCACAACAGTAAAAGACGACTTGTAGGATGCAGTGGTGAAACGATAGAACTACATTATAAGCTGAGATGGCAAAAATTATATCGCGTCGTTTTTCCGTTGCCCACCGGACTGTAGCATCTCCGAGTGGCAAGTCCTCGACAGGTCGTTGGGAGTTCCCTGGAGAAATATTGAGCCATTCTGCCAATATACCTGTCTATAAATGTGCATTTTCAACATGAAAATAGCATCGTTGTTGAGACGCGTAGTGGGCATGAATGACTACTGATGCTTTGTCATCTTCTAGCACAGCCCATTATCGGAAAATTTCTCCGCACTCTCCCAACGGATACGAGTTTTGTAGGTCCCGCATTGACTTGCGCTGTTTTTCCACACACTGTTGCTTGTCTGTTTGCACTGAAACTTGTAAGTTACTGCCGCCTCACTCTGTACTTAACCGTATTCCGTCGCTCACTAAGTTTTTAGGATCGCTTTATAAACTGAAAACATTAAATTTATATAGTATTCAGTTTTCATAAAACATATGTGCCTATTATAAGATATTTTCTGTGATATGTCGCTGTAAGGTATGGATCTTGTATTATGCTAAGTGTAACGCTGTGTAATATCTGAAATAGACGCAGCCAAGCTCAGGTATCTTTGGGCGCTGGTGCCTCAGAAGCAGTAATTAAGCTGAAACTGGAGCTACTTGTTGTGAGGTCGTCCCGTAGCGACATGAGATGAGATGGCTGACATTACTCGCTGCTCCAGATTAAGAGAAACGTGATTGTGAATGGTGTAGCAGTGTGTTTCACCATCCAGACCTCGTTATTCAGAAAAAAAAAAACATTGTATGTTACCTGCAGGAAGACTTATGGAGGCAAAATTTCTTTCTCTCTTGTTATTTGCATTATTACCGCAATTATGTTACCATAAAAATACTCTCCCTCCAACATTTTTTTAAAATTTAATTTATATCATCACAATCTATCTGCCTCAAAATTGAAAATTGATTTTGTGAAAAAAAAATTCTAAATCGAACTCAATCATAATTACATTATCATCTACATTATTTAATTTCGACTTAGTGTTAATTTAAATTTTGCGCTGCACTTGTTGCTACCAGTTGAGTCACTTATGAGAGAGGCGTTATCCACGAGTTAAGTGCAAGACAGACACAGGACCAGAGACCAGAGAGCAAAAAAAAAAAAAAATAAATAAATAAATAAAAAAAAATAAAAAAATAAAATAAAAAATAATAAATAAATAAATAAATAAAAAATAAATAAAAAAGGGTCAATTCATGTTTCATGTTTCTCTGTGACACAAAGTTAATTTCAATTACGGTTTCTATTCGATACATTCTCAGAGCAGTGGAAAAAAAATCGCTGCTGGATAGGAAAAATGTATATTCTCAGAGAGTGAATGTTAAACAAGGCAAAAGGAAATCCAAACCAAAAATTTGTAATGCCCTATGCTGTAAATGACATTGTGCAACTGTAAATAGCAATAATAAACAAACTGTTTATGCTATTACATTACGCTGAGATTCATGTGAGGTATGGGAAAACTTCACCCGATTCCTTAATCGGCTCGTTTTCATTTTTCTGAATGACGAGTTATGGAGCTGTGATCAAGTCACCATACGTAGTGTAAAAAAATATTGTCTCACTTCAGGATTTATCTTTTTAATTGAGCGGAATTAAAGCAGTTCAAAAATTTATCTCCCTGCTGTTTCCCCTGTCACAGAGTCGGGGGCTCCAATATCAAGGCATGGGTATGAATTTTGCTTGCTTGCGGACGACCTTTCTGTTGACATGTGGGCGTGTGGTTGAAAGTTGGCACGATGGCTGGTCGTGGCAGCCAGATTTACGACTGAGGCGCGACATCGGATGTGTTGGCGTCCTCTGCAGCTGACGCTGGCACAATCCCAGGTCGTGATATATTGGACGCGCCGTTCATTATCTTAATTCAGTAACCCAAACGATGGGCCCTCTGGCCTTTAAAAGTATCTGTTAATTGCGTCATTAATCTAAGAGCTTACACTTCTGTTTCATCCGAACGGAGCACTCTACGATACTTTCGTATGCCCTGTGCTTCTGAATTAGCGCAACCCACACAGCATATACTGCAATTTTTACGCGGAAAGCTGCATGTACAGTTTCGCCAGGTCTAGGGCAAACACTTGCGCTCACTACTTAAGAGAAAGATTATAAATAATCAAAATCTTGTAATTACTGGATTACTATAGAATGTATTTTAGATAGAGGCCTCGGCAAAAAATTAAGTGTTCAGAAACAGACTTCAGGAAATAATATTTTCAGTTATTATTTTTATATTCGAGGCGCGTCTAGAAAGTAAGTTCCTTTTGGTAATAAAATGAAATTTGACACAGATACAGGAGAAATATTTATTGCACAGAATTCTACAACTCTTAAACTACTTTTCCACATAACTGTCGAAATTTTGTAGACACTTGTTATAGAGTGTCACAAGTTTTTGCATGCATCCTTCACAGAAGGTTGTCGCCTGTATATTCACCCATGTGGTAACAGCTCTTTATCATCGTTGAAGTGTTGACCACCAAGGACAAATTTTAGGTGTAAGAAGAGATGAAAGTCGTTAGGAGAGAGGTCCGAGCTGTATGGAGGATGACCAAACAGGTCCCATTGAAATTTCCGTAAGAATTGTTTGGTCACATTCGATGTATGAGGTCCAGCATTATCGTGGAAAAAAATCTTTTGACAGTAATCCTCTTCTTACACCTAAAATCTGTCCTTGGTGGACAACACTTCAACGATGATGACGAGCTGAAAGAACATGTTACCACATGGTTGAATACACAGGCGGCATTCTATGAAAAAGGCACACAAAACCTTGTGCCATGCTATAACAATTGCCTACAAAATTTCGGAAGCCATGTAGAAAAGTAGTTTAACAGTTGTAGATTTTTGTACAATCAAATTTTTTTCTTTATCTGTACCCGTTCGTTTTATATAACCAAACGGAACTTACTTTCTGGACGCGTCTCGTACAATCATATTCGAAAAAAAAGAACATTTCGAAGACTTAGGAAGTTCATATTCAAAGAAAATGTTCATTAGTATGTTCTGAAGAAATCGTCACCGCGTCAGGCGCTTCGGTTTACGAGTGAATCGCTAACTGCAGAAAGGCAACCTATCGAACTTTTGACTTTTCTTTTCATCAAAAAATTTACAAGAGACAGATCGAATCGTTTACTACAGAAGAAGCTGGTGTTTGTATGATACCATAGTCTTGACAACGCCTTCAATACGTTGTTTACAGCAGATAAGGAACTATACCAGTTAATAAAATTTCTCTGATGACTCTGGTGGCTACTTTGTGAACTAATTTTTTTTTAATTATGTTTTTTTTCGTTTGCAACTTGTATGGAGTCAAGTCATTTAGACGCATTGTCCTACATATTCTGACCTGTAACACAGTATTTGTTGCTTACAAGTGATATCTGATATGCTAATTACTTTGTTTATTGCTTGGAAGGAAATTATTATTCGAAGTACATAATTAAATCAAGAATGCGATAACGAGCTTTTCTCAAGGCTGAAGCAAGTAACAGTTCATACATATACACTGAGGGAATATTGTTAGTTCCAAATTATCAGTGAAAATACCCTTGCAGAGAGTACTTGGCAGCAATTTCAGATGCTTACAAATTATGGTGCAATACTTCGTTATGCGCGAGCGCGCGTCTCTGCGTTAGTGGAAGGTGACCTTCGAAGCGTGGGCGAGCCGAAACACGATGTTAGCGTGTGCGTTATTGGCCGGTTCGTGGGAGCGCCTAAGGCCGAGGTAAAAGCGTATCCCCGGTAGGCGAAAGTTCGCTGACGTGGCGAGAGTGGGGGGGGGGGGGGGGCGTTTGTTGAGGCGAGCGAAAGCAGCAGTGAAGACTGTGGCGCTTGGCCTGTCGGCGACAGGTTGTGTCGAATGCGAGTGAGCACTGTGTGGGCGCGATTTGCGCATTTACGAGTGTGGACCAAGTGAGACAGAGAAAAGACTCTGTTTCAGTGCTTCACTGAAAAGAGCAGCTCTGTGGGAAGCACATATGAAATTACCTCTTATTAAGAGTAATCAGATTTTGCGATATTCGCTGTGTTGGTCAGCCACTTCTTGTCTGACGCAAATACACACAGAGTGAAATAGTTAACGCATGTGGGCGAATTGCAGTGCCATAGCGGTGGGTTGATTGATGCAATCAGCGTACCACTCCAGAAGCGAGACTAGGAATTGTTAGGGTTCTCAACATCATTGAGACATAGGAAATATTTCGATCAAAAGAAGTTGATCCAACCAGACAAGTTAGGTTTGAATCAAACGACAGTGCACCGGCTTGCAGCCAGTTCAGCAAATGGTACTGTGTGCAATGCTTATGCTTAGATCACACACTTAGTGCGACAGCCTCGAGCGTATCTGCAGCTTTGTTTGTTCTTTTAAAATAAAGTTAGGTGCGTTGTTTCAGTCATTTTTGCCGAGTGCAGTTTTCTTTATCTTAAAGTTAAGTTAAAAATTCTGTTTATTCTTCCAAAACCACTTGCTTTCTATACAAAAAAAAAAAAAAAAAAAAAAAAAAAAAAAAAAAAAAAAAAAAATAAAAATCTGTAGTTCTTTTAAAATTTAAATTCTTTTAAAACTCAATTTTTTGGTTAAATAAATTAAGTACTTGCACAGAAATCGTGTTTACTTTCAGTAGCTAGTATCGCCAAATTTGTACCCCACTTGTCCTTACTAGCAATGTTTAGATATAGATTACAGGTGATGTAGCTGTGCTGGGTTGAGTAATGTTGCAGAAACATATCTTAAACCGACGAATGACATCTCTGACTTCTACGCAACTTGCTGTTAGGTTCTTCCACGCAGGCGCCGCGGGTACACTGTCAGATAGCTACTGCAACAAAATCAGTTGGAAGTTTGTACAAGATTACAACACAGCAAAGTTACACACCAATCTTTATTAAGTACTCACAACTTTGCTACATAAAAATCGAAAGTTTTCCTTTACCATAAAAGTGAATGGATCTCTTCATGCCCAATAACCACAGCTTCTCTAAGGAAAATATTAATGACTGAAAAATGTTTTCCAACCAGTGTACAAAACTGCTTATATTGACTAATGCGTATGTTATTATAACAAGCTGCAATTTAAAATGTGTCAACATTAATGTACGAATAAGACTCGTTTGGAAATCTTGTTAACTGTAGAGTGTAAACGATTTTATAAGTAAGCTTGAAATTCGGATGTGTGTAATTTAATTTTGGTTAAAACGCGAAACCTTGTCTGAATTAAAACAAGAATGGCATCTGAATCGATCTGCGGCTACAGTAATAAAGATTCTGGTAACAACAAATGCTGCATATTACATTTGGTTTAAACAAGAATGTGTCACTAATCGTGTGTGGCGTGACTGTTACAGATAAAATTTACCAACAAAACAAAGTGATGACCCTGTCTATTAAAGAAAGTGATTAAAGTATGAATTCCCGTGTGATTCTGTTCTTGAAATCTAACAAATTCATCTAAAAATTATGTGTGATTGTTTAGTGCGCAACGTATAATGCAGTAAATGACAGCAAACTGTTATCTAGAAAATTATTATTAAAATTGTAATCTGATTGAATTATAATCTCTTGTATTTGAAAAGTATTGCCAGCTAAGGCTGACTAGTGTCCAAGCTATACTAATACAATTCAGCGGAGAGAGCCGAGAAAAACAAGAAATTCAAGTATCTGTCTGCTTACTGGAATATTTTCTCACGTTTGTATGAAATAATACTTCAATTAGAACAGTCAAGAAATAAATTAGTCATCATTTTTATCACTTAATCTGGTAATGTACATCACACAACCCCGAGGTTACACTTTCCATGCACAACAGCACATTTTTAACAATCAATAAAGCAATGACGACATTGTGACAACTAAATTAGGTGCCGCAAATTTATGTAGTAGATATCAAGAGATAAAAAATAAGTCGAAATATACTATTTTTCATCAAGAAACTATTTCCAAATTCTTGCTTTTCCGCTTCACATACATTATCAATATTGTTCACTTAGTGTATTTCATTGAGTTTAAGTAACACGTTTCGTTGCATGGATAGTTAGGACGATTTTCTCAACAGGAAGGCGCTTACTTCATCAGTTATCGTGACACTATTCCCACGTTTAGCTACAGAAGGCATGATACTTCATACCGAAGTTTTGGCAAATGAGCGAGATCGTGTTTCTTCATAGCTATGTGTTACACTACGTCGAACCGATCTCCACGATCGATCGAAAAGTGGATAGTAATTCTTCGATTCCTCTATTTCGGAAATGGAAACTCCCTTTACCTTTGTCAGTCAAATGAAACATTTCTTTTGTTATTTATATGAAAAATTAGGACTACACCACATCAAGTAATGTAATGGGTAACTAAATGGTTTTTAAAACGACGGTTTAAGTGCTATGTCGTGGAAGAGTAACCAATCCAGAAAGAAAGCTGCAACGACTAACTGTTCGCCTTGTGGAAGCATAAAATATTACGAAACAAAGAACTTCGTATAGGTTTCTGGTACAATTTTCTTGGATAAGATCACACATAAATTTCTTCATCTGATTTCGTACACGTTTCATAGCATATAGGACGGTTAATGAAAAACGGGACAAAATAATCCCTTATGTGTTCTCAAATGTTCAAATGTTTGTACAGCTTATGGGACTTAACTATGGGGTCATCAGTCCCTAAACTTACAAACTACTTATGAACTACTTACGAACTAGGACGGCACAAATATCCATGCCGGAGGGGGGATTCGAACCCCCGACCGTAGTGGCCGTGCAGCCCGTGACTGAAGCGCCTCAGTCCCCTCGGCCACCGCGGCCGGCCTTATGTGTTCTGTTCAAATGTCCGTAAATCTATCGAACCAAACTGCATGGTCATCAGTCCGTAGCTTACATACTACCTAAAACTTAAGGACAACACACAGACCCATGCCCCAGGGAGGACTCGAACCTCCATGGCGAGCAACCGCGCACTCCACAGCGAGACGCTTTAGATCACTCGGCTACTTCACCGCGGCTGTGTGTTCTGTCGGGACACATTAGCTAAATAAGGGACGCTCTTCCAAAATAAGACGTATGGTCAGTGTGACCTAGACGAATGTAGTCTACGAGACAGCACTCGAAACGTCTAGAAAGTAGTACGCCCCAAGGCCTTTCACTTGCATGCAGGCGAAACTTCTTTAATCGCTGAAAACCACATCCCTTTATTAGATGTACCAAGGGTACAAGCAATACCACCTAGAAAGAGGACCTATGCGCTGCCTGCCACTCATATCACAACTGTGTCCTGCTGAGTTTGGGAATACGTGCACGTTTCACACTGTGTTTCAGGATATTCTTTATTTATGTGATTCACAGACAAATTTGTTTTGGTGTAAGTATGAACTATTAGTAAGATATCTCACCGATATTTGAATCGGACGATTCATATTAGGCATTTTATCTCTTACCAGCAAAACTCTGCACGGTGAATGACATAGCTAACACTAATATTTGGGTGGATATGCTCGATGATTACATTATTGGGCCTTATGTTTTAACCATAAGTTTGACTCGTAGCTATTACCGAACGTTTCTAGAGGAAACGTTCCTACCAACGTTATTAGAAGACATTGCGTTAGGCATACGTCAGACATATGGTTCCTCCACGATGATGCTCCACCCCAGATTCATAAGAGTACGCAGATTTTTGGATAGACGATTTCCAGGGCGATGGATCGGGCGTTCGGGTCTATGTAGATGGACAGCTCGCAGCCCTGATTTAAATCCACACCATTTTTACTTCTGGCACCAATGAAGGAAACTGTTTATGCTTTGCAAAATAATAATGTGCGCGAACTTAAGCAGAGGATATTCGCTACTGCCAGTACTATAAGGTAAATATGCAATGTGTGAACGAGTGCGAGGAATCATGTGTAGGATCTAATGGTATTGTATAAGAGGAGGCTAGGTAATTTGCGATTCATTTTCGTTAATGTTGTATAAATTGAAAACAAACAGAATTTAATTTTTGATATAGTTGCCTTGTAAAATTGTTGATTGTATGTAATTGAAAATTGCTGGTTGATTTAGTACTAAGAGAAACACATTTACTTTGCTTTTAGTTTTTCTTAACTACCACGACGTTCATAATGGCATTATAAAAGAGAGAAGTCTGGTTGTGCTTAATTTATTGTGCATGAAACTGAATTACAAATTCTTGACAATCAAATGGGTGTTCACATTGCTTGTTTCAGCAGTATCTAGCCGACGTGGCGCGTCGTTGTTTACATTTCTTGTCGCGTAGTGCATCCGCGCGCTCTCTCTCGCACCCCCAGGCGCATGCTTACAGCGCGAATAGGCCACGCGGTTATAGGGCTCTCTCCTGTATCGTCAGTCGACAATGTAAACAGAAATACGCCAATCATCAGTCCTACAAATATTGGTTTTACGAATAAAAAAAATAAAGTACATGATACAATTATATTTCAGTAGACCTTTTTGGTCAAGCACACAGAGATTTACTGTTGTTGTTGTTGTGGTCTTCAGTCCGCAGACTGGTTTGATGCAGTTCTCCACGTTACCCTGTCCTGTGCAAGCCTCTTCATCTGAGAATAAGTACGGCAACTTACATCCTTTTGGATCTGCTTAATGTATTCGTCCCTCGGTCTCCCTGTACGATTTTTAGCCTATACGCTTCCTTCTAATGCCAAATTGACAATTGCTTGATGTCTCAGAATGTGTCCAACCAATCTATCCCTTCTCTTAGACAGGATCTCCCAGAAACTCCTTTTCTCCCCAATTCGGTTAAGCACCTCCTCATTAGTTACGTGATCTACCCATCTAATTTTCATCATTCGTCTGTAGCACCACATTTCAAAAGCTTCTTTCATCTTTTTATCTGAACTCCTTATCGTCCACGTTTCACTCCCATACAATGCTACATTCCAGACAAATACTTTCAGAAAGGACTTCCTAACATTTAAATTAATATTGGATGTTAACAAATCTCGCTTCTTCAGAAACGCTTTTCTTCCCATAGCCATTCAGCATTTTATATCTTCTTTACTTCGGCAATCAGAAGTTATCTTGCTACTCAAATAACAAAATTCTTCTACTACTTTTATTGTCTCATTACATAATATAATTCCTTCAGCATCTCCTGATTTTCTGACATTGCATTCCATTACCTTCGTTTTACTCTTGTTAATGTTCATCTTATATCTACCTTTCAAGACACTACCCATTCCATTCAATTGCTCTTCCAGATCTTTTGCAGTCTCTGACAGAATTACTATGTCATCGACAAACCTCAATGTTCTTATTTCTTCTCCCTGCACTTTAATGCCCTCTCCAAATTTCTCCTTCCATACCTTCACTGCCTGTTCAATGTACATATTGAACGACATTGGGGAAAGGCTACAACCCTGTCTTACTCCCTTCCCAACCTCCGTGTCCCTTTCTTGCCCTATGTGCAATTTGGGAGGCTTATACCGTTTTCACCCTAATTAGCTTAAGCAGTAAATTATCATGTTAGAATATCAACTTTAATTCAAAGAAACTGGTTCACTGACTGGTCAAAATCAGACCAAGGCGTTGGGGCTGGGGTATACGGGGTGCAGCCAAGACTGGAGAGCGTCATCTCTCAAGGGAAACTGGCCTCAGTATTCCAGGCCGAAATCACTGTCATCAGGGCGTGTGTGGAGGAGAATTTGCGTACGTGCTACAAAGATCGTAGCATCTATATCTATTCAGAGAGTCAGGCAGCCCTGAGATCACTGGCAGCTCCTGAAACAAGGTCTAAAATTGTTGCTGAATGTTACAGGGTTCTGGTGGAGCTAGGGGAAAGCAATAGAGTAAACCTATTGTGGGTCTCTGGCCACTCGGGGATCAGTGGCAACGAACATGCCGACATATTAGCCAGGATGGGGGCAGAGACTCCATTTATTAGACCGGAACCTGTCCTGACAATCACCTAGGAAATGATCAAATTGGAGCTACGTAATTGGCTCAGAAGACAGCATGTAGAATATTGGACCAAAGTCTGCCAACAAAAACATGGCAAGGTAATGATTCCAAAGCCATGATTTAGAAGAAGCTCTGCAATCCTGGGCCTGAACTGGAGAGAGATTAGATTCATGGTTGGATTGCTGACTGGCCATGGGAATTTAAAAAAACACCTACATACAATGGGAATAACAGAAGAGGGCCCTAAATGTAGGATCTATGATGATGGTGATGAAACTGCATCACATCTAATCTTCGAATGCATTGCATTGGAGAGTAAAAGGCACAGAACATTTGGGACAACTAGACCCGAAGAAATTGTGTCTAATAAAGAACTGGTAAAGGGACTTCTTGCACTGTTCAAGGGCATTGGTTGGCTATAATTAATAAAAATTTCCGGGCTGTTATGCCGTGGTCTAGTGTATTTACTACTAAAACCCAACGTTTCATCCCCGACTGCGGAGAACATTCTCAAGGGGGATCGTGGAACTTTTGGATGTCCGATTCACACCCGGCCCGCTACTGACTGAAGCAGTGGTGTGACGTCAGATGTTTTTGACATGCGCGCGCAATTCGTCGTTGCCGATTGCCTCCGTCCGTTAATGTCTTCTCATGGTGGAACACTGTTACATTTCTTCTTCAAAACCGGAATCCAGATATCATTTAGTTTCACGCCCTCCTCCATCCTATTGAAATTATTGGGGTGTACAGAGAGGCAACAGAAATTGTAAAACACCCCAGCCGGCCGCGGTGGCCGAGGAGATTGAGGCGCTTCAGTCACGGTCTGCATGGCCACTACGGTCGGAGGTTCGAATTACCCCTCGGGCATGGATATTTGTGCCGTCTTCAGTATAAGGTAGTTCATAAGTAGTTTGTAAGTTTTGGGGACTGATGACCCCGTAGTGAAGTCCCATAAGCTTAACAAACATTTGAACATTTTGAAAACACTCCAATAATTTCAATAGGATGGAGGAGGGCGTGAAACTAAATGATATCTGGATTACGGTTTTGAAGAAGAAATGTAACACTCTTCCACCGTGGGACGACATTAACGGACGGAGGCAATCGGCAACGACGAATATTGCGCGCGCATGTCGAAAACATCTGACGTCACACCACTGCGCGCGAGCCCTTGTAAACGGAATTTGGCTTCAGTCAGTAGCGAGCCAGGGTGTGTGAATCGGACATCCAACAGTGCCACGATCCCCCCTTGAGAATGTCCTCCGCAGTCTGGGACGAAACGTTGGGTTTTAATAGCAAATCCACTAGACCACGGCATAACAGCCCGGAAATTTTAAGTAATTCCTTTTGAATCTGCTTAATGTATTCGTCCCTCGGTCTCCCTGTACGATTTTTACCCCATACGCATCCTTCTAATGCTAAATTGACAATTCCTTGATGTCTCAGAGAGTGTCCAATCAATCTATCCCTTCTCTTAGACAGGATATCCCAGAAACTCATTTTCTCCCCAATTCGGTTAAGCACCTCCTTATTCGTTACGTGATCTAACCATCTAATTTTCATCATTCGTCTGTAGCACCATTTTCAAAAGCTTCTATCATCTTTTTATCTGAACTCATTGTCCACTTTCACTCCCATATGATGCTTTCAGAAAGGAGTTCCTAACATTTAAATTAATATTGGATGTTAATAAATTTCTCTTCTTCAGAAACGCTTTTCTTCCCATAGCCATTCTGCTTTTTATATCTTCTTTACTTCGGCCATCAGAAGTTATCTTGCTACCCAAATAACAAAATTCATCTACTACTTTTATTGTCCCATTACCTAATCTAATTCCTTCAGCATCGCCTGATTTTCTGACATTGCATTCCATTACCTTCGTTTTACTCTTGTTACCTTCGTTTTACTCTTGTTAATGTTCATCTTATACCTTCCTTTCAAGACACTGCCCATTCCATTCAATTGCTCTTCCAGATCTTTTGCAGTCTCTGACAGATTACTATGTCGTCGACAAACCGCAATTTTTTATTACAGCTCTCTGCACTTTAATGCCCTCTCCAAATTTCTCCTTTCATTCCTTCACTGCCTGTTCAATGTACAGATGGAACAACATTGGGTAAAGGCTACAACCCTGTCTTACTCCCTTCCCAACCTCCGCGTCCCTTTCTTGCCCTCTGTGTAATTTTGGTTGGTTCATACCGTTTTCACCCTAATTAGCTTAAGCAGTAAATTATCTTGTTAGAATATCAACTTTAATTCAAAGAAACTGGTTCACTGACAGGTCAAAATCAGACCAAGGCGTTGGGGCTGGGGTATACGGGCTGCAGCCAAGACTGGAGGGCGTCATCTCTCTATGGAAACTGGCCACAGTAATCCAGGCCGAAATCACTGCCATCAGGGCGTGTGTGGAGGAGAATTTGCGTATCGGACATCCAAAAGTGCCACGATCCCCCCTTGAGAATGTCTTCCGTAGTCGTGGACGAAACGTTGGGTTTTAATAGTAAATCAACTAGACCACGGCATAACAGCCCGAAAATTTTTAGTAATTTTGACCATTCCGGCCGTGAACGTTTACATTTTACAACATTGGTTGGCTTTACTAGATATACAGGGAGCGATACCGCACAATAAACTTAGTTTCGTTGCGGGCAGGTGTTTACATTTCTTGTCGCGTACTGCATTCGCGCTCTCTCTCTCGCGCTGCAGGCACATACTGGCAGCGAGGATAGGCCACGGCAGTGGCGGGTTGGACCAAGACTGTTTTGGCTACCCCGGAAAAATCAAATGAAATCAAATCAAAAGAAATTGTTATTTATATTACTGTTTTCTGTGTAGTATTACTTTTATTATACCAAAAATAAAAAAAATAAAAAAAAAATAAAAAAAAGGAACAGCTCTGCCAGGGAGAACTACAATAGTCGCCGAAAACCATGACTCACTTCCCGCCAACAAAACTTCTGCCCCTTGCGAGAGAGGGGTGCCCAAAACTTAATTACGATTTCGCCGTAAGCTGCTAAACGCTTTTCCTGCCCGCTCCAGGTGCCATGCATTTCCCGGCGCCGCCGGTCCCCAGGGGAGGTTATTTCCCGCGCGCCGCCACCCCGGCAGCTCGCCGTATTTCACTCATTCCGGAAAATTGCCTCTCCCGCGCCCGGGTGGGCTAGCGTCGGTCGGGCCTGCCAGGCCATATCGCGCGGTCTTGGCGCCGCGACCCCTCCACGGTGCGGGAGCGGGTGATTCACCACCCACGACACCTTGCGCGCCCTGTCCCGCTCACCCCCTACGGTGCTTTAGTGCCGAGCAGGGGGTGCGCAAGAGGTACGCAACCCCCACTCCTCCCGTTTCTCTCTCTCTCTCTCGCTCTGCGTCGTAGGCGCCTGCGCTGTGCCCGGTAGCCGTCGCTAATTGAGGGAACGACCCGGAAATTCCGCACCCCGGCGCGACGTAGCGATTCCGCCAACGGCTGCAATACGTTAATGAATAATTTACGCCGCAAGTTGGGACTCATCTATATTCTCTGTGAGCAGAGCCGGCGAGCTCCGGCGCGGCGCCACTAGCTCACTGTGCTGGCAGGTCGCTCATTCCTCTGACGTATGGCGCAGTTTTTATTACTGCTGGGTGAAAGCTAGTGTGTCTGTTTATACCAACGGTTCACGCTTCTCAAATTTTTACGCGTGTTCGTTGCAACCAAATCCTCAAACCCTTAGTCGTGAATTTGTGTTTCGATACGAAACTGAGGGGTCTAGTGAGAGAGAGGGATATGGCACATTACATGAAATATTGATTTTTTTCCATTTTCAGTATTCTGTTAACTAGATTCGCGTGGCATGGCTCCCGCTGTTTCTGGAGCAGTTCTTGTAAGGTCTCGAATGCGCCCTTGCCAACATTTTGAGTGACAGGAGGAGGTATGCCACTTACCGATGTTGTCCGCTTCTTCAGTTGCAGACGTACCAACATAGAAGTGTTACAGGTTAGTTTACCATTTATAAGGGATAATAATAATAACAATAATTTCGTGTGGCTTATTGGTCTGGTGCAAGTCTTTCAATTGAACGCCACTTGGGCTACTTGCGTATCCCTAGCCTATCGCAGTTATCCAACCGGGGAAAGGGGACCTACAGCTTAATGTGGAATCCGAACCACGTGTCGTTTCTGGCGACTCCTCATATCGTTGAGAGGTGAAGGATTAGTTAAAGTGCAGACTAAAAAAATGCTAGGTCCGACCGGGTTTCGAACCCGCGACCCTTCGGTTTCCAATCGAACGCTTTACCCCACGACCACCGGTTAAAAGGGATGAACTTATTGTTCCAAAAAGCGTATTTGTTCCTCCTACATCCGTCTTCTTTTATAACTATTACACATAATTTGCATTATGTCTCTATCTTGTAATAAACGTGTTATGTAAGTGAATGTTAGTTGTACTACTGGTTGGTTGGTAGCCCTATTGTATAATAGTACCTGAAACATCGATGCTTGGGACTGGTAACCGTAGTCGTTTAGTCCTTTTCAAAATAAAATCATCCATCCATCTATTGATCCTTGTGTGTCAGAGAACGAAGAAAGAGGTGGTGAAAAACGTAGTCGTATTCCAGATAAATGAAAGTACAGATGGAAAGATGATTTCCCTGTGTGTTAGTGTGTATGCGATGATTGCCTATCCTCCAGGTGTCATTTCTCAGACTATCTACTATTCAGGCATGAAAGAATTAAATTATTGTGCTTTCAGTGCCATATGTTTTCCCCTTTCGCCGATAATATTCTGTTGCAATTTGACGGCATTCTGACGGGTGGTGTTATTTTCACAGCGTTTTGAAAGAAGTGGCAAGTATCGTTAATTAAAGCCTACAAGGTCATAATGCTATTTACATTAAAATTGATGTTTTTTCCTTTTGCATATTTTGCATAACAATAAGACGAAGAAAGTGACCCCTTGATTGTATAAATAATGCCTTAATAGAGCGCTTCAGAAAACTCAATTTATCTCTATTTCTCCTCGGAGTGGCCGAGCTCCCTCTCTCACTAGGCCCCTCAACTGTCAGAATACTTCAGAACTGCATCCGTTGCGCGATTGGTAAGGCCTTTGCACACACATGGACGTCCATATAAACTTTTTCGAGTGGAGAAAAATTTGTAAAACTTGGTTTTTTGGAACACGGAGCTGAATGGGTAGAAAAGTAACCGTTAGATTGTCGCTCCTACTGACTAGCCCTTAAGGGGAGACGGTCTCAAAAAATCGACTTTTAAGATTTTAGCATATTTGAAATGCCTGTTATTTCCTGTGTAAAGCAATTTTTTATTTCACGTTACAATTCACAATTTGTCCGTCATTTATGATGGTTTTCCTGAAGCTCTGTATTTAAAGGACGTTGACAGCAAGGCTTATGATCGGATATGCGCAGAACACTTCGTGCAAGTACAGGAGAAATGCCAGATATGACCACAAACATTTTTAGCTGCACCAGTAACGAATGTAATTAAACCCATATTTAGAGAGCTTTGTAAAGATACATTGTTGAAGAAATGTCTTCATGTATAAACACAAAATTTAAATGAATTTGTGACTTCTGTCATCTGGACCCGCTTAACAAAACCTGTATTTGTTCACCTTACAACCCTCAAATTTGGTGCTTATGATGCTATTTTATGCTTCAATCATGGTGTAAGTAGAAAACGCGATGTTTTGGAATTATTGGTCACAAAATCTAGTGGAAATACTACAAAATCGTTGGAGCAAATAGATAAAGAGAGAATCCGCAGAGGAGATGTTACTAATTTAAAATGCACAAAAGAAGCAAGACAGAAAAGAAGCGGGACCAACAGAAGAAAAGACCAGTATGATTCAGATGATGCTCTGTATGGTACAGGAAAATACTACTGGTAAGTAATTCTCATCGATAACTATGATAGAATTGCAATATTACACTTTAAATGGATTTTTATCAAAACAACATTTTATTTTATTTCAGGAACGATTATTTGATAAACTAATGGGGTTAGAAACATTAAATTTGGTCAGTTTGTATGCAGACGGTAATAAGTTATTAAAGTTAATCGAGAACGATCAAACAATCAGAAAATGTTTTGTAATAATTATTGTGATGAAATACTTAAATTTTACTAGTGAAATAATAATTTTTTTCTTCATTTTTGTTCATTTCACGTGTAAATTGAAGCATATATGTTATATACATGCAGTAAAAATTTCATTGTTTTATCACTTATAGTTGTCTTGAAAAATGTACCTATTCCAAGGGTAAAATAGCATTGGCAGAACAGGGATAAAGTTGCCTTCCGTCTCCCCTTAAGGGGAGTCGTACTGTCCTATCTACACAATGGTAAATTGACTATAAACATGCCCCGTTTCCTCAGGAACTGTGGGTATGTAAATGTGTTTATATCACATGTTGATGCATGTTTTGTGACTGATCTGCTCTACAATCACTTTAAAATTACAGCTGGAAAAAAGTTATTAAGTTTTCATCAAATACATAATTTTTTGGTGTAAATTTTCAAATTTTTAATTTCTTGAATTTTATATATTACAGTAACCACTACTAAAGTAGAGCTGCAATATCATTATCCTGTCTACGTTATGTGGTAATCAATCATTGATGTAGAGTCGGAAGTTTCTAAGAAAAAGGGGCATTTATACAGAAAAATGTCATTTTAAGGAAATTGCGATTGAGAAACAATTTTAATATACAGCCAACTGATGCGTAAAAATAGGTTAGAATCCTCCTGGATGGTAGTCCTTTTCTCCTCGTTCATCTAAATGGATATTCTGATTCAAAGAGAATATTAATAATATTAAAAATATATAATCTTTAATATTAAAAACAAAACAAAACTAGTCTGACATGAACAATAAAATGAAAGAAACTCAAGGTAGCAAGCCAATTAATTCACATTGATCTTGCCAAAAGCCGAGAAGCGATTCTTCTTGGTGTTGTAGCTCTCAGGGGCACTTTGGGTTGCTCTCTGTGTGAGGCACCTCTGGGACTCTCTGTAAGCCACAGCGCTCTCTCTCTCTCTCTCTCTCGCACAGTAAGTGTGGAGGGGGAAGCACCGGAGGGACCCCAAGCCAGCGCTGTAGATTTAACTAGGCGCCGGCCGCTGGAAAATAAAGTTGGGCCGGAAGTGATAAGGCTTCGCTACTTCCGCTTTCGCGCTGCTATATAAGTGGTGTTATCAGTAAGACGGCGTCACTCGTCGTGCAGCCGCGCGTGCAGCAGGATCGAAAACTACACAGATAGCATGCCCCGATATAGGAGGAGATTCAGGCGTTGGCGCCTTAATGTAAATGTAAATACTGAAGGCTTGTTTCAAAACCTTATTAATTATATTGAAACACAGAACAGGTGAAACTGCCGGTAGTCATTGTTTTACAATTATGACTTAGTAGCGGGACTTCAGATCGCCCAACTATTAACATCTAACTTCACGAACATGTGCAGTGGCCTGGTATACATAAGAACCGCCGATAGAAATCAATATAAGGCCAATAACTACAGTACCGGATACATAAAATGGGTAACACAGAACTAAGCCCAAGGTTATATGCTTTACTGTCTCCTATTCTCTATAAATGAAGCAGCAATGGTTTTGGGCTAGCGATAACACATACTAGGTAACCACTGCCAAACGGGATGAAAGTAAGGAAGGAAATAACGAAAGCTAAATAGAAAACAAAATAACAGTTTCAGGGACAGCAGGGTAGGCAGAATATACGGCGAAGGGAAAAGGGCACTACTTTGAACTACGCCTGCCCGTGGGCTGACGGGCGCACGCCAGATAAAACTCTAGACTCCCTTAGAGACCAAACGGTCAATGCTTTAGCAATTTCAAACAGACGGTTAATAATGAATAAGACAACTCAGTAACTATCAAATTTGAATCATTAATAATAATAGAAATAATGAATAATAACGCATAGTCGTTAAGTCAATAGCTGGAGTTTTGCCGCACAAACCCTAATCCAAACACAAACACAATACCAAAATCATGTGACCAGACAGGGGAAAACTTAAAGATGCGATAACAGTAAATGGAGTAGACAATAGCCAGGTGGACAGCGTGTGCAAGGTACTTATCCGAAATGTGTCGCAGGAGTTGGAAGTCGCACCTTCCCGGAACTTTCTAGACAAGCGACTTGGGTGAACAAATCCAATATCAAGGCATCCATCCATCATAGTCGGCCTTCCTGGAGAGACGTTACTAAAGGATCTCCAACACCAGTACTGAATCCCACAGTCGGTGCTAGGTAATGGTTGACACAAATGTCAACACCCGCATCCCAGGCGGGAGACGTCACCACATTGACAGACGTCGTGATCTGGCCCTACTTGCTACCCGGCTGTCACTAACAACATGGGGCGGACTGCCTCGTACTCCTTCCTCCCACTTGCACCGCCAAAGCCACACTGAGTCGACCTCGCCGGAAACCCAAAAGATAAGGCCTCGCGCACCCCACAAAGGCTCTGCTGTCACGGAAAACGGAGAGCTCGCGAGATCGCCGCGCCACTGGCGTCGGGCGTAAATGACCTAATCGACCCTTTAGTGGCGCCATTTCTAAGTCAGCTCAAGAAGGCATGCATAAGACAAATCGGGAGCTAGAGCTGTTGTTGTCAAACACAAACAAATATACATTTCAACGGGTTCACTGCGAAGTACGGCTAAAGTAGAGACCTTACGAAACGTCCTGTTCTCTACGTAAGGAAAGGAAATACAGCCTTCTAGACTATATAGTTCCAAGGAAAAAAATCGCACGTGACGGCCCACTTTAGATTTGTAGTTTTATAAGTTTTTCAAACATTTTTGACCAAAATAGTAATAGAAATAATAAAAAAAATTAAGAATGTCTGAAACCCTTATAGGAAAAGAAGAAGAAAAAAAAAAAAAAAGGTTATGGCGCGTTCCGAACCACCGACCTTTAGTGTCATAGTCCAACGCTTTGCCCACTACGCTATTTTTTTTTTTTTTTTTGCTCTATGGGTAGTTCTGTTTGTTGCGGACGTTGATCATGTTTGTTCGTTCTTATTCGATTTGTTACTGGCTCAGCTTTTTTATTACAGAGGGCGTTGAGCCCTCTGACCGGGCGCATTGAGCCACGGCGCCCGGCGTCATATTACTCATCGACGTTGTTAACTGATGCTAATATGGCATTTGTAGACATTAGATTGTCATTATCGTATGAAGAACGATGTATTTTTGTTAATTCTTCAGTGCGCCATTGCTTTGAAATGACAACGTGTAAGTTACAATAAGAAAATCATCAAATACGCAACGCAAGATGGCGTATGCCACAGAGAGTTCTGGGCGAGTAATGTCACGTGACATCTCCGAACGGCTGGTTTTCGTTAATTCAATGGAGGGTGTCAAATCTCCGTTATTTTTGCAAATTTGTCTCAAACGATACGAGATATGAAAAAAAAAAAAACATAATGGAGGTAAGTTGTAGAGAATTTTCTCCTCTACCAATCAGGTTCAATTTTCGTGTCAGATGAACGGTTCGTTTGCAATTACAATTATATCAGAAACGGCTTTTTTTTGTATTACTTCCGTATTTTTTGTCCGAAAAATTTCAAAAAGGGAGGTTCTGGTGGCCTACAATCGTGTCTGTAAAATTTGGTGCTGATCGGTTGTACGGTTCGTCTTAAAAACAGGGAACACGTTACGGACAGACATACAGACGGAGAGACAGACATTCATCCCAAAATCGACGTTATTTTTGCAACTATCTTTGAATGCATGGTATATATATAAGAATCCGTACCTTCGACATGAAATAAGGCTGATCTACAGCTCAGTAAGAACATAAAGCTCTTTCGAGAAGTAAGTAAAATTTTCGATTACTATGTTAAAACGATGACCACTAGCAGAGGGGAAGGAACAGCTAAAAATTTATGGTGAATTCTTCAAAACATTAGTTTCTACGAATGTGACACGCTTTTTTAATACAGTGTGCGTAAACAATATGGTCGCAATTCCAAATTGATTAATTGATTGATTGATTATATAAATTTTATTATGTATAAGGATAAAAGTTACAGACTGACCTTACGTGGAACAAGAAGTCGTTGGAGGAAATCTTTAAAGTAGTGTACACCTACATCGAGACTCATCCACTACGTTGGTGTAACAGTTTATTTACATACACAGTCTTTTAATTGATGGCCAATTGCTGACTGAATGCCCTCACTTTTCATTTCGTAAAACATTTACATCTTTGCATTGACATTTTAGATTCACCATCAGGTAATGATTTGGCAACTTTTAAAAATAATAGATGTCCAAAAGACAGAATTGTTTCCAAAGTGAAAAACGTAAAGTTGCGCTTTTATTGGCTGCCTGAACGCCATTCGTGATTCTGCCGCTTACATGTAAAGTGAATTTTCAGAAATACTCTTCGTTTTCAATGGTATCTCAGGAAGTAAGTTTTTTTTTGTTATCCGTATGTACGCTTGTAATTATATGAAAACCAATTTAGCTGCGAGACTATTGTAGAAGTTAAGTTGAATTCATGTCACGTATCGATGTGTATGATCCCTTGGCGCTAGAAAACGGTAACTTTGTAAGAAAATGTGCTCGATATATGCGACGATTTTATAGCATGTCATTTGTTAATTATAATTTAATGTTACTTCCCGTTATCCCGGAGTCATGAGATTCCAGAAGTAAAGTTTCACAGTAAGAGTAAAGGAAACCTTGCCAAAATCGTTAATTTTTAATCAAGTAACATAAACAAAAATGTATGAGTTTTATCCGTCTGCCTCTCGGTACGTTTGTTAACATCTTCATTCTTTGGAACGGGTTGACGTATCAAACAAAAATTGCTTTACACAGTAGGATCTGCAGTACGCTTCTGTTTTGCTGGACACCTAGACGCAGCCTAATGCCTGGCATAACAAATAACATGTGAGTGTTGGTGACAGTCTACCTCACAGGCGTTAGAATGACATGTTTCGCTTGGCCTACCAAAAGAATAGCTGACTATCCTGCCGAAAAGGTTACCTCCAGGCAGGGAAGTCAACAGCAGTAACGACAAACGGATCTAACTCGCACTAACAGATAGCGTTCACTATAGGTGACAGTATTCCTTCTCAACATTGAGATTGGCTCGAGGAAGAAACCTGAGCCAACGCAGCCGCAGCATCCAGCAGTTCTACTTCGTATGCAACTACTGCATACAACCACTTGCCTGTATTCCGCCACCGACCACCACTACGCCTTTCGGCCTTCTCTGAGTTTGTGCTTTGGGCCTTGTGTGTATTGCCGTGGAACTTCTACGAAAGCCTGTTCCGGACTTTGAGTGTAAACCTCCTTGGTTCAAAATTTTCAAATGTTTGTTAAGCATATGGGACTTCACTGCGGGTTCATCAGTCACTAAACTTACAAACTACCTTACACTAAAGACAACAAAAAACATCCATGCCCGATGGAGGATTCGACCACCGATGGAGAACGTCTTCGCGCATTGGAGCATACCGCCTCAATGCGCTCGGCCGTTCCGCCGCGGCACTCCATTGGTGATTTTACAGATACCGTATTGGACTTACTAGGGGGGGGGGGGGGGGGGGGGTCTGACAAGTGATTTCAATTTCCATCAAATTTAGCATGGGCGTTTTATTTTCAATATCAAGTGACACCTGATTAGGCTTTCTGCTAGAAACTCAGTACTTTTGAAAAAGTCTGTGCATTTCCGTCGTCCTACCGTAATCACATCGGAAACCTTCTCCCATGAATAACTGGAGTACAAACGACGGCTCTTCTAACGAACCACTCTTGTATCACTTGTGCACATGATATTACCACCATCTACATCTCTGCATTTCGCTATGCCCTGAGTTTCGTTATGTTAGTTTACATAATTCAGTATATACGGAATCGTCAATGAATGAATCCGACTTGCACTTATATAGAAAACTTTTTATTTAATTGTTTGAAGAGTTAGCCGCAGTTGAACCATTCACAACTGTGTCTTTAACTCAGCTTTGTGTACTATTTTATTACTATTGAAGTATTTTTCAGGAAATAAAAAAAAAGTTCTCCAGTGGAGAATGGGGTAAAATATCATTGCTGCTACTTTGATAGAACTAAAGAGACACGTACGAGTACTCTGATGGTGGCTCGTACTTATGGTCGTCTCGAAATATTAGTTTATGTACAAAAATGTAACGATGTAAGAATTAAGTAATACTACGTACTTGGTTTTATATCATCAAACAGAAATCAGTTTAATGAAAAAAATTTAAAAAAGGATAAACGAATATGCCTGAATATCTGCGCTCATATAGTCACCTTAAACCCTCAAAGATCAACGCATTTATACATATACATAATCACCAATATTTTATAACTTCAACGAGACTGTAGAACAAATCTACCATTGTAGCACAAGGAAAAACTGTACATGTGATATTCATTAATAAAAGCCACAGATTTTGGATGTTGTTATTAATATAATACCATTTTTATTACGTGCTATAAAAATGAAAAAGAGTCAGCATATAACTAATGAATGTTCTTATCGGAAGAGACATCTTACCCTGTCGTCAAAGGTATCTTACTACAATTGTAGGCAAGATAAAGATTTTCCAATACTTTTGAAAATGACAAGATAAGTGCGACTACACTGAAACAAAAATTACTTTCAGGTCCACTGTAGGTCATTAACAAAGAAGCAAGTTCTATTAATATATGCAAAGATACTATATGAAACAAAATGTTATTAAAATCAACCAAAATATCGTAAACTGAACCCTGTTTTTCCTACCATTATAGCAACTGAAACCGATTCTAGATTTAAATAGAAATGTTGTAATGTATAGACTAGTTATTATTTACTCATTAATGCCTTGAATAAGATACTAGCGGTTGAGATAAATTGGACTAAAATGGATTTTATTTATGCAGAGGATCATTTAGGCAGAAGGACAAAGGTCTAATAGAAATCCCTGGATATCACAGGATATACTGAACTTAATTGATGAGAGGAGAAAATATAAAAATTCAGCAAGTGACGCAGGAAAAATGGAGTACAAACGTCTAAAAATGAGATTGTCAGGAAGTGCAGACTAGCTTAGCTGGAGTGGCTAGAGAACAAATGCAGAACCGCAGAAGAATGTATAACTAGGGGAAAGATAGATACCGCTTACAGGAAAATAAAAGAGATATTTGGAAACACGAAAAGCAACTGTCTCAATACCAAGAACTCGGACGAAAAAATAGTACTTAGCAAAGAGAGGAAATCTGAACTGTGGAAGGAATATATAAAGGGCCTATATAAGGAAATAAACATGAAGGCAGTATTTTAGAAATGGAAGCTAAAGTACAGGAAGATGAAACACTGCGAGAAGAATTTGACAAAGCACTGAAAGATTTGAGGTGAAAGTGGACGATACTCCGTCTGAATTTCTGATATCGTTAGGGGAGCCAGTCATGCAAATATTGTTCCACCTGGTATGCCAGATGTGTGAGACCAGGGAAATACCCTCCGACTTTCAGAAGAATACTGTAAATCCAATTCCAAAGAAAGCAAGTGCTGACAAATGTGAAAATTACAGAACTATCATTTTAATAAGCCACGGTTGCAAAATACTAACTCGAATTATTTACAGACGAATGGAAAAACTTGTGGAATCCGATCTTGGGGAAGATCAGTTTGGATTTAGGAGAAATGTAGGAACACGGGAGGCAATGATCACATTACAACGTATCTTAGAAAATTGGCTAAGGAAAGGCAAACCACCGTTTTTAGCGTTTGTAGATTTGGAGAAAGCTTTTGATAATGTCGATTGGAATACACTATTTCAAACTACTCTCAAAGGTAGCAGGGGTAAAACATGGGGAGTGAAGACTTGTATTCAACCTAGATAAAAACCAGACAGTAGTTATTAGTGTCGAAGGGCAAGAAAGAGATGCAGTGGTTCGGAAGGGAGTAAGACAGGGTTGTAGCATTTCCCCAATGTTGTTCAATCTGTATATTTAGCAAGCAGTGAAGGAATGCAAGGAGAGGGAACTGAAGTTCAGGGAGAAGAAATAAAAACTTTGCCGTTTGCCGATGACACAGTAATTTTGTGAGAGACTGTAAAGGATCTGGATGAACAAGTGAATTGAATGGACAGTCTCTTGAAAGCAAGATATAAGATGAAAATTAACAAGAGTATAGATTAAGTAATGAAACAATAAAAGAATGATTTTTGTTATTTGAGTAGCAAAATAACTTCTAATGGCCAAAATAGAGAAGATATAAAATGCAGAATGGCTATGGGAAGAAAAGCGTTTCTAAAGAAGCGAAATTTGTTGACATCCAATATTAGGGTACTATAGACGAATTATGAAAATTAGAGGGGTAGACCCGTAACTAATGAGGAGGTGTTTCACTGAATTGGGAAGAAAAGGAGTTTCTGGCATATTCTGACTAAGAGAAGGGGTATATCGGTAGGACACATTTTGAGACATCAAGGAGTTGTCATCATTAGAAGGAAGTGTGTGGCGCAAAAATCGTAGAGGGTTGAATACAGTAAACAGATTCAAAAGGATGTAGGTTGCCGAACTTATTCTCAGATGAAGAAACTTGTACAGGATAGCGTATCGTGGAGAGATGCATCAAACCAGTCTGTGGACTGAAGACCAGAACAACAACAAGAAACAGGTGCAATTGAAACTGCACATCTAAATTGTCTAGTAGTAAATCTTAAAGCCAAATACACCATAAAATCTCTACTAAACCATGTATTTCACATTTCTGTATCAATGACTATTCAAATTATAAAAATTACACGTCAGTTTTATATGGCAACGTTGAATACCTTAGCGCTTTACTACTATTCTTTCACACTTGGAATCTGATATCTGAAATGGAAACATGTTAATCACCATTCACACTGAAAAGTTTCCAGTATGAAGACTTAGTACAAAGACGAAAATTTGCAGAATAGCCAAATAGGTACTTTCAAATGATGCGGGTTGTACCTTTATTGTGCTACGAGTAAGCAGTACTCTCATCGTATTGGGAAAACCATTAGATGGTGGTGTTTCCATAGTACATATAACATCCTGGTTCCTAGTATGATGTATGATGATAAGATCAACGTGATGACAACAAGTAATCAAAAGTGAAACGATGTACAATATACTTCTTTCCAGTAATAAACGTCATCTCGCCGGAAGGAACGGAATGCTCGAAGAAGCTATTATTAAACCTTGGCCGGCCGCGGTGGCCTAGGGGACTGAGGCGCTCCACTCACGGTCTGCCACTACGGTCGGGGGTTCGAATCCCCCTTCGGACATGGATATTTGTGCCGTCCTTAATCTTAGTTAGTTCGTAAGTAGTTTGTAAGTTCTGGGACTGATGACCCCGTAGTTAAATCCCATAAACTATACAAACATTTGAATTAAACCTTGTAAATGTTAACTGTAAACATTACTGACTTACCTGAGGACTGTCGCGTCAACCTAATAACCTGTTCGCACTATCAACTGTTTTAATAGCTGCTGTGAATTATTCACGTAGTTTTTCCAGCCAGGTTTTCTGCAAAAAACCTGACAGAAAAAACTTGCGTGAATAACTACGTGAATAAGTCACAGCAGTTACTACAAAAGTGACGATAGATGTTAGTGCCGAGCAAAAGATCTTAGTCGCGCTTGATAATGCCAAAAATGCTGAAACGGCTGTACCGATAAATAATAAACTGTAAGCGGTGATTCCAGATCTTTTCTTACAAGTAGAGAAAAGCGTTAGTATAGGCAAGAAAGGAATACAGTATTTGTTAAGGAATATGTACTTATCTGGTGTCAATACGTCTAGACTTTAGAGATAAGCATTAAAGTGGAAGAAGGTCAAGGTTGGAAAAGACAGTGTTGAAATAACTGCTTATAATTTTTACCCAATTGTTATGAGCTGCCCAAATAAAATCATAAGCGAAATTGCAAAACAGCCACTTGTTGTTGAATGTAGCAGGAAGAACGAGTACGTACTGGCAGGGCCTCTTTAAGAGTTGGATAGAGGAACAAAAACAGACGTTCCCGCTGTACTGGAATTCCCTGTTGGGCTGTTGAACCTTCACGTCTTCTTCTTGTTGCCTCGCCGTAGTGAAAAGGTGCTGTTATTTGACGATAGGGGACTAAGCAAATACAATTACTTCACCGTCTCACACTTGAATAGTGAGCAGAGGACATGTTCGCGTTTCTTCTAAAGCTATTACGTATGGATTCCCTTGGAGCTCCTGTAGTTAAGAGCAGAAAGCTTTGCTTCTACTGAATCGGAAGGATAATGAAACTTTATGTTATGAGTAAATAAAGAGTTTTGTAGCAACAGAATATGAAGTTTGTGGATGCGAACGAAACAAGCTTCTGAGTGGTACCAGATCACTTATCACTTCCAGTCGGTGAAATTCTGAGAACTTGTACGGTGATTTCGCTGTCACCCATTCAATGTGTTCGATAAATTCATAATTTCGTACCTACATCATCCGTGGTGCTATAATTTCAAACGCAAAACTTACTGTGCCTCAAATGATACATACGTATCTGATTAGTAGTTTAGTATACGCCCTAAATAACTCACTTTTGTATGGAAACTAAGCTTATATTTTAGCGACGAAAGGAAATCTTTGGTTTTAAAATACGAATGAATGTTAACTGTTACAGCGAACACAAACTTAATCATAAGGCGATGAAATGTAATGTATCCAAACGATATATATTTTAAAATATTGCTTATTTTATGCTCATAAAATTTTGGAAAACCTGAACGGAAGGAAGTCTGATCAACCTGAAACTTTGTTGCTATCCCAACTCGATTGCTGAATTCATAGCTTTACGATTGCAAGTGGCGTTGTGTTTATCTCCAAAGAATTATGGCGGTCTGACTTTCGATGGGGGGAAAAGAGGAGATGGACTAATGGAAGATTGGGACCCCCATTTATATTTGACCACAAGTTAGTATTTTATGCGCTGCCACAAGGTTTACCTGATTGTAATAAAACTTTTTAACTAAACAAGCTAAAAATTTCAAATTTAAAACGTTGTTTGCACAATTATTACTTCTGCGGCAGCAACGCGCCGGGTACCAGCTAGTGATTAATAAATTACAGAGCAGTTTACTCAATACTGTTTCTCACAAGGACAGCTTGCTCGCTTGCTCAGGGATGGGCTCGCCACAGAAAATATTCATATTAGTTCGAGGACAAGTCACAAGAAATACTGTTTATAGTCAGGAAGAAAGGAAGGACGTTAAGTGGTTAACGTCCCATCGACAGCGTTGTCATTAGAGGCGGAGCTTACTCTCGGATTGTTTGGGTGGGCAATGAAATCGGCCGTGCCCTCTGAAAGGAACCACCCCGGAATTCGCCTGGAGAGATTTAAGGAAAACACCGAAAACAAATCTGGATGGCTGGAGGCTGGTCTGAACCGCCGTCTTCCCCAATGCGAGTCTAGTGTGTGACCACTGCGGCACCTCGTTCGGTGTTGTATATAGCGAAATTGTGAATTAAATGAATATCACATATCATTTGTATTTTGATTTTTATCTTTGTTTGGATACTGTAACATGTTTTTAGAAAAAAGGAGATGGTCAGAGAGGGAAGGGATGGTAGAAGTACTAACTCAAGGCTCGAATGAATAAATAAATAAATACCCGGGCAACACCGGGTTTTAGCTAGGGAATGTAACGCCGGGGCGGAATGGCCGCATGCTGTAAGACCGCATTCGGCGAACTGGGAGGCCCTTCCCGCCGGACGTTCGAGTCCTACCTCGGGCATGTGTGTGTGTGTGTGTGTGTGTGTGTGTGTGTGTGTGTGTGTGTTGTCCTTAGCGTAAGTTAGTTTATGTAGATTGTAAGCGTAGGGACCGATGACCGTACCTGTTCGGTCTAATAAATTTATAAACATTTCAACATGTCGAGAAAATGTAATGAAGTATTCGCAGCGTCTTATCGAGCGTTGTGTAAATTCATTGAGGTTAAGTCGACGTCTGGTATCGTAAATTATGACGTACATTCCTCACAAAACTCTGCTAGACAGTTCAGTCATTCATACTCAGTCTGCGTTAGACGCTCACGCTGCCTCAGGTGCGCATTCATATGCACATGCACGTGGTTGCTTCGTTAACGCCGAATACAGGTATAATATGAATGGGTTTAGCTGTTTAGTACCTTTATTTCATACATTGATGACATAATTTATGTTAATAGATATTAACGACGTGTGCTTGGATTTCATCTGTCGAAGTTAGTGATTTTATGCAATGCCCGAAATGACAATATGAATACTTTTATGTTTCAAGTTTTTAAGTTAGTTGCTACTGTATAAGGATCTTACTGCTTTGAAAATGAACAACAAAAATATTTTTTGTTTTTACAGTTATTACACGTTCATCTTGTTAATCAGAATTATGAGAATTTCATATATATTATATACCTTGTTTTACACGTTGGCTTGATTGATTTTCCTACATCATCCATATAGGACTTTGTTTACAGTTTGTCATATACACTTATATACGCAACTGTTTTTGGTTGAAATATTCAATCTACTTTCTTGTGTTATTTTATGGTTACGTCTACTACTTTATTTTATGTGAATAGCATCTCTCTCTGTGTGTTTTTATTGGTTTGCTAATGAAATATGTTCAACTTACATATGTCGGTGGAGTAGAGAAGCAGAATAGGAGAACTTTAGTGTTCGCTGTTACTGTTTGTGAACTGTTGAAAAAAAGATGGCGGATGGAGTAGACAGCTGGCCTTGTTTTGAGTGGTAAGATTGAATCTTGGCAATATGGTGGGTGGAGTTGACAGTTGATTCTGTTGGGGGTGAGAGGTTCGAATTTTGATTCTGGATGTAGGTTTGTGTGTGTGTGTGTGTGTGTGTGTGTGTGTGTTATATATATTGGTGTTTTCTTCCAGTTCTTTGACTGCAAAGAAAATGTTCAAATTTTTGTATAGCTTATTAACTACGGGGTCATCAGTCCCTAAACTTACAAACTACTCATGAAATAGATAACACTAAAGACGGCACATATATCCATGCCCGAGGGGGGATTCGAACCCCCGACCGTAGTGGCCGTGCAGGCCGAGGCTGACGCGCCGCAGTCCCCTCGGCCACCGCGACCGGCAACTGCAGAGAATATAGTTGCACTGCAGAGAGTTGTGTCTTCATTTATATTATTATTTGTTTTCCTTCAACCATGGATTGTTGTATTTGGTAGTTTCCTTCAGTTATTATTATTATTATTTGGGGCCTGTTGCTTCATTTGAGGATTTTCAGATCTGTGTTGATATCTGTCGGACTGTGTTTCATGGCAATTAGGTTTCCGCCAAATGTAGAGTGACAGCTGTTACATTTTAGTGCTAATTTTGTGTTCTGTGTTTTTGTGCTTTAGTTGTCTTCTTCAGTTTTATTTTAGTTTTGTGATTCAGATTCTCTATAACGTTTGTATCAACCATTCTTCACAGCAAATTGTTTGATTGTTTCTAACTCATTTTTGTAATCTTCTTGATTGAGTGGAATTTTGTTCAGTCTGTGTAGAATGTATTAGAAACTGGCCAGTTTGTGTGCAATAACATGTTTTGAATTCTTGTGAAGGGCTGTAATCGTGGTGGTGATCTTATGAATATGGGGAACTTATCTTCATTGTTGTGTCTCATATGGTGAGGTTTAAAAAAAACATTTTATTAATTTCTTTCTGTGTTATGAATTTTATATTTGGGTGAACGGTATTTATGTTCAAATGTTTCTAAATCTATGGGATTCAAATGCTTGGTTATTAGTCCATAGCTTACAAACTACTTATCTAAGGTAAACACAAACACCCATGCCCGAGGGAGGAATCGAACCCCTGACGGCGGACGGCCGCGCGCACCGCAACACGGCGCTCCAGTACACGCGGCCGGTATTTATGTCAGTATGGAGTTCGTGGATAAGGCTTGGTGTCTCGTCTAGGAGACATAGGATGTCATCTACATAGCGGTACCAGTATATTACCTTTTGGTGTTTTGGTTTTACTATGGTTTCAAACGTTATGTTCTCTAAATGATTAATATATTTGCTAGGAGTCCACTGATGGGTAATACCTTGGGGAGACCTTTTCTGTGAGTAGAGCTGTCAAATACAAAATAATTTTACTATGTGATTAGTTTTAGAATGGTTGTTATGTCATTTACGTGCGATTTGGTAATGTAATGCTTCTGTTCTAGTTGTTGTTGAATAATGTTAATAGTTTCTGGGGGTGCGGATGTTCGTGTACATAGATGTGATGTCAGATCATGTGAGAGGCTGTCGATGCTATGTTGATGTTTTTGTTTTTTCCATCAGTTCTTCAGTGTTGTGTATGCTTCTGTTGTTTGCGTATATATAATGGTTTTGTAGGTATGTCTGGATTTCTCTGGCCAGTTAGTATGAGGGTTATTCCAAAAGTAAGGTTCGATTCTGACGTAAAAATTTTAAAGTGGCGCCAAGGGCAAAACACGCATTCGCGCCGACTCCTGGCATACCTTGCACATTAAACGCCGCCAGTACCGTTGTTACTGTTGCTGTGTGCTGTTGATAGTGTCATTTCACAATGTTTAAGACAATCAATCAGCCCGCCGATTGTGAAGTAAGGGCAGTTACGAGAGTAAAGGTCGGGGTGAGAGTTCAAATTAGGGAAAGATTAATTTTTAAAACTCATAATCACCAACTGCGAACCAAATTCCTAAACATGCAAAAACACTGGAATTGTGATTGCTAGGGGATGATATCACACGTTCGCAGCTTACCTTCCCTGCATTAACAAAAAAATTCATAATAAAGTAAGTTCATGAGAGAAAAGGGGTGTAATAACTACTATTTTTGAAAACACGTGAAAGTTTACTTTATGCTGTTTATTACACCATATTAAAACCCTGTGGCTGATGCGTCTGTACGTCGACACATTTATCGTATAAAGTTATAGCTCGTGAGGCCCCAGACAAAATGAATATTTGTTGAAATTGTTTTCACACCATGTGCCTGTCTCAAACACCGTTTATGTTCATGCCTATGCGACGACACGTGTTACATTAACAAAACACAGTCACTTTTTGTGCGATGCACACCTTGTTCCACCGGCTAAATATTCAAAACACACTCGTCTACGACAAGCAACCACCCTTGGCAATTGCCACACCAAACTCTGTAGTCTGCACCTGGAGATATACATGCCGACTCCTGTAGCGCGACGCCGCCCGGCCAGCTACCCCACTCGCTCCCGACTCGTCACTTCCTACCCACGCGCGCGTGCACGCGCGCGCCAAAAGCTCAACTGCCGGGTTTTTTCCCCACGTCATTAACTTCCCCATGTGAGCTGTTTTATCCGATTTGCCAACGTACAGCGCTCAGCTAATACATTTCTAAAACTTTATTTAAAATCAAAATAATTTCACTACACATTAAATAAATGTCTTCTTAGGTTTTTATATTGGTATAAATATCCTTTGTACTATTTATCATAATCGTGCAATTTCTTATATCACAGATAAGTGATTTAACTGAATACTTCAAGATAAAATACACAAGATTAATTGAAAATAAAATGAGAAATAGTTAATATATTATTTTTGTAAACAAACATTGCCATGCTAGTTGTGTAACTGTCTTGTATTCATTGGTAATTTATTACTTTTCATTGTCAATTAAACATATTACGCCAGATTTGACTATATCAGCTAATGTATTGTTTATTTATCAACAGACTATTTTGTAATGAGGGCCTTAAAGGTTCCTAACTGCATCGTATTACTTCAAATGCCAGTAGTATTAGAATATTTTATCTCACACTGTGCACTGCACTGTGCCTGGCACTCGCCATTGTCGCTCTCCCCCCCTCACCGGAAACGAAAACTGGAAAATCTTAAGGTGGAACAAGCCACCAACGTCGGTCTGCTCGCTGGCATCCCGTCAGCTACAAGCACACAGAAAATCTCAACTTGGAGAATTTCTACCTATGGCCTAACTATAAATGTTGTCACCCAACTGTGTACATACGTTGCTACCATCTCACACAGTAATCTCACACAGTGATACGGTTTTTGTCTGCAAGAAATATTTCAGCGGCAAAAATCCTTCAGCAGATTACTGGAATGTACGGTCTTAACATAATTAGTGACAGTAAAGGGCGTAAGTGGGTGCGAGCCTATGAAAAACAGGGAAATGTGCACGATGCACCACGCTCCGGCCGATCATCCGTGATTTCAGACGAGTTGGTTCATGCGGTTGACGACAAAATTGGACGTGCAGTCCAGAATAAGCAACGTGGTCTTTTGTCGTCAGGAGTTTTGTTGTTGCATGACAATGCTAGACCCCATACTGCGAAGGACACGCAAACTTAATTAAGAACTTTGGATGGGAACAGATGGACCACCCACCGTACCGTCCAGCGTTGCCGCCAAGTAATTTCCACCTGTTCCGCTACCTAAAGGAGTTTCTTGGTGGCAAGCGCTTCGACACAGATGATGAAGTGGAAGAAACTGTTAAAGTTTGGTTATCTTCGCAGACGGACGATGTCTGTTTTTCTTCATAACCTCCATACTTATTTAGACATTTGTCATATCGTTCAACAAGCTTTTGAATGCCTAAGAAGAGGCATATGACAAATGTCTAACAAAGTATGGAGGTTGTGAAGAAAAAAAGAGAAAGACAGAGGGGATGTCGATATAACAAATGCGTTGGAAACAAGTTTGATGTTCGACGTTCTTGTTCTAACCAGACGTTACTTTCGGAATATCTCTCTTATGTGTGTGCACTTCTGAAGTTAATAATTGGCAAATTTACATTGTCGACTTTTAGTAAGCTGTTTAATGTAGGTGCCAAAGGATTTTTTTTAACCATTTCACTTTTTGTTTAGTGTTGGATAGTTTTAGCAGTGATTGTGTACTTTCCTGGAATCGTTGTTCGGTCACTAGTTAATTGTGTTATATGTTGTCTTCCAGAAATTTCATGATTTTATTTTTATGTTCTTCTTGATTTATTCTTATTGTTTTACCCTTGTTTGATTTCATTAGGACTGACAACTCAATACAGAGGAAAATAAGAACAACCAACACAAATACAACAGCTCTGGTATCTACCTACTGACATGTCAGGACTGCAAATCCGTTTACATTGGACAAACTTGAAGAAACTTTAACACGAGATATACAGAACACAGAAGAGCACTAAAAGTTAACAGCTGTCAACCCACATTTGCCGAACATAAAACGCATTCCAACACATGTCAACAGTGATCTAAAATCTCTCGCATGCAACAACACTCCCCATTAAAATTAATAACTGAAGGGATCTACCAAATAAAGCAATCTGTGGTTGAAAGAAAAAAATAATAAAATAAATGAATATTCAACTCTCTGCAATGCAGCTATATTCTCTGTAGTCAAAGAAACGGAAGAAAACACCAATCTATAAAACACTCTCTCTCTCTCTCTCTCTCTCTCTCTCTCTCTCTCTCTCTCTCTCTCTCACACACACACACACACACACTTTAACACACCCCACCCCAACAGCATCAACTGTCAACTACACTCACCATCTTGCCAAGATTCAAACTTACCTCTCAAAACAGTCAGGTGTCTACTCCATCCGCCATCTTGTTTTCAACACTTCACAAACAATAGCAGTGAACACTAAATTTCTAATCTGCTTCTCTATTCCACCGATGAAGACACCAACAAATGTAAGTTGGACATATTTCATTAGCAAACAATAAAGAGACACACATATACACACAGAGATGCCATTCACATAGAATAAAATAGTGGACCTCATCATAAAATAATACAAAAAAGTAGATTAAATGTTTCAACAACCAACTGATTTGTATGTATGTGCCGTACGGTTGCAGATGACAAACTGTAAACAATGACCAACCAATCCAACATGTAAAACAAGGTATATATACATGTATGAATTTCATGTACATAATTCTAATTAACACAATGAACTTCCAATAAATATGAAAAATATAAATATTTTCTGTTGTTCACTTGTAAAGAACTAAAAAGGGCCCACTGAAGATGAATGCTTTGCCTAAGGAAGATCCTTATCCAGAAGCAACTAAGTTATATTTGTAAAGCAAACAGGGACCCAAAAAAAGTCTTCAATAACGAAATGATTAATACTTTTATATACCTTACGATGGTCAGTCGACAAATACTCTATTCAATAACTCAAGCTGGTACAACGATGCATCTCAAATTTTTCGTTTTTGTTGTACTAAAATCAAGTATTTTCCATCAGTGATTCCCATTTGAGTTAAACTAGCATCTACGAAATGGTCCCCTATTGTATAATATAACTGGTAACAGATGTACATGACCGTCTGCGCATTACTTGGAGGCCTTCTTTCAATCCGACTTCGTAGGCATCCAAAAGATTTCAACACTACTGTAAAACATTTATCAACACTGTTGCATACTCACCTTGCCTTACAGATAACCTACATCCAGCACACTGAAGACGCTACGAGTCTCCCGAACTAAATCCCTATCGTTCCTTCTCGAACTGGAACATTAAGCCTACATGTCATTTATCACGACTGTATCAAGGAGCACACTAATAATTCTGTATCCGAAGATCGATTGAATGTTCTTCTTACTAAATTGCTTCAACTGAAAATTTTCAACATATAAAGAGCTATGTGTGATTTTACATCAATCTACAGTCAATAAACGAGGATACCTTGCGATACACTTTATCATCATCAGCAGACAACTGTCGAAATCTGTTGTCCGGCAGGTCCTGTGTGTGTATATATAATAAAAGCGGCAATGTCCCACTTCCCTAGGACACACCTGACGATAATCTTGTCCATCCACAAGAACGTATACGGGGTTATGTTACTTAAGAAAGTGTCGTCGGTACTTTTCCTGATCGGGGGCCTTGTTCTGTATGCTCACATCTTCGTTAACTGCCTGCAACTAACAGTTAAATGTCTTCCAAAAAGCTATGAATGTGGAATCTACCTGTTATCACCGTCGTTCTCAGCAATGTGCATTGGTCAAAACAATTCGGGGAATCAGCTGAGATATCTAGTTTCTGAAGTATTGTCATCGGCAGAATGAACTGAAATAGTTCGAGGCCTTTCTGTCGGTTCTATGGAGTGGAGAAAATATATTAAGGCAACAGAGATACCAGTAGTAACAGACAGTTCCTGCAGAGGGGTTTGTGTTGACTTCTGTTTACTCTACCAAACGAATTACACAAATTGTAGGGTTGAGATAGTGTAGTGAGCAGGTAATGCAATACAACAACGTGACGTCACAAAGTTTTTTCCTGGACAGCCATAGAAAGCCTGAAAGCGGGACAGACACTGAGGGAGGTGGCTCCAACTATTGGAGTTTTTATAAAGTGTAATTTCCAGGATCTGGACGCGATTTCAAACATCAGGAATCGTTAAAAGAAGGCCAAGCCAAAGTCGTTCCCTCCGTGAAGCGACAGGACGTGCAATATCAACACAAACCGAAATTGTCTTCGTAAATGCACGGAGGCCTATGGCGTGTGTCCCATTAAGACCACGAAACCGTTGGGCCGCAGAAAATGGCCGAGGAACACCAGGATTTGAGTCGGAACGAATGGCGCCGGCTTCTGTTCACAGATGAGTCAGAAATTTGTGTTCAGCCGGACAATCGTCGTTCCCTCATCTGGGGAAAACATGAAACTCGGAACAATCTTGCTTATGTAGGAAACATTACCACATCATGGTGGTGGACGAATGGTGTGGGCAGCAGCCAGTATTAGCTGACTTACGGACCTCTATGTCGTTCAGAATAAACGTTGACTCTTCAGACATACACAGACGAGATCCTTCCACCTTTTTTGTTCTCTTCGCTGGTGCCAAAGGGGATGGGTTCCTTCTGGTGAACGATAACCCCCGTCCCCTCAGAACTGCACTGGTGGAGAACATGCTTGAAGCTGAGGGAATTGAACCTAAAATTCAGATTGTTCACCGCACTTAAACCCGATTGAGAATGTCTGAGATAGTAGACGCTTTGCAGCCAGACTAGCACCTCCCTCAACGGTTGTACAGTCGGATATTGCACTCATAGAAGAATGGTCAAATATCTCTCAAGAGCTGATTGAAAACCTCATACTGTGCATGCCACGCAGGGGTGCAACTCTACTGGCCGTATGAGGTGATCAACACCGCATATTAAAGAGTAGCGAGAATGACCTATTACCATTATGGTAGTGCCATGGTGCTACGCTCTAAAGCCATGTAAACAAGTAAAACATGTGACACCAAAATATCGTACTGTATCACACAGAAATTACGATTGCAACTAAAATATGAATAAAATAATTTACCATATGTATATCGTGTATGATATCTCACCTCATCCACTAACTGTTTTGCGCAGTGTACAATCAATATACAACGAAACTGTCTACGTAACAAACGTTAGTATTTTGATATCAGAGAACTTACGTGACTAATATATCCACATTAAATGGAAGCCACAACAGCCTGGCTACTTCTTTAAATTAATCAGAAAATTTTAAAACATGTCATCATTAATGAAAACGGAAGGAAAGTCACGGATTATTAAGGAGGACTTTTCTAAAACGAGTCAAAAAATATGTAATGGGGCATGTTAAATAATAAATAAAAAAAAAGTAATGCCCATCCAAAAATTCGATACAGAGAAATACAAAGTTTTGTATTCACACAGAGTTGAAACTATTCATACATAAAGGTTATTTCCACACATTAATTTATTTACTTGTGTTATTAATTAAGAGAACATTCAACTGGAGGGAAGTGTAGAGGTTACTAACTGTGCGTGAAGGAAAAGATTGGAATAAATACTGAAAATAGAGGAGGAAGTAAGATGCAAGTTGTACAGGAAAGGTTCACACAGGAGTGGAACTGGAAAATGAACAATATTCTTGAAATACTGATATACGAATCATCACAAAAACAAAAAAGAAATCAAGCGGTTTTAACAACAGAAAGGTATGAGTACAGCAGAGTCCTTCAGAAGGTAATAGCGATGTTGAAGTTGTTATAAATAAATACACAAATATATATGGATTAAATGCATGTAACATTAAATATCATGTATTTTTGCCTGTAATCGATATATTTTATAAATGTAATTTGTACTTGTAATTTTGTTATTCGAATAAAACAACAATCGTTACTACACTTGAATAGCTCTCTACTGCAGTACTTCGTAGGCGGTGAAAGATATGCGACTTCGATATGCTGTAGTGCAATCTTCATTCGTTCTTAGCTTCGACCGTAGTAACATCTATGGTTGAAGGTCCCTTTTTGAAATTCAGAACTTTGGATGTAGATGAGAATTATTTGTCTTTTGTTTCTTTCTTCTGTTTGGTGTACTGTGCACGTGCAGCATGCCAAGCGAAGTAGAAGGCAGTGAAACTGCCGTAAAAGTGTTTTCATTTCCGTACGTATTATTTTGAATGGAATCGTGCTGTATGGGACAGCTTCAAATATCCTAACTGATGTAAATACTTAGAAGGTTAATTTTTTTAACTTAAATTTAGGGATATCTGTAGTAATAGGTATGCTGACGGAGCTTAATACGAAAAAATCTGCTGGTCCGGATGGAATACCAGTTCGGTTTTACAAAGAGTATTCCATGGCATTGGCCCCTTAATTGGCTTGCATTTATCGCGAATCTTTAATTCAGCGCAAAGTTCCTAATGATTGGCAAAAAGCGCAGGTGACTCCCGTTTATGAGAAAGGAAGGAGAACTGACCCACTTAATTACAGGCCAATATCGTTGACAGCAGTTTCCTGTAGAATTTTGGAGCATATTCTCAGTTCGAATTTAGTAAATTTCTTTGAAATGGAAAAGCTTCTCTCTGTGAATCAGCACTGGTTTAGGAAACATCGTTCATTTGAAACTCAGCTTGTCCTTTTCTCACATGACATCTTGCGAGCCATGGATGAAGGGCAACAGTCGGACTGTGTTTTTCTCCACCTCAAAAAGGCGTGGAAAATATAATGTAATACAAGCCTGCCCAATGCATGTAACGTTACAGAACATGTAAAACTAGTTCTGTTGCCTGCAGTATTAAAGTAGAATAACTAATATGTGTCTTACGTAGAAAAAGGATTATGGTAACTTATGATCTTCAAAATAATTTAAATAACCAGAAATTTTACATAGGTTTTTGCACCAATCATAATCATGTCACATTTTATATTCATGTAACACAGCAGAAACCCTAGTAAAATATAACTCTGACCATGGATATCACTGTAAACAAAAGCTGTGAGTCAACAACATGGCGGACAGTGCAGTGTCCATGTGCAAATCACTAGTTAATAGATTGTTAGTGCGAAACATCAAATAGAAAACACAAGACAAATATGCACAGGAGACGGTAAGTACTCTCAGGCACAACATTTCATAAGATTAAACACGCGAAATCGAAGAACGTTAAACGAAAATTTGTTATGTTGCACAGGACATATGCAGCTACCAAACTGATATTCACACACATTAAGCCATATTGTAATTACGCCAAATGAACAGGGTGAAAACCTGAAACGCACATTGACTGAATAAATCATAGTATAAAATGGCTGGTTTCTGAAGTTATTAAAATCTCAATATATAGAAATTGAGGTGTTTGTACCTACATGTCACTCAGCAGTCAAAACTACACGTCACAAACGAACAATGTTTGTGGTAGTCGGTATCAGTCTCCCAATGTGCACTATGGTGGTAGATGGTTGATAAGGGGGCGGAAGACATGGGAGTTGAAAGTTACCGACTTCAGCAAAAACTAATCTCTCTGTGTTGTTGTAGTACAAAGTCTCTCACTGTACACCATAGTAATTTCGTGTCGATAGCTATAAGAGAGTGTAAGATATAATGGTTGAAAGTCGTTAGCTTATATAAAATTCGGACTGGCCAGCAGCGATGATTTTTGACACTATAATAGCAAAGAGGCTATATACAGCGAAACGTGACACACATTCTTCAGTTGTTTTTCAAAAAATGTTCAAATGTTTGTTTAGCTTAACTTACTTGTATAGCTAAACTTACTTATGAACTAGCTAACACTAAGGACGGCACAAATATTCCTGCTGGAGGGGAGATTCGAACCCCCGCCCATAGTGGCCGTGCAGACCGTGACTGACGCGCCGCAGACCCCTCGGCCACCGCGGCCGGCAGTTGTTTTTCTGCAACAAGCGTACGAATAAAGAAGAAATAAGTGCATATGTAGTTCGAAATGTAAAACTACCAAGAAAGATGCCAGTGCGTAAGAAAGAAATTTCGCGTTCTCGATCCGTTTCTGAAAAACAGGTAACGGCATTGAAAAGTGAAACTACAGAGGATAGAAACTTGAAATTTGTCGACGTTGTAAGATACACTGTAGGCATCAGCGATTTTTCGATATTCCCGGCCCTAAAGGGGCGAAATAGGAGATTAACGGTTTTTTGAAAATACGTCAGTATTCAGGTAATTTTGAAGCAAGAAATAAAAAACTTCGGATTTAGATTTTTCATTGGAATTTTATAACACGTGTTTCAATATTTTTGCTAATTCAACCATTAAGCGGGTAAAATAGGGAGATTCTTTTAAGGGCACTGCTAAGACTATTTTGATGCTAGAAATGCGAAAATTTGGATTTGTAACCACGGTCAGAATTTGTTTTAAATGTGTTGTGCCATGAATGGTGCAATAGTAGGTGGCAAGTTGCATCAAAATACTTGATTAGGAAAGCGTTTTTAAAGCTAAATCTATGAAAATTTGTATTTAGAAGAAGAAATAACCACTGCAGGCCATCCGGTCTACTAGTGGAAATCGGCGGGATTTAAGTTAGTTAAAATAATAAATCTATTCTTTTTCAATATGTTTCAGTTTTAATGCATGCAGTCTTTCTGCTGCGGCGTAGTGGACGAGCGCACTAAGGCGCTTTGCTAGGAAATTTCCCGCTGGAATCGAGTAGGCTATGTGGTACCAACATGATGGTGCTCCTGCTCATTCTACAATGAGCACTAGGATGACTCTTACAGAATATTCGACAGGCGTTTCATAGTAGACTGGTGAAGTTCGCGAACGAACTAGTTTGGATGAGCGCTCCCACAGGCGAACTACGCGAAGTAGTTTGCAGATCCCTCGCCTCTTAGTTCGTCCGTTCCTTTTCTGAAGACTGACGGGGAACAGCGAGAGGACGCGAGAGCGCGCAGAATCGCGTGACTCCCTTCTGCCAGTTACCTTCATTTCGAGTTGAGATGCAGCTCAGCTGTAGTTTCATAGTTCACTGCCACAAGAGATCTATTTTAAAAATAAAGTGCTACGAGTACTCTGTATGCAAAGTAGTTGAATACCATTGTATCACCCATTCGTGTAAATAACCGGATTATATGCCTAGGTATTTGATGTCAAATTGCCCAAAAATACGGATAATAGCACACGTTTTGGTAACACTGATTCATTATATAAAAAAAGCTGTCATAAAAAAGAGCTCTTTTAGTAGCGGTAGCAAAAGCCAAAAAGAGCGGACGAGCTAGGAGCAGCGGACGATTATGCTAAACGTATCTCGCTTCATAGTTCATAAATAATATAGTGAGGACAGTTTACAACTCACCGCAAAGACGTGGCGACGAGCTGCGACAGGCACATACAAAAGACACACACATACAACACATTCAGCTATCGGTCATGGCCTTCTTCAGAAAATAGAGCACTCACGCAATCACACAGGCACACAACACAGTCATACAACCATCACCTCCGACTGCCACACTTCGAATCACGCTCTGCAGCGAATCGAGGACGGGAGGGGAGTCCCCGTCCCCGATTCGCTGCAGAGCGTGATTCGAAGTGTGGCAGTCGGAGGTGATGGTTGTATGACTGTGTTGTGTGCCTGTGTGATTGCGTGAGTGCTCTATTTTCTGAAGAAGGCCATGACCGATAGCTGAATGTGTTGTATGTGTGTGTCTTTTGTATGTGCCTGTCGCAGCTCGTCGCCACGTCTTTGCGGTGAGTTGTAAACTGTCCTCACTATATTATTTATTCCAACCTGGACTTTCCATTATTATATTTCGCTTCATAGTTCGTTGGATTCTTTTCCGAAGACCGACGGGTAATAGCGAGAGGGCGCGTAGCAGAATTAAAAATCACGTGTATGCCTTCTGCTGATAAGTCATTTCGAGGTGACCGTCTGCCTGCTAGATTACATAGTTCAGTGCAACAAAATTTATGTTTTGATATGTTCTGCGCTCTACAATATCTGACTAATAAATTACATAATGCCAAGATATAGAGATAACTCTAAACTGAAACGCGAGAAATTATCCACAGACTGTTTCTTTTGGATTGCGTGATATCGTTAGCGGCTCAAGCACCAAGCGCATGAAGCAGCTAGGTGGGGGAACTTCCCCCTCCACCTGCACGCGCAGACCACGCCGCTCAGCCGTCACTGGGAGCGGACGAACTAAAAGAGCGCTCCTGATTGCGAACTATTATGCGCAAGTCTATTTCATAGCCGGCCGCGGTGCCCGAGCGCTCTGCGGCCACTATGGTCGGGGTTCGAATCCCCCGTCGGGCATGGATATTTGTGCCCTCCTTAGTATTAGCTAGTTCATAAGTAGTTTGTAAGTCTAGGGACTGATGACCCCGTAGTTAAGTCCCATAAGCTCTACAAACATTTGAACATTTTCTATTTCATTGGACATGGCGGACGCATACATTGGCCAACCTGTTCTCCTGGTCTTACACCTTTAGATTCCTTCTGTGGGCTACGTTAAAGGAGATTGTAACTTTAAGTAAATTCTCATGTTATGTACATTTGCTTTTAACAAGTCAGTGCAGCACATTTTTCAGGAAAAAAGACCAATGAAAATGTTAGCATGTGGACGTAATGTGCTTTTCAAGTGTCATCTGTACATAGGTTTCATCACTGTTCTTTTTTTGTATCCGTAATTAATTCGGATGTGTCCAATATTCGGCCGTGTCGGAATGGCCGAGCGCATTGAGGCGCTATACTCCGATGCGCGTGGCCGTTCCCCGTCGGGGGTTAGAACTTCTCCCTCGGGCATTGTTGTTTGTTTTGTCTTTAGTGGAAGTTAGTTTATGAGTAGTTTGTAAGTTTAGGGACTGATGATCCCACAGTTAAGTCTCATAAACTTAAACATTTGAACATTTGCAGCCTTTCTATTTCATTATTTGGTCAGTAATTTCACCAAACTGAATAGTTCTAACAATTTCTTTTTGAAACAGTAATTTTGCATTGTAATTAATTACTTATTTTTCCAAGTAATCGGACGTGTGTCCGTATGTTTCAGTTTCTAGCCAAAGCTATTCACTGCACACCAGCATCGTTTATGGAGTGGCCTTGAGTCTCGCACTGTCCGATGCGGTTGTTTGGTCGGGGTGGCAGCAAAGTTAAACTAGAATGAAGCTGTCACGTTGCAGCAGAGTGTGCGCTGATATGAAACTTCCTGGCAGATTAAAATTGTGTGCCGGAACAGGGAGTCGAACCTGGGAGTTTTGCCTTTAGCGACTGAGCTATTGCGACACGACTCACAGTCGGTCCTCACAACTTCTCCCAATACCTCGCCTACTACTTTATAATCTTCTAGAAACATCCCTTAGGCTACGGCTCAGCCATGTCTCCACCACATCCTTCCCTCCTGGAGTGCTAGTCTTGCAAAATTTTCAGAACTGTGTAGTTTGGAAAGTAGGAGGCTAGGTACTGGAAGAACTGAAGTTGTGAGGACGCACAGTGAGTCGGTCGGGATAGTGCACATGAAGTGATAAGTGCCATCGACAAGGGATCTCAAATCGATTACATATTTCTGGATTTCCGGACGGCTTTTGACACTGTACACCACAAGAGGCTTCTAATGGCGTGCTTATGGAATATCTCCCCAATTGTGCGATTAGATTCACGAATTCCTATCAGAAAGGACACAGTTCGTTGTAACTGACGATGAGTCAACGAGTAAAACAGAAGTGATAGTTGGCGTTCCCCAGGGAAGCGTTATAGGTCCCCTACTCTTCCTTGTGTTCATAAACGATTTAGGAGACAATCTGAATAGCTCCCTTAGACTGTTCGCGGATGATGCTGTCGTTTATCGGTTAGTGAAGTCAACAGAGGATCAAAAGCAACTGCAGAGCGATTTAGACACCATTTTTGTATGGTGCGAAAATTGGCAATTGACACTAAATAAAGAAAAGTGTGAAGTAATACACGTGACCACTAAAAGAAATCCGCTGAACTTCAATTACGCGAGAAATCAGTCAAACCTTAAGATTGTAAATTCTACCAAATACCTAGGAGTTACAATTACGAACAACTTTCACTGGAGAGAACACATAGAAAATATCGTGGGGAAGGCGAACCAAAGGTCACGTTTCATTGGCAAAACGCTTCGAAGATGTAACAGCTCCGCCAAAGAGACGGCATACATCATACTTGTGCGTACTCCCCTGGAGTACTGTTGCCCTTTGTGGGACCCTCACCAGGTGGTACTGACGGAAGATATTGAGAAGTTTCAGAGAAGGGTAGCTCGTTTTATCACGTTACCGGGGGGAAAGCGTCACGGAAAAGTTGGACGAATTGGGGTGGAAATAATTAAAAGAAAGTCTTTATTCATTACGGCGTGATCTGTTTGCTAAGTGTCAATCACCGAATTTTATTCTGAATGTGAAAATATTTTGCTAGCACCCACCTACTGAGGATTACATGACGATCCCAATAAAATAAGAGAAATCAGATCGAAATCTGAACGATTTAGGTGTTCTTTCTTTCTGCGCGCTATTAGAGAATGGAACGGCGGAGAAAAGTTATGAATGTGGTTAATGAACCCTCTGCCATGCACTTGAATGTGATTTGCAGAGTATCTATGTAGACGTAGATGTAGATGAAATTGGTGAAAGGAAGGAGGAACTGGTAAAATGACTCAGGGTTAAATGATAAATGCAAGCTGCACTAAACAGTATTCATTAGCAAAAAACCAAACCCCAACTACAATAGTTCAAAAACAGGCTACCATACATAACAATAGAAAAGTACAAGTTTACCTTAATTGAGACAAATTAATTTCCATACAAAAATTACAATCTGAAGACTTGGCTGCGACTCTTCAAAACTGTCTGAATTTTTACTCTTCGAGTGTAATACACAGGCAGATTAACCAGACAGTTCCACGACTACTACTCATCGATTCACCTCTACCATAATCAGACGTCGACTCTCCTTCACGAAGGTCACACACCGACTCCTTTAAACGCAACAACTGCGAGTGCAAGACACACTCCAAAGATAAAACAATGTCTTTGGTTTGCAGCAAAGATATGAAAATAAGTACAGTATGTTATATCGATTAATGAAATGGTACAAAATATTACATAAATTTGTTTCCTACAGAATTATAGCTTAGGTTTTTGTAACAAAACATGCTCAAGGCTGTATGACAGGCAAATATTAAGTGATAATTATTTTGCGTACTCCTTTCAAGTGGTAGTCTTGCAAGGTTCGCAGGAAAACTTCTGTGTAGTTTGGAAAGTAGGAGGCGAGGTTCTGGAAGAATCGAAGTAGTGAGGACGGATCGTGAGTCGTGTCGGAAGCTCAGTGGTAGAGCGCTTACCCGCGAAAGGCAAAGGTCCCAGGTTCGAGTTCCGGTTCAGCCATTCAATTTTAATCTTCCACTGATGAGTAATACTCAGAACGCAGACTTTAATTCATCAGTACTTTAATTCATGGTGCATACTTTCCCGGCGTTATTTGCGTGTGCTCCGTCGGGCTGCGGTCGGAAAGGCAGGCGGAAGTTAGGCCGTCTGGCGCCTGGCGTTTAGTACATGTTTGGGCGGCGCGGACAGCACGTATTAGCTATTTAATTTAGCGGCGGCTGTGGAAAGGTTGCACGAATTGGGGTGGAAATCATTAAAAGAAAGACATTATTCATTGCGGCGTGATCTGTTTGGGAAGTTTCATTCACCGGCTTTCACTTCTGAATGTGAAAATATTTTGCTTGCATCCACCTACTTAGGGAGACATGACCATCCCAATAAAATAAGAGAATTCAGATCGAAAACGGAACGATTTAGGTGTTCTTTCTTTCCGCGCGCTATTAGAGAATGGAACGGTAGTGAAAACTTATGAGAGTGGTTAATGAACCCTCCGCCAGGCACTTAAATCTGATTTGCAGAGTATCTATTTAGATGTAGATAGCTCAGTGGTAGAGCGCTTGCCCTCGAAAAGCAACGGTCCCAGGTTCGAGTCCCGGTTCAGCTACATAATTTTAATCTGCCGCTGATGAGTAATACTCTTAACGCAGACAATTTATCAGTCTAGTGGATACTTTCCTGGTGTTATTAGCGTGTGCTCCGTCGGGCTGTGGTCGGAAAGGCAGGCGGAAGTTAGGCCGTCTGGCGCCTGGCGTTTAGTACATGTTTGGGCGGCGCGGACAGCAGGTATTAGCTGTTTAATTTAGCGGCGGCTGTGGCCGACAACTGGCCACAGCGCCCCCGGCGGCAATTAGGTCGTGGGCGCCGCCGCCCCCACCCACCCCCACTGTGCCGGGGGCGCGTGTCCATCCGGAGCGGCAGAGGGGCGGCGGAGGGGCGGCGGTCGCCCAGCCACCAGCGGCCGCTGCTGATTGCCCGGCCTGGGGCGACGTGCCCGGCATCGCAGCCGCCCATGTGTGTGTGTGTGTGTGTTTGTGTGTGTGTGTGTGTAGGTGAGCTCGTGAGGCAGTCTGCCGAGCATCGGGAAAAATTCACGTCTCACTCGTTACAGACCTTTCATACGCCCTCGTTACGGCGTCATTCATTTTTTTTAGCGTAACGCGATTACAGAAGACGTATTGGCGTAAACGGCAAGCCGCTCGTTCCAGAACGAGGACATATTGGTGCTGCAGATTTGATTGGAAGAGTTGAGAGAACGGCGCTTGGATAATTGGTTGCTCTCCATCGCTGGCTGCAGAGTACTCTCACGAAATCGAAAACACGGGAACCAGTCCGATATTTATCTTTCTGGAGATTTTTCTTATGTAATTGGTAATGATTGTAAATATGTTCCGAATACCAACGATCGCAGCAGCAATAAAATAAATACAAATATAACCAATTGCTACATATGTTGAACGGCTCCACCGAATCATCATTATATATATTACTAGCTGAAAACCCGGCATTGCCCAGTTATTTATTTATTTATTCCTGTCATGTTTCAGGTGTATATTCATTTGTATAAAGGCTATATGTCGGTAAAAGCTCTTGGAAATACATTTAGTAGCAAAGAAGCAATAGATTGAAACTTGGTGCGGGAAGGGAGGGTTTTCCATGAACGTTACTGCTTATGTGCTCATATGCCGTCCGCGGTGGTCGAGGAGACTGAGGCGCTTCAGTCACGGTCTGCACGGCCACTACGGTCGGGGGTTCTAATCCCCCTAGGGCATGGATATTTGTGCCGTCCTTAGTCTTAGCTAGTTCATAAGTAGTTTGTAAGTTACAAACATTTGAACATTTTTGTGCTCATATCTCATGAAGTACGTGTCATACTGTGATACAATTTAGAAGCTAGAATCAACTATATGCGTGTATACTGTCTGTAAAATTTCCTACGGCTACAATTTTTAGTGTACAAATTATAAGTTGTAACGTCATACCAAATGCCGTAGTTTTACTCCATAAACAGCGGATAAGTAGTAAGCGAAAAACTGTTTTCCTTTCATCATTTTGTTCTAGTTGTTTAAAGTTTTTTGCAAGTCGATAAGTACTCTCATTCTCATATAGCGTTTTTTTTTATGTCTCGACGCATTATGTGGAAGTTTATTTGAGATTCCTATTTTTTATGACGTCATATCTTCTGAACCATCTATTGTATGTGATTCGTAGCCCTGCAGCAATTGTTACCTCACAGTAAGGTATGTGTGTACCAAATTTGGTTGAAATCGGTCCAGTGGTGTAGGAGAAAATGAGGAGCATTGTCGCAAAATGCAGCAGTTTTCGCGCATCTCATTGTTTATGATGTCAAATCTCGTGAACTATGTATCGTAAGTGATTCTTACACTTACGGCGACCGTCCTCATTGATTGAAGCTTAAGTGTAAAAAATGTCATAAAGATTGGAACAAAATTGTAGATTTGTATGCAACACGTAGAAACATACGGACACACTGATTTATATATATGATTTCTTACATGTGCTTTTTTCACTTTACTGCTTACCATAGAAGATGGATTAAGGACAGGCAAAGCTACATTTCTAGCTTTTGTAGATCTGGAGAAGGCTTATGGCAATGTTGATTGGAATAATCTCTTTCAAGTTCTGAAGCTAGCAGGAGTAAAATATATGGAACGTAAGGTTATTTACAACTTGTACAAAAAGCAGACAGCGGATATCAGAGTTGAAGGGCATGTAAGGGAAGCAGTGGTTGGGAAGGGAGTAAGACAGGGTGTAGTTTGGAAAGTAGGAGGCGAGGTTCTGGAAGAATCGAAGTAGTGAGGACGGATCGTGAGTCGTGTCGGAAGCTCAGTGGTAGAGCGCTTACCCGCGAAAGGCAAAGGTCCCAGGTTCGAGTTCCGGTTCAGCCATTCAATTTTAATCTTCCACTGATGAGTAATACTCAGAACGCAGACTTTAATTCATCAGTACTTTAATTCATGGTGCATACTTTCCCGGCGTTATTTGCGTGTGCTCCGTCGGGCTGCGGTCGGAAAGGCAGGCGGAAGTTAGGCCGTCTGGCGCCTGGCGTTTAGTACATGTTTGGGCGGCGCGGACAGCACGTATTAGCTATTTAATTTAGCGGCGGCTGTGGAAAGGTTGCACGAATTGGGGTGGAAATCATTAAAAGAAAGACATTATTCATTGCGGCGTGATCTGTTTGGGAAGTTTCATTCACTGGCTTTCACTTCTGAATGTGAAAATATTTTGCTTGCATCCACCTACTTAGGGAGACATGACCATCCCAATAAAATAAGAGAATTCAGATCGAAAACAAAACGATTTAGGTGTTCTTCCTTTGCAAGCGCTATTAGAGAATGGAACGGTAGAGAAAAGTTATGAAAGTGTTTAATTAACCCTTTGCCAGACACTTATATATGATTTGCAGAGTATCTATGTAGATGTAGATGTAGATTTTTCAAGAGAATGGTGTAAGTAAACATGAAAAGAAAAGATTGGAATGTGGGGAGACACATTACACCATTTCGTAAAGCATGTTGACAGACCTATATATCATAGGTTACAACGAATCACATTTAAGTTCATGGCGGAGGGTTCATCGAACCGCTCTTATTATATTTGTCAACTGTTCCATTCCCAGATAGCGTGTCGTAAAAAGGCACAGTTGAACCGTTTCGTTTTCTATGTGATTTTTTTTATTAAGATGATCACGTCTCCCTATGTAGGTAAATTCTAAAAAAAAAGTTCACATTCGGAAGAGTTGGTGACAAATTTCGCAAACAAATCTCGCCGCAATGAATAGCACCTTTCTTTTAATTATTTCCACCCCAACTTGTCAATCACTTATGTGACACTCTCTCCCCTTTCAACGACTCCAATAGTTCGAACAACGTCGAGTTGTGGCAATGCATTACGATTTTCAGTCAGTAAACAGTGTTATCATGGCGCTGTGGAAATATAAAGGCCACAGATGGTGTAGTTTCAATCACCGACTTTTACTTCTGAATGTGAAAATATTTTGCTAGCACCCACCTACTGAGGAATACATGACGATCCCAATAAAATAAGAGAAATCAGATCGAAATCGGAACGATTTAGGTGTTCTTTCTTTCTGCGCGCTATTAGAGAATGGAACGGTAGAGAAAAGTTATGAAAGTGGTCAATTAACCCTCTGCCAGGCACTTAAATGTGATTTGCAGAGTACCTATGTAGATGTAGATGTAGATGTAGATGAAATTGGTGACAGGAACGAGGAACTGGTAAAATGACTCAGGGTTAAATGATAAATGCAATCTGCACTAAACAGTATTCATTAGCGAAAAACCAAACCCCAACTACAATAGTTCAAAAACAGGCTACCATACATAACAATAGAAAAGTACAAGTTTACCTTAATTGAGACAAATTGATTTCCATTCAAAAATCACAATCTGAAGACTTGGCTGCGACTCTTCAAAACTGTCTGAATTTTTACTCTTCGAGTGTAATACACAGGCAGATTAACCAGACAGTTCCACGACAACTACTCATCGACTCACCTCTACCATAATCAGACGTCGACTCTCCTTCACGAAGGTCACACACCGACTCCTTTAAAAGCAACAACTGCGAGTGCAAGACACACTCCAAAGATAAAAGAATGTCTTTGGTTTACAGCAAAGATATGAAAATAAGTACAGTATGTTATATCGATTAATGAAATGGTACAAAATATTACATAAATTTGTTTCCTACAGAATTATAGCTTAGGTTTTTGTAACAAAACATGCTCAAGGCTGTATGACAGGCAAATATTAAGTGATAATTATTTTGCGTACTCCTTTCAAGTGGTAGTCTTGCAAGGTTCGCAGGAGAACTTCTGTGTAGTTTGGAAAGTAGGAGGCGAGGTTCTGGAAGAATCGAAGTAGTGAGGACGGATCGTGAGTCGTGTCGGAAGCTCAGTGGTAGAGCGCTTACCCGCGAAAGGCAAAGGTCCCAGGTTCGAGTTCCGGTTCAGCCATTCAATTTTAATCTTCCACTGATGAGTAATACTCAGAACGCAGACTTTAATTCATCAGTACTTTAATTCATGGTGCATACTTTCCCGGCGTTATTCGCGTGTGCTCCGTCGGGCTGCGGTCGGAAAGGCAGGCGGAAGTTAGGCCGTCTGGCGCCTGGCGTTTAGTACATGTTTGGGCGGCGCGGACAGCACGTATTAGCTATTTAATTTAGCGGCGGCTGTGGAAAGGTTGCACGAATTGGGGTGGAAATCATTAAAAGAAAGACGTTATTCATTGTGGCGTGATATATTTGGGAAGTTTCAATCACCGGCTTTCACTTCTGAATGTGAAAATATTTTGCTAGCATCCACCTACTTAGGGAGACATGGCCATCCCAATAAAATAAGAGAAATCAGATCGAAAACGGAACGATTTAGGTGTTCTTTCTTTCCGCGCGCTATTAGAGAATGGAACGGTAGTGAAAACTTATGAGAGTGGTTAATGAACCCTCCGCCAGGCACTTAAATCTGATTTGCAGAGTATCTATTTAGATGTAGATAGCTCAGTGGTAGAGCGCTTGCCCTCGAAAAGCAACGGTCCCAGGTTCGAGTCCCGGTTCAGCTACATAATTTTAATCTGCCGCTGATGAGTAATACTCTTAACGCAGACAATTTATCAGTCTAGTGGATACTTTCCTGGTGTTATTAGCGTGTGCTCCGTCGGGCTGTGGTCGGAAAGGCAGGCGGAAGTTAGGCCGTCTGGCGCCTGGCGTTTAGTACATGTTTGGGCGGCGCGGACAGCAGGTATTAGCTGTTTAATTTAGCGGCGGCTGTGGCCGACAACTGGCCACAGCGCCCCCGGCGGCAATTAGGTCGTGGGCGCCGCCGCCCCCACCCACCCCCACTGTGCCGGGGGCGCGTGTCCATCCGGGGCGGCAGAGGGGCGGCGGAGGGGCGGCGGTCGCCCAGCCACCAGCGGCCGCTGCTGATTGCCCGGCCTGGGGCGACGTGCCCGGCATCGCAGCCGCCCATGTGTGTGTGTGTGTGTGTGTGTGTGTGTGTGTGTGTAGGTGAGCTCGTGAGGCAGTCTGCCGAGCATCGGGAAAAATTCACGTCTCACTCGTTACAGACCTTTCATACGCCCTCGTTACGGCGTCATTCATTTTTTTTAGCGTAACGCGATTACAGAAGACGTATTGGCGTAAACGGCAAGCCGCTCGTTCCAGAACGAGGACATATTGGTGCTGCAGATTTGATTGGAAGAGTTGAGAGAACGGCGCTTGGATAATTGGTTGCTCTCCATCGCTGGCTGCAGAGTACTCTCACGAAATCGAAAACACGGGAACCAGTCCGATATTTATCTTTCTGGAGATTTTTCTTATGTAATTGGTAATGATTGTAAATATGTTCCGAATACCAACGATCGCAGCAGCAATAAAATAAATACAAATATAACCAATTGCTACATATGTTGAACGGCTCCACCGAATCATCATTATATATATTACTAGCTGAAAACCCGGCATTGCCCAGTTATTTATTTATTTATTCCTGTCATGTTTCAGGTGTATATTCATTTGTATAAAGGCTATATGTCGGTAAAAGCTCTTGGAAATACATTTAGTAGCAAAGAAGCAATAGATTGAAACTTGGTGCGGGAAGGGAGGGTTTTCCATGAACGTTACTGCTTATGTGCTCATATGCCGTCCGCGGTGGTCGAGGAGACTGAGGCGCTTCAGTCACGGTCTGCACGGCCACTACGGTCGGGGGTTCTAATCCCCCTAGGGCATGGATATTTGTGCCGTCCTTAGTCTTAGCTAGTTCATAAGTAGTTTGTAAGTTACAAACATTTGAACATTTTTGTGCTCATATCTCATGAAGTACGTGTCATACTGTGATACAATTTAGAAGCTAGAATCAACTATATGCGTGTATACTGTCTGTAAAATTTCCTACGGCTACAATTTTTAGTGTACAAATTATAAGTTGTAACGTCATACCAAATGCCGTAGTTTTACTCCATAAACAGCGGATAAGTAGTAAGCGAAAAACTGTTTTCCTTTCATCATTTTGTTCTAGTTGTTTAAAGTTTTTTGCAAGTCGATAAGTACTCTCATTCTCATATAGCGTTTTTTTTTTATGTCTCGACGCATTATGTGGAAGTTTATTTGAGATTCCTATTTTTTATGACGTCATATCTTCTGAACCATCTATTGTATGTGATTCGTAGCCCTGCAGCAATTGTTACCTCACAGTAAGGTATGTGTGTACCAAATTTGGTTGAAATCGGTCCAGTGGTGTAGGAGAAAATGAGGAGCATTGTCGCAAAATGCAGCAGTTTTCGCGCATCTCATTGTTTATGATGTCAAATCTCGTGAACTATGTATCGTAAGTGATTCTTACACTTACGGCGACCGTCCTCATTGATTGAAGCTTAAGTGTAAAAAATGTCATAAAGATTGGAACAAAATTGTAGATTTGTATGCAACACGTAGAAACATACGGACACACTGATTTATATATATGATTTCTTACATGTGCTTTTTTCACTTTACTGCTTACCATAGAAGATGGATTAAGGACAGGCAAAGCTACATTTCTAGCTTTTGTAGATCTGGAGAAGGCTTATGGCAATGTTGATTGGAATAAACTCTTTCAAGTTCTGAAGCTAGCAGGAGTAAAATATATGGAACGTAAGGTTATTTACAACTTGTACAAAAAGCAGACAGCGGATATCAGAGTTGAAGGGCATGTAAGGGAAGCAGTGGTTGGGAAGGGAGTAAGACAGGGTTGTAGCGTTTCTCCAATGTCATTCAATTTGTACATTGAGCAAGCTATAAAGGAAAACAACGAGAAATTTGGAGAATAATTTAAAGTTCAGGGAGAAGAACTAAAACATTGCGTTTTGCCGATGACATTGTAATTCTGTCAGACATAGCAAAGGACTTGGACGAACAGTTGAAAGGAAGAGACAGTGTGCTGAAAGGTGCATATAAGATGAACATTAACATGCGCAAAACAAGGGCAATGGAGTGCAGTCTAAAAAAATCATGTGATGCTGGAGGAATTAGATTAGGTTAACGAAACAATAAAGGAGGTAGATAAGTTTTGTTACTTGGTCAGTAAAATAACAAATGATGGTCGCAGTACAGAGGATAAAAAATGCAGAATGGCAATGGGTAGAAAAGCGTTCATGAAAATGAGAAATTTGTTGACATGGAATATTGATTTAAGCCTAAGGAAGTCCTTTCTGAAGGCATTTTTGTGGAGTGTTGCCTTGTATGGGAGTGAAACATGGACGATAAACAGTGCAGACAGGAAGAGGCTTTCGAAATGTGGTGCTACAGGAGAATGCTTCAGATTAGTTGGGCGGATCGCGTAACTAATGAGGAGGTACTAAACAGAATTGGGGAAAAAAGGAATTTCTGGAATACCTTGACTAACAGAAGGGATCGATTGGTAGGACACATTCTTAGACATCAAGGAACCGTGAATGTAGCGTTGGAGGGAAGTGTTTGGAGTAGAAACGGCACAGGAAGACCAAGAGATGGATACAGTAAGCAGAACAGACAGTTGTAGATTGCCGTTCTTATGTGGAGTTAAAGAGGCTTGCTCAGTATAGGGTATTGTGGAGAGCTGCATCAAACCAGTCTCCCAACTGAAGACCACAACCACAACAACAAGTGCTTTTTTTGTGAATACGCCATATCTCCCATATTACTTACCCTAAATTAATGATTGAGGCATCATTTCCGTTTCTTTCTCCACTAATGACGAAAAATACACAGATAGTTCAAAGCTATTGTTTTTACAAAAAAACTTAATTTTGAAGAAAATTGTACTGCTCATACAATCTGATAGCCGACGAACGATCATAAATAGTACATGTATTTACCGCTGCTTCCATCAGCCACCGTGACGAGTATTAAATTAGTTTGCGCAGCCGATATATAAGCAATGTGCCATCTATTGAAAATCTGTTTGACTGACATGAACAATACCTCTTGCAGTTGTTTAGAATCTTTATGCAAGCCAAAGACCTTTGATGGAAAGTTAGTTTACTACACTAATCGGTTATAAGCGTAGATGTAATAACGAAAAATAAACAAATAATTTAACTAACAGGCACGGCAGCTCTTGCAGTTGTTTAGATACTTTACGCAAGTGTAGTTGATCACGAGATTTCTTTTTCACAAATCGATGCTAATCATAGTTTAGTTAATTGTGCAAGATTAATGGTGACTCACTTAAGCGCGTTCATCGTTACTGATAAAGTGACTCCGATAAAACCGTGCCAAAAATCAACATTAACCTCACACCTTCTGATCAATCCATGACTTTCTAAAAGATAAGACGACAATTCCCAACAAAAGTAGCCTTCGCTGTGACCATAAATAAAGCACAAGATCAGACGCTTCAAAGGAAAGAATTATATTTACTAGAATCTGTTTTTCGCATGGACAGTTATACGTGGCTTTTTCACGACTTCGCTCATTTAGTAATATTGTGTTGGTGCTAAATATATATACAGCTAAAAAAACTATCATAAAATTATAACTATTAACATTGTTCTCAAATTTTCTGTAAAATAAACAAGTTTTCTAGAAATAAAATAAACATGAAAAAGCCAATATCTGATTTTTTTGTTTCCCCATTAATCATATTGTATTAATTACATAAATTTTCTTATAATGAGGCTAATATTTGTCACTACTATTCAAAGTTCATTATCTTTCATACGTATTCACTTGCATCTGCCTTTTCTCTATTACTATCTCTTCTGTCTGAGACTGATCAGGATACAGTGCGAATTATTCGTAATGGTCTTCTGGTATGGTGATATTTCTCCAAATTTTCTTTGATACTCACCAAGTGTAAGCAGAAGCTGTATGTGTATCAAAAAACTTTGTTGTCCTGAACATGGCAACATAAGGGAAAAAGGTGAAACTGCTATGGTCTATAACATTTTCTTAAGTAATATTGATTAGTGTGGTACCTAATTTTCCAGACGTATTAGAATGATCATATACCACACGAATCTATGGTGAACATTTGCTTGCGAAGAAGGCGTTTGGTTCGTGTATTTCACCGTATATGCGGACGTACATTCAATCTCTCATGGGGATCAGTAATGGCGAGTGTAAGAGGACATGAAGGGGAGTGGGGCGCTCCAACTGTGGACAGATGGGCGCTGAACACCGCTAGCGGCCCGGATCATATTTTCACTTATTCTGTAATTTCAATGCCAAAATACGCCTAAAGTCACTCTTTTCGTTCCTAATCGTTCTTCCTTCCCCTACTTAATAAATCATTTGCAAATTTGTATATGCAATTTACGATTCATGATTTGGATATGTATACATGTTGTTTGTCTTGGTCATTATGGCCGTGGATAGGTTTTGACATGAAAAAGGTTTCAAAGAGTTACAAATTAATGTCGTTGAGAAACCAAAAAAAGTGTATTTTTCATCCATTTTTCATGCATATTATTTGGTACTGCAGGTCGTTTCTTTGTACTCACCATGACACCATATAGTGTCAATTGAATTCGACTCGGTATCAAAGATCGTTTGACCGATCACCGGGAAGCAGACATATGTGGTGAGCTGCTGACATGTACGAAAATTTCACAATCACATTCACACAGCATAAAATTAACTCACTGATCAGGATAGAGTGCGAATTATTCGTAAGGGTCAACTAGTATGGCTCATTGTGCCAGTTATTCTGAAAGTAGGAAAGAAATTTAGGGATGCAGAATCTTGGTACTCGGAAATGAATTATGGTAATTTGGAGTTTGTGTCGAGAAAATTTACTCCTGAAACTATACGAGAAACTCATGACGTTATCTGTGATGGTCTGCAAACCCAAGAGATACCATCTCCAAGCGAGAGAATTTGGCTGTGGAATGCGCATGAATTTGAATAATTAACTACCGCAAAGGCATTGGGGCGATGCACTGTAAACATATTCTTTTGAACTGCCCTCCGAATTCAGATTCGACTAGCGACCGACACCAGCAGTCTTTGATGACCATCTGAATCTAGACGCAACGGGATAACTTTTGCAGCTACGTAAATTTCCCCTATTCTCTCGGCTGAAGAACTACACGCATTCTGTAACCTGAACTGACATGTACACCAACCATCCCCTCAGAGACCAGAAGAAGGCCACTCAAGCGCCCGAAACCGGTCGTCACGAATACATTATTAGAAGCAACTAGTTGTTGCATTATGGGGATTAATAACCTGAACAGTTGCCGCAATAGATAAAATACTACAACATAAAATTTCGGTAATGACATAATGTTCAAATGTTTTTGAAGCTTATGGGTCTTAATTGCGGGATCATCAGTCCCTAAAGTTACAAACTACGTTTGAACTAACTTATACTAAAGTCAGCACAAACATCCATGACCGAGCTGGGATTCGTACCCCCGACGGGATACTACGTCACGCATTGTAGCATAGCGCCTCAATGCGCTCGGCCGGTCCTCCGCGGCTCGGCAATGGCCTTCAACAGAAAAAGAAACACATATATTCACACAATCACTCACACCATAAACACAACCATATAAGCACAACCAACATGTCCAGCCATTACTGCACCACAGGCATCTAGTATGTGAGTCACGTGGAGAGTGGAGGTGGAAGAATGCCGGGTAAGGGTGGGATGGAAATTTCCACGTTGCATGAAGGACTGTAAAGGCTCTGACAGGTGGGAATTTGAATTGCGAAGGACTTTGTGAAGTCTTCCACATATTGGGTAAGTGACTTCACATCACCGCTAATTCGCCACCGATGGTTAGCAAGGCTATATGTGAAATGGATGGCAGATAATAAAGAGCAGGTATTGTTGTACGGTGGTGTGGATGGATCCATCAGTGAGATGGAGGTTAACAATCAGTAAGGTGAATTTGTGGGTTGAAAAAGACCAAGTGAAGAGGTTGTGAAGGAATAGGCCTGAGTCAAAAGTCTGAAAATGTCATCAAGGAACCGAAACCAGATCAACGGTATTGGGAGGCTAGAAAATGTATAAGTTGGCATAGGAGGTGCCTTAATATGTCACGGATTCGATTGTATACCTTTCATTCAAATTAAAGTTACTGTTAGGATGTAATTAGTAATTGTTATAAGTAATAAGGTATTAATGCCAAATGATGTTTAGAAAAGTAGCGTTCATGAGCAGTAAGACCATGGTCATGGGGAAACCGAAGTGGCATCAACAGTGCCAAGTAGGATCCAGGAGGTAAAGGGGTGGGGATGGTGGATAGTCTGGTTGGAGTTGCTGGTCAACAAGGACTGAAATACTTTCTGTGCGAGCACAGTAACCAGCCACAATTGGCCGTCCAGGGTTGTTAGCTTCATGAATTTTTGGGAGGTCAGGCCACCTGTGAAAACAGCAGCAATCAACTCCGCTGCAATCATTATATAGCGTTTTATACTGGAATGATGACGAACCAGCTGTCTGTCAGGATGAATGCCCACCGCCAAACTGTGGGTACAAGCGAGATGGAGAACGCTGTGGTTCAGCATGCAGCTGAATAGAGGATTCCCTTCTCCCAGCCCCCTCCCCCTCTCTCTCCTTCTCTCTTTCTCTTTCTCTCTCTATATATCAGATTCCTTAATTTCTCTCGGCGTGTATGTAACTAGGTATAAATCTCTACATCGGCCGATATTTAAAAACTCATTCTCGGTTCTCCGAGACAACAGAGAGACAACACACACAGGGCAAACTAGCACACTGGGCCATCACACGACCACAGATGACTTAAGAATGGCAGCGTGTAATGGTGCCGAAATATCTGCCGATGTCGAGTTTTATACCTGGTAGCATACCCGTAAGATTACTGAATAAGCCATTCGCGGGGAGAAATTAACCAACTAGGGCCCAAATTAACTTTTAGTGTGAACTTCTTTAAAAGTCTTTAATGATATGATTAAAAGGTCTAAAATAACAGAGGTGAAGTTTAATGTGAATCCTTCTGACAGAAATAAAAATAATCACTGTCTTATAAATAGGACGACGGACGCTTATGAAGTCCTGTAAGGAAAGTAATTTATCCTCATCTCTCTTTCCTGTTTTACAGGTTTTTTTTTATTTTTAAGAAGAAAAATTAGAAATAGATCACTATATTTAAAAGTAAATTGGTAAAGATTTATTTAAACGTTCAAATTACAATTTAAAATCAGCCATGTTGAAGGACTTGTAAACAATTTATGAAAATGAACATCGTTAATTGTGTATATCTACGATAGTTATTGGGTAGTGACAATGGCCAAATGAGTTACACTTGTAACTTATGAAATTTTTGAAAAACCACGATTTACTAATGTTTCATCACATTTAGTTCAATATGTTAGTGACTTTCCTGAACAGTTTGAGAATTGGCAGATTCTTCAAAAGTTAAATGACAAGTACGCGAAATATTTATTTAATGATAACCAGTTTCGGAGGACTGTGCGATAATCATCTGGTGATATTACATTTTATAAAGTTATTATTTTGTCTCCATTTTTTTAAATAAGATGACCAGGTTATAAAGTGTAATATGGCCAGATGATGGTGGAACAGTCCTCCGTAACCGGTCGTTATTAAATAAATATTTCGCGATCTTGGCGTTTAACTTTTGAAGAATATAACTAAAGCAAACCTAAGGACAATACACACACACACACACACACACACACACACACACACACACACACACACACACACACATACACACACACACACACACACACACACACATGCCCGCCTGTGGACTCCTATCTCCGACGGGGAGCAACTGCGCTCTCTGCAGCATGGCTCCTTAGAACGCCCGGTCATCCCACCGTAGCACAGAATTTTGGCACATGTACGTTGTTTCAATATTATGAATTACCTCGAAGAGAATGACCTATTGACTTTATTCAACATGTTTTCAGAAAGCATCGCATTTGTGAAATACAGCTAACTCGTTATTTACTTGAAGTGATGGGTGCTATAGACAACGGATATGAAATCGATCCTATATCTTCTAATTTACGGAATGCTGTTAACACTGTACGCATGGCCACTATGCAAAAGCATGCTTACGAAATATTGGTTATGGAATATCGTCTCAACTGTGCGTCTAGATTCACTATATTCTTCCAGAAAGAAAAGAGTTTATATTAATTTTCGGAACGTGATAAAGTAAAACGGAAATGATGTCTTACGTTCCCCAGGGCAACGTTATAGGACTTCTACTGTTTCTTGTCTTCATAAATGATTTAGTAACAACCTGAGCAGCCCTCTTAGGCTTTTTGCGGTTGATGCAGCCGTTTATCGTCTACTGAGGTCACCAGATGATCAAAACCAATTGTAAAGCGATTTAGAATTCAGTATGCTACAAAACCTGAAAACTCACCTTAAATAACAAATAGGTTGAGGTCCTCCGTATGAACACTAAAAGAACTTGATTTAAAACGATGAATCAGAAAAATCTGAGCATCGTAAATTCAAGTAAATACCTAGCAATTACAATAACGAATTACTTAATTGGAAAGAACACATAGATAATGTTGCGGGGAAGGCAAATGGAAAGCAGAACACTCCGAGCATGCAAGAGTTCCACTAAAGAGGCTAGCTACACTACATTTTACCTCGTTACGGTATTGGAATGCTTGTAGAGATATGGGAGCAAACTGCACTGGTCATCAGACCCTATACAAACTACTTATACTATCTTATTCAAGGACAATACACACACACACACACACACACACACACACACACACACACACACACACGCGCGCGCGCGCGCGCGCGCGCGCCAGTGAGAGGTCTTGAACCTCTGGCGAGGAGCAGCCGGGAACTCCGCAGCCGGGAGTCATAGAGGGCACAGTTATACCCATGCGTCACTTTAGGAGTATTGCTGCGCAGTGTGTGATCCTCACCAGGACTAACGAAGGTATAGAGTAAGTTCAGAGATGTTCAGCGCTTTTCGTATTGTCGCAATACAGGGGGAGGGAGTGTCACGGAAATGGTGCACGTGTTTTGATGAAAATCATTGAAATCTTTGCAGAGAATTGTATTTACCTAATTACATTCACCAACTTCCTCCTTAGAATACAAACTTTCGTGTTGGTACTACCCACATACACCCACATACACATGACCATCAGAGTAAGAGATTACAGATGTAAAATGGATAGCATTAAGTATTTTTTTTTACCAGCGCGTTACGGTAATGGGATGGTTGAGAAATGGAAAGCTGCTTGATGATTTCCTTGCTAGGTACTTAAATGTTGATTATAAAATAGCTATGTAATGTAAATATTGTTGAACACGAAATAATGATAGTTACAGATCAATCTCTCTACTGATGTTGCAAGTATGGATGAAATTTGAAACGCGCATATTAGTACATGATGTACCCTCCAAAGTTGTTAATACATATTCTAGCATCCATTAGATCATACTGATGGTGAATACTGCTCAGTCTGTCACATAGTTCTGCAAGAACTGTGGGTTGAAAAGTCGCACATGCCACTTATCGTTCTATCACATCCCATACATGCTCGATTTAAAACAAGTCTGGAGATTGTGCTGGCGACGGATGTTGCTGCAATTGTTGCAATGCACGTTGAGTTTCACGTAAACCGTGTGCGGGCGATCATCATGCCATTTAAATCTTCCTGTTCCAAAAATGGCGAAAGCATTCTGCACGAAGTGATCGCTGGACAGTGTTCCGTCCTCGTCGTACCCCAGCCATAACGCCTGCGGTAGTGCTAGTGAGCCTTGTAAGAATGAACTCTACGAGATCTCTACAGGACTATGTCAAATGCGAAAACCATTATTACTTCAGGCAGACTCTTTTATCATCGCTGAAGACTACTGTCGAGGACTGTCTCCGAAGTGATCCTCTGACTGACCAATCGATCCGTTATCGTTGTTGAGTGAGTGGAATATGTGCTGCAGTTAACTTATTTATTTAATGATAACAAGTTTCGCAGGACTGTGCGACACTTCTGGTCTCACATACTCTCTTCGGTATGATATCGTAGCGGTAGGATCTGCTACTTGCATCACTACCAGTTTCCTAATTCCCATAATAATCGCCGATATTCATCTGTGATCGTTTCAACAGTATGACACAAGAGTTTAGTGCAGAAACTGAGGTTACAACAATCGACTTGCAAACTTTGCGCTAGAAAATCCATGTTATTGATTACTGAAGTATTTGTATTCCATCCTCGTCGCCATTTTTGTGTCTGTTTTCGCCGGTTGTCCTGGGTGTCGGTGTCCGAGTAGAGAGAGAGAGCGACACAGGAAAGTACGATGCACGCATGTGCGGATACGGAGGTGACCAGCCAATGCGACAACAGAAACTAGAAACACTAGGCTAAATTAGAACAAGTTGTATATTACGTAGAAATAGGATAATACTTAATATTTAGAAAGTTCATGACTGCCAAATAAGTGTAATGCTGAGACACAGGTTAACTACGTAGAGGCCTGCCTACTGATAAGTCCGTTTCAGTGCCTGTCCTCATTCCAAATGACCGATGCAGTTCAGTGGTGGCCACGAGTGGGGTTGCAGCAGAGGGCGCTCATGGCTGACGTCGTAAGAACGCCGCGCCGTGCGTGCCTGGCGGCACGCACTTTAGACTTGTGCGACACCACACCCTCCCCCCCAAACCGCCGCGCCGTCGTGGCGTAGGGCTGAGGGCCACAGCGACAGCACTGGCAGGACGGCCTGGGCGGGGGCGTTACTGGAGGGACGGACGTAGTAGCTGAAGCTGGGATCGAGACGCCGTCCGCGCCCCGGTATCCATCTTGCGATCCCCCGGAAAACCCACCAAAACGGGGGGAATAACGCACACCTCCGCCCAGAGGGAGCAGGTCATCTTCTGAGGTGTGTGTCCCAGGCAGGGGCGCAGGGGCGCACGGTACCGGAGTCCGTCTCGGTGACGCAGTCAGCTGCGGCAACGACAGCGTCGGAGGCGTGTCGACCTCCATGGGGATGATCTCGTAGTCTGGGGACGCTGGGCCCGGCGGCGAGCGATGTGGCTGTGCTCCCTGGCGGTGAACTGCTGAATGCCATTCACACGACAAAACTGTTGAAATTCCGCACTTCCATTGTCACTGACGATAGTTTCAGGCAAACCTTCGATTCAGAACACTGATGTTAAGGCACTAATTGTACCAGACGCCGTCGTTGAGTACATGGCAATCACAAAAGGAAACTTGCCGAAAATGTCTACAACGATTAACCAGGGCGTATTCCAGAAAGGTCCGGCAAAGTCAATATGTAAACGTTGCCATGGTCCCTTGGGGCGTGGCCAATCTGAGAAACGTTGCGGAGGAGCCGCCTGATGCTTCGCACAAAACATACACTGTGACATCATGCTCTCTATCTGGGCGTTCATACCAACCGAGGTAAAATGACGTCTGAGCAGTTGCTTTGTCCTAACAATACCCCAATGTCCTTCATGCAGGAGGCATAACACTTCTTGTTGCAGGGAACGAAGAACAATCACTCTTGTTTGGTCGTTGTCGGAATGTAACAACAGAACACTCTGACTTAAAGACAATGCATGACGCTGTGCAAAATAACGTCGAACAGGAGGCCGCTCAATGTCTTTGGCTCTAGCAGGCCACCCAGAGCGAACAAAATGCGCTACCACACTTAGGTCTACATCCTCAGCTGTTTCCTGTGCAACTCGACAACAGTTCAAAGGGAAGTCTGCGACAGCGGAAGCATCTCTGGAGTCTATTTGACAACATGCCATTTCTGAAGAATCAAACGACACATCCTGGCCAACCGGAAGTCGGGCAAGTGTGTCTGCGAAGGTATGTTTAGTGGTAGGTCGGTAAAAAATCTCATAATTATAATTTGACAATATCAAGAACCATCTCTGAAACTTTTGAGCCGTTCTTGGTGGAATTGGCTTTGTGGGTGAGAACAATGACGTGAGAGGCTTGTGGGCTGTCAACAAATAGAATTTTGTGCCATAGAGGTAATGATGAAAGTTTGTGACGCCGTAAATGATTGCTAAGGCCTCCTTTTCTATCTGACTGTAATTCTGTTGCATTGGCGTCAGGAACTTGGACCAAAGGCAATAGGACGATCGTGAGATCCAGAACGATGTGACATTACTGCACCCAGACCGTAAGACGAGGCATCCACTGCTAGCACTACGGGTTTCTGAGGGTCAAAAGGAATCAAACATGCATCACTGAGTAGTGTAGAGTTTAATTTGTCAAAGGCAACCTGGCAATCTTTAGACCATACAAAAGGAACATTCTTCCTACGTAAGCGATGGAGTGGAGCTGCAATCTGAGAGGCATTGGGAGTAAATCTGAAATAATAGTTAAGCTTTCCCATTACTGCTTGCAATTCGTGCAGATTCTTAGGAGGAGGCAAGTCTTTGATTGCTCTAAGATGTGACTGTAAGGAATGGATTCCTTGGGCATTAATCACATAGCCTAGGTACTCTATTTCAGTTTGAAAAAACGAACACTTTGCTTTATTACAACGTAGACCTGCTGCAGTTAACACTTTGAAATGACACTCCAGGTTTGATAAATGTTCTTCTACTGTGCGTCCTGAGACCACAGTATCATCTAAATTGTTCGAGCAACACGGTACAGAAACCTTCAGCTGTTCCAAAAAACGCTGAAAAATAGCGGGGGCGGAAGAACTGCCAAAGGGTAGGCGTTGAAATTGAAAAAGACCCATGTGAGTATTAATGACGAAAAACTTTTTTACGCGTCATCAAGAGGAATCTTTAAGTATGCCTCTGCTAAATCAATCTTAGAAAAGAAGCGAGACTGTCCTAATTTGTCCATTAGTTCCTCAGGTCGGGGCAGGGGGTAAGTGTCTACAATTGTTTGACTGTTCACTGAGGATTTAAAGTCCGCACAGAGACGAAGTTTTCCTATCGGCTTGATTAGAACCACTAAAGGTGAGGTCCACTGACAGAGAAATCACCACACTATCCTGCCAACGTTCTTCAGCAACTTTATCCCGAAGGGCGACAGGCACTGGTCTAGCTTTACGAAATTTTGGTACTGCAGATTCTTTTAAAGTTACATGTGCCACGAAGTCTTTTGCGCAACCTAGTTCCGGCGAAAACAAGTCACTGTATTTTTCACGCAATGTATTTATTTTGTCCTCAGGCACTACTGACGAAATTTGAAGGACATCGCTTTGAATTGATAAGCCAAATAAGTCGAATGCATCTAGTCCAAAAATTTTCAGCGTAGATTTGGCCTGTAGAACAACAAAAGCGACAGTTTTGGTAACACCTTGAAAAGAGACGGGCAGGCTACACGTTCCTAGCACGGGAATATTTTGTCCTGTATATGCCGTTAGCACTTGTTTAGACGGCGACAATTTTGGCGAACCCAGAAGTTCATAAGTTTCCTTATTCATTACTGTAACAGTGGAACCAGCGTCGAGCTGAAATTGCACAGTCTTATTATCTATGGAAAGAGTCACAACAAGTTTTTGCTTGCGGCGCTCGACAGGTGCGCGAATGTGGGCAACGTCTGCTACGGTTTGTTTACTGCGCTTGCGAATGCGTGGGCTGCGTAAGGTAGGAAGCGGAGCAGAAGCGGCACAAAGCGGCACTACCGCCGGATCGGCTTTTGCGCATGCTTGCAAAGCTACTCCAGACTCACCAGCTACTGCACTAAATTTACTTTGAGTAGCTACGCCAAGTCTACTGTCACTAGCTACATAGTACTGGGCACTATTACAATGAGAAGTTGCAGAAGGCTCTAGGTTCACTACAGGAGTTCACTGTACATAGTCATTTCACTTTCCTGAACCCTGTTCCGTTGCACAGATTTACGCGCTCGACGGCGCTTGCTACGTGGCTCACTACACAGTTTTGCAGTAGGCGCAGAAGAACTTTCTTGCATTTGAGAATCAAGTGAAGCACTGTCCAAGTTCACAGCGTGTATGACATTTACAGAATGGATTGTTCTTGCACTCTGCGAAGCACCGTTCCTAACGGCACCGTTCTTTGCATTTACATTCTGCATACACACTGACTGTACATGTCCCTATTTCCCACATTGATAACATGTCAAGTTGCGACTAGGGCAATGTGCACGTTTGTGGCGAGATACACACTGGGGGCAAGACTTACGAACATTTTTCTGAAAAGGGCATTGGTACCCGTTATTCAAATTACTTCATCTAACATGACGGAGCGACCTGTGTGTCGCACCTCTACACTGGCTATTGTTCACTGTCTGTTCATCACAGCCAGTAGAAATATAAGAATCACTAGGGCTAAACTGAGAACTGAGACTAGGAAAGCGTCCGTTGCGGCGCACTGAATTAACACTGTGGCTTTGCATTTCTACATCTGCTAAGTCAAAAGTATCATGCGCTTCTATAAGCTGCAGTACATTGTCTAATGAAGGATCAGACTGTTTCAGAATTGCTGCCCTAATTCTAGGGTCCTGGTTATTCTTCATAATAACATCTCTTAACACCACGTCACTATAAGAAAGTACACAAGAGCAAGTGAATTTACATTTGCGGGTTAAGCCCTTCAGTTCCGTAATCCATTGCTGGTGGGACTGATCAGGTGATTTTTCAGTCTGAAAAACCGGTACCGCGCAGTGGCTACAAGAACTTTCCTGTCGTAATGAGCATTCAGTGCATCTACAATTTGATCGAATTCTAGATCACGAGGGGGAAGTTTCTGCAATAACACGGTCTTGGGGCCCACAACTGAGAGGAATAAATGTTTGTCAGTCTGACATGGAAGTTGATGAGCCGCGACGATTTCTTGAAATTGCGCCAAGTAATCGCTCCATTCTTCGTCACGTTCGTTGTACTGGCGAAACGTAGGAAGCGGTGCGGCGGCAGATGCGGCAGATGCGACGGCTGTTGTTGGTGAGCTGCCTGTGCCGTCAACTGCGACACCGCTTGGAATAGTTGCGTGATTTCCGCCGTCTGTAACTGAATAATTTCCATTAAGTTTGGGTTCGGGGTAGTGGCCATGCTGACTGATTAGGCGCCGCGCATACAAGTAACTAATAACAACACACAAATGCAAAGGAAAGGAGGACGCACTGTAACAAAAAAAGTGCACAAAACACATAACAAAATATCTTCCCCCGAAATTCTTATAATAAGGGTGGGTGGGCGGGAGCAATTTCTGTGTGCTCCGACTGCTGCTGTCTGGCTGCTGCAAGCGGGCTGGTCCAAGGTTCTTCTATCACTCCTCGTCGCCACTTTTGTATCCCATCCTCTTCGCCTCTTTTGTGTCTCTTTTCCGCCGGTTGTCCTGGGTGTCGGTTGCTGAGTAGAGAGAGACCGACACCATAAAGTAGGATGCACGCGTGTGCGGGTACAGAGGTGACCAGCCAGTGAGACAGCAGAAACTAGAAACACTAGGCTAAATTAGAACAAGTTGTATATTTCGTAGAAATAGGATAATACTTAACTTTTACAAAGTTCATGACTGACAAATAAGTGTACTGCTGAGACATAGGTTATCTACGTAGAGGCCTGACTACTGATGAGTCCGTTTCAGTGCCTGTCCTAATCCCAAGTGCCCGATCCAGTTCAGTGGTGGCCATGAGCGGGGTTGCAGCAGAGGGCGCTCGTGGCCGACGTCGTAAGAACGCTGCGCCGTGCTTGCATGGCGGATGGCGGGGCGCGGCGAAAATACTTGGCGCGCACTTCAGACTTGTGCGACACCACAGAAGTTATGGTGGTCTCGATGTCTAGAAATGAGGTGTTCGAGGCTTTATTGAAACTGTTATTGAAAATGCCAGTAAAATAGTTAATTATTTTCTCTGTGTATTTTATCCACTTTGTAGCAAAAATATAACAAAACTCACAGGTGCCATATTGGCCAAAGCACATAAGTAAGAAGCTATGATATCTGTCTAGTGAGTGTTTCGGTAACTAATATTTGATTGTTTACTAAACACAGCGTAATACGTTCTCTTCAAACAACACTGCATCAGCAACGGAGTGTGAATCAGCTTGGCAAATTTCTTTCATAAGAACGTCAAAACCGATGTATCATCTTCGGGTTTTTCACTGAAGTAACTTATAAAATTACAAAATAAAATCATAAACTTATAAGTTAAGCAGTGATATTTATGAAAAGACAAAGGTGTAAACAAGTAGTGAAGTGAAATTTTTGTGTGAAAATGCTCTGCTTCGCAACCACAAGAAGACGTGATAAATCGCTTTTTGTTACTTCGGCTGCCGAGAGCGCCTACAGTCTCTATACCTCTCAGCCTACTTCGCGCGCCGGCCAATAGGAAGAAGGGGGCTCGCCTAGTTATGCGGGCGCACCACAGCAGTAAGGGAGTTCCAGTCAGTACAAGGCAGTCAACGATCCAGAAATTCAGCACAGCAATGCCAGATATCGACATAGCATAAGCCGTAACTGTATTGCCAGGAATTGTAATGATACCTTGCAGAACTTTTTGCAGAATTGTATCAACACAAGCATATCATAGTTAACTATTCTATTCATCTGTAGTAAAATATATGTGGACTAATCAATGCTTTTAGTTGCAGACCCAAATCACATCCTTCCTCGTCACGTACACTTCTTGAACCCTCTAGAAAGCAGAGACACAACACTATGCTTATAAACTACTTAAGCTAACATAAGCATTAGAGCGCTCAGCAATTCCGCAGCGCCTAAGCGAGAGTAAAACGAGTGTATATGTCTCCGTATGGGTCCCAATTCCTCTAATCTTAGTGGTCCTGATGCGAAATAAAATCTGTTCTGCTGTTAGATACAGTTGTTGGCCCTCTAAATTCCCACAGCAGTTTTCTTCAGAATGAACGTCGTCTTCCATCCAGGTATTCCCCACTTTAATTACTGAAACGTGATCTCCGTAACAATCCTATACTTATCAAACCTACCAGTAGAAAATTTAACAGCTTTGCTCTAAATTTCTTCATTTTCCTTCTTCAAACCTATCTAGGGGGCATTCCAAACAGCTGTACTCACGAAATGATGGCACTGGTCACTTATGCGCTGTCTCCTGTGCACAAGGACCACATCTTGATAAAATTCTCGTTGTAAACTACAGTTGACCATCCACCTTTCCCAAAACTGTAGAGTCGATTTGTTTCCATCAGGTCATCTGTAAGAAAGTAATAGAAATTGTTTATCACTACCGTGTTTGATACTGAAGTCCAGGGTTTTCTAAATTTACTGGACTTTATAGGAACCTTCAATTTCGTTTTATACACATACGAGTCGCCCAGCGGACGTCGTCCAGAGCACACCTCTCCAGTGGCGTAGCAGTAATTTATCAGTTGTAAGTGTAACCGGCTTCTCTCTAGAAGCTACATATTTTTACTTTTCAGTGCGTTTTCCCTTGAGTGCATTAAATTTATTGTGTGCTCGCGTTTTTGTTTGATTCTTATTCGCGTTAAATATCTGGTTAGTGTATTATTCCGCCGTGTGAATCGCGTCGCGACAGTCGTCTGTCTTTGTTTTGAAACAGTTACCGTTTGTTTACTCCAGTCAGTCGCCCAGCGGACGTCGTCCAGAGCACACCTCTCCAGTAGCGTAGCAGTAATTTATCAGTTGTAAGTGTAACCGGCTTCTCTCTAGAAGCTACATATTTTTACTTTTCAGTGCGTTTTCCCTTGAGTGCATTAAATTTATTGTGTGCTCGCGTTTTTGTTTGATTCATATTCGCGTTAAATATCTGGTTAGTGTATTATTCCGCCGTGTGAATCGCGTCGCGACAGTCGTCTGTCTTTGTTTTCTGATTAGAAGCGACATATAGTATTTTGAGTTTCGTCTACACTTTCTCGTCTCAATTTGTAAAATTATACTGAGCTGTCGTGCGTATTGGATTCACATCCGCGTTCTAACGAACAGTTTAGTTTTCCTTTGAACGCATCGCGACTGGAGTTTTTGTTTTTGTTGGCACTGTAATCATGAATAGGGACTGTGACTGCTGTGTGCGGATGCAGTCTGAGCTGGTGACACTTCGCTCCCAGCTTCAAGCTGTGATAACCTCGGTTGCACAGTTGGAAGCTGCGATCGATGGGCGTCGTTGTTGTTGGCCGGCGGTGGGGACCGAACGGACTCCCGTCGTCTCCACCGATCGGCCTGCGGCAGCGACATGCCCTGAAACTGCTAGCAGTGAGGCAGACATCCCACCCGTGGTTGCGTGGGAGGTTGCTCCAGTGCGTGGCAGGAGGCGCAAGACATTCCGGGGGACCGATCGTGAGGCCTCCCCGGTTCGTCTTGCGAACAGGTTTGAGGCGCTGTCTGCTCAGGCCAACGTTCCTGAGTCGGATGGTGTCTCTCACCCTGTCACCACCCAGCCTGCAAGATCCGGGCTTTCACAGAGGGTGGGTTTACTTGTAGTTGGGAGCTCCAACGTTAGGCGGGTGATGGAGCCCCTTAGAGAGATGGCTGCCAAGGAGGGGAAGAAGGCCAACGTGCACTCCGTGTGCATACCGGGTGGAGTCATTCCAGATGTGGAACGGGTCCTCCCGGATGCCATGAAGGGTACGGGGTGCAGCCAACTGCAGGTGGTGGCTCACGTCGGTACCAATGATGTGTGTCGTTTCGGATCTGAAGAGATCCTCTCAGGTTTCGAGCGGCTAACTGAAGTGGTAAAGACTGTCAGTCTTGCTTGCAAGATGAAAGCAGAGCTCACCATCTGCAGCATAGTTGACAGGACCGACTGTGGACCTCTGATACAGAGCCGAGTGGAGGGTCTGAATCAGAGGCTCAGACGGTTCTGCGACGGTGTAGGCTGCAGATTCCTTGACTTGCGCCATCGGGTGGTGGGTTTCCGGGTTCCGCTGAATAGGTCAGGAGTCCACTACACGCAGGAAGCGGCTACACGGGTAGCGGGGGCTGTGTGGCGTGGACTGGGCGGTTTTTTAGGATAAAGAGCTTCGGGGAAATAGAAAATGGGCAATCTCAAAGGGTTCAGGTGGATCACAGGAGAAATGTAGATCCGGAAACTATCGGTATAACAGTTGTAAATTGTCCTAGCTGTGTCGGGAAAGTTCCAGAACTGCAAGCGTTAATAGAAAGCACCGAAACACACATCATTATAGGCAGCGAAAGTTGGCTCAAGCCGGAAATAAGTTCAGAAGAAGTATTTTCAAAAGATCTAACGGTATTCAGAAAGGATAGATTAGACAAAATAGGTGGGGGCGTGTTTGTCGCCGTCAAAAGTAGTATTTCATGTAGCGAAGTTGAAGTTGATAGTTCGTGCGAGCTATTATGGGTAGAGGTTGTACCCGAAAATCGTAAGAAGTTAATAATCGGTTCCTTTTACCGGCCTCCCGACTCTGACGATACAATAGCAGAAAGGTTCAAAGAAAACCTGAGTCTAATTACAAAAACGTACCCGACTCACACGATAATAGTAGGTGGTGATTTTAATTTACCCTCGATCTGTTGGCGAAATTATATTTTCAAATCAGGAGGTAGGCATAAAACATCGTCCGAAATTGTACTCAACGCATTCTCTGAGAATTACTTCGAACATTTAGTTCATGAGCCAACTAGAATTGTAAATGGATGTGAAAACACACTTGATCTCTTAGCAACAAATAATCCTGAGCTCATAATGAGCATCAAAACGGATACAGGTATTAGTGAACACAGAGCTGTAGTAGCGAAATTGAATATCGAAAGTCCCAAAGTTACCAAAAATAAACGCAAAGTATATTTGTTCAGAAAAGCAGATAGAAACAAAATACATTGCTTTTTGAAAGACAGCTTCCACTCGTTTCTAACACTAAACGTAGGTGTAGACCAGATGTGGCTCAAATTCAAAGAAGTGGTATCGACAGCAATTGAAAGTTTTATACCTAATAAATTAATAAAAGAAGGAGGCGATCCCCCTTGGTACACAAAACAGGTTAGGACACTGTTGCAAAAGCAAAGGAAAAGGCATACTAAATTTAAACGAACACGAAATCCCCAGGATTTGCGATTGTACTCAGAAGCTCGAAATTTAGCGAGGATTTCAATGCGAGATGCCTACAACATTTATCACAACGAAACTCTTTCTCGTAATTTGACTGAAAACCCAAAGAGATTTTGGTCATATGTTAAATATACTCGGGGAAAGTCACAAACAATACCTTCACTACGTGATAGTAATGGCGATCCTGCCGATGACAGCGCTAATAAAGCAGAGTTACTAAACTTAGCTTTTAGAAACTCATTCACTAAAGAAGACGAAACCAATATTCCAGATTTCGAATTACGAACAGATGCCGTAATGAGTAACATAGAAGTAGATATCATCGGAGTAGTGCAGCAACTAAAATCACTTAATAAGAAAAAGTCTTCTGGTCCGGATTGTATACCCATTAGATTTATATCTGATTATGCTGAAGCGATAGCTCCTTACTTATCAGTCATATACAACCGCTCTCTCATAGAAGGATCTGTACCAAAAGATTGGAAAGTTGCACAGGTCACACCTATATTCAAGAAAGGCAGTAGGAGTAACCCACTAAACTACAGGCCTATTTCATTGACGTCAATTTGCAGTAGGGTTTTGGAACATATCCTGTATTCAAATATTATGAATTATCTCGAACAGAACGATCTATTGACCCAAGGTCAACACGGATTTAGAAAATATCGTTCATGCGAAACACAACTAGCTCTATATTCACACGAAGTGATGGGTGCTATCGACAAAGGTTCGCAAATCGATTCCGTATTTCTTGATTTCCAGAAAGCTTTTGACACCGTACCTCACAAACGGCTTTTAATCAAATTGCGTGGTTATGGTATATCGCCCCAAATTTGCAATTGGATAGGGGATTTCTTGTCAGAGAGGACACAGTTCGTAGTAATCGATGGTAAGGCATCGACTAAAACAGAGGTGATGTCGGGCGTTCCACAAGGTAGTGTTATTGGTCCTCTGCTATTCCTTATTTACATAAACGATTTAGGGGAAAATCTAAGTAGCTCTCTTAGGCTGTTTGCAGATGACGCCGTCATTTACCGTCTAGTAATATCATCTGAAGATCAAAACCAACTGCAGAACGATCTGAATAAGATATCAGTATGGTGTAAAAATTGGCAATTGACTCTAAATAATGAGAAGTGTGAAGTCGTCCACATGAGTACGAAAAGAAATCCGTTAAACTTTGTTTACAACATAAATCAATCAAATGTGAACGCCGTAAACTCCACAAAATACCTAGGAATCACTATTACTTCAGACTTAAACTGGAAAGAACACGTAGATAATATCGTGGGAAAGGCGAACCAGAGACTGCGTTGTATTGGCAGAATCCTTAAAAGATGCAACAGAACTACTAAAGAAACTGCATACACTGCGCTTGTCCGTCCATTTTTGGAGTATTGCAGCCCAGTGTGGGATCATTATCAGGTGGGTTTGACGGAGGACATCGAAAGAGTCCAAAGAAGGGCAGCTCGTTTCGTATTGTCACGATACAGGGGAGACAGCGTTACGGAAATGATACAGGATCTGGGATGGGAATCATTACAACAACGGCGCTTATCGCAGGGGCGTGGGTTACTTGCGAAACTCCAATCACCAACATTCTCCTCCGAATGCGAAAATATATTGTTGACTCCCACTTACATAGGTAGAAATGATCATCAGAATAAAATAAGAGAAATCAGAGCTCGAACAGAGAGATTCAGGTGTTCTTTCTTCCCGCGCGCTATTCGAGAATGGAATGGGAGATAAATAGTATAATTGTGGTTCGATGAACCCTCTGCGAGGCACTTAAATGTGATTTGCAGAGTATCCCGTGTAGATGTAGATGTAGATGTAGAACCTTCAATTTCGTTTTATACACATACGAAAGTCTTTCTCATTATATTTCTGTAAGCCATCCCTCTCAGTATATTTTCAACTGCGCAACCCTATTTTAATAAACATAATGAGGAACTAGGGAGTGCACCATCGACCGAATGGGTCACTGGATTCAAAATTTGAAAGGATCACAGGAGTATGCTTTTACTCAACCGTAGCCTCCCAAAATCAGATGATGAAAATAACTGACATGACAGATGAAATATCACTCTATGGGAAGCAAGTTTAACGAGACAATCGAATGAAGCAAGAAAGCGGATCAAAACGATTAATTAAATTGTTTTTGGTGTAATACTATATCGCTGCCACAAAACCACACGGAAACCAACGATAGTAAAATGTTTTGTCAATAGAGGAGCGAATAGCTTACATCCATGCCCAAGGAGTATTCGAACCCTAGACGGGGAACGGAACATAGTGCCTCAATGCGCTTGGTTACTCTGCCGCGGCGATAAATAGCTAGGTTCTGAGTCATGAATGTACCCTGCAATTTACTCAGAATAGGTATGTAATAGACACGTACTAGGCAAAAGACAAAATTACAAGTCAAGACCATAGATGATTCAAGGTTCTGCAGTTATTAAACAAGAAAATGGAAGCGTTGTACGTCTAGAGTAAAATCGTGGGGGAAAAAAAGAAAGCAGAAGGTTGAAGAAGAGTATGGAAGTCTGTCTGAGTAGTCTCTGCGTTTCCTACGTCTGCGGCTTAATTTAAAGCACAATTTAGATAACGGCAGAATCTCTCTGCTGCACTGACCCGGAAAACGCGATAGTACGAATAAATTAAATTTAGAACTCATTTGTATTCCGTAGCGTACGTGGAAACTTCATTATGGCAGGAAAAGAAACATTTACCCACAGCTGCATGTAATGCCTTTAATGGGAATATGGCATATATTTTTTGACGTTCCCCACCAGTCTGAATAATTCCTTTTCCTCTAAAGTTGACGACAATACAATCATTTTTAAATTATATATTTTCTCGGCGTAGATCTGTTAAATTTCAGTATTGCAACCTCAAAGACATTATTTCTCTTTTTCTTATATTCATACCGCACGGGAATGGCCTCGGCGTCACGACGTGTATTGCGCGGTCGCAACCATCGGAGGTTCGCTTCGTCCCTCCGTCATGAGTGTACGAGTTGTCTTTAATATAATGTTAATTTAACCAGATTTTTAAGTCTGGGGCCCAATAAATTAGCAGTTTAGTTCCTTAGGATTACATACAAATTTCGGCTATATATCTTTCGGCCATCCTCTTTTTAGTACATCATCTTTTTAATCATCAGCAATGCATACTGCTTTTACGACAACACGACACAGCACCTACCATTTCGGCCACCCAGCCGACAGTACCGCTACACAGGTTAGCAGCCCAGCAGGCGCCAGACTGTGACGCCAAGCCAGAGAAGTACAACAGCACTCACACGGATAGTACATGGGCTCGAACAAACATATCTGTATGAACGTTTGCTTACAGGATCTCTACGTACACCTCAATGTGCTGGTGGGTGTCGTTTTTCTGTAAAGCTCTGCAACCGAGCTCTAGATAGCACTGTAAATGTAATTGTAGACGCCATGCGTAATGTAGATATCTTAACTATAACTTACGTAATAATCATCGTACATGTTCTCTAGTGAATTGTCATCAAAAGCCGCTGTGATAGTTGCAACTTTAACCTTCTTCACAGAAGACTGTTGGTATTAACTGCCACTGCTTCCATCGCCTCTTCCCGCACTTACCGTAGCACTACTGCTTGCAATGAGTTGTTCGTCATTATCATCCCTATTATCATTATTACGAGTTTGTAACAACAGTATCTTACTTATGGTCATATTTCTGTACCATAACAGATACGAGAAAGCTTGCAAATGATTCATCTTCTACACTAATACCATCTTCACGAAGAAGGGTTCTTCGTAACTTCATCTCAACTAATCGCCATACATTAGCAGGATTGATTAGCAATCGCCGCCCCATCTGACGCTTCACTACAGAAATAACATCACAAAACGCAACTTTGGGGCACTTTGCACCGTCCCTACTGGTGAACCGACAGGTCAAAGTGCAATGCGGCATGGCACACGCAGAGGCCTGTAACGGACGACTGCAGTGTTTTGCAGATGCGGGAGTATAACTAGTGTGCAATAAGGGATGTTTACATTATCTCTCATACGATTTTGGTGTATATGTGTTTGTTCGAGCCCAAGTACTTTCCTTGTGAGTAGAACTGACAAGTAGGGATAGTAATTGCGCCGAACGCCTAGTCGGGATAGGCTTTGTTAGAAGAAAGTAAATTGATGTTGAGAGCATCTGTGTTCTGTTTACATTGATGCCCCGTCTGATTTTAAGCCTATTACCTCGATATCATTCTTGACTAAATCTTTCTCAAAACACACGAAAGTAAAGCGCCAGACACTTTTACTGGCAACAAAGAACGTGTGTGGTTATATCGTTGATCCATGCTGGTAAATCGAAGTATGTTCTATGCCTTTCTGAATTTATTAAACAAAAGTGCCAGATTGCATGATTTACGTTGGTTGAAACTGCTAATTTTTAATTGTCCTCCCAACGAATTTCAATTTTTTTCACTACAGCGATCCAAATAACTCCACAATTAATATTATATTTTCAGGTAACATAAATTGTCCAACATCGATACAGTATTCTGCCATAATTGATTTATTGAGCCGTAAGACTGCGCTGTTCAGTGCGTTATTCTAGATTATGGGAGTTCTCTTTCCGAAGAATAAAGGTCCTGCAAACCATAGCACTACGTATTACAATTAGAATACACAATTTCCAGAAAGAAAGTCACGCGCATTCGAGTGTGTGTGTGTGTGTGTGTGTGTGATTAATCACAGTAATGCCTCTAAGGTCAGAATGAAGAAGAATCCATTGGCGTTATTGCCGTATGTCGGTAGTCCACAATTAAACATAGGTCCAAACGCAGTATTAACCGCCATGGAATTTAGTATATGAAAATGATAGTGTTTATCACCGCCATCAGTCGATGCGTGTCATCATAACTTCAAGTCTCTAAGGTAGTCTTTCCGTTGAAAGGTATATTATGTGGGTGTGTTGAAAATACACAAGGTAAGGTAGGGGTGAGAAAGGACGGTACGCAAATGGTTTGCTCACTTGTTATTAACGGATAGGCGTGGCTGACCCACAATCTAAGATTTAATTAATTTATCCTCTAGTTTCCAAGTAATAAAACCCATCCAAAATTGTGTAAAGGGGGATAACTAATTCGAATGATTTGAGTAAAGAAATTTGTTTTGATGCGTTTTATTATCTGAAGTCAGATGAACGTCAGGGTTGAAAGAAAGATGCACATGCAATTGACCACAGAACAAATTATACGAATTTACATAACAATATAAACCCTCCAAAAGCAAGTGATTGGTAAGTTGAAGAAATTGTAATTGATTATAAATACCTGTGACAACTCACATTTAACTGGAAACCTTGGCGTAATCGAGAGGAATATTCCGATACCAGATTACTGTGAATTTAACTAACGTTTTCAACAGCCCTAAAACGTGAATACCCTTTGAAACACCGTGATACTGTACCAAAACTATGCCGGCTGGCGACGTCAGCAACACGTCGGCTGAGCGGCGGCTGCGAGTGTCGATAGCTGCAAGTGGCGAACCCAGAGGTAATTCAGCTTCGTATTCCAGGAGCATTATTTAACTAATATCAATCAACTGCGGCCCCGACGGATCTCAGTGCCTACTATTACACTTGTTCGGCTATGTCGTGCCACTACAAACAATTAACGTGTGAAACACGAATTTACTGTAGGCAGAGGTGACACCAGAACTGTGACAATCGCAATTGGCGCGTCGGTGCGTCTAATATCAGGCAGTCTGACCTTGCTCTCGGCTTGTCAGTACTCAGCGCTATTAGCACCCGTCTTGGAGCAACTGCAATAGTTGTCCACAAAAAGTATAGCTGTTCGACGACAAGTATAAACTGAGAGCAGAAGAGAAGCGTCTGCTCTCCTCGGCTGCCGAAATACCAGTTTCCACTCCACTTCTAAAATCTCCATCTCCTCTCTGCGAAACCTCCAGGCTCCGCCTATCTCTACTGAAACGCCAATCCACAGCTAGGCACAAAATTACGGTCAATCACGGCTTGCGTTCGGGAGTCGGACAGCCGAACCCCCTTTCTGTAAAACAGCAGCCAATGACGAGCTCTCCCGCGTTTCCTCCGGTCGGGCCTCGCCCTTACGTCCAGCGTTCTCACAGTAGCGGCGGATGGCCTTCAGGCACCTTCGAAAACACGGCCAGCAAGTTGTTCCCAGCAAACGGCCAAACTCCTTCGCGTACAATGTCCTAGCGAGTGCCACCCTGGCGTTTATCAACTCGGAGCTAGACGACCTAGCTCTCCCTTCGCAAAGCACCGTACGCCGTGTATTGTATTGCTCAAGACGCTCCCGCCTAGACGCGTCGGTGGCACCAGGCAGATACTTGGAAGGTTCACGCCTCAGTCCTACCTGCTTTCGGCCGTATGGCGTCTTCCAGCAACCGCTGACCCTCCGAATAACAGAGCCACCCTCATGCTCGCCACCGGTCGCCGTTAGCTCTGAATACGTGTTTTTCTCCCCTGCTACAGTCCTTACGCAACCAAGTAACAGAATATTTCTCTTTCGCCACAAGTTATTAAATCGATAACTTACGAATAATCTAATAAAATTAACAAGGTTGCGTTGTCCTTTTACTGTTGGAACGCAACGTGGCAGTACTGAAATCTCTCACCGTGAAAAAATAAACAAAGTTGATGTGTTGAAAATATGTAGAAAATAGTAAATCATACGTGAGTAATCTCCATGACAGTTATCACGGATTGGGGCCTTGGAATGGTGATATCCACAAAAATTTCTAGTTTCCACTATCGGTTGCACAATCATTATTTGCTAATCGGAAAGAAATGAAATGCAGTCAAGGCAATCCGAAACGACAGTAACGTAGTGAGAAATCGGAACTAATCACTTTCATACTCTCTGTCGACCATTCCAGTACAGAATAGAATGCGAGAAGGAAGAACACCTAAATCTCTTTGTTGGGGCTCTTATTTCTCGTATTACTCCCTGTGTACATGGGAATCAACTCTACGAAGCCTTGCTGCGGAGTTCGCTGCTGCTTCCCGCCAGAGACCTCCCTCGGGCGTGTGTGTGTGTGTGTGTGTGTGTGTGTGTGTGTGTGTGTTGACCTTAGGTTCGTTTAACTCAAGTCCCTCCAACTCCACTCGGTGCTTGCTCGCCCCGGTGCCGTTCCTTGCGACCCCGGTGCTTTCTCCTGACCAGTCTTGGCTCACCGTGTAGCAGCACGTGTGTAATAGAAAGAGCTCACTTTCGCGTCTTCTTGGATGCGCTGAATATCCATTCTGAATCTCATCTAATAGGGCACTGTTTATCTGTCTTGCGATCTTTTACGATGAGAACAAAAGATTTGAATATCCGTGTGACATTTTTCTTGTTCAGTGGGACGTGTCTTAAAGCACTAGAGGAGACGATCGGCGAAACCAAATTCATAACTAGATGGCACCACAACGAAACGACGTTACTGTGATGATTCCCGATAAAAATCTGTATAATTTCCGTGGCAGTCTCACACCTATATTGGGATAATATAAAGTGTGCTGTCATTCTCTGTACTCTTTCAATGACCTTCGTCAATCCCGTATTTTACGTTAATATGACGTGAAATGTGGGTTTCGACCACCACCCAAAATTAAGGCACTGTTAGGATCCGTTACGGATGATTTGGGTTTACGCAAGGACGATGTCTACCGTATCTCATGCAGTTGTGTCCCATGCTAGCCAAACAATTAAGAATGTCGAGCATAAACGTGAGAAGTAGCACTGCTCTTTTTTTACATTTGTTAAATTGATTCCTGCGGGACACCAGCGGTTTTAGGTTGTTCACCTTCCCAATGTGCTACGCTCTCTTTCCAGTTAAAGTGGTTTGTAACTGTGTTACTATTTAGATGGAGCCACGGCCTGCGGATTGCCTGATTTATCGTGTAAATGATGTTCAACGGATTTCGTTTAACGCTGTTATGCATAACTTCACATTTTCATAATTCAGGTTCAACAACCAATATTTGCACCATACTTATATCTTATCTAAATCATTTTGCAGCTGATTTAGACGCTTGTATGAATTTACTAATCGATAAACGGAAGCATCATTCGCAAATATTCTAAGAGAGCTGTTCACATTGTCTACTAAATATTTTATAAATTAATGAACTGTGGCGGCCCATAAAATTTCCTTTGGGAACGCTGGATATCACTTATGTTTTACTCGATAAATTTCCGTCAGTTACTACGTATTGTGACCTTTCGGTCAGGAAATCGCAAATCCAAAAACTAGGGCTTCATTCCATTAGCAAAATTTGATGTAGAAACCGCTTGTGAGGTACAGTGGCAACACCTCCCTTAAATCTAAAAATGTAAAATCGATTTAAGATCTCTTGTCAACAGCACTTATCCTTTATGTGACTAAACAGCTAGCTGTATTTCACAAGAAGAATATTTTCTAAATCCGTGTTACTATGGTTAAATAGCTCGTTCTCTTCCAAGTAGTTCATAATGTTTGAGGAAAGTATGTGTTCTAAGATCCTGCTGCAAACCGACGTCAATTATATAGGCTTGTAATTTTGCGGACCACTCCTATTGCCTTACTTGATTAATGAGTCATCTATGGAGCTTTCCAGTATTTGGGTACCTATATGTATCACTACGCGATAGATTGTATATGAGAGCTAGTACGGAGCTATTTTTATCTGAATTCTCTAAAAGGAACGTTAATGTTCGTAAATCTATCGGGCCAAACTGCGTAGTCATCAGTCCGTAGATTACTTAAACCTAGGTAAACTAACCTAAGGACAAACACACACACCCATACTCCAGGGAGGACTCGAACCTCCACGGCGAGCAACCGCGCGCTCCGCAGCGAGACGCTTTAGACCGCTCGGCTACTCCACCGCGGCTAAAAGGAACGTAATTGGTATAGAATCCGGATTGGAATAATTGCTTTTGTTAAGTGATTTAAGTGGCTACGAATTTCGGGAAGCTGTGTTTAGCAATACTCCTTTAGTAGCACTATCATCAGTAGCATCAGCATTGCTATAGCCTGTTTTGTGCTAGAATACATCCGGCCAGAATTTCTTTGGTTTTTCTACCAACTACGAAACTACGAAAAGCTCCTAGCTTTACAGTTCTCGCTAAATCTCGTGTTTCTGTGAAAGATCGCAAGGCTACAGGATTTTGATAGGGTACGATGTGTGGCGAGGGAATAGAAACCATCAATGACCAGATGTGGAAGGAAGGACTGTGCCAAGACGTTCAATTCAAATGTGAAATCACGATACTAGTTTATAAATCTTAAGTGATACCAAAGAGGAAGTGATAAGATTCTCCCATTCAATATGACTAAGAGACAGACGGTAACGACCCAAGACAACATACAAAAATAAGATTTAATTACTTAGTAATACTGTGCATTAATTAACGGAAAAGTTTAATAAGTTAAATTAATTGTCTCAAAATTTGTCTGGCTTAAACAATTTGAAAGTTTGAGAAATTTACCAAGGCCCAAATCAATATGCAGTAACAAGATCTCTTTCGATTACTTAGTAAACAATTTGAAAAGATAAATGAAACTGCCATTAATTGAAAATAAACAGAAAATCAGGCAAGCTTCCATAAAACTCTGCAAGCAACATGTGTCTTTGACTAGATGGTTTTAGACATCAGTAACAATGTATCGTGCCACCAGAGAAGATGGCGTCATTTTCTAAGACACAACAACAAGAGTACAAGTGGCTTGAAGCTTTTACCAAAGATCAGTTACACTAAAAGAAACTGGGATGATGGGGCTTTTGAGGAAGTGGTAAGGTACTGAACCTTAATAAACTACCATTAAATATAAACAATTAATTACAATTATTTCAAAATCGTTAATACCTGATTCAAACGTCAAAATATATATTTCTTAACAACAACTAACTGTCACAAAACTTGTCAGTAACCAAACAGTCTATAACTTCAGTTGAAATACATAAACTTATCGGCAATAGTGTTTCATTAATAGCAAGTATTCCTTCGCTTGTAGAAATTAACACAATTACTCAAGAAGTTAACAGCAGTAATGTTTGGTTAAACTAACCTGCGCTTCATGCATGACTGTATGGTAAATAAGTCAGTGGGTTTTTTTCCCTTACAGAACCAAGTAAATATATTACAAATGACAACGTGAACGATTTACTCAACTTACGAGCCTGCGAAACTCCACCAAAGGAGACACAATTTTTTAATTGGCGTATTCCTCTTTCAACAGTGAACCAATTACCTCCTTTTTTTACAATGCACAACAAACAACGCTTCAACAGAACACCTGAAACACAGAATCCGTTACCACAAGCAACCGAAATAAATCATGCTTCTGCCAGGCACTTAAATGTGATTTGCAGAGAATACCGTGTTGGTGTAAAAAAAAAAAGTTCAAATGTTTGTAGAGTCTATGAGACTTAACTACGGGGTCATCACTCCCTAAACTTACAAACTACGTACAACTAAGGGCGGCACAAATATCCATGCCCGAGGGGGGATTCGAACCCCCGACCGTAGTGGCCGTGCAGACCGTGACTGTAGCGCGTCAGTCCCCTCGACCACCGCAGCCGGCGTGTTGGTGTAGATGTTAACCACACTTATAGGTAGATTACAGTGGAAACACTAGATAAAACAATCATAATAAACCTCACATAGCAGGTTAACGTCATTGTGCGAACTCGGTGGTGGATGTATGCAGGGTTCAAATTATTTCTGTACCCGCTGTGCATGGACAGTACAATAGGCACTACCTTAGACCTTTAACTTGTCGAAACTTCCGTGACGATCCGTTACAAAATGAGTAACGGATTGAAAATGCTCACTTCTCCACTTCTCACGACACTGGTTACTGAGCGCTGGCTAGAGCCTTCAGACTATGTATGCCCTCGGCACACACGTTCCATCGGAAAGTACATAAAAAAAGTAGATCGAGCTGGCACGGCTCAGATTTTGTGCCTGTTTAACCCTTTCGGACCCTCTGGCTACAAATGTGTACATAAATTCTACGGTGTCTAAGATGGTTCAGAAGCATTTTTCTCAATGGAAAGAACATGTATACGACACCTGAGTGTTCAATCACTTCATCATGCACAATTACTGCCACCTCCGGATAATCGCTATAAAATTACGAGGCGCGTCCAGAAAGTAAGTTCCGTTTGGTAATAAAATGAAATTGTACACAGATACAGAAGAAATTTTTATTGCACAAAATTCTACAACTCTCTTAAACTACTTTTCCACATAACTGCCGAAATTTTTCAGGCATTTGTCATAGCGTGCCACCAGGTTTTGTATACTTTCTTCATAGAAATCTGCCGCCTGTGTCTTCAACCAGTTGGAAACAGTTTCTTTCAGGTCGTCGTAATCGGTGAAGTGATGACCGCCAAGGAAAGACTTGAGATGTCCTGGATCTTGTCATCAATCGTGTGAACCACTTCTTTTGTAACCAAAGGTGGACGCCCACTTCGTTCTTCATCGTGCACATCACTACGCCCGCCATTGAACTCTCGGACCCATCTTCTCACCATCGGATCACTCATCGCATTTGGTCCGTAAACATCGCAAATTTGCCGATAAATTTCACTTGGTTTCACTTTCCTCGCATTCAGAATCATTTTTCTCAATGGAAAAACATGATTTCACAGGCGGCGGGGTTTCATACCAACGCCAACAGTTTAAACAAGCACAACAAAGCGTACGTAGCTGACAACGATCTCCTTCATACACATCATCTACAGCGCATGTGCGGAACTGCAGTCGCAGCGGTGCAGCGGAGATAAATTGAAACGGAACTTACTTTCTGGACGCGCCTCGTATTAAGAAGCGAGTGCTGCAGTGTACAACAGTTTACGAACATAGAAATTGTGGGTTACTTGTATTTCACTGTACAACTGAAAGTAGAAGTTGCTATTTTGCGATGTAGTTCTTCAACGATCAGTTTATTTAGTACAACAGTTCGTACTACAAAATTAATTAAATTAGTCCGTAAAAAAAGCCTTGTTTTTCAGTATACGCAGTGTTGTAGTATGAAAATGGGTGCTTATAATTGCAGAAATCTTTCTTCAAAAATCATTGAAAATTTAACTTAAGTATATTACAGCATTAAAAATAATTTTCTTGACACAGAAAAAAATCAGGTCTGAAAGGGTTAAATTTTTTCATTGTCTTATCTTAGCTTTTGGAAGAATAATCTAACTTTTGTTGTGTGTCATGGCGTCTCATCCCTCTCCTTTGTTAATTTATTTACTATACATCTGTCAATAGTTGCTTATATTGTTTCTTTGAACGTACGCCACCTCCGATCTACACTCACGTTATTAGGTTTGAAGAGGGGGATAAGCGGTCTGCTTTTTTTTAATAAACATATATTTCAAAAGAGATTGGCTGGCCAGTACCTACCTTTTTGTTGTACCGCCGATAGTTACATACAGAAATGAAAAAAGGACGAAAATAAAACAAGCTTTCGGAACTGTGTTCCTTCTTCAGGTCTTAGAAGGGAAGAAAAAAGGAATGGGAAAAGAAGGGGGAAGGTAATTCACGACGCTGTGAATTACCTTCCCCTTCCTTTCACATTCCTTTTTTCTTCCTTTCTTCCCTTCTAAGACCTGAAGAAGGAAAACTGTACCGATAGCTTGTTTTATTTTCGTTCTTTTTTCTTTCTGTGTTTAACAATCGGTGGTACAGCAAAAAGGTAAGTACTGGCCAGCCAATCTATCTCTTTTGATAAATGATTTATCATCTCTGTGGAGAATATCTATCATTAATTAAACATATTTTTCGTTTAATCTTTGTGTATGTAGGATTTTCGATATTCATTCTCGCTACGAAAAAAATTTGTTCACAAAGCCGTATGTGTGTTTTGATGCTCTTTATTTGCTCCCAATTATTTGTTGCTAGGAAATAATGTATCTTTTCACTACCATTTACTATTCTAGTAGGTTCACGAACTAATTGATCGAGGTAGTTTTCGGGGAATGGGTCCGGTACAATGTTGAACGATGTTTTATGGCTGTCTCCAGTTTTGAATATGTCTTCTTACCACAATATCGATGGTAAGTTAAAGTCATGTGTATTCTTTGGGACGTTTTTGAAATTTGATGCAAGCTTTCTCTAAACATTTCTGCAACTGAAACGTCTGAGTGAGGGGGTCGGTAAAAAGAACCAATTATTGACTTATTTTGGTTGTCAGGTATAACCTCTACCAACTCAAGAACTATCTAGGGGAAAGGAGGTCAAGTCGACGACAGTAACTTTCCAAATTTTTTATCCCGTTATTTTAGATCTGACGCCTACACGAATACTTAAGAGAAACTATTAGAGTTTTGTTCCCAATTAACTACAGATTTCGTAATTATTCTGAATGTACCGTTTATGGCGATTATTTTGACTTTTTTCAAATGATGTCAAAGTCGTCATCTTACCCTCATTTGCTGGTAAGATGACGAATGTCTGAGGGTAAGTTGACGAAGGAAACGCAACTGGATAAACATAGAAAATCATTTAAAGCACAAAAGTGGCATAAATTTGCTTTGGGTTTTTTATCTGCCGTAGTGAGTTCGGCACAATCAGCAATTACGATAGCATGAAAAATCATACAGAGCCATTAACTTATCACAGTCATTGCTGATTTCACAAAGTTCTTCCCTCACGAAATGACGATCGTCGTCGTCGTCTACCAGTGTTGATATAGAGGAATTAAGAAGTGCCTCATCAGAATTTTTTTCTTGTGCCTCTGCTCCCCTATTTTTTCTGCTTTATTCTATTACTTTTTCTTTAGGTTGGCTTCTGTTTATGATGTGTAATGCTTCCTCTTCGAAGTTGCATGCACGACTGCACCATTCTGTACCTCCTGCACGATGGGCAGCGATTCATATGTTCCTGTGGCCATTGCTGTCTGATGATACTTCATTTATACTTGTTACACAGGCGTAGTACTGCAAATTAGTATGAAAAGCTCATCAAAATAATTTACTAATTCATTGGAAAGGATGAAGTATCGCCAGCTCGTCCGTCCAGAAAATTCGTCAACTTACGCGCAATAGCCATCCATAATTTAAACGTAAGAACAACAGTTCATTAAAATCGTTTTGGAGTTGAATATATGCATGAAAGGCGCAGCATGGTTTATAATTCACGGAAAGAAAAAAAATGGAAAGCTGCTTGGAAAAATTTACTTCGCCAGAAGATGATGAGCACGAAGCTCATCGAAACGTTGCGACAAGACGACGCCATCACTCGGCTGATTACCCGAGAAGACTTCATTAATGGAATACGTCGAGAAAGTCTACAATCGCATATTTACGACACCTGTCCCAGATAATACTTCAGTGCAATGAAATATTACAACCAACAAGTGCGTCAACATAAATGATAGCGTGTCAGTGCTAAATGATGATGGCTGGCTTTAATCATATTATAGTAAGTCAAAATCTTCATTTGCTGCTCTGACTCGATGATGTGACGAAGTTATTGATTGGTCATCTTCGACTCCTCGTGTCTTACCCTACCTTCCCCTAATTCCATTTCGCTCCAGGATAAACCACTTGTGACTGTAATAAATACTCCACCACCTACTTTAATCAAATCCTCCTTTCTGAACCCCATTGTCCCTTTGTAAAAATTTCAGCTTAACTTATTCCCTGCTTCAGCCAGCTTTCGCTACCTATAATGACTTGAGATTCTGTACTATTAGCGCTTGGAACTTTCGTGCTCTCCCAATACAGCTATGACAATTTACAACTTTCGGACCAATGGTTCATAGATCTGAGTTAGACCTTTCTGCGCCTTGTGTCCTTCGACGCTCAAAACCTTTTTTCTTCTTCCCGAAGCCAAGTAACCTAAAGAAACAGCCCAGTCCATGCCACACAGCCCTGTGCCATTTGCTACATGTATTCGATGCCTTACCTAGTTGGCGGAACCCGGAACCTCACCAACCCGAAGGCACAAGACAAGGAATCTGCAGCCCACAAGGTTTAAAGTTCTTGTCTAAGTGTTTGGGTGTTCATTCCGTTCATTTCCATATGTGTGCACCTGATGCTTATGCAACTCATATTGCTATACGATATTGTGGGTTGCCTGACAACAGGGTAATATGAACTAATCTCACTTGGTTTTAAACGGTTCTAATGAACATTTTTCTTTATTAAACTGTACTGACAATTATTTTAAAATTTATAGGCCTGCATAATGATAGTGTCTGGGCTGCACTGATGGTACAGGTACCTCGGGTGGTACCCAGACTGTACAGGTCTGGTGCGGCACACAGGTCGGAATCCACGGCCATCGGAATGCGTTCGGGCTGCGTTCGGTGTGCCGTTAACGCGACCGCCAACATACCTACTGGCCGGAAGCGGCTTAAAGCCGAACCACTGGCCATCCTCCACTCCGGGCAAGACTGCACCGCTTAAAGTGTCCCAGAGTGAAATAGTCAGCAAACCGATTTCTCACAACTCATCTGTCGGAAGTACGATTAAGAAAATGAAACAGGAGGCTCGCTTGTTGTATAGCTTGCTACTGTTTGACCACACGCCCCCCTTTACTTGCTGATTTCAATATATCTTAGGCGACGCGTCACTATGCTGCAATCCAGTAATTCCCTGGGCTTCCTGGTGCCGTTATCTCTTTCTGGGAATCTAAAAATATGTACTTCAGAGCATTAAATAATGAACATGCCTTGTTAAAACGGCAGACTATTCCTACGAGATTCTCGCTCTCAGTCGACGTATCGCTGCGCCTCTTCAAATCTCTAGGACACTTTAGGAGCTCCGACAGGCACTGTCGCAAGAAAGGTTATATCCCAGCAGTTGCTTTACCTCCTCATCCAGAGTATCCAACCCATTGTGCGGAGTGTGTACGTGATCACATCCCATATCGATGTCTGGGTACATGCGTAGGAAACAGTGGCGTTTTGTAGCACATGTGTTTCGTGACAGTTTTCTCAACTTTGTAATATATTTAGCCAGGAGGGTCCTGTTTGTTTAAATAACTGTAGTATTCGATACCATAATTGTTCATAGTATTGTAGCGTAATATTCTATGTTTATATTATATAAGCATCTTATGGCGCTTCTGTCAAGTCTCATTGTAATTTGCATTACTATGGTCTTCTAACAAACTAAATTAATTCATTATTGAAAGTCGTAACAATAATGGAAACATATTAACGCTGCGCTAATTGTTGTTTACTTACAGTCTTTTCTATTGGTTATTTTGATGTAAGAAACTTATTATTACAATTGTCATAATATTGTGTATCTCCACGTAAAGCAAGATTTACTTATGTTTTATAAACAAATTATTAAACGTAAAACTTTGTAACTTCCATGTTCTAGAAAAACTATAACAGATATTAATAAGCGCGAATTGGCGCGAACGCATTCAGGAGGAGGAGGAGTAGTATGAAGTATGAAGTTACTAATGGAGTAGTTAGCATTGTTGTCTTACTTTTGTATTGCTTCTGTGCTTCATCAAGAATGGATAAATAAATATACGTATAAAATGAAACGTGTCATATTTGTAGTTTCCACAAGAACCCGGCGTCTTATTATTTTGTGATGTATTATTGGCAGGCGAGCAACGAGATCTACGAGCATTCTACCACTGAAGATATATAACAGGTGATGTATTAAAAATGTGGCTTTAATAGATGTTCACTAAAAAAGAACTGCGCCACAACTTATTACCAGTACCGTGGACTTAAAGATCTGTGTCGTGTGTGTTTCCTATGTGCATATATTATTAGCGCCAGTTTTGTGAAGTGTCACGTTGTGTGGCATCACAATCTGCATTTATCACTATTTTATGAACAAGAGTGTACTTCCATCACCGATATACATCTGAGAGACACGTAAACGAATGTAGTTACATAGTTATTCAAACACTTGTTACATGTACAGACATATGTAGACTAATCTGCACTCCTCTGATTACAGAAAAGTGTATTTATTGCACAGAAATGGAGCAATACGTGGGGTAATCTCGTGTAACTCTTGTCGACCCCTGTTTAGTAGACTGGAAATATGGCATTGCACACTCAATATACATTTTCTTGAATGTCGTTTGTCGTTAATACTATTTGGGTATTAACAAGAGTTAGCAGCTTTGATTCAGTTAATACTAGACACAAATCGAATCGGTATTTTGATTACAACTCCTTGACCCTTGTGCAGAAAGGTGTACAGTATTCTGCTGCAGACATTGTTAAAAAGCTGCCACCTGAATTCAAAGATCTTAGCAGTATTCCGCAAACTTTTAAGGCTCAACTGGAAAGTTTACTCATGGCTCACTCTTTCTGTTATGTCTGGGAAATTCAAGAATGAAAATGAAATAATTTCCATGTTACATTGTTGCTTCTTTCATTTATGCTTAACCTATTGCTTTAGGTTTTACTTGATCAATTACTACTCCTTGTACATGTACTATGTACCTACTCATTCCATGAGCATAGAGGTTTGCTCCTCAATTCCTGCGGAATATGACAAATATAAATAAATAAACAAACAATAACAGATTGCATATGTCTGTACAGTGAAGACCTATTGGAATATGTACGTGCCTAGATCTGACTACGTTTAGCTATCGCCAACAAAACAGATGAATAGCTGCAGGTGGAATTTTCTGTAACGGGTCATACTAAAGCCATGCTGTGTCTGAAATGTGACGAATAACTTACTGCGAACTATCCAGATTCTCAGCAGCCCTAAGATTTATTTATCTACCAATCTAATTTGGATCATTAGCCTCTAGGCTTTATGTTTTACACTTTATCCATGTTTTTCTGAGAAACAGAATAATATTTGTGAGCCTCCAAAGCTAGAGCCGACTGAAGTGAACGTATCCGCAATCTCAGTTAGGTGCTGCAAACTGCCGCGACTACTTAATGTGTATAGTCCTAATCGGCGGAGGCGTTAACACCGAGGTTGTAGGGAGGACACCTAAACCACTTGTTTTGTTGGTACAATTAGTGTGTCATAGCTAGAGGCGTGTTATACATCTGTGTGGTCAAACAAAGTTCCTTTAAAATTGAATAACTCGTATTGTGGTGAAGATGAATTCGTTCAAAAATAATCCGAGAGTCATTTTAGTACCTAAACATGTGAGAAGCACTGAAGCAGACTAAATATCGTATTCGGACTTGAAATTCATCCCTCTTCCCCTTGGCAAAGGTTTCTTGGTACTGCGTCATAGAACCTAGTATGTAATCAGATGGTGATGAGGATTCAGTGAGTCGTTCCGTTCAGCGTTTGGGAAGAGTGGCAGTGGGTATTTATCCATCTAATAGTTTGGAACGACCTTTCGTCAGATAGTGTAATGGAAGGAAATGTGGTATACCTCTGTAAATCTACTCACAAAAATCATCTCCAAAAAAGTAGTTCAAAATCGGAATTCATTATTGTGCTTGAGTGACATACACGGTAAGTCAAAAGTGGGAGCCCTTTATTTCAAAAAATTGCGCAGGAACTGAGAAACCTGCATATTCCAGTAGGTATGATGAGGTCTTCTATGTTTCAGGTATGCTCCGAACATCTTGGACATTTTGAAACTAAGTAATTTTTTTAATGGAAATGGGGTTATTAACATTTGCTGTCAAATACATTCCTGTGAACAGACGTAACGTAAAAGTTACGCTTCAAGAGATACAAGACATTTTGTGGCTTGTTCTCCATAAAGAACAGTCATTTAATGTGTTTTACAGCCGTACCACTTGGTCAATGCGCATTTGAAGGCTCAGAATCCCGTCGTCGTGCACTAACCCAAGGATTTCCGCAGAAATGCTGACCCACGCTTCTTCAATGCGTTAGTGTCTCCTTCTTATTGCCTCTGCATATGCGACTTTTTTTTCAAATGACCCTACACATAAAAGTGGTGTGAGGAGATCTGTCCGGCCAATCCCCCGAACCACGTCGGTCATCTACTGTGTAACGTTGCATGTCCCTCCACGCACCAAATACTTCTTATTTTCCGATATTTTAAAATTAATTTATTTTCATATTTGTATATTGTTTGAAACTTTTCGTAAATATTTGTCATATGGGCTTATTATTCTTTGAAGATTAATTATTGTATGTAAACCTTTGTGGAAAGAATACAAAAACAATGATCTCGTCCAACTTTTCTCTTCTGTAAAGACAGGAGATGCGTCTCCATTTCCTTCTTCTTGTTCAAACATTGAGGCAGTAAAATCATAAATGAATTGAGCTTTTTAATTTATTTATAAGCTCTGCAGTTTAACCGAACTTCGAAAATGTTCTCATTTAGTAGGAAAGTGATTCCTTTATTTTTCCTTCTCACATTTTATTAACTGTGATGCAATTTATTTTTCAGGACAACGGATTCTGCCATTACATGTAATTACTGAACTAATTTTTGGATTTGTGATCAAATATTAATGATTGTTTTGAATACGATCAAATGTTCAAATGTTTGTTAAGCTTAAGGGACTTAACTACGGGGTCATCAGTCCCTAAACTTACAAACTACTTATGAACTACCTACAACTAAGGACGGCACAAATATCCATGCCCGAGGGGGGATTCGAACCCCCGACCGTAGTAGCCGTGCAGACCGTGACTGAAGCGCCTCAGTCCCCTCGGCCACCGCGGCCGGCTGAATACGATCTTGAGATTTTGTGAAGACTTATTAAATTTCAGTTTTAACAGTTAAAGGTAGCCGTGTACTTTGTTAGTAAATCGGCAATAGTAAATAATAACTACAACAACTCACGGCGGTTTCCCATCTACGTTCAGATAAAAAAGTATGTTTTGAATTAATTTCCTAGTGCACATCTTGCCTTTTCTTTAACACAGCCGCATTTTCCAATTCTATTAACAACAGAGATTTTTAGGCAACTTTCATGACTCACGTAAACGATATGACACCAATTTGAAACATTTCTCCTGTTCAATCTTTATAGCACCGTCCGTGACAGCTTTCTTTTCTTTGTTAAAATCGCGGAACAGTTTCATTTACAGGAGCTATTCCATTTCAAGGATATTTGCATAAAAAGACTATTTAAATAAAAGTTTTAACAAATTGGGAGAAACGACCACCAAACTCACCGTCTGACCACTAACAACTGCTCCGTAGTGCTGGAGCCCCATCTGTTTGAAACTAAGAGGAAAAAAGGCCATATTCCTTCAGAACTTGGAGAATTGCCAGTTGTTGCATCATTTTGAGGTACCTTTTAACATTTAGGTTCTTGTTAATGAAAATGGACCAATTAGACAGGTTACACCATATTTCACACCAAAACCTTTACGTCACCTATTACCACTGAAGGATCAATTATCTGTGGTTGTACCTGTAGGCTTCACTAGTTACAAAAATGTGGGCCTCATAAATGAACAATATACGGTGAGCAAAACAGAGATGTTGTTGTACATTTGGACCATAACTGCAACGTTAAATGTTTTTACAGTCGTGGACTTGTCAGAAAATACAGATTATAATATGATATATTATTTAAATAAATTAAATTAGATGCAGGATGGTCAGTTTGAAGATGGCGCCCATATTCGGTAAAGACCGTAAAAAATAAACCATCTCACCCATACCGTACTCTGGAGTGACTGAGCGCTCTAAGGCGCATGCTGCGGTGTGCGCGGGAGGTCGGGTGTGAGTGAGTGAGTGTGTGTGTTTGTGTGTGTGTGTGTGTGTGTCTCTGTGTGTGTGTGTGCAGAAGTTAATTTAAGGTAGTTTAAGTAGTTTGTAAGCCTAGGGACATAATCACAGCAGTTAAGAGCCTTAGAATTACACTTCCTTTTTATTCAGGTTTTCCAGTTCTTACAGAGATTTCACAAGAAAGGGCGTACGGTGACTTTTGCCTCACACAAAATTGTGTTTATCATTACGCGGGAATTAATTAACTCGAAAAATATGGGAAGTAATCTCAAACGGAATTTCTAGCTCGAGCAAGACGATAATATAAGGACTACGAGGTGTGTAGGATAGATGTGGTTTTTGCGTAGTTACTTTAAGCAGTGTGATATTGAGACTGTTAACTGAAAATGTCATTATTCAATGGCTTCATTGAATTACGTACAATTTCTCTCCTAGGGTACTGTTACTACGTTTCTTTGAAGTATGTAACTTTTAGCTTGGATGAGACCAATACCACAATTTTTGAAACTTCCTGGTGGTTTATAAGTGGTTGCCGGATCGGGACTAGAACCTGGGACCTTTGCCTATCGCGGACAAGCGCTCTACCACTGAGCTATCCCGCCACGACCTACGGCCCGTCCTCGCAACTTTACTCCTGCCAGTACCTCGCCTACTACTTTCCAGACATCACAGAAGTTCTCCTGCGAACCTTGCAGGACTAGCACTCCTGGAAAAATGAATATGGTGGAGACTTGGCTTAGCCACAGCGTAAGGGATGTTTCCAGAATGAAAATTTCACTCTGCAACGGAGTGTGCACTGATATGAAACTTTCTGGCAGATTAAAATTGTGTGCCGGAACCTGGACACGAACCTGGGAACTTAGCCTTAAGCGGGCAAGGTACTGGCAGAAATAAAGTTGTGAGGACGGGCCGTGAGTTGTGTCGGAATAGCTCAGGGCTAGAGCCCTTGCCGGCGAAAGACAAAGTTTGCAGGTTCGAGTCGCGGGTCCGGCACACAATTTTAATCTGCTAGGAAGTTTCATATCAGCGCACATTCTGCTGCAGAGTGAAAGTTTCATTCTGAATAGCATAATTTGTATTTATTTATTTATTTTTGTACTGATCGAGTGTTGTTCTACGCATGGTTTCGTGCTGCAGTTCCGAACTTGGAAGCTCAAATGTATCTCTTGCGAGACGTAGAAGAATTCATGACTTCTTAAAAATGTCAAAGGTATATATACAGTTTCTGTCAACTGTATAACCCCTACTGTATTGAAGCAGACAGAAAGTAGTCTCTTATAACCGCCATTGGGTGAGCGGTGGACAGCAGAATACAGCTAGAGGGTATGAGTTCGACAGACAGTAAGACAGGTCAATGAAATACTCGTGCTTTTGCTGATACCTGTTTCGCCGACGGCGTTTGTAACAGAACGGCTCAGAGGCGGCACGTCCCTCTCTCTCTCTCTCTCTCTCTCTCTCTCTCTCTCTCTCTCTCTCTCTCTCTCTCTCTCCCCTTCTCCCTCCCCCCCCCCAACTTCAGGAACCGGCTTTCTGTCGCTCTCCCCATCATTCAGGTGTTTTCTCTCTGTGTTGAGTATTACACAAGTGATCGCGATGCTGTCGCCATATGGGCAGCTCCCGTCAATCTCTGATGGGTCCCATTCAATTAAATTAATTTAACTCTCGGCCTCTCACCAGAGAATACGTCAAACAGAACAGAATCGCCACTCCGCCTAATCCATGTCTCTCCCTCTCTCTCCCTCCCTTCCTCCCTGCCACTCCCTCCTCCACCCCTCTCATCCCACTTTTCGAGAGTAAGACAGAGTGGCCACGGTTCGTGGTTGATTGCGAATTAGGCGTGAGCTTTCAGGTGAAAGGACGGCCATAATGCACGGCTAATACGTCGGCACGAGAGGCGCATTAACCTGTAAAAGCCCACACCTACGTCGACCTCGACAGTGTCAGGAGTGGTCACTAGGAAAATTGACCGAATTTTTTAATCTCTTTACCATTCGTTTAGGCCATTAACGCTTTTAATTTACGAGCTCGTAGCGTAAATTCAATTTCTCCTGAATATATTGCCTACTGGAATTTCTGCCTATTTCAGGAATAAGTAGTAGAAGGCTTTCATAAATGTCCCACTTTCGTAAGAAGTTCCCCACTCATTTCCTGAATGTCTGTCCTTAAAAGTAGACAAACACACAGCCTTTCACACCGTTGTGTGCCACGAACAGATTTTGAAAACAAAACGGCATACAGCAATTCTTACACGTCAATCATAATCGACAAAATAATAAATAAGAGATAACGTATCATTCTCAAAAAGTACTACGTCACACTGATAAATGAAATGCGACCCGGTCCTATATGTATGATTTCACAGGTTCTTGCCAGCAACCTCCTGAAAACTAGACAATATACCCCGATACTGAAATACTGTTGCTGACATTTTGTTCTACAGTAAAGAAATAATTCGATCTTTAGAACAGAGTGGAGTTTATGAAATTACCTGGAATCCGTATAGTAAACTACCAGTAGAGGAGTCATGAAGGGCAATAACCAACTGACTGAGGATGAAACGACCTAAAGTGGGAAAGAAAGACTCTTCCTTTACCGACCATGCTCTCAATAAATGTCATTTTCAGTTGTCAGTCGATCTCTTTTTTTAAATCTTTATTAGCAAATCATGATTTCGGCCAGTAACTGGCCATTATCAATGCATGTGTTTAACTGAAGATGTTATTAATATGGATAACTCACACCGTTGATAATGGCCAGTTACTGGCCGAAATCATGATTTGCTGATAAAGATTTAAAAAAGAAAGATAGACTGATAGCTTAAAATTTCAGAGTATTGGAAACATTGCATACATGTTAAATTCTTAATTCAAATTATGTACAGTGTTGAATCTTAAGAGTGTTCTACCAAATTTAATGTGCAACAAAATCCTTCATGTGAGACGTTCTTAATTTACTTAGGAAAGAAAAGTAATTTTAGACGTATCCACAAACTATTCAGTATATTGTACTACGAATATTTTAATTGCATGCCTAAGATTTTATTGTTTTAGAGAGAACTTTGCATATACATGTAAAAAAAGTAATGTAATATAATATGAATGGAAAAATAAACTAAAATATGTTAACACTCTATTGAGATTAGCTCTGGAATGATTTTATTTGATTCAAATAATAGTAACTGATGCATTTTTATTACACTTTTCTGTTGTAAAATATCCCGGTATACCTTAAATCAATCCATTTTCTATGTTAAAATTCTTTGTAATTAATCCTGTAACAAACATATTATACCTAATTAGAAATCAACTTAAAGACGTTGAATCTATTTTGAGATTAACTTTATACTGATCTGATCTACTTCGAACGAATAAAAACAGGTTATATTTCCATTATACCACTGTTCTGTATAATTTCTTGGAGTAACATTAATTTATTTCCTCTGTAAAATTTTAATTGATAGGAAATTAAGAGCAATTTTATTGTACCACAGTCTTGTAACATTACTTGTATATGTTCCATTTATTTTTTATTTTAACCATTTCACAAATATTTTTAGACATGGCTGTTAAAGACAGAAACCGTTCGTCGGAATAAAAAATAAACACTTTAAAAAGAGCTCTTCGGTTGCGAAAGTTGTGGTAATATGTTCACTTTACCATAGTTTCGGCTTCACTAAGGAAGCCTTCATCAGAAGTAAAACTGTTTTTTACCTATGGATAAAAAAATTTAAGATTAGTACAAATTACAGAGAGAGTATGAAAGCTTTCTTTTCAGTGTAAAAAATATCAACATCATGAACGTCCTTAGGTTTGTGGCCTGTGATCAGAATGTGCTCAGCAAAGGACGAATTATATATTTTTGTACATTTTTTCCCTAAGAGATGCTTTTTATATCTGACAAAGAAGGGTCGTCCACTCTGTACTATGTAATAGTCTGGGCAGGTGTCAAAGGAAATTTTATAAACGCCTGAGTTATGCAAAGGCGAACGTCTGGGTTTTAAGTTTTGGATAAGCTTATCTTTCAGACGGTTATTGGTAGAAAATAATATGTCGCAGTCTTATTTATTTCTAACATACCATGTTCTTTTGTTAATCTAACTGCAGTACCCCGATAAAAATACTTTGTACAAATCCCACACTGCAGCCCACTATTCAAAAACCTACAACAGAGCTTACACTTTTCATTCATGGTCCAATTTTACACTTTCTTGTTCAGAAAAACTAGACATCTATGTCCGGTAAGTTAAGTGTCTACAGAAGAATGAGGAAGTACCTTAACTAAAACAATCAACAAATCGCAGTCTCTTCCAATCAAGTAACAACAACAACAACAACTAATACTACTAGTAGTAGTATCAATACAGAGCAAATAACACTGCCACCAAAACTTTGCACTGTTGCTTGTATAAACAAGAATAAATTCAAGCGTCACTAATAAACTAAGTACACATAGTCAGTGCGCAAGAGTAATCAAACACCATAACGGAAAGTTTCCCAACCGCAATTACGACAAAAACAACAATAAGACACAGGTTGAATAGTACTAAATTTAATAAATAACAAGCGTGATAACACTTCCTGAAATCTACTAACTTTAACAATTTAACTACAATACCCAAACACGTATTGTAACTCAATCTTTCGCAGACCGCTACGGCTGGAACTACCCGCCACCAGATGTAAACAAAACACTAAGACGTCGATGCCGGCCCACACGCGAACACAAATAACACCACTCAAAGCAAATACGGCACAACAAACGCGAAAATGACTGACGGTCCTCCACTAGATTAAATATTATCACGAATAACAGTTATAATAATTATATTCATCCTAAAACTTTATAAAAATTTGAGAGCGATGTGCACAGTAATCCAGCGCTCGTGACGTCACCCAAGATCTGCTCTTACTCGTCTGTGATTTTTTGCCTATGAGGGAGGTTCAAAGGCGAAATCTACAAACAAAAATGTAAAACAAGAGGCGATTTCATTGTAGTATGTGTGATGCAGCCCTTATAAAAGAACGAAAAGCTGACAAGAGCCTGACATGGTGTTACCAAGAAAATCGAAAGAGCATTTACGTTCCTGGTGGAATTTTTGATAATTTTAATCAACTTTGAGAGTACTCATTTCTCTTTCCTCTACGTTTGTTTAGGTTACATAAACAGCTGTATCCATGTAAGGTAAGATTCAATAGAAAGTGGACGCATACGGCATTTATCGCAATTAGTCTATACAACCACTTTGCCGCGGCGAATTAGCCGTGCGCACTGGCGCGCCGTACTGCGGTGCGCGCGGTCGTTAGTTTAAGTAGTTTATAAGCTAGGAATTAATAACCAAGCAGTTGTGTCCCATTTTAACAACCACATTGGAATATATTTAATACTAACTGAAAACCCGGCGTTGCCCGGGTATTTATCTCTTTATTCCTGCTATTTTTCACGTATATATTCATTTGTATAAGGGCTGTATGTCTGTAAAATCTCTTGGATATATATATTAGTAGTAAAGAAGAAAAATATTAAAACTTGTTGCGGTTTTCCTTGAACATTACAGTTTATGTCCTCATATCTCATGAACTACATGTCGTACTCAGATACAATGTAGAAGATACGTTCAAACTATAAGCGTGTATACTGTGTGTAAAATTTGCCACGGCTACAATTTGTAGTGTACAAATTATAAATTGTAACGTTATACCGAATGCCTTAGTTTTAGTCCATGAACAGCGGAACGTTACTGTTTATGTGCTCATATCTTATGAACTACGTGTCGGAATGTGATACAATTTAGAAGGTACTTTCAACTATATGTGGGTATACTCTCTGTAAAATTTCCTACGAGTACAATTTGTAGTGTACAAACTGTAAAGTGTAATGTCATACCAAATGCCGTAGTTTTACACCATAAACAGCGGAAAATAGTAAGCGAGAAACTTCTTTCCTTTCATCATTTTACTATGGTTGCTAGCGAGAAAAAGATTAATAAAGGTTTGAAATTATGTTTAAAATTTGTAAGTTGATAAGTACTGTCATTCTCATACAGTGTATTTCGAAAGTCTCGTTGCATTATATGGCATTTTTTGCAATTTCTATTGGTTATGACGTAATGTCTTTTGAACCATGTGCCGTATGTGATTCTTAACCATGCAGCAATTGTTACCTCATGGCAAGGAATGGTGTACCAAATTTGGTTGAAATCGGTCCAATGGTTTAGGAGAAAATGAGCAGCACTTTCGCAAAATGCAGCAGCTTTTCGCGCATCTCATTGTTTATGACATCATATCTCCTGAACTATATATCGTATGTGATTCTTAGACTTACGGCGACCGTCCTCGTGGATTGAAGCTTACGTATACAAAATTGCATAAAGATTACAACAAAACTGTAGATTTGTATTGTGACGATACTGCCGGCCCTCTCATCTCAATGTTATTGTACGATACCATCTGCGTCGGATCCGGAATCGTGTGGTTCATTAGTGATACATTTTGCGTGTGAAGTTACAAACGAAATAGCCAGCCTATGAATCAGTGTAGGATAGTGACTCGGTGATACTGTGATTAAAACAGGTGATAGATATCTTTAATTAAGAGATTCGTGTAGATGCTTTCTAGACAGTTCTATAAACAACAGTTTCGTCATTGTACATTATTTCATTAACTAAACAGACGAATTGTAAAAACTTTTGTAAAGCGTAAAGTTGAGAAAATAAATAGCATTGTATATATGTTAGGCTCATAGGCAAGTTGTGTTGATCAGGTAATTGTGTTAATTAATTTAATAGTCGAAATTTCAATGTTGTGATCCTTTGTATATATTGACTGACGTGAAATTTTGAACCTATTTTGAGAATGACGAAGATATTTGATAGTCCAATTTATGTTAGGAACATGTATGGTGTACTCATTAACAAATTAATTGACATTTAACATCGCACTTTGTTGTCAAACAGCAAGATCGGAGATTTCAATTCAAAAAGAAACGTGTCATCTAAAATTACTGTATGTATAGTTTTCATTTTTATTGTGAATATTTTTGTGTACATGAAATGTTTTTCTGTTATGTTTGTTAATTGTAAATCAGTATATTCAATTGTTATGAACAATGCGTAATGTAATGCCATTAATGCCGATGTTATATATTTGCATCATCGCCTTGCGTGGGGGAGTTCGAGTTTTGGCTTTTACAAAGTGCACTGGAATCTATGTTAGTCTGCGCCTTGAAATGGAAGTACTACCAGCGAAGTTCTGATGCTTTGTATATGTTTTGAAGCTGTAATGTTTTGGTGGAGAATAAGTTTGAATGAAAATTAAAGAAGAAGTGGAAAAATTGTACCTACGAGTTCAAATGTTTGTTAAGCTTAAGGGACTTAACTACAGGGTCATTTACAAACTACTTATGAACTAACTACAACTAAGGACGGCACAAATATCCATGCCCGAGAGGGGATTCGAACCCCCGACCGTGGTGGCCGTGCAGACTGTGACTGAAGCGCCTCAGTCCCCTCGGCCGGCAGAACCGCCATACACCGTAATGTTAAAAAGCTAAGTATCTTGTTTGGAAGTGGTAGAAAGGAACTGTAATTACTTATATAGCATGTAAATGTTAGAGTATGCAAGACGTACAAATATACGGCCACTCTGCTTTATATATTAGATGCGCCCGGAAACACTCGTATGGGAGTTAGTATTCACAGAAGGTCCACCAAGAAAACTGCGAAAGATGAACACAGGTCCTCAAACTGCTCTCCATCTCCGATGTCTCTCTCCAAACCGGCTGCAGGAAATTACCTGATCGGAGTACACATTTCAGCCGCGAGGCGTGTATTTATGCTGCGCATACCTGCCCACCGCGCCGGACCGCTCCACTGCGTCAGGTTGGCAGAATTTACTGGCGGCAGCGCCAGGAAGTTGGGGGAATCCCCGGCACAGCCGCGGTCCGCCGGGCAGGCCGTTCAGAAGGTAACGCGGCCAGCTTCCGGAGCAGAGCCGACTCCCGCCCAGGGGAGCAACCCACACACACACACATATATATATACTGCTGCCGCCGCCGAGCCAGGTAGCAGTGCGGGCACCAGAACATTCCCAACATTCACAAGTGCCCGCACGAAGAGACGGGAAGGAATAATAATTGATTCGCAGCTTTTGTTGTAGCTGAGGAGAAATCGTTTCAAGGTGTGGAAAAAAAAATATATATGAATACCAACATCTACTTCCAAGTTGGCCCCACTGCGCACTTGTGTGTTCTGAATGGACATAGAAAGTAATCTGCTAAGTGATAATTTTTAAAATTAATTTTTTCACGCATTGATCCATGTTACGTTCACTATCAAAATGTTCAAATGTTTGTCAAGGTCATGGGACTTAACTACGGAGTCATCAGTCCCAAGACTTAAAAACTGCTTATGAACTAGCTTATACTAAAGACGGCAGAAACATCCATGCCCGAGGGGGGGATTCGAACCCCCGACGGGGAACGGTCTCGTGCATCGTAGCATAGCGCCTCAATGCGCTCGGCAGCTCCGTTCACTAAACTTTGAATACGGCTTTGTGTATGTTACACTGCAATATATCAGATTACAATACATCGTTTTTAGGCATAATTCACTAACTGAATGCCTTTTTAAAATGAAACTCATGGCCATTGGAAGTTTCGTAACTCTTTGCATAGAAAGACGATTTATGATTTCCGTTTTTATATTATTAATGCAACTAAACCATTGTCGCCCTCAGCTGTGTGCAGAAGAATACTGGAGCAGTATTCTGTAATTAAATCCTTAATAGGCAGTTCTTCACTCATCTTATTAACATAAGTAAACTCTACCAGCTCTTTGGAATTCATTCAATCGTATATAATGTTCAACACCTTATTTAACAATGCCCTTTCCAGTAACAAGTTATTTAAATTAATAGATTTAGCAAAATTAATTAGTAGATATCTTTCCGTGATTTACTGGTTCCTATTGCTTTTGTTTATTTCCTTTATGCGTCCATTCTCTGTTTCACTGCGACTAGGAGTTCGTTCACTTTTCTTCCTCAAAACAAATTTATTCGTCGCATCTTCAAATGTACAAACATACATACAGTGTCTGTGTTTCACAACAATAAGCGAACTAAGGAGAAGAGATCAGTAACGAGATCTAGAATCCACGTAAGAAAGCAGAATATTGTTAAGGCCTGTTCAAACTAGAATTATTTTGTTTTTGGCCTCTGTTGTTTGTATCTGCAGCTGAATGTTGTCACATTTTTGCGAGTGCTATTTTAAGGCTCGTCGCATTCTTCGACCTCGAGTAGCATAATGCGACAAAAGCGACTGTGGCTTAAACCCACGTAAGGAGTCGTGAACTTTCCCTTGCAGTATTCTGTGTGTTTTACTCTGTAACGGTCAACGCGGATCGTCGGTGAAACGAATCATTTCTGAGACATCCTAAGTGGCCAGCTTGATGGAGCGCAGTTAGTGGGAGAATCTGTAACGATTGCAAAGTTTAACGCTTTACCAGCATCAGTATTCTCCGTACGCAAAGCGCTGTAAATCATCATCATCTAATAATTGCTCCTTTCGGAGCACAAAAATGGCAAATATATTTCTGTTTCAAGGACCCTGACAAAAAGAGGTGATCCAGCGGCCCCAGTTCTCGCTCCTGCTTCTCCACAAAAACTTTTGCATGCGTGCTCTTTTAACACGAAAGAGACTAAATGGAGTTTTGGAGATATGGCAATGAAATTTTGTACCACCCTTTACATGAAAGTACACATTTACATATAAAATCCTTTGATTCTATATGCTCTGTTTTTTATCTTTATATGTTGTAAGATTCTCACATGAAGTTTTTGGAATAGGTCAAATAAGAGAATTTTCATTATATTTTAATTATAATTCCGGATGTTCAATTTTAAATTAATGCAACATTCCAAGAACTTTGGCCTAAATCTCAGCTTGCAATCAGAATTTCAAAATTTTTTCTTGAGATAGCGTTTATTAGGTTTACAGAAATGTGTGAACAAAATTTCATTGTTATAGCATTAATAGAATATTAGAAAAGTCCATAAATTTAAGAAAACAAACTTCTCAGGAAACGCAATTTAAAGTTCAAACTAACATTTTTTCTTGCCAGTTCTTCAGAAGGTACCACATTTGTACTCTGGGCCGTCATTTCTTTCAAGTCTTCTCTGCTGGTTTCCTTTTTTCTGTCTTCTTTTCTTTATCAGATCTTCAACTGATTTTTCCGCTATTTTAAAACTTTTTGCATTCTTCGACCTCGAGTAGTATAATGCTAAAAATGTATTTTTCTCAGTATGTCTTGAGTAATATTTCCTATCATGATGCTCATTGTTTCTAATATCTTCATCCTCTCCTTTCTGAGAAGTGTAGGATCGGTCATATGCGATATTCATCACTGTAGAATGCACCATTCACATTTTCATCCGATGTTCTTACTTCGGACTTTGCCTCATTGCTGATTTGTCGTTATTTCTCACGTCTTCTATTCACTAACTTATTCAAACACAGTTTATCCAGTTTTTATACACTCTTCGTGGCCGTGGTATAACTGAATGAAGAAAGAATCGAACAGTTTTATAAATCTCCGTCAGTATCACAAGGCAAAAAAAGAATTGTGTCGTCTTAAACGGTGCAGCTAGTTTCTTATTGTTTATAAGATACAAAACAAAGATGATCTATAAAAGCAAAGAGTACTTACCACTCCTTCTAGATGAATCCTGCACATGTTTGAATGAAAGTAACTCACAATTTTAATTAACCTTAGGCACCAGATGCGATTTCAACATCGAAACTTTGGAAACTGACTGTCCATGAGTTGTTCTAACAAATAAAAAATAAATCGAAAAGTGACATTTTTGGTCAATTTCATCGACGTCCCGCCATAATAAACTTTACATAAACAGCATCTCTCTTTCACTGACACTGTAACGTGGATCTTCTGTCTCCTGTTTCTCTCATTGACACTTTATTCTGTGCATCTCTCTCTCTCTCTTCATCTCTTCCACTTGATTTTACTCCCCACTGTCCATTGTTCCCGCTTTTACTGTCTCATCAGTCCGTAGTTTACAAAATACTTAAACCTACGTAAACTAAGCTAAGGACAAACACACACACCAATGCCACAGGGAGAACTCGAACCTCCACGGCGAGCAACCGCGCGCTCCGCAGCGAGACGCAAAGACCGCTCGGCTACTCCACCGCGGCTCTCATCTAACAAAGCTTCCCATTCTTGCACAGCTGTGTTACTTACCTCAATGGTTGCGTAATATCCTAAACAATCTTAGTTCTCTCAATTTATTTGGGTCTACTCTCCTTGTCATCTCTCCCTGTTTACTTTCTCCAGAGTTAATCTACAGATCCAAAAGGTCTGGTCAGGGTCTATATCTACCAAGGATTTGTGATACAGTTTGAAACCTGCATCCAGAATATTTTATTATTATTATGATTTTATAAAACCAACCTGTTACATACCAATGTCTCCTGATCTATTTCGTGTGTGCAACCATATCCAATGATTCTTACAACAAGGGTTAAATTACTCACTTTGCAAATCTCTACCAATCAGAACTTTCTTTCTGTCCTTTTCCGGAGTCCTTATTCACTTACTATTAGACCTAGTAGCTGCTCCCAATCAGATCCTCCCTCAGGTATGAGTGTGTGTCTTGTCCTTAATACAAGTTAGTTTAAGTAGTTTGTAAGTCCAGGAACCGATGATTGGCCCTATAGCTTTACAAACATTTGAACCAACTATTCTTGTTTCTCTTACCTTTCCTAGGATCGGCATCCACTTCCCTGTAAGAATCAATATATGCCTTTACTATCTAATCCTGCTTTTTATGTCATGTGACCACATGTCCCATTGTTCCTGCTATCCAACTATAGTAATTACCACTAAACCAACATTCAACTAACCAATTTGTTGTTTCAAGTATTCCAAGTTACCTACACAGTTAAGGAATCAAATATATCAGGTTCCAACGTAATTTTTTTGTTTCTTCTGAAGGTGACGGCAAACTGCTAAGAGAGTACATGAAAATTTGAATCCATCGAAATATTTTAAACATATAGTAGTGAGTCATTGCGACTGTTGTCTTTCATGCGTATTGTTTCCTGGTCTGGCCCTTTCCCCAATGCCTCTTATTCGTAGTATTTTAGTTTGTTCACATGAAATATTTTTATAATTTTTCGATTTAGATTCTCTTTCTATTAAAAGTTGCTATTTAACTTTCTACGATCTATTTTACATCGCATTCTACCATTTATTTGGCGTAAGTACGTCTGTAGCCGTATATTCAAATTGATGTATTGTTTTTTACGGAAGTGTTAAGGTATATGTATAACCAACAAAATACCCTAGAAACAGAACGTCCATGTGCATCTACTATTGCCTGAGACAGACAAATACAGTGTCCGAAATCACCCCATGGAATGGGATGATTTCGGATACATGTGTATTATCAATCTCTGTCCGGTGTTTCGAAGTGTATGGGGTGATTTTGGACACAAAGTGACTTTAAAAAAATTTTAGTGACTTTTAACATATTTTAAGAACGTCCATCTTTAAAACAATGGATAAAGACTGAAATAGGGGATTTCATTTTTAAAGGCTTTTCAATACGTTAATTTGCCACATTGAATATCTCGAACTATTTCTTTAAAATTTCCGGGTTAAAATTACACCGATATTGAACACCTTCCTTACTTTTATACGTTCTCGGTATTGTCCAAAATCATCCCAAAATGTACACAATTTCGAAATAAACCTCCGTTACTTTGAAATTTCAGACAAAACTCGTGACAATCTGGTACAAAAGTGCACACAGTGCCACAGCCAACTGATCTCGTTAACAACTGATGCTACTTTTCCGCCAGTCGCAACAGCAGAATGTTTACGCTCCTTAACACAGCAAGTACTTTGGACACTGAAACTGTCGGACTAATTATTGCGTAGGTAAACAATTGATCCAAATTCTGGAGCACGGCACACGGAAATTTCAGTCTCGTGCATAAAATAAGCTGCGCGTGGAGGTGCCAATTAACGCTAATTCTTAGAAGGTAAACTATATCGTCCAAAATCACTCCAGTGTCCGAAATCACCCCGTTGACGGTACTCTCGATTATTTTTCCACTTGCTATCAATGATGGCGCACTTGTCAGTATCTGTGGGCATGTCTTATCGACATGAACTCCTTTTGTGACGAAGAGATCAATTCGGTGGCAGTAATTCAGACTGTAGTTCGGCCAGCGTAAGCAGTGAGAACTTGAGCTGTCGCAGCATACCGTCCACCATGCTCTGGCAGTGTGTGTGGCACTAGTGTCGAACTTCGTCATGTTAGCGGATGTGTACGTCTGTTAGCCCTTAGGTAGTATTGTTTTGCATCTTCCTCGGCATGCAATGGGTTGCTAAGCTTCTGGAGGATTTAAGCACTGTGCTATGCTGACGGAATAGCACTTCCTGCAGCCAAGGACGACTTTAATTTTGTCGCTGTGGAACTAATGAGTTAAGTAGCTTTGTTCATTTGCAGGTGCTTTGCATATGGATTACCACCCATCTCAGAGTTCCATCCAAACAATGTTTTGGTGAAATTTGCTGGTGTGTTGTGAACTTTGCGAGTTCCTGTTATTTTCATTGCGATTTGTGAGTGAATTCAGGGGATTTGTATCCGTTGCCAATTAGTTACCTGCCCTGGCCACCAACGAATTGTGTGCAGTGTTAGCTCCGTTCCTCCAATTCTTGTCTTGGGAGAGGATGTATTAGGACGGTTTGAAGAAAGGGATTTCTGAGTTCTGCAGAACAGTAGGGCCGTTTGTTGGGCTAATACGGTGGCGCTCTGGGCATTCAGATACTCCTTGAACGACCTTGCATGTTGACTGGGTATCCTTATTCATGCAATTGTGGAACTGATAAATTGATTAGGTTTTTACCTTTGGACATGCATCGTTATATAACATCTTTCTTCTAGTTCCATTTCAGCGCTGATTAATCATTTCTTCGTGTGTCGCATAATCCGTGAGAATCTTGTTGGTTTTATTACTATTTCTTAAGTGGAACCAGGGTATTTTTTCTGCTTATGTAGCCATTGCTACATGGCCGTCAACGCATTTGTTGGAAATGATCTTTCCACGCCTCTTTGATTAGTGCCTCGGAGAGTGGGCGTATTTGGCAATTTGGATAACTAGCCCGCGTACCCTTGTGTAAAGAAAATTTCTTGATTTCATGCTCTGGTTGAAGTGTGTGTTTATTATGCTATCTCCACCCGCTGGATACTACTTCGTGCATCTGATTCCCTGTGGTATTTAACGATTGGCGTCGCTTGCTTGTTTTAAGCTCTATATATGCAACTTTCAAAGTTCACTAGTATACAGACCACAGCCAGTTCAATGAACACCAGCAGGTATATTGAAGCGGTCAAAGTAACAGATATATTCCGGCCTGCTGGTACTGTTACATTCCACTGGCAGACCACAGTATTCGCCCAACTTTCACTGATTAGAGATGGAACTTGAGGATTGCATTCCAGAACTCGAGACGACAATTCCAAAGGACCTCCACAGTCTGTAAATGTATAAAATGACTACTGAAATATGTTATTTTAACCACAACACCTGACCTATAAAGACTCACTGCAACACTACCAACAAAAAATTCAACAACCATTATAAAATTAATTTTGTATACCAATTGTAATTAAAGATGTATGATACCTATGTTTTATAGCATTTAAGTAACAGAATTTTCTCTATCCACAGGTAAAGAAAGATTGGTAGGGAAGAACAATAAGGCTACAGAAAAGAAAGAAACAAGTGGGAAACCATGAGACATACTATGCAGTAGTTGGAGCTATTTGTGTTTTATAAGTACTACAATCAGTTGCTGTTAGTTTTTGTGATGGAATTAATAGGTCAGCCATCCATCATATGTAAAACAAAGTAATGGAATACTGGTGTTAAATGTTGCCTAAGTCTGACATAATGTGTTTAGGACATCGGCGGACTTGTATGTTAGTTTACCCTATTTGGCGTCATATATGTACTGTGGATTTTTTATTTTAATTCATTAATAACACCTTCTCTTAAGCTAATTGTTGCTTAAGAACTCACGCCAACTTGGTGCTTTATTCTCTGTAATTTTGTAACTTCAATTAACAATTAATTTACGAGCTTCACTCGCTGGTGATTAAATTTTAGATTAGGCTTCACCCGGCGCGCAATTTCATTTGATTAAGAATTAACAGTACAAGCACCAGACTTTTCTGTACCCCTAGTAGTACCATGTGGGTCGTTTGTTATAATTTACTGGGGACCTAAACACAGAACGTTGTTATATCTCTCCAGGATTCGTCTAATCTTTTCAGACTTTGTTCTACAGAAGGGAAATAAATAATAAATATATATAAAAAATAATAATAAGCCCACTGAATGATTCAACAGCAAGCCGGCCCGACAGCAGCGTTACATACTATTGCAAACATCGCCATGTTGTCCAGGTGTGTGTGTGTGTGTGTGTGTGTGTGTGTGTGCGTGTGTGCCCCTATCATGCACAATCGTGATCGCCGCTGTAGCTCTGTTTTAGGTAAATTCATATTTCTGCGCTTTTATCTGTTTTTACTGCTTCATACTCCGCTTGTTTTTCTTTGCTTTCAATGTCTAAAATCAATAACCCTGTTAAAAATTTTTAACGGATCATTATAATGATCGTGCAAGATAGGACCGCATCTCCATGTCTTCCCATTTCCCATGTTATTTATGGGATTCAGATGGGTCTTATTGGCCGTAGCCTTGTTTAATGATACGAGTTCAACTCATCTGATGTTATATATAAGAGTGAGTTAACATTGTTATTTTTAGGGGGACTGTGAACGCTACGTCTTATGCCCCACATTTAATTTATTTTCCAGACTGTCTGAGGATGCTCCCCGAAGTTGAAACGCGTTAAATATCAATAAAAAAGTTGCAGCCACGACTGTCTTTTACTACTAGATAAATTTGTCAATCTCTACGTTGCCAAGGGCGATGCGAATTTGGTGAGTTCTACAAGTCCAGAGACGAGTATAAATCACGAGAGTGTTTGGAGCTACGATAAATGTAGAGAGGAGTAGGGTACTCGAAACAACCCCATGGGGCAAACATGACGCACGTGATATTTGTGTTAATTTAAAGCTGGCGCCTTCCCTTTAAGGTTGACAACCGGTAACCAATGGAAAATAGTCTGCCTACGATGTCACCAAACCGGTGCCGATTGCAGAAGGTCCAGAGATCGCAAAATTCCTGGTCGAAGACATTCAGTCATGGTGGACCACGTGTGATGACATCTGATCGTGGAAAAGTAGTTCAGCAAAACTAGTATCTGAGGTAATGTCACAGAATATCAACTGTTTACTATCCTCAAATATGAGGTAATGTCACAGAATATCAACTGCTTACTATCCTCAAATAATGGTCTTACATAAGGTTTTAACAAGTTATCAGGTATGCTGTCGATGTTGAGCAGAAGGATTGGGATATAATACTGCCATCCATGAAATGTACTTATAATACAGCAAGGCAAGACACCACAGGCTTCACGCCGTTTTTCCTGTTGCATGGTCGTGAATCTGAGACGACATTGGATGCAGCTACAAGAAGCAGAAATAATTGGAATTACACTCCTGGTCATTAAAATTGCTACACCACGAAGATGACGTGCTACAGACGCGTAATTTAACCTACAGGAAGAAGATGCTGCGATATGCAAATGATTAGCTTTTCAGAGCATTCACACAAGGTTGGCGCGGTTGGCGACACATACAACGTTCTGACATGAGGAAAGTTTCCAACCGATTTCTCATACGCAAACAGCAGTTGACCGGCGTTGCCTGGTGAAACGTGTAACGAGGAGAAATGAATACCATCACGTTTCCACTTTGATAAAGGTCGGATTGTAGCCTATCGCGATTGCGGTTTATCGTATCGCGACATTGCTGCTCGCGTTGCTGGCGATCCAATGACTGTTAGCGGAATATGGAATCAGTGAGTAATAGGGAACGCCGTGCTGGCTCCCAACGGCCTTATACAAAGAGGTATATAAACAACATAGAGAGGCTATGGGCAAACTACAGCGCTCGGGGTGGCAGCGCTAAGCAACATTGGGCGCCATACTTGAGAAAGTCAATTTGATGCAGCAGAGCGAACACGCTTCTGTTTGTAATCTAAACTAAAATTTAAGCGCTGTTATTAGTGGTAAATCATGCCCAATGTATGATAAAACCACAGTGATAAAACTGTTGGAATATCATACTTTATGTATAAATAAATAGATGTGTAATTATGTAGGTTGTTGTGTATCAGGATGTATTTGTTTATTAACATTAATTATACCTAACTTTCGCATTTACCAAGATTGAAATTATATTTACTTCACGACCATCAAAAATGACGGTTGTATTTGCTATGTTTTAATGTATTGACATTTGTTTATATAGTGTAAAATGCCTATTAACCATTTTCTAACGAAATATGACACGAAATGTTAATACTAGGATCCATTTGAAATTTTACAATCACCACACAGAAACAATATAATGCTAAAACTAAGAAAAAACAGAACTAGTTCTTTAATTTGCATTGAAAGAACGATACCGACGCTTTCCAGTCATGTTTGTAAGTGTATATTTGGCTGTCGTTTGCTTTCGTTAAAATTGCATTGAACCACAAGCTGAATAAAGGTAATTAAGGATTTTAAACAAATTCGCCTGTATTTATAGAGACGATTTGTCGGCAAATACAATAGATTATTGAGAGCATAGTAACATCACCAAATAATGCAGCAGTTCGATGATTGGAATCATTACACTTAGTATACAATAGTAAACGACAAATGTTATTCGTAGTGAGATTTACTTTCCGAAATGCGTCGCCCAGGAATTAAGGAAAAATCGAAGTTGTCGATGGTTAATATAAAACCTATGACTCAGCGTTAGCAGACGCCCAGTATCACCTGGCGTGGCACTGACGTTCTCAAAGATAACGGCAACCTTTCCAATTGGCTACAATTATGGCGACGCTGTGGCTACTCTATGTTGTTTATATAGGTCTTTCGCCTAGTATGACTTGCAGGCGAGATGACAGGCATCTTATCCGCTTGGCTGTAACGGCCACGTCTCGATTCCTGAGTCAACAGATGGAGACATTTGCAAGACAAAAACCATCTGTACGAACACTTCGACGACGTTTGCAGCAGCGTGGACTATCAGCTCGGAGACCATGGCTACAGTTACCCTAGACGCTGCATCACAGACCACCTGCGATGGTGTACGCAACGACGAACCTGGGTGCATGAATGGCAAAACGGCAATTTTTTTTTCGGATGAATCCAGGTTCTGTTTACAGCAACATGATGGTCGCATCCGTGTTTGGCGACATCGCGGTGAACGCACATCGGAAGCCATCGCCATAGTGGCGTATCACCCTGCGTGATGGTATGGGATGCCATTGGTTACACGTCTCTGTCACTTCTTGTTCCCATGGACGGCACTTTGAACAGTGGCCGTTATATTTCAGATTTTTATCACCCGTGGCTCTACCCTTCATTCCATCCCTGTGAAAACCTACATTTCAGGAGGACAATGCACGACCGCATGTTGCAGGTCCTGTACGGGCCTTTCTGACTACGGAAAATGTTCGACTGCTGCCCTGGCCAGCATATTCTCCAGATCTCTCACTCTGGTCAATGGTGGCCGAGCAACTGGCTCGTCACAATCCGACAGTCAGTACTCTTGATGAACCGAGGTATCGTGTAGAAGCTGCTTGGGCATCTGTACCTCTACACGCCATCCAAGCTCTGTTTGACAATTCCCAGGCGTATAAGGGCCGTTATTACAGCTAGAGGTGGTTGTTCTGGGTACTGATTTCTCAGGATCTATGAAACCATATTGCGTGAAAATGTAATCATGTGTCAGTTCTTGTATATCTGTCTAATGAATACCCATTTCTCATCTGCATTTCTTCTTGGCGTAGCAATAATTGTAATGACCAGTAGTGTATACTGACGCGTTGCGAATAGAATCAGGTGCCGTAAATATCTTTAAAAAAATCGGAAGAATTATTGCAGTTTTAGAGATCAATTATGCTAAAGCAATGGGCGGGGATTTCTAGAACAGTACCAGATTAATGTTTGTTTACACCGAGAAGTTTATTATGTCACACGTTGGGCTTAATCATTGAACGCGAGTATGCTCTGTAGATCAACATGGGCGATGCAAAATGGAAACGAAACGGACAGGAAAAGTATTTGATAAGGATCGACCGATATATGGTTTCGGTTCCGTTTATGGCCAATTTCGACCAAAATATTGGTTCCGCCTGAAATCAGCCGAATCTTCGGCTTGGCAGAAATTAATTTTCTTGAACTTACTGATGAAGTCTGGTCGCGTTCTAGACGGTGCGCCGTTTAACTGCTATGAGTCTCTCCTCCCGCGTAAAAATTCTAGGTATGTTGTAGTTAAGCACAATGTTACTCAATCTTGTCTAGTAGACGTATTCTTATACTATGTTAGTAACAATTTAACTTATTCAGCATTCTACGTTATGGAACGTAAAGTTTTATTAATGAGTTACTTTGAAAGCTATAACTATTTTTTAGTAATTAATATGGGTTTAGGAAAAAGTGATCATTTGGTTCGCACCTTTTTCTGTTGTTTGCGTAAATTTATACTGACAAAAATCATACTGATAAAATTCTCTCGGGTTGCCAGCGTCAAGTGGTTTGATATCCACGAGCTTTCGGTCGAAATCTTCTCGGCCATTGTCAAGTGTCTTATCTTTGCAGCCGCCGTCCTTATATACCTAGGCGGCCTCCTGTGAAGTCACTGGTGCTCAGCCGCATCGGCACATATAGCAATGTTTTGGCCGCGTGCTTGCCGCGCCCGATTCAACCGTCCGATGTCCGGGTCCCAAGCTATTCTCAGCTGCAAGACGCCGTCTTTATTAAGAAATTTTTCAGATATTTTGATTTCGATAGCCTCTTTTATTACGCTATCCCAAAAAAGTATTTGTTCTGGTAATAACTGATGTATCCTCGAACACATTGCGATGTTTGTTTTCTAGAGCGTGCTCCGCAATTGCTGATTACTCAGAATAACGTAGGCGGAAACATATTTCATGTTCAACAGAGTGCTGCTCAATATTGCGCTCTGTCTGTCCGATGCATAAATGTGCACATCCACACGGTATCTTGTACACACCTGGCGTTCTAATGCCTAGATCATCTTTCGCAATTTTGTAGGAGGCCTCAAGACCGTGTCGATCTCGTGTCTCTTAAGAAGCCGGCTAATCTATCCCGTTATCGACCCACAAAACGGCAGAAATGCAAGCTTCTTTGACTCCTCCACGACGGACTCCTGCTTGCGTGTCTTCGGATGGAGGGCTCCTGTTATCTGGCGATTGCTGTAGCCACTTTTCTTAAACACTTTCCGTAAGTGACGCAGTTCCTTCTGCAGATGTTCATTGTCCGAGACTGCAGAAGGAACTGAGCCACTTACGGAATGGGGATTATTACATTTTTGTTAAAGTCTGAGGGTATTTCTCCTCTCATACATCTTACGCACCAGGTGACATAGTTTTGTCATGGTTGGCTCTCAGTAATTCTGAGGGAATGTCGTCGACTCTAGGGGCCTTGTTTCGACTTAGTTCTTTAAGTGCTCTGTCAAATTCTTCCCTCTGCATAGTATCCACTATTTCATCTTCATCTACCTTCTCCTCCCTTCCTACACTATTCATTTCCTTTGTAAAGCCGCTCTATATATTCTTTCTACCCTTCAGCTTTCCCTTGTCTGCTGAGAACTGGTTTCCCATCTCGGTTCATTATATTCATACAACTGTTTTTCTTGTCTCCAAATGTCTCTTATTTTCCTGTAGGGGGAATGTATTTTTTTCCTATTTATTCTTCAACTGACTTGCTTTTGGCTTCTAGCCACTCTTGCTTAGCTATTTTGCACTTTCTGTCAATCTCATTTCTTAGTCGTCTGTACTCCATTTTTCCGGTTTCATTTACTGTATTTCTATATTCTCTTCTTTCATTGATTAAATTTATTTTTTACTGTGACACCAAGGATTTTGTGTAGGTCTTGCCTTTCTACCTATTTTGTCCTCTGCTGTCTTCACTACTTCATCTCTCAATGCTACCCATTCCTTTTCTGCTGTATTATTTCTCTCCGTTTCTGTCAACTGTTGCCTAAAGCATATTCTCAAGAACTTCAGTTTTCTTCAATTTATCCAGGTCCCATCTCCACATGTGCCTACCTTATTACAGATATGGTCAGAGTCTGCCCCTGGGCATGTCTTACAGTTTAAAAGCTAGTCCCGAAACCTATGTCGTACCATTATAAAATCTCTGTGGTACCTTCCGGTGTTTCCAGGTCTCTTCCACGTATACAACGTTTTTTCGTGATATTTAAACCAAGTGTTTGCTATGATTAAATCATGTTCCTTGCAAAATTCTATCAGGCGGCTTCCTCTTTCATTCCGTTTGCTCAGACCGTATTAAACAAATATTTTTTCTTCCATTCCTTTTCCTACTACCGAATTCCGGACTCCCAAGTTTTCCTCTCCATTAATTGTGTGAATAATTTCCTTTACCTCCTCATACATTTCTTCGATCTCCTCATCATCGGCAGAGCTAGTTGGCACATAAACCTGTACTATTGTGTCTAATTTGGCTTCGTATTTATCTTGATTACGATAATGCGATCATTGCGCTGCTCATAGTAGTTTACCCGCGTTCGTACTTCATTATCAGACGAACTCCTGTAATCCCCCCTACTGATTTTTTATTTATATTCCTGTACTCACCTGACCATAAATCCTGTTCCTCTTTCCACCGAACTTCACTAATCCTCACTATATCTAACTTCAACCTATCCATCTTCTTTTTCAATTTTCTAACCTCCCTACCCGAGTAAGGAAGCTAACATTCCACGCTCCGATCAGTAGATTTCCAGTGTTGTCTTTCCTGATGGTCGCGTCCTCCTGAGTAGTCCCCGCCCGGAGATCCGAATGGGGAGTATTTTACTTCCGGAATATTTTACCCGAGAGGATGCCATCATCATATATTCATACTATAGAGCTGCATGTCCTCGGATGTACTACGGCTGTAGTTTCTCCTTGCTTTCTGCCGTTATGTGTGGCAAAGTCACATTAGCTGATATTACAATGCCATATCCGTCAATCATTGTGACTGTTGCCTTGTAACTACTGAAAAGGCTGCTGCCCCTCTTCATAAACAGAGTCAGAACTATCACGGTATATTTCCAAATACTTTCTGCAGCACTGATTGAAGGTGCTATTTATTCAGGAATGCGAAAATCGAGATATTTAAAGTTGTTTGTCTATTGCAAAAACGAAAGTGAAGATGGAAGCATAAAGCTAACGCTCTCAAGAACAAAGTCGTGAAGGCTACTTAAGGAAGCAAACAAATTTTTACATTCTGCGTATTTTGTATTGTGGTAGTCATGTTGAGGTTCTGACATTTCGTAGTATCTATTTGGCATGTTTATTGTTTAGCTAAAGACTACAAACTATCTTCCTAGAAGAACGTATACATGATTGTGGAATTTGTGGAAGCTTCACAGTCTCGTTAGTTCGAGGTGAATGGGACCGAGATCACATCGAACTACCTAAAGTTTCGTGTGGAAAGAAAGAAAATCGACCTTGTAAACAATACACGTGTAAGAAAATATGATCTTTTATACAACAAAGTTTTAAGTAGTCATTTACAATGGCAGGGTAAAGGTTTTAATGTCTTTTCACTATTTACCTCCCATTATAGTGTTGAGTGTATTTTCTGTGAGGATAGAATGTATCTGCAGTTGTCGGTTTATTTTATGACGCTCGTATTTATAGGAAGCTCGTAATTCGGAAAAAAAAATGTTCAAATGTTTGTAGAAATTATGGGACTTAACTACGGGGTTATCAGTCACTAAGGCTACAAACTACTTATGAACTAGCTAAGACTAAGGACGGCACAAATATCCATGCCCGAGGGAGGATTCGAACCCCCGACCGTAGTGGCCGTGCAGACCGTGACTGGAGCGCTACAGTCCCCTCGGCCACCGCGGCCGGCCACAGTTTACTCATCTACTTCAGTTTACTTATTGTCTAACTTCCTTTATTTTTTTTTATTTTTAGGTAGAAAAGTCACATGAGGAGTAAAATAACGAAATTTGGAAGTACGTTAATAAAAGTACAGTCGATTTGTGTAAATCTGTAGGCCTCCTATGGCATCTTCAATGGACTCCTGATTAGGCTTACACACACTCAAGAAGGCTTAGTCCGGGGGGGGGGGGGGGTTAATTTTGAAAATATGCAAAAACTAGTGATTTGTGGGGTAACGCAAATATACAGAAATTTTTACTTAATTACGGAAGTTTCGGTTTCGGCCAAAACTAGAAGAGGAAGCGTATATTCGGTTTGGGCCACAAAACATGTTTCGGTCGGACTAGTAGTTTATAAACTGTTTATTATTATTAAAATAATCGCCATAACTGTTAATATATTTATCCCACTACGTCGCAAAACAGTTATTGCCTTGATGGAGTTACCTGTTTGCGGAACTATGAATGTACCCACGAGTGCACCTATTCGTTCGAAGCAAATCGAGAGCCATGGAAGTGTCAGTCCTTTTAATAATAGACACCGCGTAATATTTTCACTATGTCCATTAGTAGAGAACCCCTCCAGGAATTAATTCATGGCTATGTCTATGGTTGGTACCGCACAATTTACGTATCAGTACAATACGGCCATGCCTTTCTTGATCCTCCTAATGTAGATGGTAGATGGGTATCACGCCCTTGTCCATTTTTGTGTGATGTTACGTCGTCGTCGTCGTCCACAAAGGGGCGAGAGTGAGAGGAGACAGGGGCGGCAGCAGTAGCAGCAAGGACGCAGCCACCCCGCAGGGCGGCGGCGGCGAATAAACTAATTTAGGGGCGAGTTTCTCATTTACATAGAAATTTATTGCCTTCATACGGGCGAGACGGGTAGCAGAGAGGAGGCGGAGGTGGAGGTCGTCCCATGGCGCCGTAAAACGAGCGCCCGTGTACGCACGCACGACACACGCACCCCCTCCACCCCCCCCCCCTCACGCACGTGCTGCGTGCGCCGTCTGGGGCGAGGCGTGCTTGTAGCAGGGGACCGCAGGAACGCGTTGCTGTCTTCCCAGGGCTTACAAACAGCCGCATTGCCATCCGGTTCGGATGCCGTTGCAAGGTCTCGACGGATAACAATAAGCAAGCGACTAGTGACTTCCGACTCAGCGGCCTAGAACTTAGGTAAAGATATGTAACACTACATCGCAATGACAGCACAAACTAGCCATTTTCATCATGATTCAATTCTAACAATTTGTAAGAGGTAGAATTTTTTACGTATTTTTCAAAATTTCAGTAACAGTCAATATATCTTTGAAGTATCGAAACAGTACAGTCTCAGAGTAACCGCGTCTAAACACCAAATGTTCAAATGTTTGTATAGTCTATGGGACTTAACTACGGGGTCATCAGTCCCTAAACTTACAAACTACTTATGAACTACTTACGAACTAGGACGGCACAAATATCCATGCCCGAGGGGGGATTCGAACCCCCCCCCCCCCCCCCCCCCCGACCGTCTAAACACTGTAAATCAGAGTAATCTTTTGTCGCAATAGTAGTATAAATAGTTCCGCAGTATAGCTACTCGCTCTCTCAGTCTTTCTTTCTCCCAACGTGAATTTGTTGCTCGTAACGATAAGATCTCATTCAGTCTTTGTGGTTGTATCTGAAATAGATAGTCAGGTGCAGAAATATTTCCGATCTTCGGTTTTACTATGATTGAATTTATTTGAAGGGCTTACTTAAATCGAACTTATACGCGAGTGCGTAAATAATATCTGTGGACTTTAATTCGGGATAGGCTACGGGATTAGAAAAATTCTGCCTACAGATAGGAACGTAATAGTCAGGAAAATATTAATCATTGCAAATAAGGTTTTATTCATTGACAAACATTAAATCAAATAACTTTAACTTGTTCAAGAAAAAAAAAGCAATGATTTTAAATATTGACTTTGCCAAGAATATCAAACTGCAATTTTGTGAAATGAACTATAGAGACCTGCTTAGTTAAAATATATCGTGTGACTTTGACAGTGTTTTGTAAATCTGTACTTAAGGCGAAATATAGGAGAAATATTAATTTAAATTTTGTGCCGACCACACCAATCTTAGTTAGCACCTGACCTTCCCATTAATAATTGAAGAACTTTTAAAAATAATATCTTCGACTTATCGGTGAATCAAAGTGACTAAAAATAATTAAAATGTTATGACTTTTATAGGTAAAGATTACTGAATGTTTATGTGACGTGCTTCGTTAAGTGAAACTACCGGGAAAGAAAAGATTATGCTACAAAAAGAATTTATAATTTTTAAAACAAGCCCCTGAGATGAGCAGAGTCCATGTTCATCAGTTAAAATACAATCCATAAACTGTGTTACGCTACGGAAAGTTAAACCAGAGGCATCCGTAACTGAATATATGAAATATTATCAGGTGTACCAACTTAAATAACCAACGTATGCCTCAAATAAAATTTTACGTGCCTACGGAATCTTTATGTGAAGACGACGAAAGCTTGCACCACCGCTGATGTCGCTTCTATCATACCGAAGCACTACAATAAACCAAATACACTTCCCACCAATCAAAATATCAAATAGAAGGACGTTATCACAGTCTAATATACGCAGTCACGATACTCAGCCGGCCGCGGTGGCCGAGGGGACTGAGGCGCTTCAGTCACGGCCTGCACGGTCACTATGGTCGGGGGTTCGAATCCCCCCTCGGGCATGGATATTTGTGCCGTCCTTAGTTGTAGTTAGTTCATAAGTAGTTTGTAAGTTTAGGGACTGATGACCCCGTAGTTAAGTCCCTTAAGTTTAACAAACATTTGATTTGAACACGATACTCACTCCAGTGAAAGTCCGGTACCATCCGTCGGCCATGACCAATTGCGTCATTTTGTCATAAATGTGATTCTATGTGTTTATTACTAGTCGGTGAGTGTATATTGAATGTAATATTTGTTGACTGCATTTATTTATTTACGCGGTTCGTACTGACCAATTTTATAAGAATGCATTTATTTCTTTACGTGTTTCGTCTTTGTGTAATAAAATAGGCCTTTGTGTCACATGTATTATTTATTAGAATGCATTTATTTGTTTACCTACGCCTTTTATGTTGAACAATTACTGCATCAATAGGAAATACTATAAAATATATGAAAATGACCTGCAGTTATATAAGGGCTGACGTCAGCCTATGAGTCCGCGATTGGTGTTTCATGCGTAGACGTTGGCAATGACGCCGCAGCGCATCATTGTTATCATTGTCTGTGAGCTTATGAAACATCGATCTGTCCGCGTCACGCGAGGTAGTAAAATATTGTTGTGTCTGCATGACGTATTTTTTTTTTTTTTTTTATATAAACTGAGACATGATCAATTACGTAGCACTTAAACGCACGCGCGAAAGAACGTGCGTAAAATTTATGGAAGCGGTTGAACTATGAAATTTATGATTTTATAGATAAAACGATGACATTATTAAAACCAGATGGGTCTTATCCCGCCCTTTACTTGCCAATTTGTGGTATCGTATGCTTTACTTCCCACGAGTTCCTAGCAGTGAAATGACCGGCAATAACATTACTATAAATAATCATTCTTAATTAAGTTACAAATCGTGTCTGTGACCTTATTAAACATCGACCTGTCAGCATCACGAAAGTTCCCCTCCCCCCTTTTACACAGCACATTAATCTGGGCATCCTTGTGACTGCAGTAAAAGGTAGATCTGTCTGCATCCCATGAGATTTTTTAAGCATTTTTTTTTTCTATAAACAGACTCTGTTCCCTTGGCTTCACAGGTTAACAAAAGTAAATCGCAAACTTGACTTTTACACATCGCTAGCCTCTCACGCCGTATTTCACCAGCTTCATTATTACGAAAAGATGCTCTCTTGATGCTATATCGTATTCAAGAACTTCAATAAAACGAGTCTTTTTAAGAGTGATTTTGTGTCCTACATTGTCCTGAAGTGCTGTTTACGTACAGTGTAACGTTATCATGGCATGTTTTTTTCGATGGTTAATTTTTATTTCAATATTGCTATTAACATTGTCTTTCTATTTAGAATCTCCAAAACTCCTTAATTCCCGCTGTCTCCTTAAATTCTTTTACCTAGTCTTCGCTTACATTTATATTTGTGTAGTTCTTTATTCCATGTTGTTATCGACGCCGCATTACATTCGCCTTGAAATATGAATGTCGGTTACCGAAATGACGTTATTTCTGACGTCATGGGTCAAAGCAGGCGAGTGGTATCAGAAGATCAAGTATTGCGGTGAAAGATGTTACTGTTTGACAGCTGGAGCGACACTAGCGCCCCAAGCAGCTAGCCATGTGAGACTCATTGTCGTCGTATGGATAATGTTTGCTTTCGTCACTTTTCTTCCGATTTACGAAATATTTAACGCCTTTCAACATCTCCAAGCGTTGGTGTAAAACCAGAAGAAATATATGATTCCCAAATAAAAACGAATATGACTGCAACTTGAAAATCCAGCGTTAGCTACAACATATTTACGACGCTGCCAACCACATTGACACCGTAAAACTAACGCACGAAATCTAATTATCTGCACATTCTGACACTTGACACGCTTCTGCAACGCAACGATGATTTTGTTTAACTTCAGCACTTCATCTTCGAAGCACGTCTGTGTTGAAGCTTCCTCTGTATCCGCCACTGATCGGTAGGGCTAAGGAACTGTTTGCTTCTCTGCTGCAGGATGGTATAATTATTTCTGGATGAATATCATATCTTTTTGGCAGTTTCCTCTTCATATACATCTGTGGCGGCTTATTATCAAATAATGTTGATACCGAGTTCCATATGTTTTGTTTATTCATAAACGGGTTAGTTTCAAAGTGAAGCGAACGCATATATAGATAAAGAGCATCCATCTTCATCAAGTCTTCTCTTCTGCTACCCATTTTCTACTCCTGAAAAGAATTGTTAATCGTCAATACATGTTTGTAGATAACATGCAAATCCGGACGATAAAATTCAGTATATACCTCTCAGGGTCCTTTGGGAACCTAAAAATCGATAAATGCAGAGACTTTTTCTGGTCTTTAAGGGAACTGATTGCACCCGGAAACAAATGTAAACAACAACAGCTGGGTATCGAACTCATATAAACCGCACCGGACTGGGTAGTATACCCTTGGGGCACTACGAGCACGCTGGGTAACATAAATCTGGCGGAGTGTCGCGACAGTATATGTTAATCTGAGATACTGTTTCTCTATGCGCTTTTTGGTTTATCTTAGAATGTTGGTCCACTTTAGGTTAGTAACACTAAAAGTCGACCGTCTTACGATTCCCTTTTGACTACTAGAAATTTAACTGCAAATAACACCTTAAGCATTCACGTCAGCCAAATAGCGAATAAACGTCCGAGGAGTGTTGAAATGAAAACTTACGAAACATCTTATCAACAAAACCGATTTAAAATTTGAATATGCCGCCTAGGGATACGGTAGTGCGACATCTGGGGATGCGATACATGCATTGTGACGCAAGTCCATCAATAGCAAACGGCCTGGGCTATTCACGGAGGGAGTGCTTATGCTCCATGATAACGCGCGTCCACACGTCTCCAGGGTCACACAAAGTGTCCTGGCCAAGTTCAAATGATAACAGCTTGAGCATCCGCCCCTTAGGCCGGATATGTTGCCGCTGACTTCCATCTGTTTAGTCCCTTAATAAATGGCGAAGGGTACACTGAACCAGTAGTGGGCGTTTCCACTCTTCCACTCTGTAAGAACCCTAATTTCTCTTTGTGATTTTTACATGAAATGTCAATAGACGGCAAGAAGATCGTTCTACAGTCAGCTTCAAATTCAGCCCTCAAAATTTTTTTTCTACGCAATTTTTTAAGAAAAAAATAATTTCTAAGTCATCTGTTCCTCAACGATTCCCATTTGAGTTACCGCAGCATTTCCATGACACTCGCGCTCTGGTCGAACCTACTGCTCGTAGCTGCTCGTCTCTGTGCTGTTTTCGTCTCTTCCTTTAAACTGATCTGCTGCGGGACCCAAACACTTTAGCAATACTCAACACACGGTCGTACAAGCGTTTTATACGCGGTATCCTTCACGGAAGAAATACATATTCCAAAAAAACTCCGAATAAACCGAAGTCGGCTGTCCACCTTACTCACAACTGTCCTTACATGTTCGTCCCACCTCATATGGCTCTGCAATGTTACACCTTGATATTTGGACGACGCGACTGTATTAGAAAGCTAACTAGTAATGCTGTATTCTAATACGAGGCGCGTCCAGAAAGTAAGTTCCGTTTGGTTATATAAAACGAACAGGTACAGATACTGAAAAGATATTAATTGTACAAAAATCTACAACTGTTAAACTACTTTTCTACATAGATTCCGAAATTTTGTAGCCAATTGTCATAGCATGGCACAAGGTTTAGTGTGCCTTTTTCATAGAATGTTGCCTCCTGTGTATTCAACCATGCGGTAACATGTTCTTTCAGCTCGTCGTCATAGTTGAAGTGTTGTTCACCAAGGACAGATTTTAGGTGTAAGAAGAAGATTACAGTCAACAGATTTTTTTTTTCACGATAATGCCTGACCTCACACACCGAATGTGACTAAACAATTCTTACGGAAATTTCAATGGGACCTGTTTGATCATCCTCCATACAGCTCGGACCTCTCTCCTAGCGACTTTCGTCTCTTCTTACACCTAAAATCTGTCCTTGATGGTCAAAACTTCAACGATGATAAAGAGCTGAAGTTACCATATGGTTGAATACACAAGCGGCAACCTTCTGTGAATGATGCATGCAAAACCTTGTGGCACGCTATGAGTGCCTACAAAATTTCGGCAGTTATGTCGAAAAGTAGTTTAAGAGATGTAGAATTTTGTGCAATAAAAATTTCTTCTGTATCTGTGTACAATTTCATTTTATTACCAAACGGAACTTACTTTCTGGACGCACCTCGTATTATAGAATTGTGGTATTATTTTCCCTACTCATGAGCATCACCGTACATTTTTCTGTATTTAGAGCTAGTTGCCATTTGTCTAAGTCATCCTGTATGCTATTACAGTCAATGAAAGACGACACCCTCCCATACACGACAGCATCATGGGTAAACACCCGCAAATGACAAGTTACTCTGTTCATTAGATTATTTATATAAATATCGGTCCTATCACACACCCCTGGGGCACGCCTGACGAAACTCTCGTCTCTGATGAACACTCGCCGTCGAGGACGTACTGCGTTCTATTACTTAGGAAGTCTTCGAATCAGTCAACTATCTGTGAACCTATTCCATATGCTCGTAATTTCGTTAGCAGTCTGCAGCGTGGCACCGCGTCAAATGCCGTTTTGAAATCGAGAACACCATTTGATTATGGCCCTTCATCCATGGCCCGCAAGATGTCATGTGAGAAAAAGCCCAGCTTTCATACGAACGACATTTCGTAAACGGGTGCTGATTCATAGAAATCCAACTCACGCTGAGAATATGCTCTAAAATGTTACAGGAAACTGATGTCAATGATATTGGCCTGTAATGATGTATTTCAGTTCCTTTACCTTCTTTATTAGCGGGAGACATCTGCGCTATTCTCCAAATAAAGAAAATATTAAATGCAGAATGGCTGTGGAAATAAGAACGTCTCTGAAAAAGCGAAGCTTGTCGACGTTCAACATTAGTTTAAATGTTAGGAACTCCTTTCTGAAAGCATTTGCCTGGAGTGCAGCATTGTATGGGAGTGAAACGCGGACAATAAGGAGTTAAGACAAAAAAACATGACAGAAGCTTTTGAAAAGTGGTGGTGCAGACGAATGATTGGTAGATCACGTAACAAATGAGGAGGAGCTCAACAGAATTGAAGAGGAAAGGAGTTTCTGGCATATCCTAAGAGAAGGGATAGATTAGTGGGTCATATTCTGAGGCATCAAGGAATCGTCAACTTAGCTTTAGAAGGAAGTGTATGGGGTAAAAATCGTAGAGGCAGACCGGCAGGCGATTGCAGTAAGCAGATTCAAAAGGATGTAGGTCGCCGTTCGTATTCTCAGATAAGAGGCTTGCACAGTACAGGATAGCGTGCAGAGCTGCATCAAAGCAGTCTGCGGATTGAAGACAATAACAACTACAAAATTATCGAGAATAGTTTCGATATGTCGGAAAGCATTCCGCAAATATATCAATTATTGACGTAACAGAGTTTGGTTTAAAAAGGTCTTCCGAAAACACTGAAATGTACGTAAACGATTTGCTCTCAGGTAATACTTGTATGAAAATTACCCTTACTGTTGTCAAGCTAAAAAGTGCTTTTATTTACAGATGTATATATTGAATATCTAGGACAGAGTAAATTACATAAATCTGATATAAACTTCTGTTTAATGACAAATAATTCGACAAAATCCACATTAGGTATTTTTTTCTTTACTTCGCGGTGTTGTCATGTATTTAGGAATTGATTAATTTTAATACTTAACGTTTATTTTTGGGAATAAGACCAAGCAATCTGAAAATTAATACAACTATATCATATAATATAACAATAAATTAGCCGTTTAGCTGAGATGAAGAAGATTGCAGCAGCATTTTCAAATGCAGTAATTTTGCTCAATTTTAATACTTTGGAAGTCAAAGATTAATTTCCTTTTTTAATCTTTGACGTTCAATAGATTGGTTTTTGTAATATTTGTTGAAAACACTTGAAAATGGCGACGTAGTACGCCGAAACTAGCCGTGTGTGTGATACATACATAAGTGACTGTCGGCTTATGAGCGTGTTAATCGTATGTCCCGCAAACAAATTAACCCCATACAGCTTCACTCCTGGCCGGCAATATGTCAGATTATTTAAGAAATGGAAATGGCAGACAGACTTACCCGAAATATTTACAACAAGAAATATGTCTCAAAGCAAACCAAACTAAAATATTGCAATAGAGTAAGTAAATCACAGTGCCTCCATGGATCAGAAACTTTAGATGAACAATACGGTCTCAGAAGCAATCCGGAAATAAAAAAATACACAAATATCCAAAGTGATGTTGCAGGAAATAGATGAAGATTTTATGGACAGATTAGTAGTGTGAACCCAGACAATTTTACAAAAAAAGTAGTTGCATTCTTTTACAACAGAAATAAAAGAAAAAAGCACTAATAATAAAAGAAAAAGGCACTAATAGATGGGAACAATGGCAGGAGGGTGTCCATAATGAGGAAATTAAGGAAAAACTGGGAATGAACACCATAGATGAAGCAGTTAGAACAAACAGACTGAGATGGTGGGTTCATGATACACGCATGGGAAAGCAAGGTTACCTAAGAGACTTATGAGCTCGAAAGCGGAAAGTAAGAGGAGTCGAGGTAGACCAAGAAGAAAGTACTTAGATTCGGTGCAGAATGATTTGAAGTAAAGGGCATAACTTCAGACGTGGCATCAATGTTAGCATTGGATAGGGGATCATGGAGGAATTTTATTAGAGGTACTATGCTCCAGACTGAACGCTGAAATGCATAATCAGTCTCTAATGGTGATGATGATGATGATAAAAGAATAACAAGACAGTAACAAATGGTTTCGGCGAAATAACAATGATCTGAAATTGGCAGCAATTACACTATAAGATGTCGGATACCGTGAAATCTCCAGGGCGAAAATTTACAAGTTGCAAGTTGATCAAGAGACATAATTTGCACCTATATCTTCATAAATACTCTCCAAGTCACATTGAAGTACATGGCAAAGGCTTCATTGAACCACTTTTATGATGTTTCTCTACAGTTCCATTCTATAATAACTCGCGGGAAAAAGGAGCACCTATATCTTTTCGTTTTTGTTCTGATTTCTCTAATTTTATTTTGATGATAATGTCTTCCTATGTAACTGGATGCGAACAAAATATGTTTGCGGTCGGAAGAGAAAGTTGGTGAAAGAAAGTTCGTAAATAGATCTCGTCGCAACGAGTAACGCCTTTGTTTTAATGATATCCAATGATATCCATCCCGACTCGTGCATCATTCCTGTGACACTCTCTCCCCTATATCGCGATAATACAAAACGAGCCTGCCCTTCTCTGAACATTTTCTAAAACGTCTGTCGGTCCCACTTGGTGGGAATCCCACAATGCGCAACAATACTCCAAAATTGGACGCTCAAGTGTGGTGAAGGCAGTTTGTTTAGTAGAACTGTTGCATCTTCTAAATGTTCTGCCAACAAAACGTATTCTTTGGCTCGCTTTCCATAAAATATTTTCTATGTGTTCTTTCCAACTTAAGATGTTTTTAATTGTTACCCTTGTAGTTAGTAAGATTTACGGGCTGTATGTTTGACAGATTTATCATGTAAATGAAGTTTAACGGGCTTATTTTAGTGGTGATATGGATGGTTTCACACGCCTCATTATTTAGGGTCAATTGCCATTTTTGCACTACGCAGATATCTAAACTATTTGGCGGTTGCTTTTGATCTTCTGGTGACTTTACTGACGCATAAGTGACAGCATCATCCGCGAACAGTCTAAGAGAACTATTCAGATTCTCTGCTATATCATTTATATTAAAAAAGAAACACTACGGGCCCTATAACACTTCCCTGAGGAACGCCAGATGTTACTTCAGTTCTACTCAATGACTGTGTCCTTTATGCCAAGAAATCACGAAATTCAAATCACAGAAGACTGAAGACTGAAACAACCAAGTCCGATAAGATAAAGGAAGCTCACAGCAGCTGAATGAAAGAAATATTGGCAAAAATGGGGGCAAATGCCCCACTCTAAATGCTTTGCGAAGATCTAATTGGCATATTCGAAAACAATAAAAGATAATAATAGAATATTTTGTCACAAAACACATGAAAAATATTAAGTGAAAGATGGTTTACCGTGTCGCAAGAAAGTGTGTGACAGAATATTTTGAAAAAAAGCTCTGTTACAACTGTAGACAGAGGGAACATAGCTCTAGTATTCCTACTCTTGTTCTTTATTTATATAAAATGCGATATTGCTTATCCAGTTTGCCAGTGGGAGAAACGTATTTTAGTATCACAATCCAGTGTAGTGTAACTTTTCAGCATTATTGACGCTTACGTGTCTCTGAGTAATTCCGATCCGGTTCGCTTCAATTTTTTTCCTGATTAGCGATTAAATAACTCGCGGGCAGTCACCCGAAATATTAGGAGCGCGACAGATTTACTGTCGAACGGTACAGCCGAAATACAGGAGAAAAAAGAGGAATACAAATGAAAAAAGAGACAGTCGGTGTGCAGTAAACTGAACGGGCCAGTTATTTGGGCCCCGTACGCGGCGCTTTTATCCCGGAGTGCTTGCTGTACGGAACAAGCAACAAATTTCAGTGCTTAGCGATACACGCGCCCAGCTCCCAGTGACGATTTAATCCGGACCTCTCTTTTGCACGTCACGAATCGGATTAGTCACCGTGTTCGACAACCGGTTCAGTGGCGCACGACATGTCAGACTGCGCCCCCGTGCGCCGAGGTGATTAGTCAGCTCGTGAAAATACTCTCCACGTGCCAACAGCGAGCTAGTCGCGGATTTGGAACTAGAATGAAGTATTTCTTCGTTGACACTTTCTTCCCTACGTTGTTGTTGTTACTTGGTTTTGGACTGGACTAAACAACATAGGTCATCAGTCCTTCTACATTGTAAAGCTGCTTTGACAGCATGTAAAATAAACTTTTAATAAAATATATTATGTGTATCCATGCGGAATGGCCGAGTGGTATAAGGCGTAATGCTACGGACTCGACGGCTCATCCCGTCGGAGGTTTTGAGTCTTTCGTCGGGCATGGGTTTGTAGGGGAAGGTCGGGTAGTATCGGACGGCGGCTTATATCGGACAAGTGGTGTTTCTCGTACTTGCCACGTGGGGCAGCACCAGTAATGGTCACAGAAGTGTTGGCTGTGACGACAAAGGGGTCGTTACGCCATATTGTACCGCTGCGTGTTTGTGTATGAAAGTGACGGCGCATTGTCTGTTTTGTGAGTGTCTTTTCGTGTACGAAGATAACTTTGGAATGCTGAACCCAAAGTAAGTGTAATTCTGTTATACCGCATACCGTCGTACCTAACTATCGGCGGATGTCGCGCGATCATCATTTATGACGGTCAGCCGAGGACATGTTCTGGATGCGGCCAAGAAGGACACGTTCGGTCTGAATGCCTACAAAGACGTATTGTACAGATACCACAAACGGAAAAACACAGGAACCGGAACCAACAACTTTTCCACTCTAATATGCGTCGGCAGAAGGTACCGGATTACAAGTCAGCCATGAGCGACACCCAACACAGTCTCCTATGCAGATCGATCAGGATTCTGCAACGATTCACTCACAGGAACCCCAACAACACCAAGACCCTGAAGCACCCTCACGGGACCACAATACGATACCTGAGACGACGCCACAGACCCCTCTCGCCGAGGCAGATGGGTAGAAGAACGAAGATCGTCCCGCACCCCGTCCTCTATCAGAAACGGAAGAGCGACAGAAAAAACAAAAATCTCCGAAACGCCATAAAAAGCGACGACTGTCAACCGAAAATGAACCATTAGAGGAAGACTCGAAGCAAGTGGATGAGGACGAACGTGACACGCGGCTGTCACCTGCATCCGGCTCCACCGCTTCCGACACCCAGCTACTTCCGGCTGCCCTGACAACATCATAACCGAAGAGAAGACAACGCAGCACGACTACAAGAACCCATGAATGCAGAGACTAGCGACCCTCCACAGCTAACCCCAGCGACAACCTTTTTACTAGGAGATTGGGGCCATGAAATGGATATGAATGACTTGCAGCAGGAGACAGGTGACGAACCGATGACCATAGCGTACGGTGAGTCGGATGGGCCTCGTGAGTAAGACAACCACGCCTTATGTGTAGTTTGTCTCTATGCTGAGCCACCGAACAGACGATAAACGCGACACTGTGTTCACAATTTCTGACTACATATCACCATGGAACAAGTCTATCGCATAGGGACTATCAACATTAACGGAATCAGTACATTCATTAAGGCCCAAATGCTACGAGACACGTTACGAGCGGCGGATTTAGACATCGTCTTTCTTCAGGAAGTTAAACCAAGAATAAATCTACATTTTTACGGATATGTTGTTTATGACTTTCCGACTAATGAAGGTGGAGGCGGTACGGCCATTCTTCTTAGAGAAGGCATCATGGCGAAGAACGTGACCTATCTAACCTCGGGCCGCGGAGTTGCCCTCACGGTCGGGGCGGTCCGTATGGTGAACATCTACTCCCCTTCAGGATCATCAAAACGACGGGAACGAAACATCTTTTACTCAGAAGAGGTAGCTCCGCTATTCCAAGGCAACACAGAACACTACATCGTCGGCGGCGATTTCAATAATTATTGTGTTCTGCGACCTGAGTACCAAATTTTCCACTTTCTACCGTGCCCGGCACTTCAAGCACTGACACGAGACCTTCGGCAAGTCGGCTGGATAGGTTGTACGTTTCACGTAACCTTCGCACGACGATTTCTGGGGCCGAAATATGGTCAACAACCTTCACCACCCATGGAGCATACAACTGCGCTGTCACCTGACCTCGACAACGAACCAGACGTAGTAGGAGACCGTGGCGACTTAAGGTTGCTTGTCGCTGCTTGTCGCCGCGAGGTTGAAGAAACATGGCATCGATCTCAACGGAGAAGGCATACATACGACTCAACCCTGACGTGGTGGATTCGGTGTGCAAAACCTACATTACGCCGGAGTTTCATGAACTAGTGAAAAGACAAGCTGGCAAAGGACGACCTCGGAGTTCTATTACACGGCTTTAAGAGAACTTTCCACACAACCACCATCGCCAGACCGCCAAAAAGCCGTGCAACACATTAAAGCGCGTTTGATACGCCTGACCACAGAAGCGTTCGATGGTGTACGTGTCCGAGCGCGGACGTTTGACGAAATTTACGGCGAACGCACTTCAATGCATTACATCATACAGGAAAGGCGGCACCGCAAACGTACACTCATTACAGAACTAGTGACAGAGGATGGCAGACGAGTCGAGACACAAATGGATATCGTCCGAGCTTTCACTCACTCTTACCGGACCCTTTACGCCGAAGCCCCTAGAAACGACGCGGCAATGATGTAATACACCCTATGCCAGCTTCTCAGAAAACACAGGATGACGACGAATTCCTGGCAGACATCACGCAGGACGAACTACACACGGCCCTGCTGAGGGGTGCTTCCAATAAATCGCCTGGCCCTGACGGACTACCACATGATTTTTACAGAGCCTTCGCTGATCTCATGGGGGCAACATGGATTCGGATGTTCCAAGATCTTATGAACCCCACTTTTCAATTCCCTCACGAATTTACCGAAGGCATTATGATTCCAGTACGGAAACCACGTTGTGGACACCGACCGCAAGACTATCGACCACTGACATTATTAAACTGACGGACTACCACATGAATTTTACAGAGCCTTCGCTGATCTCATGGGCGCAACGTAGATTTGGATGTTCCAAGAAGTTATGAACCCCACTTTTCAACTCCCTCACGAATTTACCGAAGGCATTATGATTCCCGTACCGAAACCACGTGGTGGACACCGACCGCAAGACTATCGACCACTGACAGTATTAAACGCAGACTACAAGCTGTTCGACCGTATACTTCGTGCGCGCCTCCACACAACTGTCAAGGCCGCAATACACGCTGATCAAACTTGTCTCGGCGGCGACAACAACGTCCACACCACGTTGGGATCCTACAGAGACGTGATAGCGCTGGCGTCGACCTATCGCCTAAAGGGCGTCCTGGTGGCAGTGGATTTCGATCGTGCATTTGACCGCGCCAACCACTACTTTTTACGCAGTGTCATGGAGCACATAGGCATTCCCCAGTGACAAGGACGGTGGTCCTCCGGTTAATCCATTATGCACAATCAAGGGTAATGGCGAATGGCTATCGCTCCGAACCCATCACTATCGGACGTTCAGTACGCCAATGTTGCCCCTTGTCCGCCATGTTGTTCGCAGTCGCCCTCGGACCAGCTCTACATGGTCTCCTACATCGTTTGGAAGGTATCTCCCTACGGTCAGCTCAATTCAAATGCTCCGCCTATGCTGATGACGTCGTCTTCTTGGCCAAATCAAGAGATGAAATAGAGTCGGCACTTTCATGGCTTCACCATTATGGCGAGGTGTCTCGAAGTCTCCTCAAACTACAGAAGACTAAATACATGGACATAGGCCGAGGATTACCTACAGCACCAACAGTACCAATTAGGAAGGTCCCTCAGATCAAGTGCTTAGGGATAATATTTCACGGCAATGTTAAAAAAAAACTGCAGCGAGGACATATCGAAGGCTGTTACAACAAATGCCTGCACAGATACGACTCCACAAACTTCGAGGGTTAGACATGCTCCAACGCACACGTTATGTCAACATGTACTTGGCATCGAAGCTGAATCACTTCACGCACGTACTGCCATTGCCAGACACGATCGCAGCCAGGATTCAAGCAGCGTTTGGACACTTTGTGACTGCAGGCTACATTTTTAAAATACGTCACAACTTTCTATCTCTGCCCCGACAAGAAAGTGGCGTCGGTTTAACAAACGTCAAGAATAGAGCTCGAGCACTACTCCTCCGTACGACGCGACGACTAAGGCATTCTCCGCACAGAAACATCACAGGCACCCTTATTGAGGAAGTCGCGCCGCGATCTCTGCAGCCGCCGGCTCCGGTTGGCCATTTATCGCCAGCGCTTGCTCACTTCAAGATCTACTTTGTAGAATACAGTTACATGCTGACTGACCTACCGACAATGCGAGAGGCCATGGCTAAGGACTACTACAACATTTTACAAAGAAGGAATCCAAGTAACATGATAGAACGGCGACACCCGAACATCTGCTGGAAAGGAGTGTGGTGGGCGATTCATTCACCTTTCCTGCCGACAGAAGTACGGACATCGTGGTTCATATTAGTGAACGAAAAATTCCCTAATCGTCAGCGGTTACATTCCATTCGCCTCCTTAGAGACCCCTTATGTCCACATTGTGCAGACGTTGATACCGACGCGCATCGACTGAATTGTAGCACTGCGAGTGCATGTTGGAAGCTCACAAGGCAAATGCCCACCAGCGAAGACGAATGCAATCAACTGGATTAAAGGCATGGTGCTACATTACCTTTACCGAGATAGCGACAAAAACATCCTGCATTTCTGGCAATATTTGCTTGAAACACACAAGACTGTCCAACTTGGAGCATCCTACCGAACCACTTTTGCGAACTTTTTAGGGTCACTGTTCACGAACCCTCCACCCAGCTGCGGTGTCCCAAGTATGAGAAGATAATAATGATGCAGCCCATAGAAACTGATTGATTCCAACGGTACAAAGGCTACAGCCCTTGAATGCGAGGAGACGACTGGGATACTCATGTGCAGGATTGTCGACAGGTTACGTTCTTCGAATAGTTGGCCCCCTATAATAATCATAAAATGAAATAAAGCAATATTTTACAACTGACTATAGAGGCATTTCTTTTGTTTCATTCATTTACCATGTAGAAGCGGTTTCGTTGCACAGTGTTGCTCATTGTTCAAATATTACTTATAACATAGAAGATGTTTACTTTGCTAAGTTTAGGGACTGATGACCCCGTAGTTAAGTCCCATAAGCTTTACAAACATTTTAACATTTGCACGGCCACTTCGGTCGGGTGTTCGAATCCCTCCTCGGGCATGGATATTTGTGCCGTCCTTAGTATTAGCTAGTTCATAAGTAGTTTATAAATTTAGGGACTGATGACCCCGTTGTTAAGTCCCATAAACTCTACAAACATCCTTCGACGGCTGTGCGTTAGGATATGTAAAGTTGAGCCGACATTGCCTCCATGCTTTCTCATTTCGCTAACAAGCTGTGCTTTGTAAGGATATCGCACTGTCGACCAGGGGCTCGTCTCCGTATACCGAAATTTCCCAATATCAAGCTATTTACTATTGTTTACTGCATAACATCTCTCAAAAGAAACAAAATTAATTTAGATGGGGTAGATTGGACAATTTAATGAGAGGGTGCGAAAATAGTGGCACCTCTCAATGTCAGTTTTTAAAATGTTCATTTTACTTTAAAATTGCTTTGTGCAATTTGTTATCTTTGTCATTACATTTGGTAATGTAATAGCCGCAATGCTTATTTTAATTGAAACTTCCTGGCAGATTAAAATTGTGTGCCAGAACCGGGACTCGAACCTAGGACCGTTGCTTTTCGCGGGAAAGCGCTCTGCCACTGAGCTATCCCGACACGACTCACGGTCCGTCCTCCGTCTGCCAGTGCTTCGCCTCCTACTGTCCAAACTTACAGAAGTCCTCCTGCGAACCTTGCAGAACTAGCACTCCTGGAAGAAAGGATATGGTGGAGACATGGCTTAGCCACAGCCTAAGGGATGTTTCCAGAATGAAACTTTCACTCTGCAGCGGAATGTGCGCTGATACGAAACTTCATGGCAGATTAAAATTGTGTGCCAGAACCGGGACCCGAATCAAGGATCTTTGCCTTTTGCGGGCAAGCGCTTTACCACTGAGCTATCCCTACACGACTGATGGTCCGTCCTTACAAATATACTTCCGCCAAATGTCACAGAAGTTCTCCTGCGAAAATTGCAGGACTAGCAGGTCACAGGTTCGAGTCCCGGTTCCGGCACACAATTTTAATCTGCCAGGAAGTTTCATTTCGGCGCACTCTCCGCTGAAGAGTGTAAGTTTCATTCTTATTTTAGTTGTTCAGTAGATGTCTTCAACCTGGGTATTTATATACTAGTTTTCCTCTTTAAATTGTGGTTCAGCAAGGGCAATGCAAGTTTTAGGAGTTTGTCATCTCTTTAATCGTAAGATCATTTTTCATGTGATTTTAGACGCGCATAATTATACCTAATGTAAATACAGGCAGCATTATTTCGTCTGAGCCTTTACTATGGTTATTGATAAACTCTGCTTCCTGACCTAGACCGCCACTAGCGGGTTCTTTACGTATTACCTATGTAAGAGGCCAATTGTACCACTTACCAACTGATCGGTTTGAAATGCAGAAGTACAGCGCTGGCGTCGGCGTATTCATAAATTTTCGCATGTGTCCGAATTTGTCAATGTGCTTCTGTACCTGTGATGTTGTCGCTATTGCTGCAGCCTCATTTCAGATAAATGTATCCATTTTATACGTTTATTTTCACAGCTTCATCATCCTGTTGTGTTTTGATTACAGTATCATGACGTGTATCTGCTTTTGGCAATGAGCTAATTTTATAAAACGCTGTATGAGGAAAGTTAAAATATACAATTCTTTAAAATTGCTGTAAAGTTCTTACTACCACGATCGTGCAGGATAGGACCAGACTCTGATATGTCCTGTGTTTGCTGTTTTTATACGTTTTTAACGGGTGCCCTGCAACCAATGGTATTTTATATTCTGACGCTGCCAGGCTTTGGCATCTAATTGTTTTTAACACCGACCGATGACGCCCCCAGAAAGAGAAACGGTCGATCAAAATAAATGATGTCAAAATAAATAAATAAATAAAGTTCAAATGGTTGTAGAGAATATGGGACTTAACTATGGGGTCATCAGGGGCAAACTGTGTTCTTTTACACTTTGAAAATATAACAGAATATCTGTGTCAGGAATCTAATACACTATCATGAGGAAAATAAGTAAAATGGTTTTGGATTAAATGTCCATTAAACGTAAGCAGTACAAATACTGTTATTTTCATGACATGTTCTTTGTTAATTATGTATTGATGAAGCAGCGTTATTTTAAGGTGCTTCTCGTACTGTGTTTTACACTCACCTTACTGGGACACCAACGGTTACCTTTTGTTCTTTATTCTGAGGAATATGGCTTTAAACAGGTCCTTCGATAAGGCAACAGTGCTATTTATGGTGTCGACAAATATTCCGGTTTGCTATTGATCCTTGACTAAGCTGCCTTGATTTACCGATCTTTGTCATGCGTATAAGGAAAGAAAAAATCTTAGAATAATGAGCGAAAAGCAGGAACGACCGTTTGACCTAAATCAGTAACTGCCTTTAATAGAAGATGTCAATGTCCTGATAAAAAATGCGTTTATAAGGAGCATTTGATTGCTGGTAAATGTGTCGCTACCAACACGTGCTTAGGTGTAGCTTCACCTTGTTTCACTTGTTTAACTGCAAATAATTGTGCTGTGAATGATGGCTTTCAAAAATGCTGACGACGTATACAAACATATTAATTATTTCCGCTGACAGGAACTCGTTACATTGACAAATCTGCCGTCACAACGTCCTGTAATTGACATGCCAGTGATCATTCAACCGCGATTCCTTTTCATATCTGAATTCCAGAATACAGTTGTTGCCGAACACGTTTGAAAACAACTTCGTCCATGTGCTGATCCAAAAACATTTCCTTGCGAACACATAAGTCTGTCTTGTTTTGTTTCATTCATGTGTGTTATTATGTAAAGAAATTAAAAACACAACAACACACATGAAAGAAACAAAACAAGACATACTCCATAAAAATACAGACTCCAAAACACCGACACAACTTAAAAAGAAACTGTAAGAAAACGATATCATCATCACTCAGTCGAACAAAGAAAACGCAGTAATTCTGATGGATAAAGATCAACACATTAATAAGACACAAGGGTGCATCTCAAAAAATAACAGTACAAAAGTAAAATCTGCCGGCCGCGGTGGCCGAGGGGACTGAGGCGCTCCAGTCACGGTCTGCACGGCCACTACGGTCGGGGGTTCGAATCCCCCCTCGGGCATGGATATTTGTGCCGTCCTTAGTCTTAACTAGTTCGTAAGTAGTTTGTAAGCTTAGGGACTGATGACCCCGTAGTTAAGTCCCTTAAGTTCTACAAACATTTAAACATTTGATTTTTTGAGTAAAATCTGATCGCACCAAAAGGTTCCAAACAAAGTTAAGAAACACTTTAAGAGATATTGAATATACACTAGAAGACAATGAGAAAAGGAAACTATTATAAACGAATACAAGTGCGCCCTTCCTCTGGAGACAAAGCTACAGAAAAGATTTTCCTCTCCGAGTAATAGTGAATTATAAAAATATTCTGACATATCCACTTGCCCGACACATGTTAAAAATATTGTCAGGAAACTACAAAATAGAATATGATAGAACCATAATTGATTCAGCACATAAGATACATAAAGGTCCCAGACTCAGCCACCCTCCTCTCATTTAATATCAAGAACTTGTACACCAATATTCCAGTTACTGAAACAATAAATATTATTCAAAACAATCTCGAGACGCACAGAACATATCCACAAGAAAACATAAAAGAAATATTTAAACTACTAGAATTAATAACCAAACATAACTATATCCAGTTCAATAATGAATTTTACTTGCAAAATGAGGGATTACGAATGGGTTACTCAATATCAGGAACCATAGAAAACATCTTTATGAACCATTTTGAACTGATCATATTTAAGAAAGTAGTCCCAAACGAATATAAAAGCATATACTGGCTCAGATATATAGATGATATCTTGTGCTTCAAAGAGGAATCAAGCTGCAAAATTGACCAACTACAATCAAACTCCATCCATGACAAGATCCGGTTTACGATAGAAAAGAATAAAATAGGCAGATAAATTTCTTGGACATCACCATAAAGATTGAAAACAACCAACACACATTTGACATATACAGAAAACCAACAGCAACAGATACTTTAATACATCAGACATCCATTTACCTGGAGCCACAGAAAAAAGCAGCACTCAGATATATGCTCCAGAGACTAAACACCAATCCATTAGACACAGAAAATTACCGGAAAGAAATGTATACCATAGTGCAAACAGTCACAAACAATGGATACAAAGAAGACGTAGTAAGAAAGCTGAATACAAAAATTAAAAAAACAGATAAGAACACTCACACTAACACCACTAGCACAAGGTCATAGTACCACACAAACACACACTCAAGAGACAAGGCTGACACAAACTGAGAAAGAGACAGAAAACAAAAGATGGTGTACAATGACATACAAACACAAATATACACACAGAATATCCAACACCTACAAAAAACAAGGCATCAGATTAACTCATCAAACTAACAACTCACTTCCGAAATATTTCCCAAAAACAATTGAAAAATAAGACCGATACATGATATCAGGAATATATCAACTGAAATTCAATACTTGTGACGTGATGTACATAGGTCAAATAAGGAGAAGATTTGACACTAGATATAAAGGACATGTAAGGACATGGAAGTATAGGACAAACCATTCAACCTTTACATAACACTTACACCAAAACCAACACAAAATTATCATCAGGGACACAGATATAAAAATCTTAAGAATTAACAACAACAAAAATCACCTTCTCACATTACAAGAAAACTACCACATCCACAAAACAATAACAGAAAATAAACAGCTTTAAATGACCAGACCGACTTAACAAAGCACACATTTTTGAAACTGACTGACCACCTAATATATAGATAAACTTGAATACATGTCCATACATCCCACCACACTTTCACAAACCCCTGCACATATTCAAACAACAACTCACACTTACCCCTCCTTTTCGTTTCCTCCAACACACCCCCAACTCCACACCTGGCAGACATGATCAACACACAGTTGTCTAAATTAGCTTCACTGACACACACACACACACACACACTCTGTCTTTCATATATTACAAAAATCGAAGTTGCGAAGTCAGGAACACAATACACGAAAAACAAGTGAACAGGCATAAACATTGTAACACTGACACTGTGCTGTGCTTTGATGAAGCAGAAAAGTGAAATACCTTAAAAACTAGAATGAAGTGACATCGTATTTCCATAAGGAAGAGATAGGGTATGTCAAATGAAAAAGAAGAAAAAACGGGAAACAGCGGAAAGCTTCAACAAAAAATGCCGAGTACGACTATAAGTGACATACCCAGCCAACAGAAGAAAACAGATAAAACACCAGGATGTAAGGGAGTTAGAATAAAACTATAAGTAAAAAGTTATACATAAGCTTTATAAACTCTTAAGGTGCAAAGATCGATTGAAATTGTTTCTAACCTAAGCAAACAAAACGATATGTACAGTCAATTGTATACCTTTACAGAAACACTGAAGATGCTTTTTAAATAAAAGTGAAACACGTCTTAAACGAAGATTTATCTTTATTTGCAGTGACAAAAAGACAGTAAAACTCATTATTCTTGATGAACTTCATTTTGTTTATCAAATGACTATTGCAGCTAATTAAAATTTTATTTAAAATATTTTATTTTTAAAGTGTTGAATAATTGTAAAGGCATTTCATATTTATGGGGATAGATTAAAGCGTTAAATACTATTGTCATTAGAATTTTGTTACAAAGTTAGACGATACTGTAAGCTATGGAAACGTTTTAAATATTCGTGGTACTTTAAAGGAACAGATTTTTCATAAAAATGCTTGGTATATCTGTTATACGTAGAAAACAGGCAGACGGTCAGGAAGAGTCATATAAATACCTTTCTGCACCGTCGCCAACTGTGTAACTAGATTGAGATTGAGCCGTTTTTAGGTAGCCCAAGCAGCATGTCATTGTCAACGGAGACAAGTCGCAGACGTTAAAGTGTTCTGTGCACCAATTTCTGAAGAAAGCAGTCTGCAAGGTGAATTTTCCCATTTACAGAGAGAGTGTTTGAAGACAATGGGTATGCTCCACAGCAGATACAGAAGGCACTGCAAATGAAACCGAAAGAGACCTCGAAGAATACAGAAGAAGACGAAGAAACCTTTAAATTCATGGCTTTCCTGCCATATGTGGGTAGCCTCTCGTCAAAAATAGGACGGATTCTCAGCAGACACAAAGTGAAAGTGATTTTTCGTACTCCACCCAAGACAGCAGCACTCGTGGGCTCTGTCAAAGATGATTTGCTGCTCCGAAAATCTGAATTTTACAAAATTCCACGTGAATGTGGCCTTTCTTACATCGGAAAAACAATTCGCACTGTCCATGAAAGATGTACCGAACATCAAGGATCAACATGATTTTTACAATGAAACAAAACGGCAGTGGCAGCGCACTGTATTGACACTGGTCATATTATATTGTATAACAACGTTGAAATTTTGGCAACTATATCATTCTTTTGGGACTCTGTAGTGAAGGAGACATCGTCACAATACAGCTTATAGTAATACATCGATATACCAACACCGATCGACTGCAGAGCCATAGATTCAACTCGTGCATTATGTACGTCTTTGCCGCCGACCAACGTCTCTAGCGCATTATGTATCTGTAGCCACATGTGTAGTCACGTGGTACGCGTGGACCGAAGAGAGCACTGGAGCGTCAGTCTTTCGGCTCACTCTGAAGGTGACTGAACGTTACACAGCCGAAATATTAGAAAAGGAAGGAGAATTCTTGCGGCTGCACACCCGAAATTTAATGGAACAGCCTTTGCGCCGCCAAAATCTGAATATTCTCCTCAAAAAATGTACAACTGTGCGATAAAGAGTGTTAGTTATACAATGTGCAACATGTGGCCTTGACCAGATGGAGGAAACAACAGACGATAGTTGAAAAGCCAACGAAAATGTAAGTTAAAACTTCTTCTCTTATGTGAACTGTTTATAATCTGGAAACAATACATCTCACAAAACATTGTACTTGTTGATCCCACTGAAGATGCCTTTAAAATAAATGGCGAAACGTATGTGGGAGAAATAAAACCAATTGAAGCAAACAAAAGGATTTTTTTTACCTTCAAAACCCAAGAATTTTGGCGCCTGCTGCGGAAGATGGCCACACAACGAAACCATAATTGTCTCTGCCAGTGTCACTGGAGTCCGCGTCTTGCTCAGTGTTCGAATCCTTCTTCCACATCACTATAAATACCAAAGTCATCGTCCGATTCATCATCTTCCTCGAATAACAGTGGGAGCACCATTTCCCTGTCACGTTCAATTTGCAAATTGTAGGTCTTCTGCAGGCTCATATTCGATCTGAAGGCAAACAAATACCTGTTACCAACCGAGAAGTATTAGTAACTACTACATTACATTGTAAATTTAAATTTACGAATAGTAACGGGAAAGATCGTGTAGCTACAGAACCAAAATCTTCCCATCAACACTGTATGGCGACTAATGCGATACTAATGAACTAGATACATATATAGTTAGTTAAATGGAAGATAGATGGCACTTAAAGTCCGCCAGTGTATCTGTTGAACAACAGTGAGTAAATGAAATGCAGCTGGCGTCTGTCAGCGACCACTGCAGATTTCTTTGAGTTTTAAGTGATCCTTACACACAGGGCGACCTTATAGGCTTGAAGCTGAAATGTGCTACATTTCATAAATATTGGATGAAAACCGTAGAGCAGGCCGCGGTGGCCGAGGGGTCTGAGGCGCTCCAGTCACGGTCTGCACGGCCACTACGGTCGGGGGTTCGAATCACCCCCTCGGGCATTGATGTTTGTGCCGTCCTTAGTCTTAGTTAGTTCATAAGTAGTTTGTAAGTTTAGGGACTGATAACCCCGTAGTTAAGTCCCATAAGCTTTACAAACATTTGAACATTTTTTTTTGAAAACCGTAGATTTGTATGCATTACGAACCCACAATCACACGGACACTGTATGTCAAGAAGTTAAGAAGTAAACGATTTTCACCTTTGCATCCAGAACCATTCATGGAAGGTTACAGGGGTTGACATTCGTTATCCGCAGGACATGCCCTCAACATAATAGACCAATGCCTCGGTCACTTGCCCTCATACAGGTAGAAGGCATCGTACTCCATCAGCGTAGCCCTGTGTCGCAAGGACAGCGCTATAGCCCGGATGATGTGTAGCAGCATGTGCCACGAACAGCTTCTTCATTTTGGCGGACAGGTCATAATCCTACGGGCTCATATCAGGCGAATAACATAGATGGTCCAATATCTCCCGGAAGCACTTTCACATGAGCTTGAGCTCCACCAGTCTCATCCTTATACCACACGGCTTTGTTGCACCGCACAACTGGCATATTCTCTAGATACTTCGTTGAGCTGTCCGAACTCTCACCGCAGCATTTAATATTACAGTAAAGGAAATAAGATAATGGATTATCGAATATATAAAAATGAATGTAAGTTTGTTGATATTTTATGCGCTGTAGCACCGTTCATCCAATTGCGATGAAACTTTGTCAACTTATTGCTTAGACATTCGCGAAGGTAACAGATATAATTGAATCACTGTAAGACATATCGTTCAGGAGGTATGACGTCATGGAGATGAGTGGAAAAACTCCCGCATTGTGAATAAGGTGTAAATTTATTACGTCGTTACTACTAAATTCGATATCTATTCAAGTGGGACACCAGACGACTTTAAACTATCTGAGTAAAATATCTTATGAAGAAGAAAAAGTATGTTTTAAAATATTTATTACCTGCACGATATTATCTTTCACCGCATAAGGGAAAGTAACAAATTCTACCGCTTCTTTATTTACAGCCGGCCGCGGTGGCCGCGGGGACTGAGGCGCTTCAGTCTCGGTCTGCACGGCCACTACGGTCGGGGGTTCGAATCCCCCCTCGGGCATGGATGTTTGTGCCGTCCTTAGTCTTAAGTTAGTTCATAAGTAGTTTGTAAGTTTAGGGACTGATGACCCCATAGTTAAGTCCCATAGACTATACAAACATTTGAACATTTTTTTTTAATTTACAGTCAAAATGGGTATGGAAATTTAAGAATTTTCTGAACCATTATTTTAACGTTGGGGCCTACACTTGCTTGTTTACTAGGACTGTTAGTTGAAACTAGTTATTGTTTTGGTAGATACTTTAAAGAATTCGTAATAAAATTGTTGTGGGTAAGATATACCTTCGTTCGTAGAGTAAATTCTTAAAAAGCTAAAATCCTCAACATAAGAGGAAGGCTCTTTGATGGAGCTTTCATGTGATTTTTTTTCTTTGAACACTTTCGTTAAAAATTGGTCTCATCTCATTTTAAATCATTAAAGGTTCAGTAACGAATACATGCAAAAAAAGGTTTGAAATACTTTATGGGGTTTCACATCTACTTACCTATGAATTGTTTTTCTTCATTCTAATTTCAATTGCCCTAACTAGGACAAGCTGTCACCGTACGCAGGCGATCGTCAGCCGAAAGATGAAAAAAAGGACAATAAACTGGAGTACACAAGAGTAAAGATTTGGTGTCAAATTCGGAATATAATTAAAATTATTATGGAGACAGTGGTGAGTGTACAAAGAGAGAGGAACGAAGAGATGGGCGGAGAGAGTGGGAGGAAGCACTACAGGAAGTGTAGGAAGTTTATGAAATTCCTTTTCAACAACTTAAAATTAGACCTACTTCTATTAGAAATGTAGTTTTATATATATATATATATATATATATATATATATATATATATATATATGCTGTTCGTTCGTCTCGCTAAAACTCGAGAAGGGTTGAACCGATTTGGCTAATTTTAGTTTTGAAATTTTCGTGAAAGTTAAGGGAAGGTTTAAACGGTGATGAGATATGGAAAAATTGTCCGGTAAAGAGGAAAACCGGAAAAACGTGAAACAACTTTTTCCAGTGAGCTGTCAATACTGTTCGTCCAACTGCGATAAAATTTTGTACATTTCATGTTAAAAGTAAGAGGAGTGTTCGCATCAAATAAAAATTTGGAAAAGTCGCCCAGAGTAGGAAAATGTAGGAAAAACCAAAAGCGATTTTTTTCTATGAATAAAATGTTCCTATGTTTGTTAAGCTTATAGGACTTAACTACGGGGTCATCATCCCTAAACTTACAGTCTACTTACAAACTACCTAATACTAAAGACAACACTAACATCCATGCCAGAGTGAGGATTCGAACCAACGGCGCGGGAAGCCACGCTCCAGACCACTCGCCTACGAGTAAAAATCAACTGCTACATGGTTGTAAATCACTTGAGTACGGCTTGACAGGACAAGGTTTGTTACCAGAAAATTTGAGAATGAAAGTGCGTTTTTTCGATGATTTTTTTTTTTGGATTGAACAGCACTATAACTAACTATTAGTATGACGGAGAGGGGTAATTCTTATTTTGTTTTGTTCATTATGGAGGGACAGTTCAAAAGGAAAGCCGCAAAATTTGAACCAAGTTCATTTTTCAGTGTGTTTCTAAATGTACTTAACATTATAAGTTGATAACCATTCATCCGACTGGATCAAGTTTTGATCATTTACCGTTCAACGAAAGATGAACGTTCTTATGAACTAAAAATTTTGGGAAAGTTACCCGGAAAATTTGAAAATTCGCGAGAAACTGAAAGAGCTTTTTTCAATTGGATATCAGTATCATTCGTCTGATTGCCATAAAAATTTGCGTATTCGACGTTCAAAGCTAGAATAACGTTCTTACAAAATAAAAATTTGAAAAGTTTCCCGGAAAATTGGAAAATTCAGAAAAAAATAGAAATATTCTATGAAATAACAAAACCATTTATCTGATTGCGATAAAATTTTGCACGTTTGACGTTCAAGGCAAGAGTATATGCATATTAGTAATTGCGGAGCATTGCCGGGATGACTAGTTTGTAATAAGAGCAGCTGGGATCAGGTATTTTATAAATATAGGTAAACACTACGCACGATTGCTGGACTACAATCGCCAGTATGAATATTTTTTATGCAACCACTGGAACAAAATTTTAATTGGAATAATCAAGATAAATTTTACACAAAATAAATTCGCAGTAAGGAGACTAAAGAACAGTTTGTCGTATGAAGTAGCTTCATACAGGGTGTTACAAAAAGGTACGGCCAAACTTTCAGGAAATATTCCTCACACACAAAGAAAGAAAATATGTGGAAATGTGTCCGAAAATGGTTAATTTTCTTGTTAGAGCTCATTTTCTATTTCCGGGTGAGGCTTCATTCCAACTTGAGCAAATTGTAGATTTTCACAACCAACATGTGTGGACTGACGAGAATTCGCGCGCAATTGTGCAACCACGTCATCAAAACAGATTTTCTGTGAACGTTTGGGCAGGAATTGTTGGTGATGTCTTGATTGCGCCTCATGTTCTTCCACCTACGCTCACTGGAGCACGTTATCATGATTTCATACGGGATACTCTACCTGTGCTGCTAGAACATGTGCCTTTACAAATACGACACAGCATGTGGTTCATGCACGATGGAGCTCCTGCACATTTCAGTCGACGTGTTCGTACGCTTCTCAACAACAGATTCGGTGACCGATGGATTGGTAGAGGCAGACCAATTCCATGGCCTCCACGCTCTCCTGACCTCAACCCTTTTGACTTTCACTTATGGGAGCATTTGTAAGCTCTTGTCTACCCAACCCCGGTATGAAATATCGAGACTCTTTGTGCTCGTGTTGTGGACGGCTGTGATACAATACGCCATTTTCCAGGGCTGCATCAGCGTATCAGGGATTCCTTGCGACGGAGGGTGGATGAATGTATCCTCGCTAACGGAGGACATTTTGAACATTTCCCGTAACAAAGAGTTTGAAGTCTCGCTGGTACGTTCTGTTGCTGTGTGTTTCCATTCCATGATTAATGTGATTTGAAGAGAAGTAATAAAATGAGCTCTGTCATTGAAGTTAACCTTTTTTCGGCCACATGTTCACATAACATATTTCCTTTCTTTGTGTGTGAGGAATGTTTCCTGAAAGTTCGACCGTAGTTTTTTCTAACACTCTGTATAAGCAAAGGCGCCTTATTAACAATATTCACCATAGTATAAGCAGTATTCGGTGTCTGAGGGTAAACATCAATGTACGGTAGGGTAAGGTGGTACAAATTCGATATAGGTACAATTCCGATAAACATAATGTTTCGTGCCATTTGTCAGTCTCGTAGTGTTGGTAGCACTTGCCTTTGTGTGGCGTCGAAGTGTATCAGGTTTCTACAGCTCCTCCTGTCTTTTTCCAAGAATACACCACTTTGTACTACGGAGATATAAATTTTTTCTTGTTAAGAGGTAAGTGAAGCTACTTAATCTAACGCACTCTTATAAATTTTCTAGTTTCCACGCGCTTACAAATTCTTTATTAGTGAGGTTAGAAACTTGTTTTCCATTCGGACGTGTTCTGAGACACCTACAGATAACGCCTCTGTGACATGTGCTGCCATTTCTTGGCAGAATACACTACTATTTACTCGTGAATTCACTCACGCCAGTAGTACATTTTCGATCAGAAAAATGGTACAATTTCGATCAATGCAGTTTTTCAGTTTAGTCCGTCACGATTGGTTGCCATAGACATATTATACACAATTATTGCAAATAAATTCTGTATAATTAAAGATTTTCCTACATGATTTTCAAAGCCACCTCTTATTTTCTAGATGCCACGAAAACGAGCAGAAAAGAAAATGGTAAAGTGCAAATTAAAAAGAAAATGGAAGCTAGTCTTATAGAAAACAGAATTGGTCATCTAACGGTACTCAGTTCTGAAATAGAAGATGCTTTGCTCCAGAGAGTTTTATTTCTAGACCAGCGCGGATTGGGTCTGTCGCCACTCCAGTTAAGAAAAGCTGCATTCAATCTCCACCAGTCAAGCTACTAACAGCATTATGGGAGAAGAACCCTCATCGTCAAATGATGTAACTGAAGAAAACGGCAAATCCGTAACGCCAGGGTCCAGTACAATTTCTCAGCACGATGCTGTCAAGGACATTTTGCCAAGTCCAGAGAAAAAAATTATCGTCTCGGAAGAGGAAAACACAGAAATCAGCTAGACTCACTTCACATGAAAATCTGGATAACCTCCGCAGTAAGAGGAAACTTTTTCAACGGGGCACAAGGAAAACAATGAACAAATGCAACAAGAACAATAAACGGAAATGTACGCCTGTGAGTAGTGATGAAAGAAGTTTACCAAGCTTCAATTCGCCTGCAAACAACGAAAATAATTATGGATTTTGTTTATTGAATTATTATAGTGCAGAATTAGTAGCTAAGGGTGACTGGATTCGCTGCCAAAAATGCAATGTTTTGTACCGCGAAGTATGCGTTGGTGCCCGAGGGAAAATGTGCGTTATATGTGGAAGATGCAAGTGATCAAATTTGTACCTGGAAGTGATCACAATTGTACCTAGTGTGGTACATTTTCGATCGATTCTTCTCAATTCTGTAACCTGTTTTTGTGTTTATACCAACTTTTGTAACTGTATAATATTTGTGTTACATATTCATTAAAAATCCAAGAACAAATGCCATAGTTAAAATTATTTCTTTTCTCAATATATTTCCAGTTACAATAACAAGTGTTCGAAATGATCGCAATTGTACCACCTTACCCTATGCAAAAAGTAATTAGTTCTAACAAAGTTTGATGCACTGTCTGTCAGCTTCTGAGTTCATAAACGGGCCAGAGGTGGTGATACGGCAGGTGACGGCTTCCATCAGGCGGTCGCCACAACCCGGTTGACAGGTGAGCCGCCTCGCGCAATTAGCGGGGCGATATTCCGTCAAAACACGGGCGACGTGCCCGCGCACCCCTCAGCCAGATGGCCGCCCACGCAAACAGGATTATCTGCCCGAGCACGACGGCGGCGCAGGATGTACAGTACAGTGACCTGGTGCCACTCCGTAGAGGGTGCATCCTACCTGCGGCACTGGTACAAAGTATACTGGGTGAGGCACCCAACAATGGCCATCTGTAAGTAATGCCGAACGAGTTTATTTCAAAGTTCCTTTTTCACCTAATTACAGTGAAAAAAAACTGTCAATTACCAGATTTACCCTTACACACAGGGTGAGTTCATATGTTCATATGTTTGTATAGTCTATGGGACTTAACTACGGGGTCATCAGTCCCTAAACTTACAAACTACTTATGAACTAACTAGACTAAGGACGCCACAAATATCCATGCCCGAGGGGGGATTCGAACCTCCGACCGTAGTGGCCGTGCAGACCGTAACTGAAGCGCCTCAGTCCCCTCGGCCACCGCGGCCGGCAGGGTGAGTCATAAATGAGGAAAAATATTTCGTGCAAACTGTCGCACACTGTGCTACAAATATAACTTCCTTTTCTGCATGTTCCTATGTCAATAAATGACAATGCAATTGAATGGCAAAAATCTGGAAATATGATGTGGAGTTTTTGGTGTTAAGGCTAGTCGTCGCAGGCCGCGGTGGTCGAGGGGACTGAGGCGCTTCAGCCGCGGTCTGCACGGCCACTACGGTCGGGGGTTCAAATCCCCCCTCGGGCATGGATATTTGTGCCGTCTGTAGTCTTCGCTAGTTCATAAGTTGTTTGTAAGTTTAGGGACTGATGGCCCCGTAGTTCAAATTTCTGTAGAACTTATGGGACTTAACTACGGGGTCATCAGTCCCTAAGCTTACAAACTACTTATGAACTAGCTAAGACTAACGACGACAAAAAATGTTCAAATGTTTGTAAATCTATCGGACCAAACTGCGTGGTCATCAGTCCGTAGCTTGCAAACTACCTAAACCGAGGTAAACTAACCTAAGGACAACACACACCCATGCCCCAGGGAGGACTCGAACCTCCACGGCGAGCAACCGCGCGCTCCGTAGCGAGACGCTTTAGACCGCTCGGCTACCCCACCGCGGCTAACGACGACACAAATATCCATGCCCGAAGGGGGATTCGAACCCCCGACCGTAGTGGCCGTGCAGACCGTGACTGGAGCGCCTCAGTCCCCTCGGCCACCGCGGCCGGCGCCCCGTAGTCAAGTCCCATAGGCTCTACAAACATTTGAACATTTTTGGCTAGTCTTTACGACGACACCAGGTTGCGACACTCGTTGCGTGAAATGAATTGCCCGCAACTGGTTTCGTGAATGTCTGTAGACACGTCACCGAAACTATACCCTTCAGTTTCGTTGTTTTGGAGTGCCGCAGTCGTCGTAAAATGAAAGTTTTGGCAGCTATAAGAGTTGCAGCGGAGCCATTACTGCTCTGTGTGAAGTCACTTCATAAGACTAAACATAAAAACGCTAAGAAACGTATTTCAGTTGTTAAATGGAAGACATCAGTTCGGTTGATCTCCGGGCTTGCTGAAAGAGATTGCGGTTGAAGACCCTACAAATTATTTTAACTATCTTAAAATGTCAACAGAGCATTTTACGTTTTTTTCAAATACAGTAATTCAATAAGGAAACAAGATACAATTATGCGTATAGCATTGTCACCAATATGAAATTAAAAATACATTACGTTTCTCGTCAAGTGGGGATTCATATTCGTCTCTACAGACCCTGCATCGTGTTCCGAAATCTACAATTGCTTAGCCAGGAAAAAGTGAACAATATGTCTCGTTTTAAATAAATATTTACAAAGAATTGTAAATGTAGAAGCTGTCACGTTTTAAACAAATACAGTTAAATAAAAGAAATCAGCTTAACAGATTTGTGTAGCCTTTTCTTCTGTGTGCAATTTTCCTTAAAAAAGTCTGCAAGTTCAAACCACGTGATGTTGGTCTTGTTATCTTTCGCTGATCAACATCCAGATGTTTTACTAGATTGCATTTTGCACAGTTCCTTTGTACAGGTATTTTGAATTGAATGTATTTTAGCCCGCCAATTAGCTACAGCTCACCCATCACCATTTAAGTCACGAATGATTGCTTCAAGAGCACCAACACGCCGCTACTTATTCCAGAAAGCTTTTAAAAGCTCATAAACACCTATCCATCACATATGTCCAAATACCGAACAATTTCTTCCGTTCCCCACTTCATTTTGTAATTTGGTTATCACCTAACCTAGAAGCACGCGCAAACAGTTTCGCCAAAGTTGGGAGGAGCATGCGCACTGGCCAGAAGTGCAGTTTCATGAAACGTAGTGTCGTCGTGTAAACTAGCCTTTACTGTGCGCTGATATTGGCCAAGGGGACAGATAGGCAACATGGCACAACATGCGAGTGTTGTAGGTAGCCTAGCCGTTCAAGAGAAGGCGAGGCATGCGGCGTCAAGCGAAGGTCTGCGTGACAAGATAGGCAACATGGCACAACATGCGAGTGTTGTAGGTAGCCTAGCCGTTCAAGAGAAGGCGAGGCATGCGGCGTCAAGCGAAGGTCTGCGTGACACTGCGAATAATGACAGCGCTCACATCTATATCGTACCGTTTTCACTAGGCAGTAGTTAGCATAGGGAAAGGAACTTGTGTCCTTTTGCCGATCTGTCCCCTTGGTCAATGTCGGCGCACAGTAACGCCACAGTCTAACATACCAGTCACGACACTCGAGCGAAGTATTGTTGCCTACCGCGACAGCAGTGCACCAAGCGGCCAGCAGGGGACACTACTGAGTTGGCGGTATTTCGTGCGTTGTACGTCGGATTACTCGTAGCTTATATTCGTTTTCGTGTTGCTTTGCGAAACGGGGAACGCTTGTAGCGCAATAAAATGTAGCAACAGCCAGAAAAAAATTCTTCATTTTTCTGTTTTCAAATTTCCTAAGGACACTGAGAGGTACGTAACAGTCATTCTCCTGAAAAGTTTCCTTTACGATTCACCTAAAAATTGCATATATATATATATATATATATATATATATATATATATAATGGTGATTTTTTTGACCTTTCTAGAAGTAGAAAATGGCTCATAGTGTATATAGGCAACTATGCGATGCAGTCTGAATGTCCAAAGATACAAAAAAATGTATGATAGACCTAAGATATAAAGTAACATTATGAAGATTATGCTACAAAACTCTGAAAACATTTTAGTAAAAAATTGAAAGTTCGAAAAATAAGATGTAAAAGTTCTAGGGAAATAAGCAAATACCCGATATTAGTAGAAAATATTACCACCAAACTCTTATCTGGGCGACAGTGGTGATACTCGTCCTTATTGTCGGAAATATGCACGTAAACCTAGGAAGGACGATTCCTAAACTTTCAACTATAAACATGTTTTCTACGTATTTAAAATGGTAGTTGGAAGCAACTCTTCCGACATAGAACAATAAGAAAGACGAAAGTCGTAGTTTTGCTTATAGTTATACTAAAAACTAATACAGAAAAGGAAATTAAGAGAAATTTTATGCGTGTCGTACGCATTTACTTTGGAGCTACACGGTACGCTTCTTAGGCCTACATTACTCCCGTTTCAATGGGGAAAGCTGCAAAAATATTCGGAGGCACGTGTTTCCGCGTTATTAGGTTCTAGCTTTCATCGTTTCATTCATCTGTTTTATTTCCGCTACTGTTTATTTATTTATCATCCGTTTCGTCAGATATTAGACAAACCTTTGTATCTAAAATAAAATAGTCGTATCGTGAATTACGTAGAAAAGGTTGTGAGAATGAAGTGTTATCCATACGATATATATGACGTTAACAAGCGGCTCCCTTGCTCACCGCTTGGAACGCTAGCGTCGTCTTGGCTGTCGGGCGGTAACAGATTTTACACCAGTGAGTGTCGCGACTGTTGTGTTAGACTGTGGTAACACCCAAAAGTCCACTTAATTTTTCCATATTTTTACCATTCATCTGCATTGAATTTACTGACATAGGAACATGCGGAAAACGAATTTATAATTGTAGCTCAGTGTGTTACAATTTGCACGTAATATTGGTTCTCATTTATGACTCACCCTGTCCATATGCGAATGAAATTTCCCCAGACTAATTGTTGTGTGTTTTTCTTTTGAAGATCGTGTGATTGAAGCAGCGTACTTTCAGAAGCAGAATGGTCTGGTATTAATGTAGGCAACAAGCCGAGATGGTATTTGTGTACGGCCGAGAGGAAGCATGGCTGTACTAAAACAAGTGCCCTCACAGACGCCAAACACATCACGCAACCTTTAAAGACATTTTTGGGTGTCTTTGTGATCATGGGTCCTTTCAGACAGCTGAACGTGCTGGCAGGAGAGGGATGGCGTGTATATATGGAGGAACAGCTTCTACAGGACTTCGGATCCTAATACAAGCTCCACGCAACAGACCCGCCAACATGGTGTAAGCCAAACTACGATAATGTGTATCCCACATGACTACCGCTATTATTCCTACCATCTGCAAGGACTATCAGTGGTGAATTGCCCCCTACGGTAAGGATTCTTGTCAATGGTTTTTGCATCAGGCCATCAGAGTTATGGGATTTCTGTCGTCAGTCCACTTTACTGACGAAACAACCACTACCAGAAATGGCATGGTCAGTCTGCATAATCGTCATCTGTGGGCAACAGAAAATCCCTGGGGAGTGGTTTGAAGCGTCTCACTATCATCGGTTGAGGATAAATATTTGGACAGGGATTCTTGGCGACCACAGCAGAGGAACATACCTGGACTTCCCGCAGAATACTTTGCGTGGTTTACTTGAGAATGTGCCTTTGGCAGTAAGACGAGTTATGTTGCTCCTGCATGATAAAGCACTACCCCACTTTGAAACTCGCCCGCTGTTCTTTAGACTGTTCTGTTAACTAGCCATGTTTGTGAAGTTAATAATTGACTGCTCGCTAACAAAATCTAATTACGGATATATTCACACAGCGGCGGAAGTATACAGTTCCCTTATGCAAAACTCTGATTCTATAAGTTAAGCAAACAGTTCTACCTTTACTGTAATCTTTAGAGGAGACTGCACACAATTAAATAATGATCCGCAGTCATGGATCTAAATATAAAATAAATGTTTGCAACGGAAACGCAAATATTCTCTACTCCAGAAGGAAGAAGAGACACAAGATACATGAACAAATTACCCCACATTAATCCAAAATAAATGATTAGGGGAGAATTTAAATTAGCACAAAAGGATTATAGTTTAACTAATTAATTTATTGTTCAAAACAAGAACAACAAGGGGGAAGACCATTTTTTTACTAACAATAAAAACGACACCTTACAAGATATTCAAAATATCCATAATTACATGGCCCTAAAATTGCCCACCTGCAAAGTTGAGTACAGGTTAATTACGATCATGTTTCATAGGGGAGAACGGAGGAATTGCAGCACATTCACACACAGATTCATATACCAAGCCATGCAGGTACTTACCAAGCACCCGACACCAATATACCAACCATTCTTTATGATCAGAGGAATGATATCTATTAGATAAGCATGGTTACAGATTGCTACAGCACAATACAGAGTTCAGTCACAAAAATTCAGATAAGTGAAATAATTCTATTTCATGAAAATTAAAAACACGATATACGTCGTGCAACGGTTCTTTCTACACAGAGGAAAAGGATCTATTTAATGGTAATAACCACGACAGGAAACACGCTAATCGGCGCACACGTGGGCCAACAATTACACAAATTACATGTTGGAATGGATAATTTTCGGGGAATATTATCATGCTACACTCACTAGGAAACACCTTAGCACATTAGCTATACAAGTATTAACCACTCATGTGCACTGAATGATGGAAAAGCTGAAGGCTTAGTCTCATATCGTCCACGTGTTCTGTCGACAAAGTACGGACAGTATAGGCACCGCGAATCCTCGATAATATTACAATTCAGCTACGATAAGAATGCGAAAGACATTGAACATATTTAAACAAGTGAAGAAGTGATTTAAAAGTTATAAAGGGCAAGAACTATGCTAACGAAACACCATCAGAGCCTCGGAATCAGATTCCAGCAAAAATCGCATAAAATTAGCAATCCTGTAGGAAATTAAGCAAAATCTCACTAGTACATATAGTGTAGCTGCTACTCCCAGAATTTAACTCGCGAAAAGGCATAAGTACGATTATGGAGCCTGAACAAAGTCGAGCCATGAGGCCACAGCAGACCAAATCCAGAGGTACTTACCCTACCAGGAACCAAGAAGCGAATGAATAGCTCTCTTTACCACTGCCTTGCTGTTACCGAGGAGGGGTAGTGGAGGGGAGACCAGAGAGCATCACTGTTCGTCAGGCAGGTAACCTGATCAACCCCCAGCCAAGGAGGTTAAGAGCAAGCTACATTAGGAATCTTTACTAAGACTGGGTTCTGCTCAGCATTTGGCAAACCTACTTCTCGCCCAGCCGGCCGCGGTGGCCAAGGGGACTGAGGCGCTCCAGTCATGGTCTGCATGGCCACTACGGTCAGGGGTTCGAATCCCCCCTCGGGCATGGACATTTGTGTCGTCCTTAGTATTAGCTAGTTGATAGGTAATTTGTAAGTTTAGGGACTGATGACCCCGTAGTTAAGTCCCATAGACACTACAAACATTTGAACATTTTTCTCGCCCAGAGACATTGAACACCCAGAGTTTGAAAGAAGCGACGACACAAAACAGACGAGGCGCGCCTAGCACTTCCTAAACTCTCTTACATACAAAGTATCATTCATTCTGTGGAAACCAGGGCCAGTGGGAGCACATCACAGTACACACTAATAGATATTTGGGGCCTCATGTACAGCATAGACACTTAGAATTTTACATACAGATAGAACTAAATCAATATATATAGCCTGGTATCTCGCATATTGCGAGTGGAGTGTCTTGCTACACTCAAAAAGAAATGTCTGAAGCTCGTCAACATTTGTTCATGGGGAGTCAATTAAATGGAACACGTTATGTGAACGTGTTTCAACTTCCAAATTACAGTTCGACAGTACCTCTACATTATCTTCATAATCTTCATTATCTTCATAATGTGGGATTGAAAGTGGTTAAGAGCATTCAAACAAAAATAATAAACAAAATCAAAAGGAGTCGGAAATTAGGGTGTGACATGCTCCTGTGCTCTTACACACCAGCAGCTACTATAAAGGATGTCCCATTTATCTTGTCCATCCAGAATATCTCTGGAACAATAACAGCTGTTGTAAAACTTCACCAGTATCAATGTAAGACAGGGCTCATGAATGTAAACATTTTGAAACGAAAGCATATGTATTTTTAACACAAACTTAAGTGTTTTAAATGGACACCCTATATTGCATCATCAGCAATATCTAGCATGACAAATCACAGAAAAAAATGTTAATTGCATCGGAATACGCCAATCACATCCAGAGACATAGCGAAGAAGTTGACGCTTGAAATACGCGAAACGTGGCTAGCTCACGTCCTGAGACTCAGGCAAGAACCGCATGTCACTCAGGACGTGTGCTAGCCGCGCGTTTCGCGTACTTCAAGCGTGAACGTTGCTTCGCTATGTCTCGGGATGTAACTGGCGTATTACGATTCAATTAATGCAATTGTTTATGCGATTTTCCATGCTATAGATTGCTGATAAAATAATACAGGGTTTCCATTTAAAAACACATAAGTTTGTGTTAAGTAACACAAATCCTTTCGTTCTAAAATCTTTCAAACTATTTATATTCATGAGTCCCCTACACTCATATTAGTGAAAATCGTTTTACAGCAGCTGTTGTTCTTCCAGAGATATTTTGGGTCGTCAGGATAAATGGGAGCCGGCCTTGGTGGCCGAGGGGATTGAGGCGCTCCAGTCACGGTCTGCACGACCACTACGGTCGGGGGTTCGAATCCCCCCTCGGGCATGGATATTTGTGCCGTCCTAGTTCGTAAGTAGTTCATAAGTAGTTTGTAAGTTTAGGGACTGATGACCCCGTAGTTACGTCCCTTAAGCCTTACAAACATTTGAACATTTTGGATAAATGGGACACCCTGTATATGATTTGTTGAATGGAGTAAAGTGCCTAAATAAATTAGTGAAATAAAACTCAAAAATACATGAAAGTGAATAATACGTGAAGTAAAAGTGAGAACGTAGTTCATTTCAGTTAGGCACGGCCGAGTAAAGCAGCACGCTTACGCTTCATTCCGAAAGTGCAGCGACCAGCTAACGCTGCGGATTCAGCACGGCGTTGTTCCGCCTAGTATTCACAATACGTGTGGCAAGGAGTCCTTCGCTCTCTCCAAGAGCGGAAGCCGTTGAGTCAGCGAACAGGCCATCGATCGACGAAATCACGTGAAAGCACGGACTGCAAAACGTGAGTGTCGCGAACTTCTAGAAGCAATATGATCACAAGCCAATAACCTGGTGTATTGACCTACGGAGCAACGTGACGTTTGACCTTTCTAGAAACTGTACAACGTGACAGGAGAACACAACAACCCCGAAGATCGTTCACCTCCAGCCAGGTCCATCAAATAAATACCACACCAAGAAGACGCCGAGAGAAAGTTTGAGACAGATGAAGTAGTATCGTCAGATTGGCAATAGCGGCGTTAGTAGCAGCAGCAGCAATGGCAGAAGTGGAGTTTAGTCATGATCAGCCACCAGCATGACTGTTAGAGTTGAAGATGGAAGAAAGAAGACGGAAGAAACTGGGCGCCAGTCACAGCATCCGGAAGATCATCAATAACAGAGGTACTCGCCCATTATGACTGGCCAGAAAGATAGGATGCAGTCTGGCCGTGATAGTCACCTGTGATGTCCGTCGTAGGTTCTGCCAGTAGAAGACGTGCAATCTGAAGACCGCCGGTTCGACTCCAGGTAAAGAGCGATAAACCTCCATGCCTCATCACTACTTCTGGTCGTAGCACAACACAACACTTTTAGAAGATGGGAAAATCACACTGCACCGCCAGAAGGTAATCCCGCAGAATTTAATGCCTTTTAACGCACAGTGCTTCTACAACGGTAAACGCAGTTAGGCTGGCCAGCGAGCAGCGAGGAGGAAATAGCCGAGCCAGAAGGAGATACGCCGCCAGTGTAACCGGAGACGGCTGACGCTTCGGAACGCATCTTCGCCAGCGCACGCCTCAAGCCAGCGATATTCGCCGAGCAACTAGTTCACAGTAAGAATAATGTATGGTTTGTTTAATAAATGTACTGTTTCACTTACGCCTCATACCAGAGCCAAGGAAAAGATCCCACATCCCACATGATTGAAGATTCCTGGTAAATGCTATCCTGACAATAAAATGTTAATTTGTAGTTAAAAGTTGCCATCCTGACAATAGGCCAATGCAATGACGGTTGTTGTTAAGAGTTAAATATTTAGCAAAATGGTAAGGTTACATTATTAAATGACAAAACCACTCTCCATTTGACAAAACAATGCTTCTTCAGTTGATGTCACAAGTGCCCCCCGCCCCCCCCCCTGCCCCCCCCCCCCCCACACACACAACCTGTTACAGATTCAGCTAAGCTGTTCACCTCAAATATTTCCGAAACCGTTTAAGATATCGTAAGTCTGCTTTTACCCAGATGAATGGTAAGAAAGTCCTCACTAAACGACGTATAGTCTCTTGCCATAGATGTATTACTTACATACATATCGAGATCAATAGTTTTTTTTTCTTTTTTCTTTCAAATAAAACTCCAGCAATTTCTGCTGCTAGTATCGTAGATTTCAAAGATAGTAATTGAACTGTGTTTCAATTGAATCTAAAAAGTAGTTTTGCAGAAGTTACAATATTCAGAACCAAGCATTTATCCGTTTAGAACAGTAAACCAATTGTTGTCGTATGCGGAAATCCGTGGTTTCATACCCAAATAAGGAATGAATCACGTGGGATGAAGAGGAAACAGCCGAAAAAATGGTTAGAGATGATAAGGAGCTTGTATTCTGTCTAGTTTGCTTACGACGAGTCCTGTATAGTTTGAAAAAAAATTACTAACCAAGAGAAACTAGGTATTATACTTCTCTTTCCTGGTCACTCATTTCCTCATTTGGGTAGACGATAACGGACTTAACGCATTAGAGAGCAATTGGTTTCATGTTCCAAACAGACAAATCCTTGGCTCTAACGTTGCAGTTTCTCCGAAACTACTTGTCGGATTTAATTGTGTAAAACTCTTTGAGATCCACGATGCTAGCCGCAGAAATTACTATAGTTCCATTTGAAAAAAAAACGAAACTGATATCGATATCTATGTAATTGATATAACGAATTACTACTAATAGACTTCACGTCTTTCAGTGGTGACTTTCTTTCAATTCATCTGGGTGATAACAGAATTACGCTGTCATACCCGCTTCTAGAAATATTGAGATGAACAACTTACTTGCACTGAACTTTAATAAATCTGACAAAGTGTCCTATGAATATTTGTCCAAATATGGACGGTGTGCGTGCAACAACAAACAGACCCGGAGAAAAGTAACGACTGCTCCTCTCTAGGGCATAGGTGTGTGTGTTCCTCTTAAGGTAGGTCTACGAACCGATGACGTCAGCAGTTTGATACCATATGTAGAAAGGAAAAGCAGTAAATAATCTGAAAAATGCTCCACAAGAAATGGAAAATGTGTTCGTCTTTAAAACAAACTCTGACAGAAAAGTGGAGGAAAGTCGTCCTAAGTCCTTACACCTTCCTCACCATAATGTTTGGGATTGCGAACATATTGGCGCATTTATGTGCTGAAACAAATAGCAGAATGTGGCGGTGGAAATAGGAGTGAGAATGGGAGGGAATACACAACCATCGTTATAGAAAAAAAGATAGTAAGAAATATATATGGATAGAAATACAACTTGTGGGATCAAAATAGAGACGAAAGAGTGAGAAAGAGAGATGGGACACATGAAAAGTAATTACATGTGGCATGTGATACAGAGACCAGAAAAAACGTAATAATTTCAATAAATAAATTGCTCCCCAACACAGATGATACATATTTTGAACACGTGTTACATTTCTAAACTAAGAATATTTGCAAGTACTTACTTAACATCTATACTATTACAAAACATATATAGAACGAGGTACAGAGGTCAGAGTCAGTGATAGAACAGACCATGTACAAACGGGTAGAAAAATGCTATTGTCCGAACACACAAAAGAGAAATGTTTCTATTTAAGAGACTCTGACACTCTGATATATATATATATATATATATATATATATATATATATATATATATATATATATTGGCATGCGAAAGTGTTCGCGCTTTCTTGTTCTGAAAGAGAGGAGTAAACATTGACTGCGGAAGAGAGATGAAACAGTGTCAGTGGGAGAGAAAGCACACAGTCATTGTGGGAGGCAGGTAGTGGCAGCAATTTAGAGACATAGTTCGAGATAATAGTAGTGGGAGAAAAAGAGAGATAGAGAGAGAGAGGATATGGTGGATTGAAAAGAGAAAATTTACTAGACTGCAGGGTGATATTAATGACATTTTTTATTTCTGTGATAGGAAAAGAAAGCTGAGTACTGTATGTTTATTGAATTCATTATTTTTAACTACGCGTCAAATGTTTTTAAGTATCAGTGATAATGAAAGAAAGTTACAATGCAGCATATTTGAGTGCACTTTATGTAAAAGATTACGTTGCTAAGTACCTCGTAAAATATACATTGAGTAAAATATTAATATACGTTATTACATTTTAAGAAAAGCAAATTTGAAAATGTAGTAAACAGCAATGCATAATCCAGGAATAGCAAAGTCTTGGCTTCCAGTAGTTGGTATTTCTCAACATGTGTTTTGGTATGCCAGTAGCAATTCATGAAACTAAATTTAGTAAAGAAGAAATGTCGCGATATTGCAGTGTGATCTGGATCAACGTTAACACGGACGCGCCTTATAATCAAAACGACAGTGCTTTTGTGATTAGTGACGTTTTTGGTGAAAATAACTTGATCGTATAGTATTTTCTTTTAATATTAGATTCCTATGTTGTACACAGAGTTAGACTGATCCGCTCGGTTTGCTGATAGTTGTAAGATGCTCGGTTCCTCTACATGCGGAGGGGAGCCAGTCACCAACCGAATTCTCATGGCGGATTCAGACGAAAGTTTCTGAACCAGCCCGCTTTGGATTACCAAAAACACCGAGGTAAATGATTTGTAAAGTGTGGAAGGCGATGAGGTTGTGGACGGATGGCTACAGTGACATGAGAAACGACATCCGGCTTCCAAATGCCACTAAAACTGATAAACACGATGTGCAAGATTAGAAGGCCGATCCCGTGAAAATCTAGAAATTTCAAAAGGAAAAGGAAGATGGTTGTGCCTAAATGCTTCATACATCCTGTAGGTTGTAACAATACGTAAGAAGGGGAAATTCTTACTGAACTACTCGATACCATATTTAAAATCCGTTATAAACGTAAGATGCTCTCTACAAACAAATGCTTACAAAAGTGAATACAATTCCACCACTTACCAAAACGACTATGAGAATATTATTTCATTTCAGAATAGTTTTTTTAAAATTCACAAACATATTTAAAGTAAGTGTTTATTATATTAATGACATATTTAAGAACTCTCAGTATTCATGTAAGATAGAAGCAAGTAAAAATTCAAAATGAAAAATACGTCAACACTTACCATCAAAATTGATATTTGGTAAAAACATACTCAACATTATTATTCAGTTGGTCAATTTTGAGACACTGTTTCACAATGTAACTGTAATCGATGTAGTTGTTGTAACAATTTATAAAATCCCATAAACATATTACACACACACACACACACACACACACACACACACACACACACACACACACAAGAAAAAAGAAAAAAAAAAAAAAAAAAAAAAAAAAAAAAAACACTACAAGATTTGGTTTCTCTAACATCAATTACTGTTCAATAAAATATTGTTTTCGATGTAATTACTTCGACTTAACATCAGAGACTGTAATGTTGCGTGTTCTACAAAAGCCAATTTAAGATGCAAAGCGGAGGTTGTTTCTTTCACTTGGACAGGAGTTAATGTACTTCGCGTGTTGTTCCCATGTGTTGTGATATCTTCGTTAGGTAACTTCTTTGTACATGGATGGCAATGCGAAGCCAAGATGGTCACCATGTTTTGTGAAAGAAATGTAACTTGGCTTCATGAAACAAATGTACTAATGAAAATCTGAAACCACATCAGTTTATTTGATTTCATGCAAGCAACCTTAGGGCGATTCGGCATAACTCCAAATACAGACACTACGGTCAAGGGTTCGAAACCCCCTTCGGGCATGGATATTTGTGCCGTCCTTAGTCTTAGTTTGTACGTTTAGGGACTGGTGACACCGTAGTTAAGTCCCATAAGCTGTACAAACATTTGAACATTCCAAATACAGAAATGAAATAAGTAGAAATTGAAGCAGATTCCACCTTCGAAATATTTATTCATACAAAACATGAATTTTGTGTCATAAAGCATATTTGCGGACACTAAATTAGAGTCAGCGTTGTTTCACGATCTTTCGTCCAGCAGCTTCGGCGAACTGAAACACAAAGCGTCTGCTGCTGTAGACCACTGCTGAAAGCTTATATGACAGTAAGAGATGAAAGTGGGGTCGGAACTGAGAAACAGTTCACATGGCTCTATAAAGGAAAGGTCTCTGGGTGGAATGGGATTCCTTCGTTTTATCTAATGGGGTAGTTGGTAGCTTCTCCCCCCCCCCCTCCCACTACTTGCCTGAACGGTTCGCAGGCAAGAGATACGGGCTACCTTCTGAGCTCGTGTATGATGATCTGCGAGACAATGAACATGATTTCTGAAGCACTTTTATTGAACAGACCACTTTGTCTGTCATTGAGTGAAAGCTGTAGATAGAGGACATCCGAGTGATACTTATTTTGCTGAGTTCCAGAAAATATTCATTGCGATTGTATACCGATTGTTGCTAGATAACACACGTCGATCTGGAATATACGATTGGGTTAAGTATCCTATTACATTCGTAACTAGAAAAACTCAGTCCCGTTCTCAATGGAGATGCATCATATAATTACGTAGGCTTCTGCGGCCAGAGTCAGTTCGTTTTGAACATAATATTTACGATGTGGATCATTATTAGTGAGGTTTTTTCTTAAAGAATTCTGGTAGGTAATGGTTGGATTCTAAACCTAGTCCTTTATGGATGTTCCCTTTGTATATCGTGTATATCCTTTGTATATCTTGTATATTTTTGAATCAAAATGACATTCTTCTGTCTGTCGTTTGATGATTTGTACTGCATTTATGCGGGAGATAATTAAATGACCCAACTGATATTCATCTAGTAATGGATTAGGTTAAATCCAACTATGCGTATTCATGGCTCTTTTCTGGAAATATGTCGTTATGAAAAAGATGACATGGTTTTTGAAGATATCAGTGAGTCGCATACCATTCCGGTTGGTCTATGTGCGTCCTGACCATTGTGCTACCCAATATCGATGTTTATTTTCCTCACCAATTCGTGTATTGATATCGCTTGTAAGGATTTTGACATGGTTATTTATGATTTATGGAAATTTTTATCCAGTTGGTTCCAGAATTCTTCCATTTCTTCTACATTTTTTTGTTAGCGATGTCCGTTGGTAGGTGTTAGATGATTCTATGTATATTTATTGTTCTCTTGGAGAGCCGACCAGAGCAAGATTTCAATGTTGTCACTAAATCGAGTACTGGTTTGGTCTTCGGAGACTGGTTTTATGCATCTCTCCAGCCTACTCTATCCTGAGAAAGGCTCTTCATGACCTCATAAGAACGGATTCCCAAAATTTTTTGTGCCTGTTTACTTATTCGTCTCTTGTTCCGCTCACTTGAGGGCCCTACACCGCTTTGGTCCCCTCACTAACATTTTTTTTAGCTAGTCCAATGCTAAATTCGTGATACCTTGATGTCTAAGAATGTTTTCTACAAACTGAATCCTTCTTTTAAACAAGGTATGACAGAAATCCCTCTTCTCATTTCTATTCTGTACCTCCTCATGAGTTACGCCATCTATCCACCAAACTTTCAATATTCCTTTGTTGCATTCCATTTCAAAGGCTTCTATCCTAAGCATTTGCATACTTTTTATCGTCCATATTTCATTACCGCACATGACAACACGCCACTTAATAGCCTTCACAAACTGCAAACTAACACTTAAATTTATATTTGACAGTAACATTTTTTTCTTTTTTAGCAACTCTTTCCTAGCCTTTTCCATTCTTCATTTTATCCCATCTGGAAATCGAGGATCGTACAGCCCAAGTAACAAACCTCATCTGCTTTCTTTATTGTTTTGTTAACTAATCTAATTCTTTAAGCGTCGCCTGATTTTCTTAGAATACATTCCTTTACCATTGTTTTGCTTTTGTTGATGTTCATGTTGCACTCTTCTTTCAAGGCACTGTCCTTTCCGTTCAATTGCTTCCTTTGCTGTTTCTTACATAATTACAATGTCATCGACAAACCGCAGTGTTTTGATTTCTTGTCATCTTGACACCTCTCCTTGCTTTTCTTCACAGCTTGCTCGTTGTACAGATTGAATAACACTGGGTAAAGGCTACAATCCCGCCTATATTATAAATCCAGTTCCAAACTAAGGACGATTTGCCATGACTCGTTTCCAACGTTTCTTATGTATATCGACTGATTACCGAGCAGTCTAGTCCCCTCTAAACTACAACACCAATTTATGTATATCCTGTATCTCTCTCACTCATAATAATATTATGGACAACGTGATTCCTGAAATGCAATAATTTAGGTTTTACATTCTCTGGATTGATGTAGGATGTTTCTTTGCTTTCCCATTTTTAAGAGATAATTTACATTAAATTTCACTAGCCAATTCTTAATTTTGGTTTGTTTTTGGTTTACCAGATTTCTAGGCACTCTTCTACTTTTTCAATCGGACCTGGGACCGGCTATGGAGGAGGTTTCTGAGTCTTTTTTTTACCGTATTTTTTATTGTCACTGTAGCGTTCGTTAGCACTATGTACACCTTGAGGGTTCTGAACGTTAGTTTATTATCGTATTCAGTCTCCCGTTGTTGTTTCTGAGTCAGGAACAAAGGCCTATGACTGTTCTCTTTCAGGCCCCTTAAAGATCGCAACATAACAATTATAACCACATATCTTAATATTTTAAACGATCCGCAATGAAGTGGCTGTTAGTACAATTCGTGGTTCTGGTAGCCAAAAATAGTGGTTTTTGCAGTGTAGAAGTAGTGACTTAGAAAGTCATGCCAAATGCCGGGGATGTACACTATGAAATTCGAAGAAGTAGTAAGCGATAAAATTTAAACGTTTTACTTTTCATCGGTTTGTTGGTGGTTATCAGCGAGAAAAATTTCCTAAAGAGTTAAAATTATATTTAAAGTTTATTGCAAGCCGCTAAGTGCTTTAATTTTCAAATAGTTGATTAATTTCATTGTTTATGACTTGGTGTCGTATAAACTGTGCATCGTTGGTGATTTTTGACACCATAGCAAATTATTCTGACCGTAAAGAATATTTGTACTTAATTTGGTAGAAATTTGTTCAGGGGCAAATGTAGAATATTATCGCATGATGCGGCCGTTTTCCACGAATGCCACTGTATATAACATCATAGCTCCTGACATGAGTCGTAGGTGGTTCTTATGCCGACATCGATTGTTGCCTGATAGTAAGTAATATGTGTACCACGTTTAATTGAAATCGGTCCAGACATACACAGACACGTACAACCAATTTTATAATATACATAGATTTAAAAGAAATGTAATTTGCTGTGTTAATATTTCTTTCTACGCAATTATATTCTTCTAGCATACTTTGGTAACAACCATATACTGTACAAAATGATCAGTGTTCAAGAGTCGAACCCTGAGAAATAAAAGCAATAAGTCTGCACGGAATCACTGATTACGATACATGAAGGTGAATATTTCATCTAATGCCCACAACATGATATATGAGTTACTTGTGCTACAACAGGGTAGGTTTCTTTTTCAGAAGTGAGATACAGATAAGTAGGGGTGTAAGGAAAGAAAGGAGAGGGTTTTGTCAGGTTTTTGTATAGGGAGAAGGTGCAGTCAGTAAGTGATAAAAAAATAATGCTACTATGCAAACAGTAAAATTTACGTAATTCAGGCTTGGTGGATAAACGTATACGATAATTGTAAGAGTTTGGTTCTTTATAGGATAGATGTGGCGGTGGTAACCATCGTTGAACTCAGTTTTGAAAAATCTGTTATCCTTAAAATCCGAAGTAATTACTATAATAAAGTTTGATTGCTTTCCTTATTTTGTAAAATATTTAAGAGGAATTAATTTTTTCTATTGGTTGATTCAATATCGTAACACTGGCCTACAACAGTCTATGATCAAGTATCATAAAATTTAGTAAAATAGTCTCAATCAAATAATTAACACTGTCTCTATTCTATACGTGAACTCTCTCTCTCTCTCTCACTCTCAAAATGATCGTATTGAAATATTTGATATTATGGTCGCTGTTGTCACGTGCAACTTTTGTCACACATACTTTCCATCACGTATCACACTTTTGGAGTATTGTTGATGGTAATAGTTCGTGACTCATTCTGTATACGAATATTTTTGAGCTTGTTCACAGTGAAATATTTTACATACGCAAATTAAACATGACAAGTAATTACAGTAAATACAGAAAATATTCAAAGTACAAAAAATAAATAAAATATACCTAGACAAATGTAGTACATAGATAATAAATAAATGATACGAAGTGGTTATAGTTGCCTTATATACATAGATTACGCATTACAATCATTAATTAAATGACATTCGAAGATCATAATTATTACGTTTACACTACATGCAGATTCAAATGAACAAAAGCTCTCAAAGTGAGGCTCTTACTTACTTGTGATGTAAGGTGATGATGCATGGGAATAAATTGAAATAATAATTAAGACTATCTTTCAGAGAAGAACCTTATCATGTGCTGTACAATTGAATATACAACTTACATACTGACATTGGATTTTCAGAGGTTTATAGTAAGAACTAAAAGACAGCTACATAGCGAATTAGTGCTAAAGAGAAGTGGAGGTTTGTGCCTTTTCAGAAATTCAAAACTTTTATCCCTTATGGACTTGGAAACTATGACTAATGTATAGTGGTTTACAGCAGAAACTGTAACCAATTGCCAAAGGAAATAAGTTGCAATTTGTCCTGGAGACGTCAGTGAAACAGTAATGTGCACCAGTTGAACTTTGTTCACTTCGAATTTTACGATACTTCAGGGACGGTATGCTCTTTAGTTTCTTAGTATCGTGCAGAAACTCTCATAACACTGTCACGTTGGTAGAATGCAAAGTTACGCACAACTGAAGATTCCGAATAAAGTGCTGATGTAAAATTCACAAACGTTTCTCGGTACAAGAAAGAATGCAGAGTCGACCCATTACTGAAACATTCGAAATTCATTGACATAAATCATTCACAGCGTGTTCTCAGCTTCGTCTTCCGATCTGAGAGAGCGACTGCATTAAGCAAGTTAACTTTCTCTGCCGAATAATTTATACCGAGATAGATCGCTACGCCTCGTCTTATTACAGCGACGAGACGGATTCAGACAAATGCTCGCCTGTTGCTTTCACAGGACACAAAGCGCTTCTGAGAGGATTCGCACGAACTAGATGACACAAAATAAGAAAATACGAAGTGACAGCAACAAGTTCCATTTCGCGAAATGAGAACTAAACACGTCGGAATCTCTGGTATTTATACTTTCACTTTTAAACTAGCCTTCAGCTTCAAAGGAGTACGCAAAATAATTTTCACTTAATTTTAGCCTTTCATACAGCCTTAAGCATGTTTTGTTACAAAAAACATAAGCTATAATTCTGTAGAAGACAAATTCATGTAATATTTTGTATCATTTCACTAATCGATATAACAGACTGTAATTAATTTACATATCTTTGCTGTAAACCAAAGACTTTGTTCTATCTTTGGAATGTATCTAACACTCGTAGTTGTTGCGTTTAAAGAGTCGGTGTGTGACCTTCGTGAAGGCGAGTCGATGTCTGATTATGGTAGAGTTGTAGTCGTGAAACTGTGGGGTTAGTCTGTCTGTGTGTTAGACTCCAAGAGTTAAAAAAAAATATCAGAGAGTTTTGAAGAAACGCAGTCAAGTCTGCAGATTGTAATTTTGTATGGAAATTAATCTTTCTCAGATAAGGTAATGTGTACTTTTCTATTGTTATGTCTGCTAGCCTGTATTTGAACTATTGTAGTTGGTGTTTGTCTTTTTGCTAATGAATACTATTTAGTGCAGCTTGCACTTATCATTTAACCCAGAGTCATTTTCCATTTCCTCGTTCCTTTCACCAGTATGAATTGCTATCCGTTCTGATCATTGTTTCTTATGATAGTGTGCATAATTATTGTGTTTGTAAATTTATGTGCTAATTAGAACAGTACAGTGTAGGCATTTTGTCATGATAAATTGGTCTATTAATGAGAGCAGGAAATAGTTTGTTCATAAATGCAGTAAAGTTCATAGTTCATAGATTTTCTCAGTCTTAATGAAAGTTCAGATTATTAAGTCAGTTAAAGTGATTTGTCTGATCAGAAAGAAGTAGATCACGTAAAAAGATGAGAAATATTTGTAGTGAGTTGAAACCATTACCAGATTTGTAGGACACTTTTTTTATTACGTTGACTCAGTATGGTAAGTGTTGTTCGATAGGCACGTTATCAAGTGCAGTGATTTTTGGTATCTAATTAATATCAAATATCTTTGTTTGACATCCTATTTATTCAAGCAACAAAATTATCACTGTAGTAGCAGGTTCCTTTTTCGTTGTCTCTCGCAGTCGAATTGTGCATGTATAGTCTGGTAACTTGGTATATGGTGCACGTTAACAGATCGGAACATTTCAATTGCTCACGTTCTCTCTCACACACGAGACTAATGTGTAGACAACTTACGAGTTTAATTAGTGTTAATTTATTAATCACTGTACATTTTAAAGTGTTATTCGTTGCGCATCAAACTAAACCACATTTACGTAAGATCATTGCATGCCATGTCAGTTGCAATTTATTCTAACAGGTCAAAGGAAGGTACTAAGTCTCATTGCTTAGTCAAATTATTTTGTAAACAAAACCACAACAGAACATTTATTTGGGAATTTTAGCGGGGACGGTCTCTTAACAAAAACAGTGACACGCTCGCCCCACAAACACATACTACTTTTAATTTCAAACAAACACACACTACTTTTAAGCTCTCAGTGATGTGAGGAGTCATTCTAAACGACACGGGGTTTGGATAACTGGGGTAGGTTAGACACAGGCGCGGAAATGACGTCCAAAGGAGAGACTGGACCAAGCCACTGTACAACACGATATATAATATAGTGAGGACAGTTTACAACTCACCGCAAAGACGTGGCGACGAGCTGCGACAGGCACATACAAAAGACACACACATACAACACATTCAGCTATCGCCTTCTTCAGAAAATAGAACACTCACGCAATCACACAGGCACACAGTCGGAGGTGATGGTTGTATGACTGTGTTGTGTGCCTGTGTGATTGCGTGAGTGTTCTATTTTCTGAAGAAGGCGATAGCTGAATGTGTTGTATGTGTGTGTCTTTTGTATGTGCCTGTCGCAGCTCGTCGCCACGTCTTTGCGGTGAGTTGTAAACTGTCCTCGCTATATTATTAATTCCAACCTGGACTTTCATGCGTTAGTCTCAAGTCATAACTTTGAAGCGACCCCACGTAGCAACAAAAAACGAACTTCATATTCTGGTCGCTGTTGACACATGCAACTTTTGTCCCACATACTTTTCATCTCACATCACACTTTTTGATTATTCTTGGTGGCAATAGTTAATGACTCATTCAGTATAAGAATATTCAATATATAGTTAAATGACCACGACGATAAGAGGTGCATATTACGCTGCTTACCAATTGCTGAGTTACTGTGCAAGATAAGATGCTCTAACTACATTTCGATAACGAAGAGATGTAACCAGTATTATAAACTCTTAAATAAATAGAAGCGCGAAAGGATCATTTACCGTCACCGGAGGGGTGGGCGAGTTTGGATCCTTTACTCTTACGGGAAATAGTTTCAAACTACAAGTTTGAGTACTGTGGGCAGGGTAGAGCTGGGAATTAGTATCCGGCGGGAGGCGTGCTTAGGTCTTCCAGGTGCGGTGATCACTGTGCCCCCGGTGGTGTAAAGATCAGGGCAACTGCCTAAAAAGCAGAAGACCCGGGTTTGAATCCTTGCTGGGTACACATTTTCGGCTTCGCCCATTCGAAGTTGAATTCATATATTCTATGATTATGAAAGAATATCAATTGCAGGATCTGTTCTTTCAAAACAGACGCCACATGTATAACGTTATTGGTATGCTGTCTGTTCTTTTTCTGACATGTGCGAGAGAACAAACACCATTAGTTGACAGTAACGTCCGTAAATTTACGAAATCGAAATATTGAAACATTTTGACCGTTTCGGTGGATTGGTTGAAATTCAACAACAAAGTTGAACATTTGTGTCGGATCGGGATTCGAAGCCGGATTTTCCGCTTCTGGCCAGCGGTTGCCTTAATCAATTAGGCCATCCCGGTCCAGCACAAATTTTCAACTTTGTCGTTGAATTTATGTCAACCCCCTGAAACGGTCAAAATGTTTCAATATTTCGATTTCGTAAATTTACGGACGTTACTGTGAACAAATAGTGTATGATCTTTCGGACATGTCAGAAAAATAACAGACACCATATCAATAATTGAAATGGCTGGGGTCGAGAGCATGATAAACTGTGAAGAAGCAGTTGGAATAGAAGAGGAATAAGTAGAAACCCGGGCAACACCGGAAATTACAGCTAGTGAGCTACATGACATACTGTCATTGTAGGTAATGACATAGAGGTAAATTTCACGTAAAATGTATGAATGCTTGAGGTGATATTTCAACTTGCATTTTTCTTATTCCACTATTAGTAGATATATACACTGATAATTTCTCTGTACCATTATTTCCGGAAGGCGGTAGATTATTTCCTACACACTCACACACACACACACACACACACACACACACACACACAAAGCTAAGCGGAAAACATTGTGTTATAGCAATATACAAAAATTTTACAAAAATCTCGGGTGTTTATAACTATGAAAATATTTAGAAATATAAGTGAATATTGTATTAAATGAGGACCTTTCTATACTATGAACTTAAACGTCTATATTTTAATACTAATAGACTCGCCTTTGTACAAAGATAGAAATTATCAATAAATTTATTTAAATTTACAAAAGGTACATCACAATACTAGACTTACGCGTTTTTGTGAAGTTTCAGTGATCCTGATTTGAGTAGAACACCTCTGAGGAATGATATTGAAGTATTTAAGTAAATGATAGTATTTTCACTTCTTATGTAGCCAGGTGCTCATAAATAATAAAAATATTAAGGAATGGACATGTATTTGTCAAAGCACTAGTGATGTTATAGTGTCTCAATATCGACAGAATATATGAAACGAATGCTTAAATTGATGATTCAACGAGTCGTTACACGAACGACCGAGTAGCTCGTCGTAACGAAACGTCTCATTATCTCGTGGTAAACAAGATCGTAGTAGCTGAGTTCCGTTTATGCTAGGTATTAGCCTTTTTTGAGGCTAGTCGTCAAACTCCCGTATTTGTCGACTTCTCCCTGTAGCGTTTTAAAATACTACAGTGACACTGAAGTTACACTTGTCTTCGAATATTTAGCCCCGACGTATAACTTTTACTTTGGGAAAGTCTGTGTTATATCCCTGAATTAGACTGAATCCACTCGGTGTGGCATACTAATTAAAAGTTTCAGCCGCTGTCACAACCTGCACCTGGAATTTTCGGAAGAGCTATCAGGTAAAAAGTAACTTCTACATTTAGCAAGTGACACGTAATTTCAAATCTATTGCAAAACTTTTAATTTGGGACTGAATGTTGTAGACACATCATAGGGCAACTCGTGTAGGTCCCTACTAGCAGTATTAAATGTGAGTCAGTGAGGTGTCAAAGATACCTGCTAGTTGCTAATACCACTTCATAATAAAAACTGATACTAGGTCTGTAATTAGTGGTAAGAATGGAAAGAGAAAAACTTATTTTAATGTTGCGTATGAGTATTTAATTTAGTCCTGTAACAGCTTGTGTCTGAGTGTGATACACGATTTGGTATTGAAGCGGCGACCAAACAAGAAGGAAAAGAAACCACTGCTCTATAGGTAGTTGTCGTCAGTAACAATAATTATGAATTTGTATAAGATGTCAATCTCAAAACATGTAACATCAATTGTTACGTATAATGATTCAATTTTCGTACAAAAAGTAATTTTTTTTCTCTACTGTAGATATGAAGATGGTCATTAACTGACGGAAACCTACTGATTAATGAATAAAAATTGCCGTGACAATTAATTCTACTAACGGATCACTTTTATATTTATATAATCATGCAGCAGCTTATGTTTGTAAAGCTTATGGGACTTTACTGCGGGGTCATCAGACCATAAACTTACAAACTACTTATGAACTAAATTATACTAAAGACAATAAAAACATCCATTCCCGAGGGAGGATTCGAACCTCCGACGCGGGAGGCTGCGGGATCCGCAACGTGGGGCTCCAGACCACTCGGCTACTCCCGCACGGCTGCACCTTATGAAACAATGGTTTCACTTACATGTGAGGCAGGTCTTATTGCTGTTTTATTACCTTTATTGTATTTTATGTGAGAGTGTAATGTAGACTTAATCTGATAATTAGTGTTCCAGATGAGCCAATTAGTTGTACGCAAGTATTCCACACATTACAGTTGTCCTCTTCATCCGGTGGTTCGACGGCCTTCTGATATTATTAATACGTAGCTTGGCTAGAAGACGACAGGTACCCATGTGGTTGATCAAATGTTCAAAATGTTTGTATAGCTTACGGGACTTAACTATGGGGTCATCAGTCCCTAAACTTACAAACTACTTACGAACTAGCTAATACTAAGGACGGCACAAATATCCATGCCCGAGGGGGGATTCGAACCCCCGACCGTAGTGGCCGTGTAGACCGTGACTGGAGCGCCTCAGTCCCCTCGGCCACCGCGGCCGGCTGTGTTTGATCAACGGAATATCTATATGCATTGTAAAAGATTATAATCCTATATATACACTAAATATTCCCTTGATTATGTTGTGACCATTCATAAAAAAAGATGTATATATTTATAGTCAAGGAAAATGTTTTGTTATCCTTTTTGTTCGTTCATGTCCTATATATAAATTTCTCATTCATTGCTCTTTTCTATCATTAGTAGATTGCAACCGGCAATCTTAGTGAAAAATGATGACATATGTCTCCCCTTAGCATAAATCTCTCCCATCCAGTTCTCATTTTCAAAAACCTTAATACATTTAATATGAATTTTTAATAAATGTTACACTCTTCATGTCATCCAGTTCGTATACAGAATATTTTATCAGCTCCCATCGACGAAACGTTTCAGTATCTTCGAACAGTATAAACCAAATACTTCATTATAATTAACAACTGTATTAATTAACTGTTATTTTGATTAGCAAAATTTTGATTATGACGTAACTTTCAACAATTAAGTTTGCACACCTCATGAATAACTACCGAAAGACACACAGAGAACTAGTCTATATCTATAAATGTGAGTTTCGGTGTACGTTTATCACGTCTGAACCACAAGACATAAAGAGCTAAAAATTTGTACAGTTACTAATGTCTACCCGGGGAAGGCTTTAGGCACGGTTTTATGGCGATCGGATGGCTATTTATCTCTCTCTTTCTCTCTCTCTCTCTCTCTCTCTCTTAATGTGAATGTCTGTTCGGTGTACGCATATCACGTCCGAACGACAAGACGCAAAGACTTAAAATTTTGTACAGTTACTAATTTATACCTGAGGAAGGTTTTAGGCACGATTTTATAGCAATCTGATAGATATTTAGCAATGTGATGAATATAACGCGAAATGCGGAACAATAATTACTGTTTGAAAATTATATTTACTCTTTGAAAACGGTTTTATTGGTTGCATTGTTGCTGGAGGGTTGATAATGATAAAAGGGTGGAGTATATTGAGATGGAAAGTTATCAGTGTATGTAAAATTCTGCGTGTGTGTGTGTGTGTGTGTTAATATTTCGTTCTGCAGCAAAAGCTACAGAACGCAAAGGAATGGTCTGAGTGTAATTGTTGTCCGAAGTCTCCCGTTGTACACCATAGCAGTACCATGCCGATAGCTATAATGGGGTGGAAGATATGGTGGTTGAAAGTCGTCAAATTATAAAAAATTCGGACTGAAGGCCAGCGATGACGTCTGCGACTCTATACAAAGGAGGTTACATACAGCGAAACGTGATGCCACAGACCATATCTTTGGTCTATGCGTACTACAATGTCTTCAGCTCTTTCTGTGTAAGGATAAGCATACGATTCAGGAAATATAAGAAAAATAAATAAAGCAGTAAAAAAGAACTTTCTTTTAATACATCTCTTTAAAAAAATCGATTTGACGTTTCACGTATTACATCAAGCGATCGATCTGTGATACTGTTACATTTATCATAGTTGAATTTCGTGATTTGATTCATCGAAACGAGTGCATTTTTACGTGTGATTTGATCTACAATACTTACTTTCCTGATACACGGTAAGTGCATGTACTTCTGCAATCTGATAGCAATAGTTTTCAGTTTGTTTCTAAAAAAAGGTATTGTATTTAATTTCATCCTCCTAAACCACTCTCATAGCACAATACTGAAAGATAGCTTATTTTATCATAATCAACCAACACGCGAGCGGAGCCGCGGGTTTAAGCTAGTTAACCTATAAAATGTAGATACGAAAAATGAGAGGAATTGGGAAAGGACTAAATTAAGACTAGGATATATCATCCATCTTCTATGGAAATTATTTCTCCCATTACTACATTCCAGAGGTGGTTAAGAGTTTCAGAGGGAACGTTAGGCAAGGATTGGCTGAAATCGGGGAAAGTAACACAGCAGAAGAGGAATGGGTAGATCTGACAGATAGGGTAGTGAATACCACAGAGGATCGTATAGGCAGAAGGACAGGCCTAACAAATCCCTGAATAACACAGGATATACTGTACTTAATTGACGAGAGGAGATAATATAAGAATTCAGCAAGTGAAACAGGAATAAGGGAGTACAAACGTCTGAAAAATGAGATTGACAGGAAGTGCAGACTGGAGTGGCAAGAGGACAAATGCAGAACCGTAGAAGAATGTATAAGTAGGGGAAACATAATACCGCCTACAGGAATAAAATAAAAGAGATATTTGGAGACAAGAAACGAAGATGTATAACTATCAAGAACTCAAACGGACAACCAGTACTAAGCAAAGAGGGGAAAGAGGAGCTATGGAAGGAATATATAGAGGGCCTATACAAAGGAAATAATCTTGAAGGCAGTATTCTACAAATGGAAGACCAAGTGGAGGAAGATGAGATAGGAGATATGATACTGCGAGAAAAATTTGACAGAGCTCTCAAAGGCCCCTGGAGTAGATGATATTCCGTCCGAACTGCTGATAATCTTTAGGAGAGCCAGTCATGAAGAAATTGTTCCACCTGGTATGCAGGATGTACGGGACAGGGGAAATACCATCAGACTTCAAGAAGAATATTGTAATTCCAATTCCAAAGATAGCAAGTGCAGACAAATTTGAATATTACAGAACTATCAGTTTAATAAGTTATGGTTGCAAAATACTAATACGAATTATTTAAAGACTAATGGAAAAACTTGTGAAATCCGACCTCGGGAAAGATCAGTTTCTTTTTAGGAGAAATTAGGAACACGGGAGGCAATACATTACGACTTATCTTAGACGATTGGCTAAGGAAAGGCAAAACTAAGTTCTTAGCTTTTGTAGATTTGGAGAAAACTTTCGGCAATGTCGACTGGAATACACTCTTTCAAATTTTGAAGGTAGCAGGGATAAAATATAGGTAGGGACGAGTTATAACCTATCCAAAACCAGACAGCAGTTATTAGAGTCGAAGGGCAAGAAAGGGAAGCAGAGTTTTGGAAGGGAGTAAGACAGTTTTGCAGCTTTTCCAGTGTTGTTCAATCTGTACATAGAGCAAGCAAGGAAGGAATGCAAGGAGAAATTTGGAGAGGGAATTAAAGTTTAACGAGAAGAAATAACAACTTTGGGGTTTGCCGATGACATTGTAGTTTTGTCAGGGACTCCAGAGGATCTGGAAGAGAAATTGAATGGAGTGGACAGAGTCTTGAAAGAAAGATATAAGATGAACATAACAAGAGTAAAACGACGGTAATGACATGTAATGTCAGAAAATCAGGCAGTGCTGAAGGAATTAGCTCAGGCAATGAGAAAATAAAAGTTGTAGATGATTTTTGTTATTTGGGTAGAAAAATAACTTCTGATGGCCGAAGTAGAGAAGATATGAAATGCAGAATGGTAGTGGGAAGAAAAGCATTTTTAAAGAAACGAAAGCATTGGTCTCGTGTGTAGTATTGTGTGGGAGTGAAACTCGGACGATAAGTTCAGACAAAAAGATGATAAAAGCATTTGAAATGTGGTGCTACAGAAGAATGATGAAAGATGGGTAGATCACGTAACTAATGAGGTGCTTAACGGTATTAGGGATAAAAAGTGTTTCTGGCATATCTTGACTAACAGAAGGGATAGGTTGATGGGACACATTATGAGACATCAAAGAATCGTCAATTTAGCATTAGAAGAAAGTGTATGGGGTAGAAATCGTAGAGGGGGGCCGAGGGGCGAATACAGTAAGCAGATTCAAAAGGATCTTGGTTGCCGAACGTATTCTCTGATGCAGAAACTTGCACTGGACAGGGTAGCGTGGAGAGCTGTATCAAATCAGTCTGCGGACGACCACAACAACATAATCTCGTGCTGTGTTACTGCAAATTTCTCGATGAAATAATGGGTTGATTTCTACATAGACACAAAATGGCGTATGTGGACAGGTACACAATGACTCACGTTTGAAATGACGTACGATTTTATTGGAAAATGTAACAATACCACAGACAGATGGAGAGCGCTGGACAGCTTTACGTCACGTTCTTTTCAAACTATCATCGAGACGAGTGAAAGACGCATCGATAATTATCTTGAACTTTCTGTCCCACAGAAACAACCGTTTATACTTATCCACAGCAGCGGTAAAAATTCCCATATGTATTTGCTAATTCTTGAATTTTCCGACTTCTGCTGTTATTTTGAAGATGACCTATCATTCTGTGGGACATACCGAACATGGAGAAAAATAAAAAGGATTCTCGCCATAGGAGAATGAGGAGGTGGAGAGAGAGAAAGGATATAAATGAGAGGATGAGATGTAACAGAGATTCAGAGGGTGACGTAGGTAAACATAGAGTACGTAGGAATAAGCATGCGAAGAAGAGATTGACAGGATGGGGTGATGGCATAAGGCATTGGGGGGAGTGGGAGATGACTGCCACCAGGAATAATATTTGCAAGAAAGAGAAGGGAGGGTGTCAGGGGGAAGGGAAGCTTATAGGGAGACAGGGGGGATGGACGGCAGTGGTGAGGATGTCATTGATTAAAGGAGGATGAGATGTATGAACATGTAAAGAATACATCCGTTTTGTTTCTTATATAAGACTGGAAATAATGTACACTCTGACAATGCCAGGTTTCACGGATAGTGAATTTTATAAAACAAAATGTGTGCTGCAGATTTTTATTGTTATTGAAATACCTACCCATGCTGTGAAGGCACAATTTGCTTGCTCCTGTCTGATCTTCTGTTTTGCGAGTTTATAACGTCAGCACACGTTATCGACTGTTTTGTAGGGGATCTTGCGTTCTACGAATTCAGTTCCCGGCGGGACTTGACAAGTTAGTACTACACTTCAAGGCAATCCACTCATAAAAATTGTGAAGCGCACTATCCAAATGCTTCCGAGAAAAAGGGCCCAAAGTAGGCTTCATTCTGTACAATTATTCTGCTACGTTGTCAAAGCGAAAGGGTTGATTTGTTACGCGGCAAAAAATAACTTTTTAAAATATATTTTAAATAATCTTGAGTAATTTCATCTGTACCTTCTGATACCTTCGTTACGTCTTTTTTAAAACCTATTTTTAATTCACAATGTTCTAATAATTTCGCAAAAGATCCAGCCTCCGTAGGGGTCAAGATTAGAGGAATGAGAATAGATACACGATAGATACAGCTGCATATATTGTATCCTTGTACAGCAAAAAAAAAAAAAAAAAAAAAAAAAAAAAAAAAAAAAAATATGCCTGATACTTCAGTACTTCAAGATGTGGCAGTACTCATCGAAACAAAAAAAGGAAGTTCAATAAACTATGGTCCAGAAATGCATGCTTTCTGGGACACTTAGCGACCTTTCATGGCAAAGCATTACTGTTTCCTTCGGCGTAGAGAATAATGCAACTTCAGACGTGTATAAACTTGTTGTTGCAGTAATTGTTGGGTCGCACTGAAGGAGTGACTTTGTAGTGTCGTCACATCGTTGACTGGAGCTGCGTAGAACACTTCCTTTCACTTTTCCCATAGCCAAAAGTCTATGGTACTGAGGTCTGGGGAACGCGCAAGCAAGGTGTGGTCCTCGACGACCAATCCAGCTGTCCCGAAATGCACGAGTCATATATTCGCTCACCTTATGCTGGTGCGCGATGATTCATCAAACACATTTGTAATCGTTGATGTTATACGATGTCCGTCAGCAAGGTAAGCAATACGTGTTCACATTACATGACATCGCAGGTTTTGGAGGTGATCTGATAGATTATCACGAAATATTTATTTCGTGACGACCGGTTTCTAAGGACTATGCCACCATCATCTGGTAATATGGCATTTTATAAGCTGGTCATCTTATTTAAAAAATGGAGATACAATAATACTTGCAACATAGCACTTAATCTGAATACAAAAATAACTAAATTAAAACATCAATAGCTTGCTCATATTATTTTGTCTCCATTAAAAAAAATAACCAACTGACAAAGTGTTATATGACCAGATGATGGCGGCACAGTCCTCCGACAGCGGTCGTCATTAAATAAATAAGTACTTCACGATCTTGCCGTTTCATGTTTGAAGACTATTAAAAGAAATGTCCAGTTAATACGCCACATTTAACCTTCTCGTAACTCGTATGTCCCCATTTGTGCCTGCCCAAACGTTGACTGAACTGATAGCACCATCTCCTGTCAGTAAGACATTATAATACCCTGCTGACACTTTTACAGAGCGCCAAAGCAACGACTGTGCTAATACCTGCCAGGCACATACATGTGATTCCAGAATATCCCATGTAGATGTAGATACGTCACGAAGTCTTTCCTATGAACACTGTTGTCTCACGTACTAGGCGTTTCACCAAGGTTATTTGACATATTTTTCTTGTCACCTCTCAACATATTGATCTAAATGTTTTCCTTCTTTTTCGAAATGTAGAAGGTAAGTGCCGGTGCTTAGGTATTTTTCTATTTACAATGTAACAATGTTTAACTGTTTTGCGTATAAATTGGTTGATGAAATTTCTAACAAACATTTTTAACCTCTCCACAAATTTCACTGTAACCGTTATAAGCTTTAAATTAACTCCATTAAATTTCCATTTGAAACCATTCTACGCTGAAAATGAAATATCACTCAAAACATGAAGTTTAATTAGCGGTCACTTTATAAATGAAGTTATTTGTGATTTAATATTTATTATTTAAAGCATTAACCTTGATTTAAAAGTCATTACAATTTCTATAGCGATTAAATAGTAAAGTTTAATGTAGGATGCAGTCTTCCGGTTCGCCCGCTATAGGCACAGCCATTATTTGGCGCCGAAAAAGAGCAGAAGTCGATCAGTTGAAAGTGTCTAGAAATAAATATTATAGTTTTGTAACATAATATCTATGTTCCAGATTCCAACATGAACCATACCCCTGACAGCAGGTAACATGTGTTCTAGCACTGAGGCATGCCTGTGTTCGTTGTTGATTACTGTCCACTAGATGATTAAGGGGCTGTTTTCCAGATTGTACCACGCACAATCGTCAACGGTGACGACATAAAACATAAACAGTCTGATAAATCTTCCCGCATTCGTTCGAAGAACACTCGTGTGACTCAAAAGCAAGGAAGGCGACTAGACAAAAACCAGACAAAACAGTAAGTCAATCGTATGCAGTTCATCAGCCACTTGACCCTCACCGAGAGAATTGTCGCCCATTTCTCATCGAAATTCTGTCAATACGGTTGCGATACACGTCAGAGGATGTCATCCTCGTATCCTAGAGTTTTGTCTACCTTCTGTGAACAACACAGGAAAGCGGTGTCCCAACATAATGCTGCCTCAAAAGACATGAGGGCACTACCATCATGCTGCACTTCCTGGGCAGTGTATCTAAGACTTTCAGGACTAACAGGCATCCTGTAAATTCGTCTCCGACAGTTAACTGGTCATTAATGTGGTGTCTGTTCTTTTCGGACAATGAGAATTGTGGTTGAAAGGGAAACGTGCCTGGATAGCCTAATTGGTTAAGGCGACCGCTGGCCCAAAGCCTGAAATCCGGGTTCGAATTTTGGCCCGGCAGAAATTTTCATCTTTGCTATTGGATTTCTTTCAATGCCCTCAAACGGTCGAAATCTTTAAATATTTCGTATTTGTAATTGTATGGTCTAACGTAGATGCAAATCTCAACTGCGAATAGCATCTGATATCAGTTTTAAGGAGTCCATTCATAATGCAGTTGGGCACATCTGCACCGCCCTATACAGTGTCTAGGTGTCAAAACTAATCATCACCATGGAAGTCGGGAGAGAAGCTGCATGTCACGCAGCCTATTACATATCGTTTAAGTCGAAACATGACGTTTGTGGTTTCATAGGCAATCTTATAAGGATTCACTGAGCTGAAATCCGTAGGTAGCGGTCATCAGCGATCTGGATGTCCAGAGAGAGGCAAATCATCGAAGGGTGCTGTATCTTTGTACCTTCTCCGAGTCTGAACAGTATGACTTACAAGGGAACCTCCCCATCGCATCCATTTCAGATTTAGATTTAGTTATAAGTTGGCGCAGTGGATAGGCCGTGAAAAACAGAACACAGATCAATCGAGAAAACTGGAAGCAAAATATAAAATCTGAACGGTCCATGTGAAAGAACGGCAACGTCAAGCAAGTTCTATTAAAGTGCCGTGGTGCTGTGGCTAGCGTGAGAAGTTGCGAAGCGAAGGGTCTTTAGTTCATGCCTTCCCTCGAAAGAATTTTTTTTATTTTTATTTTCACCAAATTATGATCTATCCGATCGTTCATTGACCTCTCTGTTCGCTGTAGTCAGTTTAGTGTCTGTGTTTTGCGACGGCACCGCACCGCAAAAGGAAGTGCCTCTCCAATGAGAACGTAAAACATTTAATATAACAAATTAAAACCTTCAGCCAATATATTTGGATTTTTAAAAGTCCAAAAATAATGACTGAAGGTTTTCATTTGTTACATTAATACAACGCCGTCGTCCCAACGTCCTTCTAATCAAGATGGATACACAAAGACCGCAAGGTTCCTCGACCGCAAGGTTCCTCGACAGGAAAACAGTCTGATGTATTCTGTACGACACTGGTGACGATATGTGCGTCATATGACAGGAATCTCTTGTCGACTCACCTAACTTGTACACTTGCCCGATTTAGGTTTTCTTGTGGATGTGATAATCACTCCCAAAAAAGTGATGATAACATAAGAGTTTGTCACATACTACGGCGCAGTTACCTCGCATCGGACGGACGGACGGACAGATAATAATTTTATGAATATAAAAAAATTAAAATTTTCGGCTGAAGGAAAGTTTGAACCAATGACCTATTGCTCCGCAGCTTCTCACGCTATCCACAAGACCACAGCGCTCCTGTTCTTACGACATGCTCGACGTTGCTTATCTTTCACATGGACTGTTCAGTTTTTATATTTTTCTAAATTTTTTCATAGTTCCACAAAACTTCCTCCTGTTTTCCCGATCGAACTGCGTTCAGTTTATAAGGTCTATTCACTGCGCCACCTAATAGCTACGGGGAGGTTCCCTTGTCAGTATAGTGTTTTGTACTGTCTGTTCTTTCCGATACATCCGAAAGAACAGGCCCGACACCTTCCTGTATATAAGCATTCATACGAGATGACGGCGTAAGGTTAGTCTACATCACCGCACACGCAGTAATAATGTTTGACCTCATATGGGAAGTCGAAATAGCGAGTATAATACGGGGGCGCTACGGTCGTAGGGGATAGAGGCTTTTGAAATGTGCTGCTACAGAAGAATGCTGAAGAATCGTTGGGTTGATCGTGTAACTCATCCGGAGGTATTAAACTGAAGGAGAGTCATTGGGTCGTATGAATAAAAAAGAGCATATGCTCCACAGAAGATTCTCAGAGCAAAAGAACGTTCTCAATTTCGTATGAATAAAAATTTCGAAGCATATGCTCTGAGCAGGTAGTTCATTCTCGCTACCTCCCCTCCTACTTGAGTAAGTTCTCCGCGTGTCATGTCCGCCACAGATCAGCTGTCCAATCGTATTTCTTTAAACTAGCCCAATCAGGCAAATTATTAAGTATACAAATATGGAGTAGGCATCTACGTGTTCAGAAAGAACTGTACTATGCTTAAATATTAGTTTGTTGTGAAGGAGCATATTATATTCACTTTTTACGAAAATGTATTCTGCTGGCGACACAAAATTTTCGTCATGCGAGAAACTCGTTTGTTAATGAAGTAGGGTTAGCACAATTTGCGAACGATATAATAAGAATGCATCACATATTCATCTGTTACAACGTGGAATGCTGTCGGAGTGTTCTAACATGATATACGCCTTGTTAAATATGACACCCAATGGTTTGCTCATAAGCGTTAGGCCATGCGATTTTGAACAAGAAACACGCTGCTAGGTATGTAATTAATCAGTTATTAATTTTCCTGTCGTGTTTACTTACTTCTAACATGACAGAAGTTACGATTACGAAGTCAGAAAACGCATCACAAATAGGCCAACCGGTTTGGATTGATACAGTACTTTAGTAGGCCTACCTGATATTGCAGCAGTATTTATTTTGTGATAGAAACTGTGAAGTCCTGGGATACACTTTACTTGGAACTAACAACATAAGGTCTTACTAATAGACCCTACTTTAAAACAATATTATTTTGCTATGTGACTGTTTACAACTGTAAATATACACGTCAAACAAATGAGTAAACACGCAGCTGAATCCATTTGTGTTTCATTTTTATGTCGGTAATGAAAACACCTCTTACATCACTCTCGTCACTGTATAAAGTGCTGGAAGTGTCACACGATTTTTCCGAAGGAAGATACTCGTCAACAAAGTGTTTAAAGGCTACATATACAGGAACTTGTTTTTGCCTTCTAAGTAACAAAATTGTTGTCATTTTTATTATAAACCTCAGTAAAACGTAACCTTAATAGACGTTACTCAGCACGGAGAATGCCATAGAGCTCACTCCAGAAATCTGAGAATATTCTCACTTCGTGAGAAACTTCTGTAGTTTTATTCATATGAAATTGGAGAATGTTCTCTGTTGTGAGCAACTTCTCCCACACCGTTACTCACGCCGAGAACATACTAGGCTGAAGTATATTCTCAGACTCCCTTTATTCATGTGAATCTATGTTCTCTGGAATCCAGAGTATAAAGTAGATACTCCATTTTATTCATACGGCCCATTGAATTAAAATTTGTCTCATGGCCGTGATTCAAACCGGCTTATTAGACGGGCATTATAACCACCATCACTTATTGGATATGGCGACTGCAGGGACTGTCTTGAGGAACGTCTCACTCCACAACACAAACTTAGAGGGACATGAGGCAGAACTGAAGTTTGTGTTGTGGAGTGATACGTTCCTTAACACAGTCCCTGCAGTCGCCATATTCAATAAGTGATGGTGACTTGTTATAGCGCCCGTCTGGTAAGCCGGTTTGAATACCGGCCATGAGACAAATTTTAATTCAATGACTCTCCTTCAGTTTAACATGATAAAATATTTCTGTGAAGAATGATTTATTATTTGATATTTACATAATGATGTATTGATCAGAACTGGGGAGAAAAGGAATTACTGGCACATCTTGACTACAAGAAGGGATTCTTAGTCATCAAGGAATCGCAAATTTATCATTGAAAGGAAGAGCGTGGGCTGAAAATCGCAGAGGGAGACGAAGAGACGATTACAGTAAGAAGATTCAAATGGATGTCGGTTGCAGTTCTTATGAGGTGCGCTTGTATCAAACCAGTCTCCGGACAAAAGTCGCAGAACAACATGAAATATACGAAGGCAAGTTGCAACCTTAGTTGTTGCATGCGGTCATCTTGATGTTACAAGATTTAGAGGCCGTTTCACACCGCGGTCACGCTATTTCACGTTACGTAACGTGACAGATTTTGCAAAATATCTCTTTCCATAGTTTCAAATGGTGTAATTCACACCGACCTCGCAGAGCTCACAGACGCCACGGACGTCGACAGACGAATCTGCGTGATCGCTCTGAGAGCGATCTTTTCGAAACGTCTGTCGACGTTTGTGGACTCGCGCGCAGATTCGTGCTGTAACTCGCTACAAGAAGCCGTATTGTTTTTTCTTTTGTATGGAGCAGTTAATTGAAGCCGTCAGAACGCGTCCACTGCTGTGGAATGCAGATTGGAGGAGTATAAGACAATTTAAAGGACACAGCATAGGACGAAATAGCAAAGCAACTGGAACAAAGTAGATTAGTTATTAATTGTACTAGTTCAAATTTAAACAAATATTTATTAATTCTGAAAGTTGGCGTTTATTTAAAAATTATTAATATTTAGCTGACTGTCTACTTTATTTATCAACCTTACAAGTTATTTGAAGTTAATAATGCAGAAGAAATCGGCTCCAACTATTCACATTGTTTATATGTTTGAAAGAAATTTTACCAAAATTATAAACCACCTACAATAAGATTTCAAAAAAGTAAGTTGTATAAGGCTTACCTTACGCATAGTACCATTCTTACTCTGCTGGAAATAGATCACCTGTAGTTGGTGTCTTTTCTACTAATATCGTTACTTATCAATGTTGTCTTCATACTCAGGTTTAGAAAATGTTCAAATGTTTGTATAGCTTATGGGACTTAACTACGGGGGTCATCAGTCCCTAAACTTACAAACTACTTCTGAACTACTTACGAACTAGGACGGCACAAATATCCATGCCCGAGGGGGAATTCGAACCCCCGACCGTAGTGGTCGTGCTGACCGTGACTAGAGCGCCTCAGTCCTCTCGGCCACCGCGGCCGACTCAGGTTTAGATAGCCGAAATCATGTTGTGAATCTGTCATCATCTAGCTCCAGGTCCTCCATCAGATTACGATACTTGCCGCACTTTTCCGTCTTTGGTTGATGGGATGCAACCAATGCGAACGGTTTGTAACAGAGTACAACAGCATGACTTCCTCTCCACTACTCGAACTACTATAGCCGTCATCCAACCAAGGCACATTCTTAGTAAACGCGAAATCGCACCACGAACCACTTAGCATGTTACCTACTTCAACTGAACCCACTGACAGAGCATACACGATGCCCCAATATCTGACAGACGTCGGTGGCGATGTAAACTTCACATATGTCATATTAACATCTGTCATGTTACGTAACGTGTGACGTACCCTCTTAATTCTTGCGTTCTTGTTTTTACTTTACAGTTTAACCTTTTTTTTTTTTTTGTTATCACTGGGTGGGCCTACCCAAGTGCTGTTCAACTGACAGCAACGGCTTCCATAGACAGTATGAAATGTGCTTGGTAATTGTGCGTAGGCTTTATCCTGTGCATGGATATTTCGATCTATGTTCACATGAACATACCGGCTTGATTAAACTTGACAAATGAAAATGGCGCGCAAAGGATAACGCATTTTTTTGTTTAGAATTAACGGAACCAGTACACATCGACCTCAAGAAAGGATACGTCTAGTTTTAAACCCCCAGGATAAGTTCGAACAAATACCAATTTCAATTCTCATAATGATTGTGAGATCCCTTTGTGTCCCGTCCAAAATGGGAAGCATTGAAGGAGAAGCTGAGGGGTAAATCAATAATTGTAACACAATATTTAATCATAAAGGGTTTATGTTTTTAGACAATTTGCTATAAATGTTACTTAACTGGCTTCCTACTGCTTTTAACTACTCTGTACACTATTCAATGTCACACATGGTGGGTGAGGAGCGGGGTAGGAAATCTGCACACAAACGGACATAAAACATGCAAATCGCTCACTGCATGATTAGCGCAAAGCTCTCTACATTTACTGCTCAAACTAATCCTGCTGGTCGAACAGTAAGTGGGCTTGTGGACGCAATATATAGAACAAAATTTACGATTTCTATAAATTTACCTAAAAACATTTTATTAAATCGAATTCCACTTCCCCACTTATGACTTTAATTATCTCTTGTGCCGCGTTTCTTACCACATTCTGGAGAATTTTGCGCAGCAAGCAGCACCAGCGTCCGTACATCTCGATGGTCTCCTTCCAACTCCCCTAAAGATGGCTTCCCTCTACCTCAACCGTCCGCCAATTCGAACCACGCCAAGAAGACGCGCCTTGATTGGCGGAGGCAGGTGCAGCCGACTGGGCACCTTCCTTTTACTTGTTCGCGAATCTACCTCCTACCATCGACCAGCAGCAAAGCTTGCTAACCTCTTTGCACCACTAGCTGCCTACACAAAAAGCGAAAAACTCACAAACTACCTCCACACCATCATGCTAAAGTATCCCTACTGGTTCAACTATGCTCAACCACTCCTTCGCTCACGCTGTGATGGGAAGTTTGGGAGTGTGACATGAATAAAAGGAAAAGGGAATAAAATATAAGAAAATACAAACTCGCCATCTCTGCTTCTACTTCTTTGCCCTCGCCAGTCGGCCATGAAACCACATGATAATGCTCAAGTTAAATGAATTTATATTGAAGATAGCAAACGTTACTAATATAAGTGAGAAAAACATGAGCAAGGTAGGAGAAATTGGCAAATCGATTATAGTCGGGCCGCCGAAAGAACGACCCTGACAGTTCTCGCACGTGGGCCGCAGAGGGTGGGGGGGACACTCAACCACCAACCTGAACTCTGGAATTCGTAAACGTTGCCGGGGTAACGGTGCCGCGTTGCCACACTGCCACTCGAGGTCGCGCGGGGTGGCGTGCTTCAGTCGCTGCAAAGCATCTGTCATGTGTTCATCGTTTGTCTCGTTGTGTTACCGGTTTCGTTCGTGCCGTGTTACGTATTGTTAATTTCAGACGTGTGTGAGATGGCTCCTTCCTCTAACCGTGAGAAAGTCCCTTTTGTGACCAATAGATTGGCTGTCGAAACTGATCTGATGATATTACTCGGACACTATACTATGACAATCAACAGCGACCGTAAACGAATGAGGCAAAAAACCCTTATTTTTATCTAAGAAGGCAAATCATTTCACTGGAAGGGACGATTTTACTACTTGTAAAGTGGCAACAGTCATTTGTTTACCCTCGCGGCAGATTGCCACAATACAGTGTCCGAGTAATAATACCGAGTTTGTGAAAAATGTTTATAGAAGATGAAATATACAAAACAAAATTCTCCAACTAGCGACCTTTTGCTGAAGACTAAATGATACATTATATTTAATGGAATACTGGAACATATGAAGCTTTACTTTAACTCGACATATATTTCTTAACCTTTCTTTTTAACGACAAAAAGAGTGTTTTTCATCACTTCGCGGTGGTTATCATTCGTTCACGCTTTAGTAGTACATAGCAGCGGTTCCAAAATATTCTGACGTGATATTCGTATGCCGGCAACCGACACGACGTAACAACAAACAGCCGTGTAGCAGCATTGGCAACATAGCCGCTAGCTGTCAGAGTCGTTCTTTCGGCAGCTCGACTATAGGTGGAGCAATGAGGCTGTATGACAGTAACGTCTCAAACGTGACATATTGTGACCGCGGTGTGAAACGGCCTTACAAAGCGGTGGATAAGGGCTACTGGTGAACACGGTACGGAGGTTGAAAACTTTACCTGTCGGCCACGGCGCGACCGCAGTCGGACAGTTTAACGCCGGCGGCTCAGCGTCCGTGGGGGCCGCGGGTGGAGGGCGGGGTTGGTCGATAGGCTGGCGGGTGGCGGGGTGGGGCCGTAAACCAACCACAGTCCCCAGGGACCGCGCGCAGCGCACACAGGGCGGGGGCAACGCTGCACTGGACACTGTGCGAGGCGAGGGCCACTGCCGGGCACACGGCCGCGAGAGGGAGTGTCTAAAAGCAGCTGATCTCACACCTTAACCTTATAAGGAGAGGTTCTGACATGCTGGTCACCGATTTCGACCGAATTTTACGTGGACGTATCATATATATACTCCTGGAAAATGAAAAAAGAACACCATGAATTCGTCAACCCAGCAGAAAGAAATTTTATTGACACATTCTTGAGGGTGTTTACAACACACGATCACGCAGTCAGAACCATCCGCACGGCAGTACAGTCATCAGAGCGTGCACAATATCGACACTAGTGTTGTGTATACCCTCCTTTTCAGCAATGGAGGGTGAGAATTTCTCACGTAAACGATTGTAGAGATGCCGAATGAAGTCTTACGGCATGGCCTGCCATGCAACTTCCATCTGATGCCTTAGTTGGACCAGATCTCGTACCGGTCGTGTAGATCGCGCCAAGATGACGTTTCCATCTGGCCCAGACATGCTCAACGAGGGACAGATCTAGGGATAATGATGGAAAGGATAGTTTACGACACCTAGAAGAACGCGTTGGCTTGTACGGGATACGCGTGGAAGTGCATTGTTCTTTTGGAAAAAAACATCGCTTTGTTTGTGCAGGAACGTTGGCAATGCGGGTTGAATGATGATTTCATTGTACCTTGTACTGTTCAGTTTTGCCACAATGAAGATCAGAGGAGAACGGCCAGTGTAGAATCTGGCTCCCCTCACCATGATGACAGGTGTCAGCCCCGTTTGCCTCTGTCGCGTACACTCCAGATTTTTGCAATCCCCTGCACGACACCACACACGCGTACGACCATCATTAGCACCGAAGCAGTGAGGAATCTCACCACTGAAGACGACACGCCTCCATTCGTCCCTTCATAAGCGCCGCCGGCCGCGGTTGCCGAGGGGACTGAGGCACTCCAGTCACGGACTGCACGGCCACTACGGTCGGGGGTTCGAATTCTCCCTCGGGCATGAATATTTGTGCCGTCCTAGTTCGTAAGTAGTTCATAAGTAGTTTGTAAGTTTAGGGACTGATAACCCGTAGTTAAGCCCCACAAGCTTAACAATCATTTGAACATTTTCATAAGCGCCTACCATGACACCACTGGAGGCGGGCTGAACGATGTTGGGGCTTGAGCGGAGGACACACTAACGGCACATATGATCGTGCATCATTGTGAGGGGAACGATATTCAACACTCGCCATTCTCCTCTAGTGATCGTCTAGAGGACATTGAACAGTGCATGGTACAATGAAACCATCATTCAACCCGTCTTACTACCACTCATGCAGCAACAAGGTGATATGCTTTTCCAATAGGACAGTGCAGATTCACTTTATCATGTAACACCCAACGTGCTCTTAAAGGTGTACGTCAACTACCCTGGCCAGCACGATCCCCAGATCTCTCCCACATCGAGCATGTTTGGGACCGCATGAAGCGTCATGTTGGGCGGTCTGCATGAGCGGCACGAAATCTGGCCCAACAGAGGCACCAGGTGGAAACTGCATGGCAGGCCATTCCACATAACCACATTCGGAACCTCTACGATCGTTTCCATGAAAGAATTACAGCTTGCATAGCGGCAAAACGAGGGTATACACGGTACTAACACCAACATTGCGGACGCTCTTTGACTGTACTCACGTGTGTACGGCTCTGCCTGGATGATTGAGTGTTGTATACAACCTCAAGAATGTGCAAATAAAATTTCTCTCTTCTGGGTCGACGAATTTATGGTGTTCGGCACATGGTTCGACTTATTGCTAGACACCCAGTAGTTTTTGGGAAAAAACGTCAAGTTGATGAAAAATCTCATCTTTTATGCTATACATCGAAAGATCGTCTAAAAATGAGCATTTTTACTAATATATATCGTGTAAAAGTTAATTAACGTCTTCCTATTTTCATGCTGTAGCTTGGATACCCGTAAACATGAGCAACTTTCCGAGCGGTCCAGGTTCGAACCCCCATTATAGTAATTTTTTTAGATATTTTTTCGATGTATTCTCATATTTTTAATACATTGCCTTGCCTTATTTTAAAGTAGAGCATCTGGAAGACTGATTAAAATTTCATTATCAGTATTGTCTGTTTACAGCTGTCTTATTTGTGATCGACAGTGCAAAAGTAATAAAAGCAATAAAAGTAAGAAATAAAATAAAACTAAGAAAACTTCTAAATTATATTATTACATAATTGATAGAATGAATTGTATCATAAAAACAACCAATACCCAAATATTTCTTTCAAATTCATAGAATATATGACATCAACAGCGCATGGGCAAAGCTGAAAATGTGTACCAAGCCGGAATTCGAACTCGGGTCTCCCGCTTTCGAGGCAGTTTCGCTGACCACTACACCACCGGCAACACAGTGATCAGCGCACCTGTAAGGGCTGCTTACGCACGCCTTCCATCAGACACAAATTCCCAACTCCACACTGGCCACTGTACTCAATCTCGTAGTCAGTATGTACTAATTCCCATAAGAATATGGGCTTCAAACGTGCACACCCTTCCCCCACTAACGAAACGATAATTGCTTACATATTACGGGAATTGGTACATAGTGACTACAAGTTTGAGTTCTGTGGGCATGGTAGAACTGGAAATTTGTGTCTGACGGGATGTGTGCTTAGGTAGTCCTAGCAGGGGCGGTGATCACTGTGTCTCCAGTGGTGTAGTGGTCAGCGCAACGGCCTAGAATTCCGGCTGGGTACCCATTTTAAGCTTCGCCCATGCGCAGTTGATGTCATGTATTCTGTGAATATGAAAGAATGACAACTGCAGGATCAGAGGTGACGTGTGTTCTTTCGGAATAGACGCCACATGTTTATGTACCAAATATTACTCACGCGAGGCCAACACACCAGTGACGTATTCCCACATTTAAATTATGTCCGAGACGTCATTCGTGGAAAACATAGCTGATTTATTGAATATAGAACATTTATACAAAATTTGATCTGAATCGGTGACCCACATGTCAGAACCTCTCCTTGTAAAGACGGAACTTTTGTTAAGGTGTGAGATCAGCTGCTTTCAGACACTCCCACTCGCGGAGGTGCGGCCGGCGGTGGCCCTCGCCTCGTAAGTTGCGGATGAAAACAAATTTCTACGTTTTACTGCTCAGCTAAGTGACAGGATGACTCCTTTTAATGCCTTCACTAAGGAGTGGGTCTGCAACCACACTGAACGTGATCAGAGAGACGCCTACTCGTCAACGCCGAATCCCTCCAAATTTGTGTTAAATGGAAGACATGGTGATGAAGGTGACCTAATGGGAATTCCAGATGGCCAACCGTTTAGGAAATAAAAGCAATTTTCATTCCGGTCTATCACCATATGCAAGTTATCAATGATTTCTCTGAGGAAGCGGTGTCTGGCTCAGCGGTAAGAACTCGGATTCGTATTAAGAGGGCCGCGGATTCGACTCTGCCTGGCCAGAGGACCACGTGGGTCCGAGTTCCGACTTTTGGGGTTTGCAGCTAGTCACCTGAATTCACGCCACTTCTCATACAAAACCAGTACCTAGAACGATTTCTAACAAACTTAAGAATCCACCGTGATTTTGTATAATGAATCCGATTTTCAACCACTTCACCTTCAGTGGAGTGCGTTCATGTAACGTAGCCGTGTGTCGCCGTTAGCGTGTTGACTCGCGGTCCAATTCAGATGTAATTTAACTTGCTATACACACGTACCATCTCAAAACAGGCACGACAGACCAGAGCCAGCTTCACAGTGTTTTTGTATATTGTGTTTTGTGCTACCTCCGACTTGCTGAATTGCGCCTACGATAGCGGCGCCTGCTTCCGCCTCGTCTCAGCACGCTGATTTTGGTGAGTTTCGCTGTGGCATTGCGTGTGTGTGAGCGGTTGAGTGTTTTTTGTGAATCCTTCCCCCCCCCCCCCCCCAGTAGCGTTAAATCATGTATAATTTAGGGTGGGCAAAGTCCGCATTAATCCATGTATGAGATGCAGTTTTATTGTATCAACAACTGGCCGGCCAATGTCTGATCTTTTCCTGATTTCGGGATTTCGGCCACTTAGCAAAGTGTTCTAGACAACTAGGCCAGAATCGGAAGATAAGTAAAGATAGAATTAAAAAACATACAAGCCGTTCACTTTATGAATATTTTTAATACAAGCGTTATTTACTTATTACAAGTTGGCTTTTATGACCTTCGGAATTACACAGTACTTTCTTATTTTTGCATTTGCATCGATTTGTGGCGCATTTAGAGAGCAACATCGATTTATCTTTTGCCACTGGTCAGTGACTGAAAGGACGATATGGTTCATTATGATTTCTCTTCTTTGGTCAAGAATTCCAGCGTGAGCAGTTTCTCGGGCAGTTTCTGTAATATAATTGTTCCCAGAAGAACACCATGCTCTATTCGCAGATTGTAGAAAGTGCCTTCGACGTTCATCAAAACGGCAAGAGCACTTCTGGGATCTCCGCGACATCTGTCAACATGCGATATACGGATGTGAACATTGCCTCCAACTTTTGCAAGTGGGAATTTTACCTGAATTTTGTATCATATTAGCACCTTGTGCTTGCAAATTGTCGTGAGCTCCAGCCCTCCACTTCCTAATTTCATGTTTCTTATAACAAATTTTGCAAATAACTTACCCTCCATATCCTTCTTATTTTCATTACTTCTTCTACATATTTCATGCACATGTTTGCCGCAGAATATACGACAATGAGCTGCACTACACTGTTCTTCACAAACCACACACTATATTTTCGGCTTGTTATTGTCAGGTAACTGGTCTTGACATTCGGATGTTTCGATCTCCAGGGCGTCATTTCATTGTTGGGAGTAGTCCCTACATTTATAATTTAATCCATTTCTCTTTCGACTTTCTGAAGTCTTCCTCTGTCACTATATTATCAATAACTTATTTAGACTGCTGAATTCCATGATGAAAAGAGAGGTTACATGAATTGGACGAATCGGAAATGTATGGACGTAGTACAAAATAGCGCTTTGTCTCCTGTTACCGGTTAAATAAGATTTTCTTTTCTGTCAAATTAAATAACGTCGTACTTTCTTAGTCGAAGATTGTCAACATTATCTATCATCTGTTTTGCTTTGGCTTGTTTAACGTCCTCTATTTCTGGCTTTTATTGCTGCAGCATACGCAAAGTGTCCAGGAACCTGCTTTTCATATCAAATGTCGTTTCTGCATCCGTATGTATCCAATTTTCATTGTGAATATCACCTTCGTGTGACTTAGCCGTGAGTGAGCCTGCGAAACAATGATACGAACTATTAAAAGCTAATGTCATTACCTGGGAGCAGCCTAGATCTGACAAGCAAATAATTAGTCGATTACTGATTGAGGGCAAAGCGGGGGCAAATAATAATAATAATAAACGGACAAACGAGAAGAGCTGCTCACGTAATTAACCAACGTTTCTTTGCCACTTCTGAAAGATGCACTAATACCAGAAACAAAAATGCCACAACATGTAACGGTACTCACAGTTAATCCAATTTGTCAGGAAGAAAAACAAGGCGCCGAGGCAGGACCTTCTCCGAAAAGCTGCAGCTACCACGTGCACGGAACAGTTAACAATGAGAGTGGGATATTTGCTGCCTATAGTTTATTGTGCAGTCACTTCGTGTTCTGGCCATTACAGTCTGATTACATATGTAAAGTGTAATGGATGTAAATAAAAATGAGCATAAGTAATTCTGCAGTTGTACTGCAGTATGCCTATCTGTAAATATGTCACATTTTTGGTGCATCAAACTAGCTGATGTAAAGAAACGCGGCCACATTGTATTTAGTGTACCTCGCAGATCAAAATGGCAAATACACATATCTCTATCCTATAACGTATAAACATGACCTTTCTCTGAAGTAAGTTCAGTGTATAAGCAATAGATGTAATCTTCATTCAAGTGTAAACAATGCAAGAAAGAAAACTTAATTACTTTTTAGGATAGAAATTTATAAACTTAGAAACCTATGGATTCATATAACTTCTTTATTTTATGACTCCTATGTAGACCTGAAATCAACACCACCATCTGATGATGGGCTCAGGCCCGAAACTAGTAATGGTGAAATAAACTACTTTATTAAAATCTTATGGTCGGTTGCAGTATGTATTTAGTATAATATTATTACGAAAACAACTGTCGTTTACATTAACCAATAATGGATAAAGTAATAAAAAGAGAAACTTCTAAAATACAGATACAACTGCAGTAGAGTCAATATTACAATGGAAAATATAAAGAAATGAAGGCAAGAAATTGAGAAAACTAAAAGAGACGATTGGCATGAACTCCAAGTACAATTCACTAAAGCTGCAGAGAAAACCTTAGAATTGGCCAAGAATAAAAATAAAACATGATTGGATGAGGAATGTGAAGCAATACTAGCACAAAGAGCTAAAAAGTAGAGAATGTGGAGATGCTAAAGAAGAAGAACACCTCCTTGAACATTTCAGATAAAATAAATAAATAAATAAACAAATAAATAAATAAATAAATAAATAAATTTTAAAATAATCTGGAAAGTTAGAAGGACCATTGAGAAATTTCAGCTTACAGAAATACAACAAAATTCCACCAAAAATAATATTAGTAATATTTACCAAACATTTAAACCCTTACTTAAAGGACATCGAGATTCCTGCATTTGTTTGAAAGATGAAAATAGAAAAATAAGTGTAAATAACAAGCAAAATTGTGAAATATTAGCAAAAGTTTTTGATAAACTCTTAATCTATCTTATTACAACAATCGAACCTACAGAACAAGAAATTCATGAAGCCATAAAACACTAAAAAAACAGGAAGCAAGTGGTGAAGATTCCATTACAACATAATTATTCAGATGTTCAGAACTGAAGATTCTATGTTAACTACAATTACATTTTGAAAATATTTGGAAGACATAAAAGATTTCAGAAGAATGGAAAAATAGCATTAATGCACCAGTTACATAAAATATGATACAAAATATCAACAATTATAGAGGCGTTCACGTCTTGAAGTGGCATGCAAAATATTATCAAAAACTCTGCTGAGTAGAGTCGAAGAAATTTTAGACAAACAGCTGGGAGAATATCATGGTGGTTTTCGAAATGGAAGATCCTGCACAAAACAGATTTATAAATTAGAATCAATCATTCGCCACAGAATGCTAACCAGCGAACCTTTAATGCTATCATTTATAGATTGTAAGAAAGCGTTTGATTCAGTGGACAGAGACACAATATGTAAAATCATCAGAGAATTTGGTGTTAAAGCTAAATTAGCAAACTTAGTTCGTGAAACACTAACAAATACTATATGTAAATATAAATTTATGACAGAATTATTTCAGCCATTTGAAATTAAACCTGGTGTTCGGCAAGGATATGGATTAACAAGTTTACTGTTGAACTGTGTTCTAGAAAAAAATGTAAGGACATAGAATTTGGAACTACAAAATCACAAGATTCAGCCAATAATTCTGGGAAGGAGAAAAAATGGGATCAAGCGAAACTGCCTGGCTTTGCGGATGATGTTACAATTCTTTCAGCAACTCAAATAAATCTGGAAAACATAGCAATTGAACTGGTCTCAAAATTTCAAATGAAGAAACTAAATTTATGAGAAACATAATATACACAGAAACAAAAGAAGGTAAAATAGAGCGAGTTACTCATTTTAATTCCTTGGAGAACTTATACAGGGAAATGGACCAGAAATGTATGTACTACATATACCAGTCAGTAAAACGGAAAAAGTATGTGATTTGACAAAAAAGATGTACAATAAGAAATGCATACGAAAGAAAACTAAAGTAAAACGCTATACCTCTGTAGTAAGACCAAAATGTTTATATGCAAGTGAAAGCTGAACTATGAACTATAAGCTGGACAGTATACAGGTTCTTGAAATACGGATTATTAGAATATTAATGGCTGGGCTACAAACTGAAGATGCCTGGAAACTGAGAAACAAGAATGACATTTACCAAAATGTAGAGAAAATTTCGGAACTAATGACAAAGGGAAGATTAAAGATCTTTAGGCATCTCTTCCGAATGAACGAGAACAGGCTGACTGAACAAATTTTACTTTTATAATACTGTAGTGAATAATACTGCAACGACCCACAACATTTTTATAAATCATTTTATTGCACCGTTACTAGTTTCGGGCCTGAGCCCATCATCACACAGTAGTGCCGATATAAGGTTTACATTGGTGTCCTAAAATAACGAAATTATGTGAATCCATTATGTTACAAGGTTAAATTTTTTATTCTAAATTTAACAAAGTTTTCTTTCTTGTATAGTTCAAACTTGAATTAAGACTATATATATTGCTTATACACGGAACTTACTTCACAGAAAGGTTTTCTTTAAACGTTATTATAGGAGAGAGATATGAATACTTGTGTCTCTGCATGTTGAACTCTGAGGTTCAATTTTTTATATTGAAGATAAAATATTTAATCTTGTAACTTAATGGATTCACAGAACTTTGTTATTATAAAGTAAACCCGATATCGGCACTGCCGTCTGATGATGGGCTCAGGTCTGAAAGTTGTAACGGTGCAATAAATTGATTTATAAAAATTTTGTGGCTGGTTGTAGTATTATTCACTGCACTAGCTGAGAAACCCAGCGTTGCTTGGGTTAGAATATATGGCATGAGAGACAGCTTGAGTATTATTCTAACTGAGATATTGTCAAGCAGTTATCGTGCTTAAGGTATTCTGGCTGCGTTGTGTATTAATGGGCGAGTGTGGTGGGCGAAAATCCACGAAATATGGAGTAATAAATAATCTTAGGTGAAGCTAAATAATATACGAACTCCGTATATGTGAAAATATAAAGGGCCAATGCAAGTTTAGTCATTTTGTTTTAACATAATAGTATTTAAATGAAGCTGAAAGAGATTGGACGTTACTATATTTCTCAAGGCATTTGTTTTTCAGTTCATATACATCAGTATAACATAATTTTTGTCTTCACAGTACTTGCTTATAGACTATATTTGCAGTTTTCTTGTTGGGAGTGTAAAGGAACAAACGTGTAGGAGATCCAACTTGTGAGCACGCGACGTACAATTGTCCGTGAGAAAAGCACGATTCCGTTAACGCTGCAGTATTTGAATGTTTGCTCTATTATTCATTTGTTAGCCTGTCTGCATTTTCATCTTTGTCTCTGTTGATCGTCGGTAAAGTGTGATTGACGAAAACGCGCCGAGAAGTTAAAAACTTATATATTTGATATTATGCGTCGTTATTCTCAATTTTGTTACACACTGCAACAGCAGCGCCGAAAGCGGCTGGTAAATTACATTTCTGAAAACGATATTGGATAAGTGCGAATATTGATTTGTAAGAGTTTTAACAAATATCTTCTTGAATAGGAATCTGGAATGAATTGTAAGACTGTGTGAATCATGAGACTCTATACAAAAGAGTTTCGCATTAAAGTGCTGATCATAACGAGATGTGACAACAACGGATGTATCTGATTCGGTAAAATTTTACTTTCTATCCTAGCGGACTCGTGTTTTTATGTTGGCAACATCAATAACACGATATAAAATCGTTGCAAAGATGACCGAACCACATAGAGTGTAGATAAATAAGTTTACTGCTGTTCCTGCTGTATGCTTCATTTCACGACAATATATTTGCGTGTCACGTGATTGGCTTATGACGATGTCACATGATTCTCGTTATTCAAAATATGTTGCCAACATTATCACAGGAGGCCGCCGGGATAAGAATAGGACTACGTCGAATAGTTTTTCTTGACCCAGCTATCAAACGATAACTCCTTTCACAGCAGAGAGTGTCGCGGCTATATGGATCAGAGATCAATGATTAGCACAGACCAGTGAGCTTACTGGCACAGGCATATCAATATCTATGGCCTAAGAGACATTCATTAATGTATGTGTTTCCACCACGCTTCCACGACAGTGATCAATGGTCCACGAGTATTTTTATCATTGAGTCTATCTGGATTTTTATCTTTGTTTTGTGTCTCTGTTCATAGTCGGTAATATATGGTATACGGAAACATGTGATCCATTTAAAAAAATGCATATTTCATATTACTCGTCGTTATTAAAGTCTGAAAGGACCGGATTGTCTGACGATTGAAAGAATAAACAGATTTTGACTCGTACCGTAAAGTTCGTAAGTCACAGAGTATATAGCTTTTCCTAAGAGTATTTATTGCATATTTTGCGAATTTTTGCTCGTCACTCTCACCCACTGCCACGCACCGCGACCAAACTCCCTTACTAGCATCATTAGACCAAGGGCTGCCTACCACCACAACCACGAGTGGGTGGCAGTATGTGATCATGGAGAAAAGTCTGTCAGCACGTACACACACAAGCCTTTTATATATAGATTATTACGAATCTAACCAAAAGTAATGGATAAAATAAATTTTACTTTATTTCTGAAAAAATAAATCAAAAGTACCATGGATCACAGAAGTTAGAGAAGAAAGGGGAAAAACCATCAAAGAATCAGAAATACTTTTAAGAATAAAGTACTGAATTTAGGAGACTTTCAAGGTAGAAAAAATAAGAAAACAGGAACAACATGGACAGCAGAAAGGAAACGAAAGCATGGAGATTACATGAAGGAGTATTGGAAGAACAGGAAACAACAAAGAAAGAAGAGGATCTGAAGCTGTTTCGTTTTCCTAGTTGGTCAATTTGAATCCTTAAATAATTGCTCAGAAGGAGGCAACTTTGTTTAGGAATTTCGGGGTCCCCATCAGACATGTTACCCAGACTCTGATCTGAGAGACTCTATTGTCTTTTAAATGGCAGCCATTTTGAAACAATATAAACAGCAATGCAATTAATCCCATGGAGCAACTAATCATAGGGCGCCAGTATGTCTTAACAGCTTCATCAATTTCCGACTTGAGGTGGGACTGAGTGTGTTGCCGCACCTAGTGTCACGCACCAACTGTTCCAGTAGCCTTAAGGTCGGTTTCCACATAGGGTACTGTGTTCCGACTGCACTCCAACTGTGTCATCCAGCGAGGGATCGTTCCATTGAATTTACTACATAGGCGCCAAGTACGTCATTTCCACATAGCCTGCTGTGTCGCTGCTGTGTCTCTGCCGGCCGCGGTGGCCGAGGGGACTAAGGCGCTCCAGTCACGGTCTGCACGGCCACTGCGGTCGGGGGTTCGAATCCCCCCTCGGGGATGGATATTTGTGCCGTCCTTAGTCTTAGGTACTTCATAAGTAGTTTGTAAGCTTAGGGACTGATGACCCCGTAGTTAAGTCCCATAAGTTCTACAAACGTTTGAACATTTGAGCCGTGTCTCTTCTGTGCACCTGTCGTGCAGTTCCGCTATCCGGAGGGAGAGCGATTCCACGACAGGCGACAGGTGCGCAGCGGGAGCACAGTACGTCATGTAGAAACAACATCAAAGCGCCGGTAAGTCGCTAAGTCGCCATTTGTCGGTCGGTCGGTGTTAGACTCTTTCCGGCTTTGCCCGAATTGCTACGAATCTCTCTCTCTCTCGAACGCATGTGTGCTGTCTGACTTTACACTAGGCTTTGCGTGTCTTTTGTATACATGCACGAGGAGCATGTAATACTTCTTCAGCAGCATCCAGAACTCTACAATTTGCACATAAAGTTTCCAACAATACACTTGTCTAAGACAATACATGGAGGGACATCAGTGAGAAGCTTAACAAATCCAGTAAGTATAGGTTTCGTTTCCTTGTTCGTACTACCTTTCGTTGTACTTGTGAAAGATAAAAGCGATAATATTTTTCACATTCACTTTAATTTTGCTTACTTGTAGGTGATGAATGTTGAAACAAATGGGCGCTACTCAGATAATATCTTATTCGAGGTCGTGCTAGACGAAAAACCACAATGGCTAGGCTGCAAAGAAGATAAATAAATAGTGACTGGAAGATGGAATGAAGTTTCTGATTCCGTTTCTTCAAAACCTTGACACTTTTTCCAACGTTCAAAGTTCCCTTGATGTTAATGTAAATGGAGAAGAAACGAAGATGTAGGTTCGTCCTCGATGGTTCTCAGTACTTCCTTCCTGCAAGTTGTACGTCATTAAGGCGCGCTGGTCAGATAAACAGAAGGCGAAGGTCTTCGATCTCGCGTGGTATCACTGACAACAATTTGGAAACAGCATTGACCGATTTTGTTAGAGCCAGGAGTGTGTCGAAGCTACCGCCCCAGAAGAAAAGAAAATTAATAATTATTTTCGAAGATGTAGCAGATACAATGATGACGTTTTGCGATCTACACACTGCGGAAATAAAAAAGGGGATATTTAGCATTGTTAATACAAAAGAAATTACAATGTTGAAGAACGGAGAGAAAGGAAAAGACAATAGCCATTTGTCCCAGTTTTCTGTTTCCCTTGAACTATTCATATGTAGAAGGTCCAACAGGCTACAGAATTGGCTTACAACAGCAGCAAAATCATGCCAGTTACTGCGTAAATAATCCAAAATAATGATTGTAATAAATTGTTTTTTAAATTTATGTACGTAATGTAGAAAAAATAATAAATAATTCCCGAGAGCCACAACAATCTCCTCGTCTATTGGCTCCATTACGACTGAACACAGCCGACACACGGTACGCTATGCGGGAATGCACGCGACGCGACACGACTGGAGCACAGTCGGGACACGGTGCCTTATGAGGAAACCGACTCTTATTGTATAGGCTAGTGGTCTGTCGGCTATGCCCAGGTATTGCCGTACTGTAAAATTCTTAGGGCAAAGTCAAACGTGCTCGTGTAAGCCGTATTCGTCACAAGGAGTGCCACAGTTCAGATTACAATATTTTGCGCGAAAATTGATTTGTGTCACCGTAACTCACGTTGTCCGTACGTTTGTACCCCACGTTTCCGTACAAAGGCGACTCATCCTTCAGTAGATAACTAATGAACGTCACGTAAGCTGAAGAGCATCAGAATGGCCAGTAAGCTTCAATTGTTATCTCGGAGGATTGCAACTGTCCCAAAACCGACGACGACACGACTCGGTCCCAAATCCGCGCCACAGACAGCGCTGGAGTACGGCGATACCGGAATGCTCGGGACGGGCAAATATTTAGGCGGTGCGCGGCGGCACGGCACGGCGGGGTCCCAGATAATTGGCCGTTTTGTGCGCGCGCGTCACCAGCCCCGGCTGCCACCGTGGTGTCCCTCTGTTGGTCTGGCAATAGCAGGTGTGCGTGCCGGGCTATTCAGCGAGCGGGCCAGCTGGCTCTGCATTAATGACGCTGTTATTGAATGGGGCGGCGCCGGCTTTGTGTGTTTACGTTTATGCGCGCGTGTAGTCGGTCACGGGTGGGCGGATATCGGCAGCGCCGCCGACAGCTCCATCCCTCCTGGCGAGCCTCCAAAAACGTTCCGCCAGCCGGCGGCCAAGCGCAGCTGAGCGAGGGAGGAGGGAGACAGAACTGGCGGTGGCCGGGTGCTGTCGAGGGCTACGGGTAGGGGGGGGGATGGAAAAAAAGCGTTTTGGCACGCGCCAGTGGACTCTGTGAAACACGGACTTGGTTCCTTCATACATCGATTACTGCCAGAAGTCATTGCAGAAATGTTAATGGGTTGCGCAAGCAGAAGGTTTAGACGCCTTTCGACGCCAGTGAGACATCAGTTATTACTAGAGCAGCTCGGCGGAACATTTGCTGATTGCTGCTGTATACCTCGCGTCAGGCCCAGCGTTTGCTGACGGGCGGCTGGCTTATTTAGGGCCGGTTCCCACTTGGGGCTGCAGCGCGAAATAGCACGTGGCAGCGGTACGGTTGCTATGGAGACGCCCCGCATGATGCTAAGCGGCAAGCGCGGTTACATTCCCACTAATGCAGGCTGTTCCAACAGGCTGCTCCTCGAGCAGGAGTGCACAAGAGCACTCGCCACCCCAGCTCGGAGCTGCAGTAATAGGGTAAGATGACGTCATAAACGCTACTCGGCAGGCAAAACTAAACAGTCGCCTTCGTTTAGTTCTCGCTAATGTGTAGTTGTGACAGCAACAAAAATGTGTAGTAGCGAGAGCCAGCCCACGCAGTACAATGTACTGTAGCGACTAGTTATTCTCTGCAATGCAAGGAATAAACAAAAACTAAATGTCATTGTTTCAAATGTTTGTATAGTCTATGGGACTTAACTTTGGGGTCATCAGTCCCTAAACTTACAAACTACTTATGAACTACTTACGAACTAGGACAGCACAAATATCCATGCCCGAGGGGGGATTCGAAACCCCGACCGTAGTGGCCGGGCAGACCGTGACTGGAGCGCCTTAGCCCCTCGGCCACCGCGGCCGGCATCAATGTACGTCAGAGTTATCATATAATAGACAATATTGCACAGTTTCAACAAATAGAAGAATGTGATCACAAAAACTAAATTTTTCTATACTAGGAAACAGCGCAACATTATGGGTGGTGCAAATTACAACACATACTGTTAGTTTGTAATATTTGTAATGTTTGTAATGTTATTTTAAAGAGAACCTGACGACTAAATATAACACTTTTTCACAATTTCTATTTTTGGGAAGAAACGGGTTAAGCACGCGAGCTGGAACAGCCTGCACTAGTAGTGACTGCCGAGCAGTAAACGACGCTGCAGCTTCAGGGTTGTCACAAGGAACGTCGTCCACAGCGCGGTGCGGCAGGGTCAGCGGCGCGGTTTGAGCATGAGGACTGCCGAGCAGTAAATGACGCTGCAGCTTCAGGGTTGTCATAAGGAACGTCGTCCACAGCGCGGTGCGGCAGGGTCAGCGGCGCGGTTTGGGCATGAGGACTGCCGAGCAGTAAACGACGCTGCAGCTTCAGGGTTGTCATAATGAACGACGTCCACAGCGCGGTGCGGCAGGCTCAGCGGCGCGTTTTGGGCATGAGGACTGCCGAGCAGTAAACGACTCTGCAGCTTCAGGGTTGTCATAAGGAAAGTCGTCCACAGCGCGGTGCGGCAGGCTCAGTGGCGCGGTTTGGGCATGAGGACTGCCGAGCATTAAACGACGCTGCAGCCTCAGGGTTGTCATAAGGAACGTCGTCCGCAGCGCGGTGCGGCAGGATCAGCGGCGCAGTTTGGGCATGAGGACTGCCGAGCAGTAAACGACGCTGCAGCTTCAGGGTGTCATAAGGAACGTCGTCCACATCGCGGTGCGGCAGGCTCAGCGGTGCGGCAGGCTCAGCGGAGCGGTTTGGGCATGAGGACTGCCGAGCAGTAAACGACGCTGCAGCTTCAGGGTTGTCATAAGGAGCGTCATCCACAGCGCGGTGCGGCAGGCTCAGCGGTGCGGCTGGCTCAGCAGGACGGTTTGGGCATGAGGACTGCCGAGCAGTAAACGACGCTGAAGCTTCAGGGTTGTCATAAGGAACGTCGTCCAAAGCGCGGTGCGGCAGGGTCAGCGGTGCGGCAGGCTCAGCGGCGCGGTTTGGGCATGAGGACTGCCGAGCAGTAAACGACGCTGCAGCTTCAGGGTTGTCATAAGGAACGTCGTCCACAGCGCGGTGCGGCAGGCTCAGCGGCGCGGTTTGGGCATGAGGACTGTCGAGCAGTAAACGTCGCGGCAGCTTCAGGGTTGTCATAAGGAACGTCGTCCACAGCGCGGTGCGGCAGGCTCAGCGGTGCGGCAGGCTCAGCGGCGCGGTTTGGGCATGAGGACTGCCGAGCAGTAAACGACGCTGCAGCTTCAGGGGTGTCATAAGGAACGTCGTCCACAGCGCGGTGCGGCAGGCTCAGCGGTGCGGCAGGCTCAGCGGCGCGTTTTGGGCATGAGGACTGCCGAGCAGTAAACGACACTGCAGCTTCAGGGTTGTCATAAGTAACGTCGTCCACAGCGCGGTGCGGCAGGCTCAGCGGCGCAGTTTGGGCATGAGGACTGCTGAGCAGTAAACGACCATGCAGCTTCAGGGATGTCATAAGGAACGTCATCCACAGCGCGGTGCGGCAGGCTCAGCGGTGCGGCAGGCTCAGCGGCGCGGTTTGGGCATGAGGACTGCCGAGCAGTATACGACGCTGCAGCTTCAGAGTTGTCATAAGGAACGACTACACAGCGCGGTGCGGCAGGCTCAGCGGCGCGGTTTGGGCATGAGGACTGCCGAGCAGTAAACGACGCTGCAGCTTCAGGGTTGTCATAATGAACGTCGTCCACAGCGCGGTGCAGCAGGCTCAGCGGCGCGGCAGGCTCAGCTGCGCGGTTTGGGCATGAGGACTGCCGAGAAGTAAACGACGCTGCAGCTTCAGGGTTGTCATAAGGAACGTCGTCCACAGCGCGGTGCGGCAGGCTCAGCAAGGCGGTATGGGCATGAGGACTGCCGAGCAGTAAACGACGCTGCAGCTTCAGGGTTGTCATAAGGAACGTCGTCCACAGCGCGGTGCAGCAGGATCATCGGCGCGGTTTGGGCATGAGGACTGCCGAGGAGTAAATGACGCTGCAGCTTCCGGGTTGTCATAGGGAATGTCGTCCACAGCGCAGTGCGGCAGGCTCAGCAGTGCGGCAGGCTCAGCGGCGCGGTTTGTCATGAGGACTGCCGAGCAGTAAACGACGCTGCAACTTCAGGGTTGTCACAAGGAACGTCGTACACAGCGCGGTGCGGCAGGGTCAGCGGCGCGGTTTGGGCATGAGGACTGCCGAGCAGTAAACGACGCTGCAGCTTCAGGGTTGTCATAAGGAACGTCGTCCACAGCGCGGTTCGGCAGGCTCAGTGGTGCGACAGGCTCAGCGGCGCGGTTTGGGCATGTGGACTGCCGAGCAGTAAACGACGCTGCAGCTTCAGGGTTGTCATAAGGAACGTCGTCCACAGCGCGGTGCGGCAGGCTCAGCGGCGCGGTTTGGGCATGAGGACTGCCGAGCAGTAAACGACACTGCAGCTTCAGGGATGTCATAAAGAATGTCGTCCACAGCGCGGTGCAGCAGGCTCAGCGGCGCGGTTTGGGCATGAGGACTGCCGAGCAGTAAACGACGCTGCAGCTTCAGGGTTGTCATAAGGAACTTCGTCCACAGCGCGGTGCGGCAGGCTCAGCGGTGCGGCAGGCTCAGCTGCGCGGTTTAGGCATAAGGACTGCCGAGCAGTAAACGACGCTGCAGCTTCAGGGTTGTCATAAGGAACGTCATCCACAGCGCGGTGCTGCAGGCTCAGCGGAGCGGCAGACTCAGCGGCGTGGTTTGGGCATGAGGACTGCCGAACAGTAAACGACGCTGCAGCTTCAGGGTTGTCATAAGGAACGTCGTCCACAGCACGGTGCGGCAGGCATGGCGGCGCGGTTTGGGCATGAGGACTGCTGAGCAGTAAACGACGCTGCTGCTTCAGGATTGTCATAAGGAACGTCGTCCACAGCGCGGTGCGGCAGGCTCAGCGGCACGGTTTGAGCATGAGGACTGCCGAGCATTAAACGAAGCTGCAGCGTCAGGGTTGTCATAAGGAACGTCGTCCACAGCGCGGTGCGGCATTCTCAGCGGTGCAGCAGGCTCAGCGGCTCGGTTTGGACATGAGGACTGCCGAGCCGTAAACGACGCTGCAGCTTCAGGGTTGTCATAAGGAACGTTATCCACAGCGCGGTGCGGCAGGCTCAGCGGCGCGGTTTGGGCATGAGGACTGCCGAGCAGTAAACGACGCTGCAGCTTCAGGGTTTTCACAAGGAACGTCGTCCACAGCGCGGTGCGGCAGGGTCAGCGGCGCTGTTTGGGCATGAGGACTGCCGAGCAGTAAATGACGCTGCAGCTTCAGGGTTGTCACAAGGAACGTCGTCCACAGTGGGGTGCGGCAGGGTCAGGGGCGCGGTTTGGGCATGAGGACTGCCGAGCAGTAAACGACGCTGAAGCTTCAGGTTTGTCACAAGGAACGTAGTCCACAGCGCGGTGCGGCAGGGTCAGCGGCGCGGTTTGGGCATGAGGACTGACGAGCAGTAAACGACGCTGCAGCTTCAGGGTTGTGATAAGGAACGTCGTCCACAGCGCGGTGCGGCAGGCTCAGCGGTGCGGCTGGCTCAGCAGGACGGTTTGGGCATGAGGACTGCCGAGCAGTAAACGACGCTGCAGCTTCAGGGTGTCATAAGGAATGTCGTCCACATCGCGGTGCGGCAGGCTCAGCGTTGCGGCAGGCTCAGCGGAGCGGTTTGGGCATGAGGACTGCCGAGCAGTAAACGACGCTGCAGCTTCAGGGTTGTCATAAGGAACGTCGTCCACAGCGCGGTGCGGCAGGCTCAGCGGTGCGGCTGGCTCAGCAGGACGGTTTGGGCATAAGGACTGCCGAGCAGTAAACGACGCTGAAGCTTCAGGGTTGTCATAAGGAACGTCGTCCAAAGCGCGGTGCGGCAGGGTCAGCGGTGCGGCAGGCTCAGCGGCGCGGTTTGGGCATGAGGACTGCCGAGCAGTAAACAACGCTGCAGCTTCAGGGTTGTCATAAGGAACGTCGTCCACAGCGCGGTGCGGCAGGCTCAGCGGCGCGGTTTGGGCATGAGGACTGTCGAGCAGTAAACGTCGCGGCAGCTTCAGGGTTGTCATAAGGAACGTCGTCCACAGCGCGGTGCGGCAGGCTCAGCGGTGCGGCAGGCTCAGCGGCGCGGTTTGGGCATGAGGACTGCCGAGCAGTAAACGACGCTGCAGCTTCAGGGTTGTCATAAGGAACGTCGTCCACAGCGCGGTGCGGCAGGCTCAGCGGTGCGGCAGGCTCAGCGGCGCGTTTTGGGCATGAGGACTGCCGAGCAGTAAACGACACTGCAGCTTCAGGGTTGTCATAAGTAACGTCGTCCACAGCGCGGTGCGGCAGGCTCAGCGGCGCAGTTTGGGCATGAGGACTGCCGAGCAGTAAACGACCATGCAGCTTCAGGGATGTCATAAGGAACGTCATCCACAGCGCGGTGCGGCAGGCTCAGCGGTGCGGCAGGCTCAGCGGCGCGGTTTGAGCATGAGGACAGCCGAGCAGTATACGACGCTGCAGCTTCAGAGTTGTCATAAGGAACGACTACACAGCGCGGTGCGGCAGGCTCAGCGGCGCGGTTTGGGCATGAGGACTGCCGAGCAGTAAACGACGCTGCAGCTTCAGGGTTGTCATAATGAACGTCGTCCACAGCGCGGTGCAGCAGGCTCAGCGGCGCGGCAGGCTCAGCTGCGCGGTTTGGGCATGAGGACTGCCGAGAAGTAAACGACGCTGCAGCTTCAGGGTTGTCATAAGGAACGTCGTTCACAGCGCGGTGCGGCAGGCTCAGCAAGGCGGTATGGGCATGAGGACTGCCGAGCAGTAAACGACGCTGCAGCTTCAGGGTTGTCATAAGGAACGTCGTCCACAGCGCGGTGCGGCAGGATCATCGGCGCGGTTTGGGCATGAGGACTGCCGAGCAGTAAATGACGCTGCAGCTTCCGGGTTGTCATAGGGAATGTCGTCCACAGCGCAGTGCGGCAGGCTCAGCAGTGCGGCAGGCTCAGCGGCGCGGTTTGTCATGAGGACTGCCGAGCAGTAAACGACGCTGCAGCTTCAGGGTTGTCATAAGGAACGTCGTACACAGCGCGGTGCGGCAGGGTCAGCGGCGCGGTTTGGGCATGAGGACTGCCGAGCAGTAAACGACGCTGCAGCTTCAGGGTTGTCATAAGGAACGTCGTCCACAGCGCGGTTCGGCAGGCTCAGCGGTGCGACAGGCTCAGCGGCGCGGTTTGGGCATGTGGACTGCCGAGCAGTAAACGACGCTGCAGCTTCAGGGTTGTCATAAGGAACGTCGTCCACAGCGCGGTGCGGCAGGCTCAGCGGCGCGGTTTGGGCATGAGGACTGCCGAGCAGTAAACGACACTGCAGCTTCAGGGATGTCATAAAGAATGTCGTCCACAGCGCGGTGCAGCAGGCTCAGCGGCGCGGTTTGGGCATGAGGACTGCCGAGCAGTAAACGACGCTGCAGCTTCAGGGTTGTCATAAGGAACTTCGTCCACAGCGCGGTGCGGCAGGCTCAGCGGTGCGGCAGGCTCAGCTGCGCGGTTTAGGCATAAGGACTGCCGAGCAGTAAACGACGCTGCAGCTTCAGGGTTGTCATAAGGAACGTCATCCACAGCGCGGTGCTGCAGGCTCAGCGGAGCGGCAGGCTCAGCGGCGTGGTTTGGGCATGAGGACTGCCGAACAGTAAACGACGCTGCAGCTTCAGGGTTGTCATAAGGAACGTCGTCCACAGCACGGTGCGGCAGGCATGGCGGCGCGGTTTGGGCATGAGGACTGCTGAGCAGTAAACGACGCTGCTGCTTCAGGATTGTCATAAGGAACGTCGTCCACAGCGCGGTGCGGCAGGCTCAGCGGCGCGGTTTGGGCATGAGGACTGCCGAGCAGTAAACGACGCTGCAGCGTCAGGGTTGTCATAAGGAACGTCGTCCACAGCGCGGTGCGGCATGCTCAGCGGTGCAGCAGGCTCAGCGGCTCGGTTTGGACATGAGGACTGCCGAGCCGTAAACGACGCTGCAGCTTCAGGGTTGTCATAAGGAACGTTTTCCACAGCGCGGTGCGGCAGGCTCAGCGGCGCGGTTTGGGCATGAGGACTGCCGAGCAGTAAACGACGCTGCAGCTTCAGGGTTTTCACAAGGAACGTCGTCCACAGCGCGGTGCGGCAGGGTCAGCGGCGCTGATTGGGCATGAGGACTGCCGGGCAGTAAATGACGCTGCAGCTTCAGGGTTGTCACAAGGAACGTCGTCCACAGTGGGGTGCGGCAGGGTCAGGGGCGCGGTTTGGGCATGAGGACTGCCGAGCAGTAAACGACGCTGAAGCTTCAGGTTTGTCACAAGGAACGTAGTCCACAGCGCGGTGCGGCAGGGTCAGCGGTGCGGTTTGGGCATGAGGACTGACGAGCAGTAAACGACGCTGCAGCTTCAGGGTTGTGATAAGGAACGTCGTCCACAGCGCGGTGCAGCAGGGTCAGCGGAGCGGTTTGGGCATGAGGACTGCCGAGCAGTAAACGACGCTGAAGCTTCAGGTTTGTCACAAGGAACGTAGTCCACAGCGCGGTGCGGCAGGGTCAGCGGTGCGGTTTGGGCATGAGGACTGACGAGCAGTAAACGACGCTGCAGCTTCAGGGTTGTCACAAGGAACGTCGTCCACAGCGCGGTGCGGCAGGGTCAGCGACGCGGTTTGGGCATGAGGACTGCCGAGCAGTAAACGACGCTGCAGCTTCAGGGTTGTCATAAGGAACGTCGTCCACAGCGCGGTGCGGCAGGGTCAGCGGCGCGGTTTGGGCATGAGGACTGCCGAGCAGTAAACGACGCTGCAGCTACAGGGTTGTCATAGAGAACGTCGTCCACATCGCGGTGCAGCAGGCCCAGCGGCGCGGTTTGGGCATGAGGACTGCTGAGCAGTAAATGACGCTGCAGCTTCAGGGTTGTCATAAGGAACGTCGTCCACAGCGCGGTGCGGCAGGCTCAGCGGTGCGACAGGCTCAGCGCCGCGGTTTGGGCATGAGGACTGCCGAGCAGTAAACGACACTGCAGCTTCAGGGTTGTCATAAGGAACGTCGTCCACAGCGCGGTGCGGCAGGCTCAGCGGCGCAGTTTGGGCATGAGGACTGCCGAGCATTAAACGACCATGCAGCTTCAGGGATGTCATAAGGAACGTCATCCACAGCGCGGTGCGGCAGTCTCAGTGGTGCGGCAGGCTCAGCGGCGCGGTTTGGGCATGAGGACTGCCGAGCAGTATACGACGCTGCAGCTTCAGAGTTGTCATAAGGAACGACGTCCACAGCGCGGTGCGGCAGGCTCAGCGGCACGGTTTGGGCATGAGGACTGCCGAGCAGTAAACGACGCTGCAGCTTCAGGGTTGTCATAAGGAACGTCGTCCACAGCGCGGTGCAGCAGGCTCAGCGGTGCGGCAGGCTCAGCGGCGCGGTTTGGGCATGAGGACTGCCGAGAAGTAAACGACGCTGCAGCTTCAGGGTTGTCATAAGGAACGTCGTCCACAGCGCGGTGCGGCAGGCTCAGCAAGGCGGTTTGGGCATGAGGACTGCCGAGCAATAAACGACGCTGCAGCTTCAGGGTTGTCATAAGGAACGTCGCCCACAGCGCGGTGCGGCAAGATCATCGGCGTGGTTTGGGCATGAGGACTGCCGAGCAGTAAATGACGCTGCAGCTTCAGGGTTGTCATAGGGAACGTCGTCCACAGCGCAGTGCGGCAGGCTCAGCAGTGCGGCAGGCTCAGCGGCGCGGTTTGTCATGAGGACTGCCGAGCAGTAAACGACGCTGCAGCTTCAGGGTTGTCATAAGGAACGTCGTACACAGCGCGGTGCGGCAGGGTCAGCGGCGCGGTTTGGGCATGAGGACGGCCGAGCAGTAAACGACGCTGCAGCTTCAGGGTTGTCATAAGGAACGTCGTCCACAGCGCGGTTCGGCAGGCTCAGCGGTGCGACAGGCTCAGCGGCGCGGTTTGGGCATGTGGACTGCCGAGCAGTAAACGACGCTGCAGCTTCAGGGTTGTCATAAGGAACGTCGTCCAGAGCGCGGTGCGGCAGGCTCAGCGGCGCGGTTTGGGCATGAGGACTGCCAAGCAGTAAACGACGCTGCAGCTTCAGGGTTGTCATAAGGAACTTCGTCCACAGCGCGGTGCGGCAGGCTCAGCGGTGTGGCAGGCTCAGCTGCGCGGTTTAGGCATAAGGACTGCCGAGCAGTAAACGACGCTGCAGCTTCAGGGTTGTCATGAGGAACGTCATCCACAGCGCGGTGCGGCAGGCTCAGCGGAGCGGCAGGCTCAGCGGCGTGGTTTGGGCATGAGGACTGCCGAACAGTAAACGACGCTGCAGCTTCAGGGTTGTCATAAGGAACGTCGTCCACAGCACGGTGCGGCAGGCATGGCGGCGCGGTTTGGGCATGAGGACTGCTGAGCAGTAAACGACGCTGCTGCTTCAGGATTGTCATAAGCACGTCGTCCACAGCGCGGTGCGGCAGGCTCAGCGGCGCGGTTTGGGCATGAGGACTGCCGGGCAGTAAACGACGCTGCAGCGTCAGGGTTGTCATAAGGAACGTCGTCCACAGCGCGGTGCGGCATGCTCAGCGGTGCAGCAGGCTCAGCGGCACGGTTTGGGCATGAGGACTGCCGAGCCGTAAACGACGCTGCAGCTTCAGGATTGTCATAAGGAACGTTATCCACAGCTCGGTGCGGCAGGCTCAGCGGCGCGGTTTGGGCATGAGGACTGCCGAGCAGTAAACGACACTGCAGCCTCAGGGTTTTCACAAGGAACGTCGTCCACAGCGCGGTGCGGCAGGGTCAGCGGCGCTGTTTGGGCATGAGGACTGCCGAGCAGTAAATAACGCTGCAGCTTCAGGGTTGTCACAAGGAACGTCGTCCACAGTGGGGTGCGGCAGGGTCAGGGGCGCGGTTTGGGCATGAGGACTGCCGAGCAGTAAACGACGCTGAAGCTTCAGGGTTGTCACAAGGAACGTAGTCCACAGCGCGGTGCGGCAGGGTCAGCGGCGCGGTTTGGGCATGAGGACTGCCGAGCAGTAAACGACGCTGCAGCTTCAGGGTTGTGATAAGGAACGTCGTCCACAGCGCAGTGCAGCAGGGTCAGCGGCGCGGTTTGGGCATGAGGACTGCCGAGCAGTAATCGACGCTGCAGCTTCAGGGTTGTCATAAGGAACGTCGCCCACAGCGCGGTGCGGCAGGCTCAGCGGCGCAGTTTGAGAATGAGGACTGCCGAGCATTAAACGACCATGCAGCTTCAGGGATGTCATAAGGAACGTCATCCACAGCGCGGTGCGGCAGGCTCAGCGGTGCGGCAGGCTCAGCGGCGCGGTTTGGGCATGAGGACTGCCGAGCAGTATACGAAGCTGCAGCTTCAGAGTTGTCATAAGGAACGACGTCCACAGCGCGGTGCGGCAGGCTCAGCGGCAGGCTCAGCGGCACGGTTTGGGCATGAGGACTGCCGAGCAGTAAACGACGCTGCAGCTTCAGAGTTGTCATAAGGAACGTCGTCCACAGCGCGGTGCAGCAGGCTCAGCGGTGCGGCAGGCTCAGCGGCGCGGTTTGGGCATGAGGACTGCCGAGAAGTAAACGACGCTGCAGCTTCAGGGTTGTCATAAGGAACGTCGTCCACAGCGCGGTGCGGCAGGCTCAGCAAGTCGGTTTTGGCATGAGGACTGCCAAGCAGTAAACGACGCTGCAGCTTCAGGGTTGTCATAAGGAACGTCGCCCACAGCGCGGTGCGGCAGGATCATCGGCGTGGTTTGGGCATGAGGACTGCCGAGCAGTAAATGACGCTGCAGCTTCAGGGTTGTCATAGGGAACGTCGTCCACAGCGCAGTGCGGCAGGCTCAGCAGTGCGGCAGGCTCAGCGGCGCGGTTTGTCATGAGGACTGCCGAGCAGTAAACGACGCTGCAGCTTCAGGGTTGTCATAAGGAACGTCGTACACAGCGAGGTGCGGCAGGGTCAGCGGCGAGGTTTGGGCATGAGGACTGCCGAGCAGTAAACGACGCTGCAGCTTCAGGGTTGTCATAAGGAACGTCGTCCACAGCGCGGTTCGGCAGGCTCAGCGGTGCGACAGGCTCAGCGGCACGGTTTGGGCATGTGGACTGCCGAGCAGTAAACGACGCTGCAGCTTCAGGGTTGTCATAAGGAACGTCGTCCACAGCGCGGTGAGGCAGGCTCAGCGGCGCGGTTTGGGCATGAGGACTGCCAAGCAGTAAACGACGCTGCAGCTTCAGGGTTGTCATAAGGAACTTCGTCCACAGCGCGGTGCGGCAGGCTCAGCGGTGCGGCAGGCTCAGCTGCGCGGTTTCGGCATAAGGACTGCCGAGCAGTAAACGACGCTGCAGCTTCAGGGTTGTCATGAGGAACGTCATCCACAGCGCGGTGCGGCAGGCTCAGCGGAGCGGCAGGCTCAGCGGCGTGGTTTGGGCATGAGGACTGCCGAACAGTAAACGACGCTGCAGCTTCAGGGTTGTCATAAGGAACGTCGTCCACAGCACGGTGCGGCAGGCATGGCGGCGCGGTTTGGGCATGAGCACTGCTAAGCAGTAAACGACGCTGCTGCTTCAGGATTGTCATAAGCACGTCGTCAACAGCGCGGTGCGGCAGGCTCAGCGGCGCGGTTTGGGCATGAGGACTGCCGGGCAGTAAACGACGCTGCAGCGTCAGGGTTGTCATAAGGAACGTCATCCACAGCGCGGTGCAGCATGCTCAGCGGTGCAGCAGGCTCTGCGGCGCGGTTTGGGCATGAGGACTGCCGAGCCGTAAACGACGCTGCAGCTTCAAGGTTGTCATAAGGAACGTTATCCACAGCTCGGTGCGGCAGGCTCAGCGGCGCGGTTTGGCCATGAGGACTGCCGAGCAGTAAACGACGCTGCAGCCTCAGGGTTTTCACAAGGAACGTCGTCCACAGCGCGGTGCGGCAGGGTCAGCGGCGCTGTTTGGGCATGAGGACTGCCGAGCAGTAAATGATGCTGCAGCTTCAGGGTTGTCACAAGGAACGTCGTCCACAGTGGGGTGCGGCAGGGTCAGGGGCGCGGTTTGGGCATGAGGACTGCCGAGCAGTAAACGACGCTGAAGCTTCAGGGTTGACACAAGGAACGTAGTCCACAGCGCGGTGCGGCAGTGTCAGCGGCGCGGTTTGGGCATGAGGACTGCCGAGCAGTAAACGACGCTGCAGCTTCAGGGTTGTGATAAGAAACGTCGTCCACAGCGCAGTGCAGCAGGATCAGCGGCGCGATTTGGGCATGAGGACTGCCGAGCAGTAATCGACGCTGCAGCTTCAGGGTTGTCATAAGGAACGTCGCCCACAGCGCGGTTCGGCAGGGTCAGCGGCGCGGTTTGGGCATGAGGACTGCCGAGCAGTAAACGACGCTGCAGCTTCAGGGTTGTCATAAGGAACGTCGTCCATAGCGCGGTGCGGCAGGCTCAGCAGCGCGGTTTGGGCATGCGGACTGCTGAGCAGTAAACGACGCTGCAGCTTCAGGGTTGTCATAAGGAACGTCGTCCACAGCGCGGTGCGGCAGACTCAGCGGCGCGGTTTGGGCATGAGGACTGTCGAGCAGTAAACGACGCTGCAGCTTCATGGTTGTCATAATGAACGTCGTCCACAGCGCGGTGCGGCAGGCTCAGCGGCGCGGTTTGGGCATGAGGACTGCTGAGCAGTAAACGACGCTGCAGCTTCAGGGTTGTCATAAGGAAAGTCGTCGACAGCGCGGTGCGGCAGGCTCAGCAATGCGGTTTGGGCATGAGGACTGCCGAGCAGTAATTAAAGCTGCAGCTTCAGGGTAGTCATAAGGAACGTCGTCCACAGCGCGGTGCGGCAGGCTCAGCGGAGCGGCAGGCTCAGCGGTGTGGTTTGGGCATGAGGACTGCCGAACAGTAAACGACGCTGCAGCTTAAGGGTTGTCATAAGGAACGTCGTCCACAGCACGGTGCGGCAGGCATGGCGGCGCGGTTTGGGCATGAGGACTGCTGAGCAGTAAACGACGCTGCTGCTTCAGGATTGTCATAAGCACGTCGTCCACAGCGCGGAGCGTCAGGCTCAGCGGCGTGGTTTGGGCATGAGGACTGCCGGGCAGTAAACGACGCTGCAGCGTCAGGGTTGTCATAAGGAACGTCGTCCACAGCGCGGTGCGGCATGCTCAGCGGTGCAGCACGCTCAGAGGCGCGGTTTGGGCATGAGGACTGCCGAGCAGTAAACGACGCTGCAGCTTCAGGGTTTTCACAAGGAACGTCGTCCACAGCGCGGTGCGGCAGGGTCAGCGGCGCTGTTTGGGCATGAGGACTGCCGAGCAGTAAATGACGCTGCAGCTTCAGGGTTGTCACAAGGAACATCGTCCACAGTGGGGTGCGGCAGGGTCAGGGGCGCGGTTTGGGCATGAGGACTGCCGAGCAGTAAACGACGCTGAAGCTTCAGGGTTGTCACAAGGAACGTAGTCCACAGCGCGGTGCGGCAGGATCAGCGGCGCGGTTTGGGCATGAGGACTGCCGAGCAGTAAACGACGCTGCAGCTTCAGGGTTGTGATAAGGAACGTCGTCCACAGCGCGGTGCAGCAGGGTCAGCGGCGCGGTTTGGGCATGAGGACTGCCGAGCAGTAATCGACGCTGCAGCTTCAGGGTTGTCATAAGGAACGTCGTCCACAGCGCGGTGCGGCAGACTCAGCGGTGCGGTTTGGGCATGAGGACTGTCGAGCAGTAAACGACGCTGCAGCTTCATGGTTGTCATAAGGAACGTCGTCCACAGCGCGGTGCGGCAGTCTCAGCGGCGCGGTTCGGGCATGAGGACTGCCGAGCAGTAAACGACGCTGCAGCTTCAGGGTTGTCATAAGGAAAGTCGTCCACAGCGCGGTGCGGCAGGCTCAGCAATGCGGTTTGGGCATGAGGACTGCCGAGCAGTAAACAACGCTGCAGCTTCAGGGTAGTCATAAGGAACGTCGTCCACAGAGCGGTCCGGCAGGCTCAGCGGCGCGGTTTGGGCATGAGGACTGCCGAGCCGTAAAAGACGCTGCATCTTCAGGGTTGTCATAAGGAACGTCGTCCACAGGGCGGTGCGGCAGGCTCAGCGGTGCGGCAGGCTCAGCAGCGCGGTTTGGGCATGAGGACTGCCGAGCAGTATACGACGCTGCAGCATCAGGGTTGTCATAAGGAACGTCGTCCACAGCGCGGTGCGGCAGGCTCAGCGGCGTGGTTTGGGCATGAGGATTGTCGAGCAGTAAACGACGCTGCACCTTCCAGGTTGTCATAAGGAACGTCGTCCACAGCGCCGTGCGGCAGGCTCAGCAGTGCGGCAGGCTCAGTGGCGCAGTTTGGGCATAAGGACTGCCGAGCAGTAAACAACGCTGCAGCTTCAGGATTGTCATAAGGAACGTCGTCCACCGCGCGGTGTGGCAGGGTCAGCGGCGCAGTTTGGGCATGAGGACTGCCGAGCAGTAAACGTCGCTGCAGCTACAGGTTTGTCATAAGGAACGTCGTCCACAGCGCGGTGCGGCAGGCTCAGTGGTGCGGCAGTCTCAGCGGCGCGGTTTGGGCATGAGGACTGCCGAGCAGTAAACGACACTGCAGCTTCAGGGTTGTCATAAGGAACGTCGTTCACAGTGCGGTGCGGCAGGCTCAGCGGCGCGGTTTGGGCATGAGGACTACCGAGCAGTAAACGACGCTGCAGCCTCAGGGTTTTCACAAGGAACGTCGTCCACAGCGCGGTGCGGCAGGGTCAGCGGCGCTGTTTGGGCATGAGGACTGCCGAGCAGTAAATGACGCTGCAGCTTCAGGGTTGTCACAAGGAACGTCGTCCACAGTGGGGTGCGGCAGTGTCAGGGGCGCGGTTTGGGCATGAGGACTGCCGAGCAGTAAACGACGCTGAAGCTTCAGGGTTGTCACAAGGAACGTAGTCCACAGCGCGGTGCGGCAGGGTCAGCGGCGCGGTTTGGGCATGAGGACTGCTGAGCAGTAAACGACACTGCAGCTTCAGGGTTGTGATAAGGAACGTCGTCCACAGCGCAGTGCAGCAGGGTCAGCGGCGCGGTTTGGGCATAAGGACTGCTGAGCAGTAATCGACGCTGCAGCTTCAGGGTTGTCATAAGGAACGTCGCCCACAGCGCGGTTCGGCAGGGTCAGCGGCGCGGTTTGGGCATGAGGACTGCCGAGCAGTAAACGACGCTGCAGCTTCAGGGTTGTCATAAGGAACGTCATCCACAGCGCGGTGCGGCAGGCTCAGCGGAGCGGCAGGCTCAGCGGCGTGGTTTGGGCATGAGGACTGCCGAACAGTAAACGACGCTGCAGCTTCAGGGTTGTCATAAGGAACGTCGTCCACAGCACGGTGCGGCAGGCATGGCGGCGCGGTTTGGGCATGAGGACTGCTGAGCAGTAAACGACGCTGCTGCTTCAGGATTGTCATAAGCATGTCGTCCACAGGGCGGAGCGTCAGGCTCAGCGGCGCGGTTTGGGGATGAGGACTGCCGGGCAGTAAACGACGCTGCAGCGTCAGGGTTGTCATAAGGAACGTCGTCCACAGCGCGGTGCGGCATGCTCTGCGGTGCAGCAGGCTCAGCGGCGCGGTTTGGGCATGAGGACTGCCGAGCAGTAAATGACGCTGCAGCTTCAGGGTTGTCACAAGGAACGTCGTCCACAATGGGGTGCGGCAGGGTCAGGGGCGCTGTTTGGGCATGAGGACTGCCGAGCAGTAAACGACGCTGAAGCTTCAGGGTTGTCACAAGGAACGTAGTCCACAGCGCGGTGCGGCAGGATCAGCGGCGCGGTTTGGGCATGAGGAATGCCGAGCAGTAAACGACGCTGCAGCTTCAGGGTTGTGATAAGGAACGTCGTCCACAGCGCGGTGCAGCATGGTCAGCGGCGCGGTTTGGGCATGAGGACTGCCGAGCAGTAATCGACGCTGCAGCGTCAGGGTTGTCATAAGGAACGTCGTCCACAGCGCGGTGCGGCAGACTCAGCGGCGCGGTTTGGGCATGAGGACTGTCGAGCAGTAAAAGACGCTGCAGCTTCATGGTTGTCATAAGGAACTTCGTCCACAGCGCGGTGCGGCAGGCTCAGTGGCGCGGTTTGGGCATGAGGACTGCCGAGCAGTAAACGACGCTGCAGCTTCAGGGTTGTCATAAGGAAAGTCGTCCACAGCGCGGTGCGGCAGGCTCAGCAATGCGGTTTGGGCATGAGGACTGCCGAGCAGTAAACAACGCTGCAGCTTTAGGGTAGTCATAAGGAACGTCGTCCACAGCGCGGTCCGGCAGGCTCAGCGGCGCGGTTTGGGCTTGAGGACTGCCGAGCCGTAAAAGACGCTGCATCTTCAGGGTTGTCATAAGGAACGTCGTCCACAGGGCGGTGCGGCAGGCTCAGCGGTGCGGCAGGCTCAGCAGCGCGGTTTGGGCATGAGGACTGCCGAGCAGTATACGACGCTGCAGCTTCAGGGTTGTCATAAGGAACGTCGTCAACAGCGCGGTGCGGCAGGCTCAGCAGCGTGGTTTGGGCATGAGGACTGTCGAGCAGTAAACGACGCTGCACCTTCCAGGTTGTCATAAGGAACGTCGTCCACAGCGCCGTGCGGCAGGCTCAGCAGTGCGGCAGGCTCAGTGGCGCGGTTTTGGCATAAGGACTGCCGAGCAGTAAACAACGCTGCAGCTTCAGGATTGTCATAAGGAACGTCGACCACAGCGCGGTGCGGCATGCTCAGCGGTGCAGCAGGCTCAGCAGCGCCGTTAGGGCATGAGGACTGCCGAGCAGTAAACGACGCTGCAGCTTCAGGGTTGTCATAAGGAACTTCGTCCTCAGCGCGGTTCGGCATTCTCAGGGGTGCGGCAGGCTCAGCGGCACGGTTTTTTGCTTGAGGACTGCCGAGCAGTAAACGACGCTGCAGCTTCAGGGTTGTCATAAGGAACGTCGTCCACAGTGCGGTGCAGCAGGCTCAGCGGTGCGGTTTGGGCATGAGGACTGCCAAGCACTAATCGGCACTGCAGCTTCAGGTTTGTCACAAGGAACGTCGTCCACAGCGCGGTGCGGCAGTGTCAGCGGCGCGGTTTGGGCATGAGGACTGCCGAGCTGTAAACGACGCTGCAGATTCAGGGTTGTCACAAGGAACAACCTCCACAGCGCGGTGCGGCAGGCTCAGCGGCGCGGTTTGGGCATGAGGACTGCCGAGCAGTAAACGACGCTGCAGCTTCAGAGTTGTTACAAGGAACGTCGTCCACAGCGCGGTGCGGCAGGGTCAGCGGCGCGGTTTGGGCATGAGGACTGCCGAGCAGTAAACGACGCTGCAGCTTCAGGGTTGTAATAAGGAACGTTGTCCACCGCGCGGTGCGGCAGGCTCAGCGGTGTGGTTTGAGCATGAGGACTGCCGAGCAGTAAACGACGCAGCAGCTTCTCGGTAGTCATAAGGAAAGTCGTCCACAGCGCGGTGCGGCAGGCTCAGCGGCGCGGTTTAGGCATGAGGACTGCCGAGCAGTAAACGACTCTGCAGCTTCAGAGTTGTCATAACGAACGTCGTCCGCAGCGCGGTGCGGCAGGCTCAGCAGCGCAATTTGGGCATGAGGACTGCCGAGCAGTAAACGACGCTGCAGCTTCAGGATTGTCATAAGGAACGTAGTCCGCAGCGTGGTGCGGATGGCACAGCGGTGCGACAGGGTCAGCGGCGCGGTTTGGGCATGAGGACTGCCGAGCAGTAAACGACGCTGCAGCTTCAGGGTTGTCACAAGGAAAGTCGTCCACAGCGCGGTGCGGCAGGGTCAGCGGCGCGGTTTGGGCATGAGGACTGCCGAGCAGTAAAAGACGCTGCAGCTTCAGGGATGTCATAAGGAATGTCGTCCACAGCGCGGTGCGGCGGTCTCAGCGGCGCGGTTTGGGCATGAGGACTGCCGAGCAGGAAAATCGCTGCAGCTTCAGAGTTGTTACAAGGAACGTCGTCCACAGCGCGGTGCGGCAGGGTCAGCGGCACGGTTTGGGCATGAGGACTGCCGAGCAGTAAACGACGCTGCAGCTTCAGGGTTTTCATAAGGAACGTCGTCCACAGCGCGGTGCGGCAGGCTCAGGGGTGCGGTTTGGGCATGAGGACTGCCGAGCAGTAAACGACGCTACAGCTTCAGGGTTGTCATAAGGAACGTCGTCCACAGCGCGGTGCGGCAGGCTCAGCGGCGCGGTTTGGGCTTGAGGACTGCCGAGCAGTAAACGACGCTGCAGCTTCAGGGTTGTCATAAGGAACGTCGTCCACAGCGCGGTGCGGCAGGGTCAGCGGCGCGGTTTGGGCATGAGGACTTCTGAGCAGTAAACGACGCTGCAGCTTCAGGGTTGTCATAAGGAATGTCGTTCACAGCGCGGTGCGGCAGGCTCAGCGGCGCGGTTTGGGCATGAGAACTGCCGAGCTGTAAACGACGCTGCAGCTTCAGGGTTGTCATAAGGAACGTCGTCCACAGCGCGGTGCGGCAGTCTCAGCAGCGCGGTTTGGGCATGAGGACTGCCGAGCAGTAAACGACTCTGCAGCTTCAGGGTTGTTATAAGGAACGTCGTCCACAGCGCGGTGCGGGAGGGTCAGCGGCGCGGTTTGGGCATGAGGACTGCCGAACAGTAAACGACGCTGCAGCTTCAGGGTTGTCATAAGGAATGTCGTCCACAGCGCGGTGCGGAGAGTCAGCGGCGCGGTTTGGGCATGAGGACTGCCGAGCAGTAAACGACCTTGCAGCTTCAGGGTTGTCACAAGGAACGTCGTCCACAGCGCGGTGCGGCAGGGTCAGCGGCGCGGTTTGGGCATGAGGACTGCCGATTAGTAAACGAAGCTGCAGCTTCAGTGTTGTCATAAGGAACGTCGTCCACAGCGCGGTGCGGCATGCTCAGCGGAGCGGCAGGCTCAGCGGCGCGGTTTGGGCATGAGGACTGCCAAGAAGTAAACGACGCTGCTGCTTCAGGGCTGTCATAAGGAACGTCGTCCACAGCGTGGTGCGGCAGGCTCAGCGGTGCGGCAGGCTCAGCGGCGCGGTTTGGGCATGAGGACTGCCAAGCAGTAAACGACGCTGTCGCTTCAGGGTTGTCATAAGGAACGTCGTCCGCAGCGCGGTGCGGCATGCTAAGCGGTTCAGCAGGCTCAGCGGCGCACTTTGGGCATGAGGACTGCCGAGCAGTAAACGACGCTGCAGCTTCATGGTTGTCATAAGGAACGTCGTCCATAGCGTGGTGCGGCAGGCTCAGCCGCGCGGTTTGGGCATGAGGACTGCCGAGCAGTAAACGACTCTGCAGCTTCAGGTTTGTCATAACGAACGTCGTCCACAGCGCGGTGCGGCAGGCTCAGCGGTGCAATTTGGGCATGAGGACTGCCGAGCAGTAAACGACGCTGCAGCTTCAGGGTTGTCATAAGGAACGTAGTCCGCAGCGCGGTGCGGCTGGCACAGCGGTGCGACAGAGTCAGCGGCGCGGTTTGGGCATGAGGACTGCCGAGCAGTAAACGACGCTGCAGCTTTAGGGTTGACATAAGGAACGTCGTCCACAGCGCGATGCGGCAGGCTCAGCAGCGCGGTTGGGGCATGAGGACTGCCGAGCAGTAAACGACGCTGCAGCTTCAGGGTTGTCATAAGGAACGTCGTCCACAGCGCGGTGCGGCATGCTCAGCGGTGCGGCAGGCTCAGCGGCGCGGTGTGGGCATGAGGACTGCCGAGCAGTGAACGACGCTGCAGCTTCAGGGTTGTCATAAGGAACGTCGTTCACATGCGGTGCGGCAGGCTCAGCGGCGCGGTTTGGGCATGAGGACTGCCGAGCAGTAATCGACGCTGCAGCTTCAGGGTTGTCATAAGGAACGTCGTCCACAGCGAGGTGCGGCAGGCTCAGCGGTGCGGTTTGGGCATGATGACTGCCGAGCAGTAAACGACGCTGCAGCTTCTCGGTTGTCATAAGGAAAGTCGTCCACAGCGCGGTGCGGCAGGCTCAGCGGCGCGGTTTGGGCATGAGGACTGCCGAGCAGTAAACGCCGCTGCAGCTTCAGGGTTGTCATAAGGAACGTCGTCCACAGCGCGGTGCGGCAGGCTCAGCGGCGCGATTTGGGCATGAGGGCTGCTGAGCAGTAAACGACGCTGCAGCTTCAGGGTTGTCATAAGGAATGTCGTCCACAGCGCGGTGCGGCAGGCTCAGCGGCGCGGTTTGGGCTTGAGGACTGCCGAGCAGTAAACGACGCTGCAGCTTCAGGGTTGTCATGAGGAACGTCGTCCACAGCGCGGTGCGGCAGGGTCAGCGGCGCGGTTTGGGCATGAGGGCTTCTGAGCAGTAAACGACGCTGCAGCTTCAGGGTTGTCATAAGGAATATCGTCCACAGCGCGGTGCGGCAGGCTCAGCGGCTCGGTTTGGGCATGAGGACTGCCGAGCAGTAAACGACGCTACAGCTTCAGGGTTGTCATAAGGAACGTCGACCACAGCGCGGTGCGGCAGGCTCGGCAGCGCGGTTTGGGCATGAGGACTGCCGAGCAGTAAACGACGCTGCAGCTTCAGAGTTGTTATAAGGAACGTCGTCCACAGCGCGGTGCAGCAGGGTCAGCGGCGCGGTTTGGGCATGAGGACTGCCGAGCAGTAAACGACGCTGCAGCTTCAGGGTTGTCATAAGCAATGTCGTCCACAGCGCGGTGCGGCAGGGTCAGCGGCGCGGTTTGGGCATGAGGACTGCCGAGCAGTAAACGAACTTGCAGCTTAAGGGTTGTCACAAGGAACGTCGTCCACAGCGCGGTGTGGCAGGGTCAGCGGCGCGGTTTGGGCATGAGGACTGCCGATTAGTAAACGAAGCTGCAGCTTCAGTGTTGTCATAAGGAACGTCGTCCACAGCGCGGTGCGGCAGGCTCAGCGGTGCGGCAGGCTCAGCGGCGCGGTTTGGGCATGAGGACTGCCAAGAAGTAAACGACGCTGCTGCTTCAGGGCTGTCATAAGGAACGTCGTCCACAGTGCGGTGTGGCAGGCTCAGCGGTGCGGCAGGCTCAGCGGCGCGGTTTGGGCATGAGGACTGCCAAGCAGTAAACGACGCTGTTGCTTCAGGGTTGTCATAAGGAACGTCGTCCGCAGCGTGGTGCGACAGGCTAAGCGGTGCGGCAGGCTCAGCGGCGCGCTTTGGGCATGAGGACTGCCGAGCAGTAAACGATGCTGCAGCTTCATGGTTGTCATAAGGAACGTCGTCGATAGCGTGGTGCGGCAGGCTCAGCCGTGCGGTTTGGGCATGAGGACTGCCGAGCAGTAAACGACTCTGCAGCTTCAGGGTTGTCTTAACGAACGTCGTCCACAGCGCGGTGCGGCAGGCTCAGCGGCAAAATTTGGGCATGAGGACTGCCGAGCAGTAAACGACGCTGCAGCTTCAGGGTTGTCATAAGGAACGTAGTCCTCAGCGCGGTGCGGCTGGCACAGCGGTGCGACAGGGTCAGCGGCGCGGTTTGGGCATGAGGACTGCCGAGCAGTAAACGACGCTGCAGCTTCAGGGTTGTCATAATGAACGTCGTCCACAACGCGATGCGGCAGGCTCAGTGGCGCGGTTTGGGCATGAGGACTGCCGATTAGTAAACGACGCTGCAGCTTCAGGTTTGTCATAAGGAACGTCGTAGCCAGCGCAATGCGGCTGGCTCAGCGGCACGGTTTGGGCATGAGGACTGCCGAGCAGTAAACGACGCTGCAGCTTCAGGGTTGTCATAAGGAACGTCGTCCACAGCGCGGTGCGGCAGGCTCAGCGGCGCGATTTGGGCATGAGGACTGCTGAGCAGTAAACGACGCTGCAGCTTCAGGGTTGTCATAAGGAATGTCGTCCACAGCGCGGTGCGGCAGGCTCAGCGGCGCGGTTTGGGCTTGAGGACTGCCGAGCAGTAAACGACGCTGCAGCTTCAGGGTTGTCATGAGGAACGTCGTCCACAGCGCGGTGCGGCAGGGTCAGCGGCGCGGTTTGGGCATGAGGGCTTCTGAGCAGTAAACGACGCTGCAGCTTCAGGGTTGTCATAAGGAATATCGTCCACAGCGCGGTGCGGCAGGCTCAGCGGCTCGGTTTGGGCATGAGGACTGCCGAGCAGTAAACGACGCTACAGCTTCAGGGTTGTCATAAGGAACGTCGTCCACAGCGCGGTGCGGCAGGCTCGGCAGCGCGGTTTGGGCATGAGGACTGCCGAGCAGTAAACGACGCTGCAGCTTCAGAGTAGTTATAAGGAACGTCGTCCACAGCGCGGTGCGGCAGGGTCAGCGGCGCGGTTTGGGCATGAGGACTGCCGAGCAGTAAACGACGCTGCAGCTTCAGGGTTGTCATAAGCAATGTCGTCCACAGCGCGGTGCGGCAGGGTCAGCGGCGCGGTTTGGGCATGAGGACTGCCGAGCAGTAAACGAACTTGCAGCTTCAGGGTTGTCACAAGGAACGTCGTCCACAGCGCGGTGTGGCAGGGTCAGCGGCGCGGTTTGGGCATGAGGACTGCCGATTAGTAAACGAAGCTGCAGCTTCAGTGTTGTCATAAGGAACGTCGTCCACAGCGCGGTGCGGCAGGCTCAGCGGTGCGGCAGGCTCAGCGGCGCGGTTTGGGCATGAGGACTGCCAAGAAGTAAACGACGCTGCTGCTTCAGGGCTGTCATAAGGAACGTCGTCCACAGTGCGGTGTGGCAGGCTCAGCGGTGCGGCAGGCTCAGCGGCGCGGTTTGGGCATGAGGACTGCCAAGCAGTAAACGACGCTGTTGCTTCAGGGTTGTCATAAGGAACGTCGTCCGCAGCGTGGTGCGACAGGCTAAGCGGTGCGGCAGGCTCAGCGGCGCGCTTTGGGCATGAGGACTGCCGAGCAGTAAACGATGCTGCAGCTTCATGGTGTTCATAAGGAACGTCGTCGATAGCGTGGTGCGGCAGGCTCAGCCACGCGGTTTGGGCATGAGGACTGCCGAGCAGTAAACGACTCTGCAGCTTCAGGGTTGTCATAACGAACGTCGTCCACAGCGCGGTGCGGCAGGCTCAGCGGCACAATTTGGGCATGAGGACTGCCGAGCAGTAAACGACGCTGCAGCTTCAGGGTTGTCATAAGGAACGTAGTCCTCAGCGCGGTGCGGCTGGCACAGCGGTGCGACAGGGTCAGCGGCGCGGTTTGGGCATGAGGACTGCCGAGCAGTAAACGACGCTGCAGCTTCAGGGTTGTCATAATGAACCTCGTCCACAACGCGATGCGGCAGGCTCAGTGGCGCGGTTTGGGCATGAGGACTGCCGATTAGTAAACGACGCTGCAGCTTCAGGGTTGTCATAAGGAACGTCGTAGCCAGCGCAATGCGGCTGGCTCAGCGGCACGGTTTGGGCATGAGGACTGCCGAGCAGTAAACGACGCTGCAGCTTCAGGGTTGACATAAGGAACGTCGTCCACAGCGCGATGCGGCAGGCTCAGCGGCGCGGTTGGGGCATGAGGACTGCCGAGCAGTAAACGACGCTGCAGCTTCAGGGTTGTCATAAGGAACGTCGTCCACAGCGCGGTGCGGCATGCTCAACGGTGCGGCAGGCTCAGCGGCGCGGTGTGGGCATGAGGACTGCCGAGCAGTAAACGACGCTGCAGCTTCAGGGTTGTCATAAGGAACGTCGTTCACAAGCGGTGCGGCAGGCTCAGCGGCGCGGTTTGGGCATGAGGACTGCCGATTAGTAAACGACGCTGCAGCTTCAGGGTTGTCATAAGGAACTTCGTCCACAGCGCGGTGCGGCAGGCTCCGCGGCGCGGTTTGGGCATGAGGACTGCCGAGCAGTAAACGACTCTGCAGCTTCAGGGTTGTCATAAGGAAAGTCGTCCACAGCGCGGTGCGGCAGGGTCAGCGGCGCGGTTTGGGCATGAGGACTGCCGAGCAGTAAACGACGCTGCAGATTCAGGGTTGTCACAAGGAACGTCGTCCCCTGCGCGGTGCGGCAGGCTCAGCGGCGCGGTTTGGGCATGAGGACTGCCGAGCAGTAAACGACGCTGCAGCTTCAGGGTTTTCACAAGGAAAGTCGTCCACAGCGCGGTGCGGCAGGGTCAGCGGCGCGGTTTGGGCATGAGGACTGCCGAGCAGTAAAAGACGCTGCAGCTTCAGGGATGTCATAAGGAATGTCGTCCACAGCGCGGTGCGGCGGTCTCAGCGGCGCGGTTTGGGCATGAGGACTGCCGAGCAGGAAAATCGCTGCAGCTTCAGAGTTGTTACAAGGAACGTCGTCCACAGCGCGGTGCGGCAGGGTCAGCGGCACGGTTTGGGCATGAGGACTGCCGAGCAGTAAACGACGCTGCAGCTTCAGGGTTGTCATAAGGAACGTCGTCCACAGCGCGGTGCGGCAGGCTCAGGGGTGCGGTTTGGGCATGAGGACTGCCGAGCAGTAAACGACGCTACAGCTTCAGGGTTGTCATAAGGAACGTCGTCCACAGCGCGGTGCGGCAGGCTCAGCGGCGCGGTTTGGGTTTGAGGACTGCCGAGCAGTAAACGACGCTGCAGCTTCAGGGTTGTCATAAGGAACGTCGTCCACAGCGCGGTGCGGAGGGTCAGCGGCGCGGTTTGGGCATGAGGACTGCCGAGCAGTAAACGACCTTGCAGCTTCAGGGTTGTCACAAGGAACGTCGTCCACAGCGCGGTGCGGCAGGGTCAGCGGCGCGGTTTGGGCATGAGGACTGCCGATTAGTAAACGAAGCTGCAGCTTCAGTGTTGTCATAAGGAACGTCGTCCACAGCACGGTGCGGCATGCTCAGCGGAGCGGCAGGCTCAGCGGCGCGGTTTGGGCATGAGGACTGCCAAGAAGTAAACGACGCTGCTGCTTCAGGGCTGTCATAAGGAACGTCGTCCACAGCGTGGTGCGGCAGGCTCAGCGGTGCGGCAGGCTCAACGGCGCGGTTTGGGCATGAGGACTGCCAAGCAGTAAACGACGCTGTCGCTTCAGGGTTGTCATAAGGAACGTCGTCCGCAGCGCGGTGCGGGATGCTAAGCGGTGCAGCAGGCTCAGCGGCGCGCTTTGGGCATGAGGACTGCCGAGCAGTAAACGACGCTGCAGCTTCATGGTTGTCATAAGGAACGTCGTCCATAGCGTGGTGCGGCAGGCTCAGCCGCGCGGTTTGGGCATGAGGACTGCCGAGCAGTAAACGACTCTGCAGCTTCAGGTTTGTCATAACGAACGTCGTCCACAGCGCGGTGCGGCAGGCTCAGCGGCGCAATTTGGGCATGAGGACTGCCGAGCAGTAAACGACGCTGCAGCTTCAGGGTTGTCATAAGGAACGTAGTCCGCAGCGCGGTGCGGCTGGCACAGCGGTGCGACAGAGTCAGCGGCGCGGTTTGGGCATGAGGACTGCCGAGCAGTAAACGACCCTGCAGCTTCAGGGTTGACATAAGGAACGTCGTCCACAGCGCGATGCGGCAGGCTCAGCAGCGCGGTTGGGGCATGAGGACTGCCGAGCAGTAAACGACGCTGCAGCTTCAGGGTTGTCATAAGGAACGTCGTCCACAGCGCGGTGCGGCATGCTCAGCGGTGCGGCAGGCTCAGCGGCGCGGTGTGGGCATGAGGACTGCCGAACAGTGAACGACGCTGCAGCTTCAGGGTTGTCATAAGGAACGTCGTTCACAAGCGGTGCGGCAGGATCAGCGGCGCGGTTTGGGCATGAGGACTGCCGAGCAGTAAACGACGCTGCAGCTTCAGGGTTGTCATAAGGAACGTCGTCCACAGCGAGGTGCGGCAGGCTCAGCGGTGCGGTTTGGGCATGAGGACTGCCGAGTAGTAAACGACGCTGCAGCTTCTCGGTTGTCATAAGGAAAGTCGTCCACAGCGCAGTGCGGCAGGCTCAGCGGCGCGGTTTGGGCATGAGGACTGCCGAGCAGTAAACGACGCTGCAGCTTCAGGGTTGTCATAAGGAAAGTCGTCCACAGCGCGGTGCGGCAGGCTCAGCGGCGCGATTTGGGCATGAGGACTGCTGAGCAGTAAACGACGCTGCAGCTTCAGGGTTGTCATAAGGAATGTCGTCCACAGCGCGGTGCGGCAGGCTCAGCGGCGCGGTTTGGGCTTGAGGACTGCCGAGCAGTAAACGACGCTGCAGCTTCAGGTTTGTCATGAGGAACGTCGTCCACAGCGCGGTGCGGCAGGGTCAGCGGCGCGGTTTGGGCATGAGGGCTTCTGAGCAGTAAACGACGCTGCAGCTTCAGGGTTGTCATAAGGAATATCGTCCACAGCGCGGTGCGGCAGGCTCGGCGGCTCGATTTGGGTATGAGGACTGCCGAGCAGTAAAGACGCTGCAGCTTCAGGGTTGTCATAAGGAACGTCGACCACAGCGCGGTGCGGCAGGCTCGGCAGCGCGGTTTGGGCATGAGGACTGCCGAGCAGTAAACGACGCCGCAGCTTCAGAGTTGTTATAAGGAACGTCGTCCACAGCGCGGTGCGGCAGGGTCAGCGGCGCGGTTTGGGCATGAGGACTGCCGAGCAGTATACGAACTTGCAGCTTCAGGGTTGTCACAAGGAACGTCGTCCACAGCGCGTTGTGGCAGGGTCAGCGGCGCGGTTTGGGCATGAGGACTGCCGATTAGTAAACGAAGCTGCAGCCTCAGTGTTGTCATAAGGAACGTCGTCCACAGCGCGGTGCGGCAGGCTCAGCGGTGCGGCAGGCTCAGCGGCGCGGTTTGGGCATGAGGACTGCCAAGAAGTAAACGACACTGCTGCTTCAGGGCTGTCATAAGGAACGTCGTCCACAGTGCGGTGTGGCAGGCTCAGCGGTGCGGCAGGCTCAGCGGCGCGGTTTGGGCATGAGGACTGCCAAGCAGTAAACGACGCTGTTGCTTCAGGGTTGTCATAAGGAACGTCGTCCGCAGCGCGGTGCGGCAGGCTAAGCGGTGCGGCAGGCTCAGCGGCGCGCTTTGGGCATGAGGACTGCCGAGCAGTAAACGACGCTGCAGCTTCATGGTTGTCATAAGGAACGTCGTCGATAGCGTGGTGCGGCAGTCTTAGAAGCGCGGTTTGGGCATGAGGACTGCCGAGCAGTAAACGACTCTGCAGCTTCAGGGTTGTCATAACGAACGTCGTCCACAGCGCGGTGCGGCAGGCTCAGCGGCACAATTTGGGCATGAGGACTGCCGAGCAGTAAACGACGCTGCAGCTTCAGGGTTGTCATAAGGAACGTAGTCCTCAGCGCGGTGCGGCTGGCACAGCGGTGCGACAGGGTCAGCGGCGCGGTTTGGGCATGAGGACTGCCGAGCAGTAAACGACGCTGCAGCTTCAGGGTTGTCATAATGAACGTCGTCCACAACGCGATGCGGCAGGCTCAGTGGCGCGGTTTGGGCATGAGGACTGCCGAGCAGTAAACGACGCTGCAGCTTCAGGGTTGTCATAAGGAACGTCGTCCACAACGCGGTGCAGCAGGGTCAGCGGTGCGGCAGGCTCAGCGGGGGCGGTTTGGGCATGAGGACTGCCAAGCAGTAATCGGCGCTGCAGCTTCAGGTTTGTCACAAGGAACGTCGTCCACAGCGGGGTGCGGCAGTGTCAGCAGGGCGGTTTGGGCATGAGGACTGCCGAGCAGTAAACGACGCTGCAGATTCAGGGTTGTCACAAGGAACGTCGTCCACAGCACGGTGCGGCAGGCTCAGCGGCGCTGTTTGAGCATGAGGACTGCCGAGCAGTAAACGACGCTGCAGCGTCAGGTTTGTCACAAGGAAAGTCGTCCACAGCGCGGTGCGACAGGGTCAGCGGCGCGGTTTGGGCATGAGGACTGCCGAGCAGTAAAAGACGCTGCAGCTTCAGGGATGTCATAAGGAATGTCGTCCACAGCGCGGTGCGGCGGGCTCAGTGGCGCGGTTCGGGCATGAGGACTGCCGAGCAGTAAACGATGCTGCAGCTTCAGAGTTGTTACAAGGAACGTCGTCCACAGTGCGGTGCGGCAGGGTCAGCGGCGCGGTTTGGGCATGAGGACTGCCGAGCAGTAAACGACGCTGCAGCTTCAGGGTTGTCATATGGAACGTCGTCCACAGCGCGGTGCGGCAGGCTCAGCGGTGCGGTTTGGGCATGAGGACTACCGAGCAGTAAACGACGCTGCAGATTCTGGGTTGTCATAAGGAAAGTCGTCCACAGCGCAGTGCGGCAGGCTCAGCGGCGCGGTTTGGGCATGAGGACTGCCGAGCAGTAAACGACGCTGCAGCTTCAGGGTTGTCATAAGGAACGTCGTCCACAGCCCGGTGCGGCAGGCTCAGCGGCGCGGTTTGGGCATGAGGACTGCCGAGCAGTAAACGACGCTGCAGCTTCAGGATTTTCATAAGGAACGTCGTCCACAGCGCGGTGCGGCAGGCTCAGCGGCGCGGTTTGGGCATGAGGACTGCCGAGCAGTAAACGACGCTGCAGCTTCAGGGTTGTCATAAGGAACGTCGTCCACAGGGCGGTGCGGCAGGCTCAGCGGCGCGGTTTGGGCATGAGGACTGCCGAGCAGTAAACGAAGCTGCAGCTTCAGGGTTGTCATAAGGAACATCGTCCACAGCGCGGTGCGACAGGCTCAGCGGCGCGGTTTGGGCATGAGGACTGCCGAGCAGTAAACGATGCTGCAGCTTCAGGGTTGTCATAAGGAACGTCGTCCACAGCGTGGTGCGGCAGGGTCAGCGGCGCGGTTTGGGCATGACGACTGCTGAGCAGTAAACGACGCTGCAGCTTCAGGGTTGTCATAAGGAATGTTGTCCACAGCGCAGTGCGGCAGGCTCAGCGGTGCGGCTTGGGCATGAGGACTGCCGAGCAGTAAACGACGCTGCAGCTTCAGGGTTGTCATAAGGAACGTCGTCCACAGTGCGGTGCGGCAGGCTCAGCGGCGCGGTTTGGGCATGAGGACTGCCGAGCAGTAAACGACGCTGCAGCTTCAGGGTTGTCATAAGGCACGTCGTCCACAGCGCGGTGCGGCAGGCTCAGTGGCGCGGTTTGGGCATGAGGACTGCCGAGCAGTAAACGACGCTGCAGCTTGAGGGTTGTCATAAGGAACGTCGTCCACAGTGCGGTGCGGCAGGGTCAGCGGCGCGGTTTGGCATGAGGACTGCTGAGCAGTAAACGACGCTGCAGCTTCAGGGTAGTCTTAAGGAATGTCGTCCACAGCGTGGTGCGGCAGATTCAGCGGCGCGGTTTGGGCATGAGGACTGCCGAGCAGTAAACGACCTTGCAGCTTCAGGGTTGTCACAAGGAACGTCGTCCACAGCGCGGTGCGGCAGGGTCAGCGGCGCGGTTTGGGCATGAGGACTGCCGAGCAGTAAATGACGCTACAGCTTCAGGGTTGTCATAAGGAACGTCGTCCACAGCGCGTTGCGGCAGGGTCAGCGGCGCGGTTTGGGCATGAGGACAGCCGAGCAGTAAACGACAATGCAGCTTCAGGGTTGTCATAAGGAACGTCCTCCACAGCGCATTGCGGCAGGCTCAGCGGCGCGGTTTGGGCATGAGGACTGCCAAGCAGTAAACGACGCTGCTGCTTCAGGGTTGCCATAAGGAACGTCGTCAACAGCGCGGTGCGGCAGGCTCAGCGGTGCGGCAGGCTCAGCAGCGCAATTTGGGCATGAGGACTGCCGAGCAGTAAAAGACTCTGCAGCATCAGGGTTGTCATAAGGAACTTCGTCCACAGCGCGGTGCGGCGGGCTCAGCGGCACGATTTGGGCATGAGGACTGCTGAGCAGTAAACGACGCTGCAGCTTCAGGTTTGTTACAAGGAACGTCTTTCACAGCGCGGTGCGGCAGGGTCTGCTGCGCGGTTTGGGCATGAGGACTGCCGAGCAGTAAATGACGCTGCAGCTTCAGGGTTGTCATAAGGAACGTCGTCCACAGCTCGTTGCGGCAGGGTCAGCGGCGCGGTTTGGGCATGAGGACAGCCGAGCAGTAAACGACAATGCAGCTTCAGGGTTGTCATAAGGAACGTCCTCCACAGCGCATTGCGGCAGGCTCAGCGGCGCGGTTTGGGCATGAGGACTGCCGAGCAAGAAATGACGCTGCAGCTTCAGGGTTGTCATAAGGAACGACGTCCACAGCGCGGTGCGGCAGGCTCAGCGGCGCGGTTTGGGCATGAGGACTGCCAAGCAGTAAACGACGCTGCTGCTTCAGGGTTGTCATAAGGAACGTCGTCCACAGCGCGGTGCGGCAGGCTCAGCGGTGCGGCAGGCTCAGCAGCGCAATTTGGGCATGAGGACTGCCGAGCAGTAAACGACTCTGCAGCTTCAGGGTTGTCATAAGGAACTACGTCCACAGCGCGGTGCGGCGGGCTCAGCGGCACGATTAGGGCATGAGGACTGCTGAGCAGTAAACGACGCTGCAGCTTCAGGGTTGTTACAAGGAACGTCGTTCACTGCGCGGTGCGGCAGGGTCAACGGCGCGGTTTGGGCATGAGGACTGCCGAGCAGTAAACGACGCTGCATCTTCAGGGTTGTCATAAGGAACGTCGTACACAGCGCGGTGCGGCAGGCTCAGCGGTGCGGTTTGGGCATGAGGACTGCCGAGTAGTAAACGACGCTGCAGCTTCAGGGTTGTCATAAGGAACGTCGTCCACAGCGTGGTGCGGCAGGCTCAGCGGCGCGGTTTGGGCATGAGGACTGCCGAGCAGTATACGACGCTGCAGCTTCAGGGTTGTCATAAGGAAAGTCGTCCACAGCGCGGTGCTGCAGGCTCAGCAGCGCGGTTTGGGCATGACGACTGGCGAGCAGTAAACGACGCTGCAGCTTCAGAGTTGTCATAAGGAACGTCGTCCTCAGGGCGGTGCGGCAGGCTCAGCGGCGCGGTTTGGGCATGAGGACTGCCGAGCAGTACACGATGCTGCAGCTTCAGGGTTGTCATTAGGAATGTCGTCCACAGCGCGGTGCGGCAGGGTCAGCGGCGCGGTTTGGGCATGTAGACTGCCGAGCAGTAAACAACGCTGTAGCTTCAGGGTTATCACAAGGAATGTCGTCCACAGCGCGGTGCGGCAGGGACAGCGGTGCGGTTTGGGCATGAGGACTGCCGAGCAGTAAATGACGCTGCAGCTTCAGGGTTGTCATAAGGAACGTCGTCCACAGCGCGGTGCGGCAGGGTCGGCGGCGCGGTTTGGGCATGCGGACTGCTGAGCAGTAAACGACGTTGCAGCTTCAGGGTTGTCATAAGGAACGTCCTCCACAGCGCGTTGCGGCAGGCTCAGCGGCGCGGTTTGGGCATGAGGACTGCCGAGCAATAAAGGACGCTGCAGCTTCAGGGTTGTCATAAGGAACGTCGTCCACAGCACGGTGCACAGGCTCAGCGGTGCGGCAGGCTCAGCGGCGCGGCTTGGGCACAAGGACTGCCAAGCAGTAAACGACGCTGCTGCTTCAGTGTTGTCATAAGGAACGTCGTCCACAGCGCGGTGCGGCCGGCGCAGCGGCGCGGTTTGGGCATGAGGACTGCCGAGCAGTAAACGACGCTGCAGCTTCAGGGTTGTCATAAGGAACGTCGTTCACAGTGCGGTGCGGCATGCTCAGCGGCGCGGTTTGGGCATGAGGACTGCCGAGCAGTAAACGACTCTGCAGCTTCAGGGTTGTCATAAGGAACGTTGTCCACAGCGCGGTGCGGCAGGCTCAGCGGTGCGGCAGGCTCAGCGGCGCAATTTGGGCATGAGGAGTGCCGAACAGTAAACGACGCTGCAGCTAGAGAGTTGTCATAAGGGACGTCGTCCACAGCGCGGTGCGGCAGGCTCAGCGGAGCGGCAGGGTCAGCGGCGCGGGTTGGGCATGAGGACTGCCGAGCAGTAAACGACGCTGCAGCTTCAGGGTTGTCATAAGGAACGTCGTCCACGGCGCGGTGCGGCAGGCGCAGCGGTGCGGCAGGGTCAGCGGCGCGGTTTGGGAATGAGGACTGCCGAGCAGTAAACGACGCTGCAGCTTTAGGGTTGTCATAAAGAACGTCAACCACAGCGCGATGCGGTAGGCTCAGCGGTGCGACAGGTCAGAGGCGCGGTTTGGGCATGAGGACTGCCGATCAGTAAACGGTGCTGCAGCTTCAGGTTTGTCACAAGGAACGTCGTCCACAGTGCGGTGCGGCAGTGTCAGCGGCGCGGTTTGGGCATGAGGACTGCCGAGCAGGAAACGACGCTGCAGATTCAGGGTTGTCACAAGGAACGTCGTCCACAGCACGGTGCGGCAGGGTCAGCGACGCGGTTTGGGCATGAGGACTGCCGATCAGTAAACGACGCTGCAGCTTCAGGGTTGACACAAGGAACGTCGTCCACAGCGCGGTGCGGCAGGTTCAGCGGCGCGGTTTGGGCATGAGGACTGCCGAGCAGTAAACGACGCTGCAGCTTCAGGGTTGTCATAAGGAACGTCGTCCACAGCGCGGTGCAGCAAGCTCAGCGGCGCGGTTTGGGCATGAGGACTGCCGAGCAGTAAACGACGCTGCAGCTTCAGGGTTGTTACAAGGAACGTCGTCCACAGCGCGGTGTGGCAGGGACAGCGGCGCGGTTAGGGCATGAGGATTGCCGAGCTGTAAACGACGCTGTAGCTTCAGGGTTGTCATAAGGAACGTCGTCCACAGCGCTGTGAGGCAGGGTCAGCGGCGCGGTTTGGGCATGAGGACTGCCGAGCAGTAATCCACGCTGCAGGTTCAGGGTTGACATAAGGATCGTCGTCCAGAGCGTGGTGCGGCAGGGTCAGCGTCGCGGTTTGGGCATGAGGACTGCTGAGCAGTAAACGACGATGCAGCTTCAGGGTTGTCATAAGGAACGTCGTCCACAGAGCGGTGCGGCAGGGTCATCGGCGCGGTTTGGGCATGAGGACTGCCGAGCAGTAAACGACGCTGCAGCTTTAGGGTTGTCATAAGGAACGTCGTCCACAGCGCGGTGCGGCAGGCTCAGCGGTGCGGCAGGGTCAGCGGCGCGGTTTGGGCATGAGGACTGCCGAGCAGTAAACGACGCTGCAGCTTTAGGGTTGTCATAAGGAACGTCGTCCACAGCGCGATGCGGCAGGCTTAGCGGTGCGGCAGGCTCAGCGGCGCGGTTTGGGCATTAGGACTGCCGATCAGTAAACGGTGCTGCAGCTTCAGGTTTGTCACAAGAAACGTCGTCCACAGTGCGCTGCGGCACTGTCAGCGGCGCGGTTTGGGCATGAGGAGTGCCGAGCAGTAAACGACGCTGCAGCTTCAGGGTTGTCATAAGGAACGTCGTCCACAGCAAGGTGCAGCAGGCTCAACGGCGCGGTTTGGGCATGAGGACTGCCGAGCAGTAAACGACTCTGCAGCTTCAGGGTTGTCATAAGGAACGTCGTCCACAGCGCGGTGCGGCAGGCTCAGCGGTGCGGCAGGCTCAGCAGCGCAATTTGGGCATGAGGACTGCCGAGCAGTAAACGACGCTTCAGCTTCAGGGTTGTGATAAGGAACTTCGTCCACAGTGCGGTGCGGCGGGCTCAGCGGCACGGTTTGGGCATGAGGACTGCTGAGCAGTAAACGACGCTGCAGCTTCAGGGTTGTTACAAGGAACGACGTTCACAGCGCGGTGCGGCAGGGTCAGCGGCGCGGTTTGGGCATGAGGACTGCCGAGCAGTAAACGACGCTGCAGCTTCAGGGTTATCATAAGGAACGTCGTCCACAGCGTGGTGCGGCTGGCTCAGCGGCGCGGTTTGGACATGAGGACTGCCGAGCATTAAACGATGCTGCAGGTTCAGGGTTGACATAAGGAACGTCGACCAGAGCGTGGTGCGCCAGGGTCAGCGGCGCGGTTTGGGCATGAGGACTGCTGAGCAGTAAACGACGATGCAGCTTCAGGGTTGTCATATGGAACGTCGTCCACAGCGCGGTGCGGCAGGCTTAGCGGCGCGGTTTGGGCATGAGGACTGCTGAGCAAGAACGATGCTGCAGCTTCAGGGTTGTCATAAGGAACGTCGTCCACAGCGTGGTGCGGCAGGCTCAGCGGCGCGGTTTGGGCATGGGGACTGCCGAGCAGTAAACGACGCTGCAGCTTCAGGGTTGTCATAAGGAAAGTCGTCCACAGCGCGGTGCGGCAGGCTCAGCGGCGCGGTTTGGGCATGAAGACTGGCGGGCAGTAAACGACGCTGCAGCTTCAGGGTTGTCATAAGGAACGTCGTCCACAGGGCGGTGCGGCAGGCTCAGCGGCGCGGTTTAGGCATGAGGACTGCCGAGCAGTAAACGACGCAGCAGCTTCAGGGTTGTCATTAGGAATGTCGTCCACAGCGCGGTGCGGCAGAGTCAGCGGCGCGGTTTGGACATGAGGACTGTCGAGCAGTAAACGACGCTGTAGCTTCAGGTTTATCACAAGGAACGTCGTCCACAGCGCGGTGCGGCAGGGTCAGCGGTGCGGTTTGGGCATGAGGACTGCCGAGCAGTAAATGACACTGCAGCTTCAGGGTTGTCATAAGGAATGTCGTCCACAGCGCGGTGCGGCAGGGTCAGCGGCGCGGTTTGGGCATGAGGACTGCTGAGCAGTAAACGACGCTGCAGCTTCAGGGTTGTCATAGGGAACGTCCTCCACAGCGCGTTGCGGCAGGCTCAGCGGCGCGGTTTGGGCATGAGGACTGCTGAGCAGTAAATGACGCTGCAGCTTCAGGGTTGTCATAAGGAACGTCGTCCACAGCACGGTGCGCAGGCTCAGCGGTGCGGCAGGCTCAGCGGCGCGGTTTGGGCACGAGGACTGCCAAGCAGTAAACGACGCTGCTGCTTCAGGGTTGTCATAATGAACGTCGTCCACAGCGCGGTGCGGCCGGCTCAGCGGCGCGGTTTGGGCATGAGGACTGCCGAGCAGTAAACGACGCTGCAGCTTCAGGGTTGTCATAAGGAACGTCGCCCACAGCGCGGTGCGGCAGGCTCAGCGGCACGGTTTGGGCATGAGGACTGCCGAGCAGTAAACGACTCTGCAGCTTCAGTGTTGTCATAAGGAACGTCGCCCACAGCGTGGTGCGGCAGGCTCAGCGGTGCGGCAGGCTCAGCGGCGCAATTTGGGTATGAGGACTGCCGAACAGTAAACGACGCTGCAGCTAGAGGGTTGTCATAAGGAACGTCGTCCACAGCGCGGTGCGGCAGGCTCAGCGGTGCGGCAGGGTCAGCGGCGCGGTTTGGGCATGAGGACTGCTGAGCAGTAAACGACGCTGCAGCTTCAGGGTTGTCATAAGGAACGTAGTCCACAGCGCGGTGCGATAGGCTCAGCGGTGCGGCAGGGTTAGCGGCGCGGTTTGGGCATGAGGACTGCCGAGCAGTAAACGACGCTGCAGCTTTAGGGTTGTCATAAGGAACGTCGTCCACAGCGCGATGCGGCAGGCTCAGCGGTGCGGCAGGTAGGCGGCGCGGTTTGGGCATGAGGACTGCCGAACAGTAAACGGTGCTGCAGCTTCAGGTTTGTCACAAGGAACGTCGTCCACAGTGCGGTGCGGCAGTGTCAGCGGCGCGGTTTGGGCATGAGGAGTGTCGAGCAGTAAACGACGCTGCAGCTTCAGGGTTGTCACAAGGAACGTCGTCCACAGCGCGGTGCGGCAGGGTCAGCAGCGCGGTTTGGGCATGAGGACTGCCGAGCAGTAAACGACGCTGCAGCTTCAGGGTTGTCATAAGGAACGTCGTCCACAGCGCGGTGCGGCAGGCTCAGCGGCGCGGTTTGGGCATGAGGACTGCCGATCAGTAAACGGTGCTGCAGCTTCAGGTTTGTCACAAGGAACGTCGTCCACAGTGCGGTGCGGCAGTGTCAGCGGTGCGGTTTGGGCATGAGGACTGCCGAGCAGTACACGACGCTGCAGCTTCAGGGTTGTCACAAGGAACGTCGTCCACAGCGTGGTGCGGCAGGGTCAGCGGCGCGGTTTGGGCATGAGGACTGCCGAGCAGTAAACGACGCTGCAGCTTCAGGGTTGTCATAAGGAACGTCGTCCACAGCGCGGTGCGGCAGGCTCAGCGGCGCGGTTTGGGCATGAGGACTGCCGAGCAGTAAACGACGCTGCAGCTTCAGGGTTATTACAAGGAACGTCGTCCACAGTGCGGTGTGGCAGGGTCAGCGGCGCGGTTAGGGCATGAGGACTGCCGAGCAGTAAACGATGCTGTAGCTTCAGGGTTGTCATAAGGAACGTCGTCCACAGCGCGGTGAGGCAGTGTCAGCGGCGCGGTTTGGGCATGAGGACTGCCGAAAAGTAAACGACGCTGCAGGTTCAGGGTTGACATAAGGAACGTCGTCCAGAGCGTGGTGCGGCAGGGTCAGCGGCGCGGTTTGGGCATGAGGACTGCTGAGCAGTTAACGACGATGCAGCTTCAGGGTTGTAATAAGGAACGTCGTCCACAGCGCGGTGCGGCAGGGTCAGCGGCACGGTTTGGGCATGAAGACTGCCGAGCAGTAAACGACGCTGCAGCTTCAGGGTTGTCATAAGGAACGTCGTCCACAGCGCGGTGCGGCAGGCTCAGCGGCGCGGTTTGGGCATGAGGACTGCCGAGCAGTAAACGACGCTGCAGCTTCAGGTTCGTCATAATGAAAGTCGTCCACAGCGCGGTGCGGCAGGCTCAGCGGCGCGGTTTGGGCATGAGGACTGCCGAGCAGTAAACGACGCTGCAGCTTCAGGGTTGTCATAAGGAATGTCGTCCACAGCGCGGTGCTGCAGGCTCAGCGGCGCGGTTTGAGCATGAGGACTGCCGAGTAGTAAACGACGCTGCAGCTTCAGGGTTGCCATAAGGAACGTGGTCCACAGCGCGTTGCGGCAGGCTCAGCGGCGCGGTTTGGGCACGAGGACTGCCGAGCGGTAAACGACGCAGCAGCTTCAGGGTTGTCATAAGGAAAGTCGTCCACAGCGCGGTGCGGCAGGCTCAGCGGCGCAGTTTGGGCCTGAGGACTGCCGAGCAGTTAACGACGCTGCAGCTTCAGGGTTGTCATAAGGAACGTCGTCCACAGCGCGGTGCGGCAGGGTCAGCGGCGCGGTTTGGGCATGAGGACTGCTGAGCAGTAAAAGACGCTGCAGCTTCAGGGTTGTCATAAGGAATGTCGTCCACAGCGCGGTGCGGCAGGCTCAGCGGCGCGGTTTGGGCATGAGGACTGCTGAGCAGTAAACGACGCTGCAGCTTCAGGGTTGTCATAAGGAACGTCGTCCACAGAGCGGTGCGGCAGGGTCAGCGGCGCGGTTTTGGCATGAGGACTGCCGAGCAGTAAACGACGCTGCAGCTTTAGGGTTGTCATAAGGAACGTCGTCCACAGCGCGGTGCGGCAGGCTCAGCGGTGCGGCAGGGTCAGCGGCGCGGTTTGGGCATGAGGACTGCCGAGCAGTAAACGACGCTGCAGCTTTAGGGTTGTCATAAGGAACGTCGTCCACAGCGCGATGCGGCAGGCTCAGCGGTGCGGCAGGCTCAGCGGCGCGGTTTGGGCATGAGGACTGCCGATCAGTAAACGGTGCTGCAGCTTCAGGTTTGTCACAAGAAACGTCGTCCACAGTGCGGTGCGGCACTGTCAGCGGCGCGGTTTGGGCATGAGGAGTGCCGAGCAGTAAACGACGCTGCAGCTTCAGGGTTGTCATAAGGAACGTCGTCCACAGCATGGTGCGGCAGGCTCAACGGCGCGGTTTGGGCATGAGGACTGCCGAGCAGTAAACGACTCTGCAGCTTCAGGGTTGTCATAAGGAACGTCGTCCACAGCGCGGTGCGGCAGGCTCAGCGGTGCGGCAGGCTCAGCAGCGCAATTTGGGCATGAGGACTGCCGAGCAGTAAACGACGCTTCAGCTTCAGGGTTGTGATAAGGAACTTCGTCCACAGTGCGGTGCGGCGGGCTCAGCGGCACGGTTTGGGCATGAGGACTGCTGAGCAGTAAACGACGCTGCAGCTTCAGGGTTGTTACAAGGAACGACGTTCAGAGCGCGGTGCGGCAGGGTCAGCGGCGCGGTTTGGGCATGAGGACTGCCGAGCAGTAAACGACGCTGCAGCTTCAGGGTTATCATAAGGAACGTCGTCCACAGCGTGGTGCGGCTGGCTCAGCGGCGCGGTTTGGACATGAGGACTGCCGAGCATTAAACGATGCTGCAGGTTCAGGGTTGACATAAGGAACGTCGACCAGAGCGTGGTGCGCCAGGGTCAGCGGCGCGGTTTTTGCATGAGGACTGCTGAGCAGTAAACGACGATGCAGCTTCAGGGTTGTCATATGGAACGTCGTCCACAGCGCGGTGCGGCAGGCTTAGCGGCGCGGTTTGGGCATGAGGACTGCTGAGCAAGAACGATGCTGCAGCTTCAGGGTTGTCATAAGGAACGTCGTCCACAGCGTGGTGCGGCAGGCTCAGCGGCGCGGTTTGGGCATGGGGACTGCCGAGCAGTAAACGACGCTGCAGCTTCAGGGTTGTCATAAGGAAAGTCGTCCACAGCGCGGTGCGGCAGGCTCAGCGGCGCGGTTTGGGCATGAAGACTGGCGGGCAGTAAACGACGCTGCAGCTTCAGGGTTGTCATAAGGAACGTCGTCCACAGGGCGGTGCGGCAGGCTCAGCGGCGCGGTTTAGGCATGAGGACTGCCGAGCAGTAAACGACGCAGCAGCTTCAGGGTTGTCATTAGGAATGTCGTCCACAGCGCGGTGCGGCAGAGTCAGCGGCGCGGTTTGGACATGAGGACTGTCGAGCAGTAAACGACGCTGTAGCTTCAGGTTTATCACAAGGAACGTCGTCCACAGCGCGGTGCGGCAGGGTCAGCGGTGCGGTTTGGGCATGAGGACTGCCGAGCAGTAAATGACACTGCAGCTTCAGGGTTGTCATAAGGAATGTCGTCCACAGCGCGGTGCGGCAGGGTCAGCGGCGCGGTTTGGGCATGAGGACTGCTGAGCAGTAAACGACGCTGCAGCTTCAGGGTTGTCATAGGGAACGTCCTCCACAGCGCGTTGCGGCAGGCTCAGCGGCGCGGTTTGGGCATGAGGACTGCTGAGCAGTAAATGACGCTGCAGCTTCAGGGTTGTCATAAGGAACGTCGTCCACAGCACGGTGCGCAGGCTCAGCGGTGCGGCAGGCTCAGCGGCGCAATTTGGGTATGAGGACTGCCGAACAGTAAACGACGCTGCAGCTTCAGGGTTGTCATAAGGAACGTCGTCCACAGCGCGGTGCGGCCGGCTCAGCGGCGCGGTTTGGGCATGAGGACTGCCGAGCAGTAAACGACGCTGCAGCTTCAGGGTTGTCATAAGGAACGTCGCCCACAGCGCGGTGCGGCAGGCTCAGCGGCACGGTTTGGGCATGAGGACTGCCGAGCAGTAAACGACTCTGCAGCTTCAGTGTTGTCATAAGGAACGTCGCCCACAGCGTGGTGCGGCAGGCTCAGCGGTGCGGCAGGCTCAGCGGCGCAATTTGGGTATGAGGACTGCCGAACAGTAAACGACGCTGCAGCTAGAGGGTTGTCATAAGGAACGTCGTCCACAGCGCGGTGCGGCAGGCTCAGCGGTGCGGCAGGGTCAGCGGCGCGGTTTGGGCATGAGGACTGCTGAGCAGTAAACGACGCTGCAGCTTCAGGGTTGTCATAAGGAACGTAGTCCACAGCGCGGTGCGATAGGCTCAGCGGTGCGGCAGGGTTAGCGGCGCGGTTTGGGCATGAGGACTGCCGAGCAGTAAACGACGCTGCAGCTTTAGGGTTGTCATAAGGAACGTCGTCCACAGCGCGATGCGGCAGGCTCAGCGGTGCGGCAGGTAGGCGGCGCGGTTTGGGCATGAGGACTGCCGAACAGTAAACGGTGCTGCAGCTTCAGGTTTGTCACAAGGAACGTCGTCCACAGTGCGGTGCGGCAGTGTCAGCGGCGCGGTTTGGGCATGAGGAGTGTCGAGCAGTAAACGACGCTGCAGCTTCAGGGTTGTCACAAGGAACGTCGTCCACAGCGCGGTGCGGCAGGGTCAGCGGCGCGGTTTGGGCATGAGGACTGCCGAGCAGTAAACGACGCTGCAGCTTCAGGGTTGTCATAAGGAACGTCGTCCACAGCGCGGTGCGGCAGGCTCAGCGGCGCGGTTTGGGCATGAGGACTGCCGATCAGTAAACGGTGCTGCAGCTTCAGGTTTGTCACAAGGAACGTCGTCCACAGTGCGGTGCGGCAGTGTCAGCGGTGCGGTTTGGGCATGAGGACTGCCGAGCAGTACACGACGCTGCAGCTTCAGGGTTGTCACAAGGAACGTCGTCCACAGCGTGGTGCGGCAGGGTCAGCGGCGCGGTTTGGGCATGAGGACTGCCGAGCAGTAAACGACGCTGCAGCTTCAGGGTTGTCATAAGGAACGTCGTCCACAGCGCGGTGCGGCAGGCTCAGCGGCGCGGTTTGGGCATGAGGACTGCCGAGCAGTAAACGACGCTGCAGCTTCAGGGTTATTACAAGGAACGTCGTCCACAGTGCGGTGTGGCAGGGTCAGCGGCGCGGTTAGGGCATGAGGACTGCCGAGCAGTAAACGATGCTGTAGCTTCAGGGTTGTCATAAGGAACGTCGTCCACAGCGCGGTGAGGCAGGGTCAGCGGCGCGGTTTGGGCATGAGGACTGCCGAAAAGTAAACGACGCTGCAGGTTCAGGGTTGACATAAGGAACGTCGTCCAGAGCGTGGTGCGGCAGGGTCAGCGGCGCGGTTTGGGCATGAGGACTGCTGAGCAGTTAACGACGATGCAGCTTCAGGGTTGTAATAAGGAACGTCGTCCACAGCGCGGTGCGACAGGGTCAGCGGCACGGTTTGGGCATGAAGACTGCCGAGCAGTAAACGACGCTGCAGCTTCAGGGTTGTCATAAGGAACGTCGTCCACAGCGCGGTGCGGCAGGCTCAGTGGCGCGGTTTGGGCATGAGGACTGCCGAGCAGTAAACGACGCTGCAGCTTCAGGTTCGTCATAATGAAAGTCGACCACAGTGCGGTGCGGCAGGCTCAGCGGCGCGGTTTGGGCATGAGGACTGCCGAGCAGTAAACGACGCTGCAGCTTCAGGGTTGTCATAAGGAATGTCGTCCACAGCGCGGTGCGGCAGGCTCAGCGGCGCGGTTTGAGCATGAGGACTGCCGAGCAGTAAACGACGCTGCAGCTTCAGGGTTGCCATAAGGAACGTGGTCCACAGCGCGTTGCGGCAGGCTCAGCGGCGCGGTTTGGGCACGAGGACTGCCGAGCGGTAAACGACGCAGCAGCTTCAGGGTTGTCATAAGGAAAGTCGTCCACAGCGCGGTGCGGCAGGCTCAGCGGCGCAGTTTGGGCCTGAGGACTGCCGAGCAGTTAACGACGCTGCAGCTTCAGGGTTGTCATAAGGAACGTCGTCCACAGCGCGGTGCGGCAGGGTCAGCGGCGCGGTTTGGGCATGAGGACTGCTGAGCAGTAAAAGACGCTGCAGCTTCAGGGTTGTCATAAGGAATGTCGTCCACAGCGCGGTGCGGCAGGCTCAGCGGCGCGGTTCGGGCATGAGTACTGCCGAGCAGTAAACGACGCTGCAGCTAGAGGGTTGTCATAAGGAACGTCGTCCACAGCGCGGTGCGGCAGGCTCAGCGGTGCGGCAGGCTCAGCGGCGCAATTTGGGCATGAGGACTGCCGAACAGTAAACGACGCTGCAGCTAGAGGGTTGTCATAAGGAACGTCGTCCACAGCGCGATGCGGCAGGCTCAGCGGTGCGGCAGGTCAGCGGCGCGGTTTGGGCATGAGGACTGCCGATCAGTAAACGGTGCTGCAGCTTCAGGTTTGTCACAAGGAACGTCGTCCACAGTGCGGTGCGGCAGTGTCAGCGGCGCGGTTTGGGCATGAGGAGTGTCGAGCAGTAAACGACGCTGCAGCTTCAGGGTTGTCACAAGGAACGTCGTCCACAGCGCGGTGCGGCAGGGTCAGCGGCGCGGTTTGGGCATGAGGACTGCCGAGCAGTAAACGACGCTGCAGCTTCAGGGTTGTCATAAGGAACGTCGTCCACAGCGCGGTGCGGCAGGCTCAGCGGCGCGGTTTGGGCATGAGGACTGCCGATCAGTAAACGGTGCTGCAGCTTCAGGTTTGTCACAAGGAACGTCGTCCACAGTGCGGTGCGGCAGTGTCAGCGGTGCGGTTTGGGCATGAGGACTGCCGAGCAGTACACGACGCTGCAGCTTCAGGGTTGTCACAAGGAACGTCGTCCACAGCGTGGTGCGGCAGGGTCAGCGGCGCGGTTTGGGCATGAGGACTGCCGAGCAGTAAACGACGCTGCAGCTTCAGGGTTGTCATAAGGAACGTCGTCCACAGCGCGGTGCGGCAGGCTCAGCGGCGCGGTTTGGGCATGAGGACTGCCGAGCAGTAAACGACGCTGCAGCTTCAGGGTTATTACAAGGACCGTCGTCCACAGTGCGGTGTGGCAGGGTCAGCGGCGCGGTTAGGGCATGAGGACTGCCGAGCAGTAAACGATGCTGTAGCTTCAGGGTTGTCATAAGGAACGTCGTCCACAGCGCGGTGAGGCAGGGTCAGCGGCACGGTTTGGGCATGAGGACTGCCGAAAAGTAAACGACGCTGCAGGTTCAGGGTTGACATAAGGAACGTCGTCCAGAGCGTGGTGCGGCAGGGTCAGCGGCGCGGTTTGGGCATGAGGACTGCTGAGCAGTTAACGACGATGCAGCTTCAGGGTTGTAATAAGGAACGTCGTCCACAGCGCGGTGCGGCAGGGTCAGCGGCACGGTTTGGGCATGAAGACTGCCGAGCAGTAAACGACGCTGCAGCTTCAGGGTTGTCATAAGGAACGTAGTCCACAGCGCGGTGCGGCAGGCTCAGCGGCGCGGTTTGGGCATGAGGACTGCCGAGCAGTAAACGACGCTGCAGCTTCAGGTTCGTCATAATGAAAGTCGTCCACAGCGCGGTGCGGCAGGCTCTGCGGCGCCGTTTGGGCATGAGGACTGCCGAGCAGTAAACGACGCTGCAGCTTCAGGGTTGTCATAAGGAATGTCGTCCACAGCGCGGTGCGGCAGGCTCAGCGGCGCGGTTTGAGCATGAGGACTGCCGAGCAGTAAACGACGCTGCAGCTTCAGGGTTGCCATAAGGAACGTGGTCCACAGCGCGTTGCGGCAGGCTCTGCGGCGCGGTTTGGGCACGAGGACTGCCGAGCGGTAAACGACGCAGCAGCTTCAGGGTTGTCATAAGGAAAGTCGTCCACAGCGCGGTGCGGCAGGCTCAACGGCGCAGTTTGGGCCTGAGGACTGCCGAGCAGTTAACGACGCTGCAGCTTCAGGGTTGTCATAAGGAACGTCGTCCACAGCGCGGTGCGGCAGGGTCAGCGGCGCGGTTTGGGCATGAGGACTGCTGAGCAGTAAAAGACGCTGCAGCTTCAGGGTTGTCATAAGGAATGTCGTCCACAGCACGGTGCGGCAGGCTCAGCGGCGCGGTTCGGGCATGAGTACTGCCGAGCAGTAAACGACGCTGCAGCTTCAGGATTGTCATAAGGAACGTCGTCCACAGCGCGGTGCGGCAGGGTCAGCGGCGCGGTTTGGGCATGAGGACTGCTGAGCAGTAAACGACGCTGCAGCTTCAGGGTTGTCATAAGGAACGTCCTCCACAGCGCGTTGCGGCAGGCTCAGCGGCGCGGTTTGGGCATGAGGATTGCCGAGCAGTAAATGACGCTGCAGCTTCAGGGTTGTCATAAGGAACGTCGTCCACAGCGCGGTGCGCAGGCTCAGCGGTGCGGCAGGCTCAGCGGCACGGTTTGGGCATGAGGACTGCCAAGCAGTAAACGACGCTGCTGCTTCAGGGTTGTCATAAGAAAGTCGTCCACAGCGCAGTGCGGCAGGCTCAGCGGCGCGGTTTGGGCATGAGGGCTGCCGAGCAGTAAAGGACGCTGCAGCTTCAGGGTTGTAATAAGGAACGTCGTCCACAGCGCGGTGCGGCAGGCTCAGCGGCGCGGTTTGGGCATGAGGACTGCCGAGCAGTAAACGACTCTGCAGCTTCAGGGTTTTCATAAGCAACGTCGTCCACAGCGAGGTGCGGCAGGCTCAGCGGTGCGGCACGCTCAGCGGCGCAATTTGGGCATGAGGACTACCGAGCAGTAAACGACGCTGCAGCTTCAGGGTTGTCTTAAGGAACGTCGTCCACAGCGCGGTGCGGCAGGCTCAGCGGTGCGGTTTGGGCATGAGGACTGCCGAGCAGTAAACGACGCTGCAGCTTCAGGGTTGTCATAAGGAACGTCGTCCACAGCGCGGTGCGGCATGCTCAGCGGTGCGGCAGGCTCAGCGGCGCGGTTTGGGCATGAGTACTGCCGAGCAGTAAACGACGCTGCAGCTTCAGGGTTGTCATAAGGAACGTCGTCCACAGCGCCGTGCGGCAGGCTCGGCGGCGCGGTTTGAGCATGAGGACTGCCGATCAGTAAACGGTGCTGGAGCTTCAGGTTTGTCACAAGGAACGTCGTCCACAGCGCGGTGCGGCAGTGTCAGCGGCGCGGTTTGGGCATGAGGACTGCCGAGCAGTAATCGACGCTGCAGCTTCAGGGTTGTCTTAAGGAACGTCGTCCACAGCGCGGTGCGGCAGGCTCAGCGGTGCGGTTTGGGCATGAGGACTGCCGAGCAGTAAACGACGCTGCAGCTTCAGGGTTGTCATAAGGAACGTCGTCCACAGCGCGGTGCGGCATGCTCAGCGGTGCGGCAGGCTCAGCGGCGCGGTTTGGGCATGAGTACTGCCGAGCAGTAAACGACGCTGCAGCTTCAGGGTTGTCATAAGGAACGTCGTCCACAGCGCCGTGCGGCAGGCTCGGCGGCGCGGTTTGAGCATGAGGACTGCCGATCAGTAAACGGTGCTGGAGCTTCAGGTTTGTCACAAGGAACGTCGTCCACAGCGCGGTGCGGCAGTGTCAGCGGCGCGGTTTGGGCATGAGGACTGCCGAGCAGTAATCGACGCTGCAGCTTCAGGGTTGTCATAAGGAATGTCGTCCACAGCGCGGTGCGGCAGGCTCAGCGGTGCGGCAGGCTCATCGGCGCGGTTTGGGCATGAGGACTGCCGATCAGTAAACGGTGCTGCAGCTTCAGGTTTGTCACAAGGAACGTCGTCCACAGTGCGGTGCAGCAGTGTCAGCGGCGCGGTTAGGGCATGAGGACTGCCGAGCAGTAAAAGACGCTGTAGCTTCAGGTTTGTCATAAGGAACGTCGGCCAGAGCGCGGTGAGGCAGGGTCAGCGGCGCGGTTTGGGCATGAGGACTGTCGAGCAGTAAACGACGGTGCAGGTTCAGGGTTGACATAAGGAACGTCGTCCACAGCGTGGTTCGGCAAGGTCAGCGGCGCGGTTTGGGCATGAGGACTGCCGAGCAGTAAACGACGCTGCAGCTTCAGGGTTGTCATAAGGAATGTCGTCCACAGCGCGGTGCGGCAGGCTCAGCGGTTCGGCAGGCTCAGCGGCGCGGTTTGGGCATGAGGACTGCCGATCAGTAAACGGTGCTGCAGCTTCAGGTTTGTCACAAGGAACGTCATCCACAGTGCGGTGCGGCAGTGTCAGCGGTGCGGTTTGGGCATGAGGACTGCCGAGCAGTACACGACGCTGCAGCTTCAGGGTTGTCACAAGGAACGTCGTACACAGCGCGGTGCGGCAGGGTCAGCGGCGCGGTTTGGGCATGAGGACTGCCGAGCAGTAAACGACGCTGCAGCTTCAGGGTTGTCATAAGGAACGTCGTCCACAGCGCGGTGCGGCAGGCTCAGAGGCGCGGTTTGGGCATGAGGACTGCCGAGCAGTAAACGACGCTGCAGCTTCAGGGTTGTTACAAGGAACGTCGTCCACAGTGCGGTGTGGCAGGGTCAGCGGCGCGGTTAGGGCATGAGGACTGCCGAGCAGTAAACGATGCTGTAGCTTCAGGGTTGTCATAAGGAACGTCGTCCACAGCGCGGTGAGGCAGGGTCAGCGGCGCGGTTTGGGCATGAGGACTGCCGAAAAGTAAACGACGCTGCAGGTTCAGGGTTGACATAAGGAACGTCGTCCAGAGCGTGGTGCGGCAGGGTCAGCGGCGCGGTTTGGGCATGAGGACTGCTGAGCAGTTAACGACGATGCAGCTTCAGGGTTGTAATAAGGAACGTCGTCCACAGCGCGGTGCGGCAGGGTCAGCGGCACGGTTTGGGCATGAAGACTGCCGAGCAGTAAACGACGCTGCAGCTTCAGGGTTGTCATAAGGAACGTCGTCCACAGCGCGGTGCGGCAGGCTCAGCGGCGCGGTTTGGGCATGAGGACTGCCGAGCAGTAAACGACGCTGCAGCTTCAGGTTCGTCATAAGGAAAGTCGTCCACAGCGCGGTGCGGCAGGCTCAGCGGCGCGGTTTGGGCATGAGGACTGCCGAGCAGTAAACGACGCTGCAGCTTCAGGGTTGTCATAAGGAATGTCGTCCACAGCGCGGTGCGGCAGTCTCAGCGGCGCGGTTTGAGCATGAGGACTGCCGAGCAGTAAACGACGCTGCAGCTTCAGGGTTGCCATAAGGAACGTGGTCCACAGCGCGTTGCGGCAGGCTCAGCGGCGCCGTTTGGGCACGAGGACTGCCGAGCGGTAAACGACGCAGCAGCTTCAGGGTTGTCATAAGGAAAGTCGTCCACAGCGCGGTGCGGCAGGCTCAGCGGCGCAGTTTGGGCCTGAGGACTGCCGAGCAGTTAACGACGCTGCAGCTTCAGGGTTATCATAAGGAACGTCGTCCACAGCGCGGTGCGGCAGGGTCAGCGGCGCGGTTTGGGCATGAGGACTGCTGAGCAGTAAAAGACGCTGCAGCTTCAGGGTTGTCATAAGGAATGTCGTCCACAGCGCGGTGCGGCAGGCTCAGCGGCGCGGTTCGGGCATGAGTACTGCCGAGCAGTAAACGACGCTGCAGCTTCAGGTTTGTCATAAGGAACGTCGTCCACAGCGCGGTGTGGCAGGGTCAGCGGCGCGGTTTGGGCATGAGGACTGCTGAGCAGTAAACGACGCTGCAGCTTCAGGGTTGTCATAAGGAACGTCCTCCACAGCGCGTTGCGGCAGGCTCAGCGGCGCGGTTTGGGCATGAGGATTGCCGAGCAGTAAATGACGCTGCAGCTTCAGGGTTGTCATAAGGAACGTCGTCCACAGCGCGGTGCGCAGGCTCAGCGGTGCGGCAGGCTCAGCGGCACGGTTTGGGCATGAGGACTGCCAAGCAGTAAACGACGCTGCTGCTTCAGGGTTGTCATAAGAAAGTCGTCCACAGCGCATTGCGGCAGGCTCAGCGGCGCGGATTAGGCATGAGGGCTGCCGAGCAGTAAAGGACGCTGCAGCTTCAGGGTTGTAATAAGGAACGTCGTCCACAGCGCGGTGCGGCAGGCTCAGCGGCGCGGTTTGGGCATGAGGACTGCCGAGCAGTAAACGACTCTGCAGCTTCAGGGTTTTCATAAGCAACGTCGTCCACAGCGAGGTGCGGCAGGCTCAGCGGTGCGGCAGGCTCAGCGGCGCAATTTGGGCATGAGGACTACCGAGCAGTAAACGACGCTGCAGCTTCAGGGTTGTCTTAAGGAACGTCGTCCACAGCGCGGTGCGGCAGGCTCAGCGGCGCGGTTTGGGCATGAGGACTGCCGAGCAGTAAATGACGCTGCAGCTTCAGGGTTGTCACAAGGAACGTCGTCCACAGCGCCGTGCGGCAGGGTCAGCGGCGCGGTTTGGGCATGAGGACTGCCGAGCAGTAAACAACGCTGCAGCTTCAGGGTTGTCATAAGGAACGTCGTCCACAGCGCGTTGCGGCAGGCTCAGCGGCGCGGTTTGGGCACGAGGACTGCCGAGCGGTAAACGACGCTGCAGCTTCAGGGTTGTCATAAGGAACGTCGTCCACAGCGCGGTGCGGCAGGCTCAGCGGCGCGGTTTGGGCATGAGGACTACCGAGCAGTAAACGACGCTGCAGCTTCAGGGTTGTCATAAGGAACGTCGTCCACAGCGCGGTGCGGCATGCTCAGCGGTGCGGCAGGCTCAGCGGCGCGGTTTGGGCATGAGTACTGCCGAGCAGTAACCGACGCTGCAGCTTCAGGGTTGTCATAAGGAACGTCGTCCACAGCGCGGTGCGGCAGTCTCGGCGGCGCGGTTTGAGCATGAGGACTGCCGATCAGTAAACGGTGCTGGAGCTTCAGGTTTGTCACAAGGAACGTCGTCCACAGCGCGGTGCGGCAGTGTCAGCGGCGCGGTTTGGGCATGAGGACTGCCGAGCAGTAAACGACGCTGCAGCTTCAGGGTTGTCACAAGGAACGTCGTCCACAGCGTGGTGCGGCAGGCTCAGCGGCGCCGTTTGGGCATGATGACTGCCGAGCAGTAAACGACGCTGCAGCTTCAGGGTTGTAACAAGGAACGTCGTCCACAGCGCGGTGCGGCAGGGTCAGCAGCACGGTATGGGCATGAGGACTGCCGAGCAGTAAACGACGCTGCAGCTTCAGGGTTGTCATAAGGAACGTCGTCCAAAGCGCGGTGCGGCAGGCTCAGCGGCGCGGTTTGGGCATGAGGACTGCCGAGCAGTAAACGACGCTGTAGCTTCAGGGTTGTTACAAGGAACGTCGTCCACAGCGCGGTGTGGCAGGGTCAGCGGCGCGGTTAGGGCATGAGGACTGCCGAGCAGTAAACGACGCTGCAGGTTCAGGGTTGACATAAGGAACGTCGTCCAGAGCATGGTGCGGCAGGGTCAGCGGCGCGGTTTGGGCATGAGGACTGCTGAGCAGTAAACGACGCTGCAGCTTCAGGGTTGTCATAAGGAACGTCGTCCACAGCGCGGTGCGGCAGGCGCAGCAGCGCGTTTTGGGCATGAGGACTGCTGAGCAGTAAACGACGCTGCAGGTTCAGGGTTGTCATAAGGAAAGTCGTCCACAGCGCGGTGCGGGAGGCTCAGCTGTGCGGTTTGGGCATGAGGACTGCCGAGCAGTAAACGACGCTGCAGCTTCAGGGTTGTCATAAGGAACGTCGTCCAAAGCGCGGTGCGGCAGGCTCAGCGGCGCGGTTTGGGCATGAGGACTGCCGAGCAGTAAACGACGCTGTAGCTTCAGGGTTGTTACAAGGAACGTCGTCCACAGCGCGGTGCGGCAGGCTCAGCGGCGCGGTTTGGGCATGAGGCCTGCCGAGCAGTAAATGACGCTGCAGCTTCATGGTTGTCACAAGGAACGTCGTCCACAGCGCCGTGCGGCAGGGTCAGCGGCGCGGTTTGGGCATGAGGACTGCCGAGCAGTAAACAACGCTGCAGCTTCAGGGTTGTCATAAGGAACGTCGTCCACAGCGCGGTGCGGCAGGGTCAGCGGCGCGGTTTGGGCATGAGGACTGCCGAGCAGTATACGACGCTGCAGCTTCAGGGTTGTCACAAGGAATGTTGTCCACAGCGCGGTGCGGCAGGGTCAGCGGCGCGGTTTGGGCATGAGGACTGCCGAGCAGTAAACGACGCTGCAGCTTCATGGTTGTCACAAGGAACGTCGTCCACAGCGCGGTGCGGCAGGTCAGCGGCGCGGTTTGGGCATGAGGACTGCCGAGCAGTAAATGACGCTGCAGCTTCAGGGTTGTCATAAGGAACGTCGTCCACAGCGCGGTGCGGCAGGCTCAGAGGCGCGGGTGGGCATGAGGACTGCCGAGCAGTAAATGACGCTGCAGCTTCAGGCTTGTCATAAGGAACGTCGCCCACAGCGGGGTGCGGCAGGCTCAGCCGCGCGGTTTGGGCATGAGGGCAGCCGTGCAATAAACGACGCTGAAGCTTCAGGGTTGTCATAAGGAACGTCGTCCACAGCGCGGTGCGGCAGGCTCAGTGGCGCTGTTTGGGCATGAGGACTGCCGAGCAGTAAACGACGCTGCAGCTTCAGGGTTGTCATAAGGAACGTCGTCCACAGCGCGGTGCAGCAGGCTAAGCGGCGCGGTTTGGGCATGAGGACTGCTGAGCAGTAAACGACGCTGCAGCTTCAGGGTTGTCATAAGGAACGTCGTCCACAACGCGGTGCGGCAGGCTCAGCGGCTCGGTTTGGGCATGAGGACTGCCGAGCAGTAAACGACGCTGCAGCTTCAGTGTTGTAATAAGGAACGCCGTCCACAGCGCGGTGCGGCAGGCTCAGCGGCGCGGTTTGGGCATGAGGACTGCCGAGCAGTAAACGACGCTGCAGCTTCAGGGTTGTCATAAGGAACGTTGTCCACAGCACGGTGCGGCAGGGTCAGCGGCGCGGTTTGGAAGGAGGACTGCCGAGCAGTAAACGACGCTGCAGCTTCAGGGTTGTCATAAGGAACGTCGCCCACAGCGCGGTGCGGCAGGGTCAGCGGCGCGGTTTGGGCATGAGGACTGCCGAGCAGTAAACGACGCTGCAGCTTCAGTGTTGTCATAAGGAACGTCGTCCACAGCGCGGTGCGGCAGGCTCAGCGGCGCGGTTTGGGCATGAGGACTGCCGAGCAGTAAACGACACTGCAGCTTGAGGGTTGTTACAAGGAAAGTCGTCCACAGCGCGGTGTGGCAGGGTCAGCGGCGCGGTTAGGGCATGAGGACTGCCGAGCAGTAAAAGACGCTGTAGCTTCAGGTTTGTCATAAGGAACGTCGGCCAAAGCGCAGTGAGGCAGGGTCAGCGGCGCGGTTTGGGCATGAGGACTGCCGAGCAGTAAACGACGGTGCAGGTTCAGGGTTGACATAAGGAACGTCGTCCACAGCGTGGTTCGGCAAGGTCAGCGGCGCGGTTTGGGCATGAGGACTGCCGAGCAGTAAACGACGCTGCAGCTTCAGGGTTGTCATAAGGAATGTCGTCCACAGCGCGGTGCGGCAGGCTCAGCGGTGCGGCAGGCTCAGCGGCGCGGTTTGGGCATGAGGACTGCCGATCAGTAAACGGTGCTGCAGCTTCAGGTTTGTCACAAGGAACGTCGTCCACAGTGCGGTGCGGCAGTGTCAGCGGTGCGGTTTGGGCATGAGGACTGCCGAGCAGTACACGGCGCTGCAGCTTCAGGGTTGTCACAAGGAACGTCGTCCACAGCGCGGTGCGGCAGGGTCAGCGGCGCGGTTTGGGCATGCGGACTGCCGAGCAGTAAACGACGCTGCAGCTTCAGGGTTGTCATAAGGAACGTCGTCCACAGCGCGGTGCGGCAGGCTCAGCGGCGCGGTTTGGGCATGAGGACTGCCGAGCAGTAAACGACGCTGCAGCTTCAGGGTTGTTACAAGGAACGTCGTCCACAGTGCGGTGTGGCAGGGTCAGCGGCGCGGTTAGGGCATGAGGACTGCCGAGCAGTAAACGACGCTGTAGCTTCAGGGTTGTCATAAGGAACGTCGTCCACAGCGCGGTGAGGCAGGGTCAGCGGCGCGGTTTGGGCATGAGGACTGCCGAAAAGTAAACGACGCTGCAGGTTCAGGGTTGACATAAGGAACGTCGTCCAGAGCGTGGTGCGGCAGGGTCAGCGGCGCGGTTTGGGCATGAGGACTGCTGAGCAGTTAACGACGATGCAGCTTCAGGGTTGTAATAAGGAACGTCGTCCACAGCGCGGTGCGGCAGGGTCAGCGGCACGGTTTGGGCATGAGGACTGCCGAGCAGTAAACGACGCTGCAGCTTCAGGGTTGTCATAAGGAACGTCGTCCACAGCGCGGTGCGGCAGGCTCAGCGGCGCGGTTTGGGCATGAGGACTGCCGAGCAGTAAACGACGCTGCAGCTTCAGGTTCGTGTAAAGGAAAGTCGTCCACAGCGCGGTGCAGCAGGCTCAGCGGCGCAGTTTGGGCATGAGGACTGCCGAGCAGTAAACGACGCTGCAGCTTCAGGGTTGTCATAAGGAATGTCGTCCACAGCGCGGTGCGGCAGGCTCAGCGGCGCGGTTTGAGCATGAGGACTGCCGAGCAGTAAACGACGCTGCAGCTTCAGGGTTGTCATAAGGAACGTGGTGCACAGCGCGTTGCGGCAGGCTCAGCGGCGCGGTTTGGGCACGAGGACTGCCGAGCGGTAAACGAGGCAGCAGCTTCAGGGTTGTCATAAGGAAAGTCGTCCACAGCGCGGTGTGGCAGGCTCAGCGGCGCAGTTTGGGACTGAGGACTGCCGAGCAGTTAACGACGCTGCAGCTTCAGGGTTGTCATAAGGAACGTGGTGCACAGCGCGGTGCGGCAGGGTCAGCGGCGCGGTTTGGGCATGAGGACTGCTGAGCAGTAAACGACGCTGCAGATTCAGGGTTGTCATAAGGAACGTCCTCCACAGCGCATTGCGGCAGGCTCAGCGGCGCGGTTTGGGCATGAGGATTGCCGAGCAGTAAAGGACGCTGCAGCTTCAGGGTTGTCATAAGGAACGTCGTCCACAGCGCGGTGCGCAGGCTCAGCTGTGCGGCAGGCTCAGCGGCACGGTTTGGGCATGAGGGCTGCCGAGCAGTAAAGGATGCTGCAGCTTCAGGGTTGTAATAAGGAACGTCGTCCACAGCACGGTGCGGCAGGCTCAGCGGCGCGGTTTGGGCATGAGGACTGCCGAGCAGTAAACGACTCTGCAGCTTCAGGGTTGTCATAAGCAACGTCGTCCTCAGCGAGGTGCGGCAGGCTCAGCGGTGCGGCAGGCTCAGCGGCGCAATTTGGGCATGAGGACTACCGAGCAGAAAACGACGCTGCAGCTTCAGGGTTGTCTTAAGGAACGTCGTCCACAGCGCGTTGCGGCAGGCTCAGCGGCGCGGTTTGGGCATGAGGACTGCCGAGCAGTAAACGACGCTGCAGCTTCAGGGTTGTCATAAGGAACGTCGTCCACAGCACGGTGCGGCATGCTCAGTGGTGCGGCAGGCTCAGCGGCGCGGTTTGGGCATAAGGACTGCCGAGCAGTAAACGACGCTGCAGCTTCAGGGTTGTCATAAGGAACGTCGTCCACAGCGCGGTGCGGCAGGCTCGGCGGCGCGGTTTGGGCATGAGGACTGCCGATCAGTAAACGGTGCTGGAGCTTCAGGTTTGTCACAAGGAACGTCGTCCACAGCGCGGTGCGGCAGTGTAAGCGGCGCGGTTTGGGCATGAGGACTGCCGAGCAGTAAACGACGCTGCAGCTTCAGGGTTGTCACAAGGAACGTCGTCCACAGCGTGGTGCGGCAGTCTCAGCGGCGCCGTTTGGGCATGAGGACTGCCGAGCAGTAAACGACGCTGCAGCTTCAGGGTTGTAACAAGGAACGTCGTCCACAGCGCGGTGCAGCAGGGTCAGCGGCACGGTTTGGGCATGAGGACTGCCGAGCAGTAAACGACGCTGCAGCTTCAGGGTTGTCATAAGGAACGTCGTCCAAAGCGCGGTGCGGCAGGCTCAGCGGCGCGGTTTGGGCATGAGGACTGCCGAGCAGTAAACAACGCTGTAGCTTCAGGGTTGTTACAAGGAACGTCGTCCACAGCGCGGTGTGGCAGGGTCAGCGGTGCGGTTAGGGCATGAGGACTGCCGAGCAGTAAACGACGCTGCAGGTTCAGGGTTGACATAAGGAACGTCGTCCAGAGCATGGTGCGTCAGGGTCAGCGGCGCGGTTTGGGCATGAGGACTGCTGAGCAGTAAACGACGCTGCAGCTTCAGGGTTGTCATAAGGAAAGTCGTCCACAGCGCGGTGCGGCAGGCTCAGCGGCGCAGTTTGGGACTGAGGACTGCCGAGCAGTTAACGACGCTGCAGCTTCAGGGTTGTCATAAGGAACGAGGTGCACAGCGCGGTGCGGCAGGGTCAGCGGCGCGGTTTGGGCATGAGGACTGCTGAGCAGTAAACGACGCTGCAGCTTCAGGGTTGTCATAAGGAACGTCCTCCACAGCGCGTTGCGGCAGGCTCAGCGGCGCGGTTTGGGCATGAGGATTGCCGAGCAGTAAATGACGCTGCAGCTTCAGGGTTGTCATAAGGAACGTCGTCCACAGCGCGGTGCGCAGGCTCAGCGGTGCGGCAGGCTCAGCGGCACGGTTTGGGCATGAGGACTGCCAAGCAGTAAACGACGCTGCTGCTTCAGGGTTGTCATAAGAAAGTCGTCCACAGCGCAGTGCGGCAGGCTCAGCGGCGTGGTTTGGGCATGAGGGCTGCCGAGCAGTAAAGGACGCTGCAGCTTCAGGGTTGTAATAAGGAACGTCGTCCACAGCACGGTGCGGCAGGCTCAGCGGCGCGGTTTGGGCATGAGGACTGCCGAGCAGTAAACGACTCTGCAGCTTCAGGGTTGTCATAAGCAACGTCGTCCACAGCGAGGTGCGGCAGGCTCAGCGGTGCGGCAGTCTCAGCGGCGCAATTTGGGCATGAGGACTACCGAGCAGAAAACGACGCTGCAGCTTCAGGGTTGTCTTAAGGAACGTCGTCCACAGCGCGGTGCGGCAGGCTCAGCGGCGCGGTTTGGGCATGAGGACTGCCGAGCAGTAAACGACGCTGCAGCTTCAGGGTTGTCATAAGGAACGTCGTCCACAGCACGGTGCGGCATGCTCAGTGGTGCGGCAGGCTCAGCGGCGCGGTTTGGGCATGAGGACTGCCGAGCAGTAAACGACGCTGCAGCTTCAGGGTTGTCATAAGGAACGTCGTCCACAGCGCGGTGCGGCAGGCTCGGCGGCGTGGTTTGGGCATGAGGACTGCCGATCCGTAAACGGTGCTGGAGCTTCAGGTTTGTCACAAGGAACGTCGTCCACAGCGCGGTGCGGCAGTGTCAGCGGCGCGGTTTGGGCATGAGGACTGCCGAGCAGTAAACGACGCTGCAGCTTCAGGGTTGTCACAAGGAACGTCGTCCACAGCGTGGTGCGGCAGTCTCAGCGGCGCCGTTTGGGCATGAGGACTGCCGAGCAGTAAACGACGCTGCAGCTTCAGGGTTGTAACAAGGAACGTCGTCCACAGCGCGGTGCGGCAGGGTCAGCGGCACGGTTTGGGCATGAGGACTGCCGAGCAGTAAACGACGCTGCAGCTTCAGGGTTGTCATAAGGAACGTCGTCCAAAGCGCGGTGCGGCAGGCTCAGCGGCGCGGTTTGGGCATGAGGACTGCCGAGCAGTAAACAACGCTGTAGCTTCAGGGTTGTTACAAGGAACGTCGTCCACAGCGCGGTGTGGCAGGGTCAGCGGTGCGGTTAGGGCATGAGGACTGCCGAGCAGTAAACGACGCTGCAGGTTCAGGGTTGACATAAGGAACGTCGTCCAGAGCATGGTGCGGCAGGCTCAGCGGCGCGGTTTGGGCATGAGGACTGCTGAGCAGTAAACGACGCTGCAGCTTCAGGGTTGTCATAAGGAACGTCGTCCACAGCGTGGTGCGGCAGGCTCAGCAGCGCGTTTTGGGCATGAGGACTGCCGAGCAGTAAACGACGCTGCAGGTTCAGGGTTGTCATAAGGAAAGTCGTCCACAGCGCGGTGCGGGAGGCTCAGCGGCGCGGTTTGGGCATGAGGACTGCCGAGCAGTAAACGACGCTGCAGCTTCAGGGTTGTCATAAGGAACGTCGTCCACAGCGCGTTGCGGCAGGCTCAGCGGCGCGGTTTTGGCACGAGGACTGCCGAGCGGTAAACGACGCTGCAGCTTCAGGGTTGTCATAAGGAACGTCGTCCACAGCGCGGTGCGGCAGGCTCAGCGGCGCGGTTTGGGCATGAGGACTGCCGAGCAGTAAATGACGCTGCAGCTTCAGGGTTGTCACAAGGAACGTCGTCCACAGCGCCGTGCGGCAGGGTCAGCGGCGCGGTTCGGGCATGAGGACTGCTGAGCATTAAACGACGCTGCAGCTTCAGGGATGTCATAAGGAATGTCGTCCACAGTGCGGTGCGGCAGGCTCAGCGGCGCGGTTTGGGCATGAGGACTGCCGAGCAGTAAACGACGCTGCAGCTTCAGGGTTGTCATAAGGAACGTCGTCCACAGCGCGGTGCGGCAGTCCCAGCGGCGCGGTATGGGCATGAGGACTGCCGAGCAGTAAATGACGCTGCAGCTTCAGGGTTGTCACAAGGAACGTCGTCCACAGCGCCGTGCGGCAGGGTCAGCGGCGCGGTTCGGGCATGAGGACTGCTGAGCATTAAACGACGCTGCAGCTTCAGGGATGTCATAAGGAATGTCGTCCACAGTGCGGTGCGGCAGGCTCAGCGGCGCGGTTTCGGCATGAGGACTGCCGAGCAGTAAACGACGCTGCAGCTTCAGGGTTGTCATAAGGAACGTCGTCCACAGCGCGGTGCGGCAGTCCCAGCGGCGCGGTTTGGGCATGAGGACTGCCGAGCAGTAAACAACGCTGCAGCTTCAGGGTTGTCATAAGGAACGTCGTCCACAGCGCGGTGCGGCAGGGTCAGCGGCGCGGTTTGGGCATGAGGACTGCCGAGCAGTATACGACGCTGCAGCTTCAGGGTTGTCACAAGGAATGTTGTCCACAGCGCGGTGCGGCAGGGTCAGCGGCGCGGTTTGGGCATTAGGACTGCCGAGCAGTAAACGACGCTGCAGCTTCATGGTTGTCACAAGGAACGTCGTCCACAGCGCGGTGCGGCAGGGTCAGCGGCGCGGTTTGGGCATGAGGACTGCCGAGCAGTAAATGACGCTGCAGTTTCAGGGTTGTCATAAGGAACGTCGTCCACAGCGCGGTGCGGCAGGCTCAGCGGCGCGGGTGGGCATGAGGACTGCCGAGCAGTAAATGACGCTGCAGCTTCAGAATTGTCATAAGGAACGTCGCCCACAGCGGGGTGCGGCAGGCTCAGCCGCGCGGTTTGGGCATGAGGACTGCCGTGCAATAAACGACGCTGCAGCTTCAGGGTTGTCATAAGGAACGTCGTCCACAGCGCGGTGCGGCAGGCTCAGTGGCGCTGTTTAGGCATGAGGACTGCCGAGCAGTAAACGACGCTGCAGCTTCAGGGTTGTCATAAGGAATGTCGTCCACAGCGCGGTGCAGCAGGCTCAGCGGCGCGGTTTGGGCATGAGGACTGCTGAGCAGTAAACGACGCTGCAGCTTCAGGGTTGTCATAAGGAACGTCCTCCACAGCGCGTTGCGGCAGGCTCAGCGGCGCGGTTTGGGCATGAGGATTGCCGAGCAGTAAATGACGCTGCAGCTTCAGGGTTGTCATAAGGAACGTCGTCCACAGCGCGGTGCGCAGGCTCAGCGGTGCGGCAGGCTCAGCGGCACGGTTTGGGCATGAGGACTGCCAAGCAGTAAACGACGCTGCTGCTTCAGGGTTGTCATAAGAAAGTCGTCCACAGCGCAGTGCGGCAGGCTCAGCGGCGTGGTTTGGGCATGAGGGCTGCCGAGCAGTAAAGGACGCTGCAGCTTCAGGGTTGTAATAAGGAACGTCGTCCACAGCACGGTGCGGCAGGCTCAGCGGCGCGGTTTGGGCATGAGGACTGCCGAGCAGTAAACGACTCTGCAGCTTCAGGGTTGTCATAAGCAACGTCGTCCACAGCGAGGTGCGGCAGGCTCAGCGGTGCGGCAGTCTCAGCGGCGCAATTTGGGCATGAGGACTACCGAGCAGAAAACGACGCTGCAGCTTCAGGGTTGTCTTAAGGAACGTCGTCCACAGCGCGGTGCGGCAGGCTCAGCGGCGCGGTTTGGGCATGAGGACTGCCGAGCAGTAAACGACGCTGCAGCTTCAGGGTTGTCATAAGGAACGTCGTCCACAGCACGGTGCGGCATGCTCAGTGGTGCGGCAGGCTCAGCGGCGCGGTTTGGGCATGAGGACTGCCGAGCAGTAAACGACGCTGCAGCTTCAGGGTTGTCATAAGGAACGTCGTCCACAGCGCGGTGCGGCAGGCTCGGCGGCGTGGTTTGGGCATGAGGACTGCCGATCCGTAAACGGTGCTGGAGCTTCAGGTTTGTCACAAGGAACGTCGTCCACAGCGCGGTGCGGCAGTGTCAGCGGCGCGGTTTGGGCATGAGGACTGCCGAGCAGTAAACGACGCTGCAGCTTCAGGGTTGTCACAAGGAACGTCGTCCACAGCGTGGTGCGGCAGTCTCAGCGGCGCCGTTTGGGCATGAGGACTGCCGAGCAGTAAACGACGCTGCAGCTTCAGGGTTGTAACAAGGAACGTCGTCCACAGCGCGGTGCGGCAGGGTCAGCGGCACGGTTTGGGCATGAGGACTGCCGAGCAGTAAACGACGCTGCAGCTTCAGGGTTGTCATAAGGAACGTCGTCCAAAGCGCGGTGCGGAGGCTCAGCGGCGCGGTTTGGGCATGAGGACTGCCGAGCAGTAAACAACGCTGTAGCTTCAGGGTTGTTACAAGGAACGTCGTCCACAGCGCGGTGTGGCAGGGTCAGCGGTGCGGTTAGGGCATGAGGACTGCCGAGCAGTAAACGACGCTGCAGGTTCAGGGTTGACATAAGGAACGTCGTCCAGAGCATGGTGCGGCAGGCTCAGCGGCGCGGTTTGGGCATGAGGACTGCTGAGCAGTAAACGATGCTGCAGCTTCAGGGTTGTCATAAGGAACGTCGTCCACAGCGTGGTGCGGCAGGCTCAGCAGCGCGTTTTGGGCATGAGGACTGCCGAGCAGTAAACGACGCTGCAGGTTCAGGGTTGTCATAAGGAAAGTCGTCCACAGCGCGGTGCGGGAGGCTCAGCGGCGCGGTTTGGGCATGAGGACTGCCGAGCAGTAAACGACGCTGCAGCTTCAGGGTTGTCATAAGGAACGTCGTCCACAGCGCGTTGCGGCAGGCTCAGCGGCGCGGTTTTGGCACGAGGACTGCCGAGCGGTAAACGACGCTGCAGCTTCAGGGTTGTCATAAGGAACGTCGTCCACAGCGCGGTGCGGCAGGCTCAGCGGCGCGGTTTGGGCATGAGGACTGCCGAGCAGTAAATGACGCTGCAGCTTCAGGGTTGTCACAAGGAACGTCGTCCACAGCGCCGTGCGGCAGGGTCAGCGGCGCGGTTCGGGCATGAGGACTGCTGAGCATTAAACGACGCTGCAGCTTCAGGGATGTCATAAGGAATGTCGTCCACAGTGCGGTGCGGCAGGCTCAGCGGCGCGGTTTGGGCATGAGGACTGCCGAGCAGTAAACGACGCTGCAGCTTCAGGGTTGTCATAAGGAACGTCGTCCACAGCGCGGTGCGGCAGTCCCAGCGGCGCGGTTTGGGCATGAGGACTGCCGAGCAGTAAATGACGCTGCAGCTTCAGGGTTGTCACAAGGAACGTCGTCCACAGCGCCGTGCGGCAGGGTCAGCGGCGCGGTTCGGGCATGAGGACTGCTGAGCATTAAACGACGCTGCAGCTTCAGGGATGTCATAAGGAATGTCGTCCACAGTGCGGTGCGGCAGGCTCAGCGGCGCGGTTTGGGCATGAGGACTGCCGAGCAGTAAACGACGCTGCAGCTTCAGGGTTGTCATAAGGAACGTCGTCCACAGCGCGGTGCGGCAGTCCCAGCGGCGCGGTTTGGGCATGAGGACTGCCGAGCAGTAAACAACGCTGCAGCTTCAGGGTTGTCATAAGGAACGTCGTCCACAGCGCGGTGCGGCAGGGTCAGCGGCGCGGTTTGGGCATGAGGACTGCCGAGCAGTATACGACGCTGCAGCTTCAGGGTTGTCACAAGGAATGTTGTCCACAGCGCGGTGCGGCAGGGTCAGCGGCGCGGTTTGGGCATTAGGACTGCCGAGCAGTAAACGACGCTGCAGCTTTATGGTTGTCACAAGGAACGTCGTCCACAGCGCGGTGCGGCAGGGTCAGCGGCGCGGTTTGGGCATGAGGACTGCCGAGCAGTAAATGACGCTGCAGTTTCAGGGTTGTCATAAGGAACGTCGTCCACAGCGCGGTGCGGCAGGCTCAGCGGCGCGGGTGGGCATGAGGACTGCCGAGCAGTAAATGACGCTGCAGCTTCAGAATTGTCATAAGGAACGTCGCCCACAGCGGGGTGCGGCAGGCTCAGCCGCGCGGTTTGGGCATGAGGACTGCCGTGCAATAAACGACGCTGCAGCTTCAGGGTTGTCATAAGGAACGTCGACCACAGCGCGGTGCGGCAGGCTCAGTGGCGCTGTTTAGGCATGAGGACTGCCGAGCAGTAAACGACGCTGCAGCTTCAGGGTTGTCATAAGGAATGTCGTCCACAGCGCGGTGCAGCAGGCTCAGCGGCGCGGTTTGGGCATGAGGACTGCTGAGCAGTAAACGACGGTGCAGCTTCAGGGTTGTCATCAGGAACGTCGTCCACAACGCGGTGCGGCAGGCTCAGCGGCTCGGTTTGGGAATGAGGACTGCCGAGAAGTAAACGACGCTGCAGCTTCAGTGTTGTAATAAGGAACGCCGTCCACAGCGCGGTGCGGCAGGCTCAGCGGCGCGGTTTGGGCATGAGGACTGCCGAGCAGTAAACGACGCTGCAGCTTCAGGGTTGTCATAAGGAACGTCGTCCACAGCGCGGTGCGGCAGGCTCAGCGTCGCGGTGTGGGCATGAGGACCGCCGAGCAATAAACGACGCTGTAGCGTCAGGGTAGTCATAAGGAACGTTGTCCACAGCGCAGTGCGGCAGGCTCAGGGCCGCGGTTTGGGCATGAGGACTGCCGAGCAGTCAACGACGCTGCAGCTTCAGGGTTGTCATAAGGAACGTCGTCCACAACGCGGTGCGGCAGGCTCAGCGGCGCGGTTTGGGCATGAGGACTGCCGAGCAGTAAACGACGCTGCAGGTTCAGGGTTGTCATAAGGAACGTCGTCCACAGCGCGGTGCGGTAAACTCACCGGCGCGGTTTGGGCATCAGGACTGCCGAGCAGTAAACGACGCTGCAGCTTCAGGGTTGTCATAAGGAACTTCGTCCACTGCGCTGTGCGGCAGGCTCAGCGGCGCGGTTTGGGCATGAGGACTGCCGAGCAGTAAACGACGCTGCAGCTTCAGGGTTGTCATAAAGAACGTCGTCCACAGCGCGGTGCGGCAGGCTCAGCGGCGCGGTTTGGCCATGATGACTGCCGAGCAGTAAACGATGCTGCAGCTTCAGGGTTGTCATAAGGAACGTCGTCCACTGCGCGGTGCGGCAGGCTCAGCGGCGCGGTTTGGGCATGAGGACTGCCGAACAGTAAACAATGATGCAACTTCAGGGTTGTCATAAGGAACATCGTCCACAGCGCGGTGCGGCAGGGTCAGCGGCGCGGTTTGGAAGGAGGACTGCCGAGCAGTAAACGACGCTGCAGCTTCAGGGTTGTCATAAGGAACGTCGTCCACAGCCCGGTGAGGCAGGCTCAGCGGCGCAGGTTGGGCATGAGGACTGCCGAGCAGTAAACGACGCTGCAGCTTCAGGGTTGTCATAAGGAACGTCGTCCACAGCGCGGTGCGTCGGCTCAGCGGCGCGGTTTGGGCATGAGGACTGCTGAGCAGTAAACGACGCTGCAGCTTCAGGGTTGTCATAAGGAACGTCGTCCACAGCGCGGTGCGCCAGGGTCAGCGGCTCGGTTTGGCAAGAGGACTGCCGAGCAGTTAACGACGCTGCAGCCTCAGGGTTGTCGTCAGGAACATCGTCCACAGCGCGGTGCGGCAGGCTCAGTGGCGCGGTTTGGGCATGAGGACTGCCGAGGAGTAAACGACGCTGCAGCTTAAGGGTTGTCATAAGGAATAACCTCCACAGCGCGGTGCGGCAGGCCCAGCGGCGCGGTTTGGGCATGAGGACTGCCGAGCAATAAACGACGCTGCAGCTTCTGGGTTGTCATAAGGAACGTCATCCACAGCGCGGTGCGGCAGGCTCAGCGGGGCGGTTTGGGCATGATGACTGCCGAGCAGTAAACGACGCTGCAGCTTCAGGGTTGTCATAAGGATCGTTGTCGACAACGCGGTGCGGCAGGGTTAGCAGCGCGGTTTGGGCATGAGGACTGCCGAGCAGTAAACGGTGCTGGAGCTTCAGGTTTGTCACAAGGAACGTCGTCCACAGCGCGGTGCGGCAGTGTCAGCGGCGCGGTTTGGGCATGAGGACTGCCGAGCAGTAAACGACGCTGCAGCTTCAGGGTTGTCACAAGGAACGTCGTCCACAGCGTGGTGCGGCAGGTTCAGCGGCGCCGTTTGGGCATGAGGACTGCCGAGCAGTAAACGACGCTGTAGCTTCAGGGTTGTTACAAGGAACGTCGTCCACAGCGCGGTGTGGCAGGGTCAGCGGCGCGGTTAGGGCATGAGGACTGCCGAGCAGTAAACGACGCTGCAGGTTCAGGGTTGACATAAGGAACGTCGTCCAGAGCATGGTGCGGCAGGGTCAGCGGCGCGGTTTGGGCATGAGGACTGCTGAGCAGTAAACGACGCTGCAGCTTCAGGGTTGTCATAAGGAACGTCGTCCACAGCGCGGTGCGGTAGGCTCAGCGGCGCGGTTTGGGCATGAGGACTGCCGAGCAGTAAACGACGCTGCAGGTTCAGGGTTGTCATAAGGAATGTCGTCCACAGCGCGGTGCGGGAGGCTCAGCGGCGCGGTTTGGGCATGAGGACTGCCGAGCAGTAAACGACGCTGCAGCTTCAGGGTTGTCATAAGGAACGTCGTCCACAGCGCGTTGCGGCAGGCTCAGCGGCGCGGTTTGGGCACGAGGACTGCCGAGCGGTAAACGACGCTGCAGCTTCAGGGTTGTCATAAGGAACGTCGTCCACAGCGCGGTGCGGCAGGCTCAGCGGCGCGGTTTGGGCATGAGGACTGCCGAGCAGTAAATGACGCTGCAGCTTCAGGGTTGTCACAAGGAACGTCGTCCACAGCGCCGTGCGGCAGGGTCAGCGGCGCGGTTCGGGCATGAGGACTGCTGAGCATTAAACGACGCTGCAGCTTCAGGGTTGTCATAAGGAATGTCGTCCACAGTGCGGTGCGGCAGGCTCAGCGGCGCGGTTTGGGCATGAGGACTGCCGAGCAGTAAACGACGCTGCAGCTTCAGGGTTGTCATAAGGAACGTCGTCCACAGCGCGGTGCGGCAGTCTCAGCGGCGCGGTTTGGGCATGAGGACGGCCGAGCAGTAAACAACGCTGCAGCTTCAGGGTTGTCATAAGGAACTTCGTCCACAGCGCGGTGCGGCAGGTTCAGCGGCGCGGTTTGGGCATGAGGACTGCCGAGCAGTATACGACGCTGCATCTTCAGGGTTGTCATAAGGAATGGTGTCCACAGCGCGGTGCGGCAGGGTCAGCGGCGCGGTTTGGGCATGAGGACTGCCGAGCAGTAAATGACGCTGCAGCTTCATGGTTGTCACAAGGAACGTCGTCCAAAGCGCGGTGCGGCAGGGTCAGCGGCGCGGTTTGGGCATGAGGACTGCCGAGCAGTAAATGACGCTGCAGCTTCAGGCTTGTCATAAGGAACGTCGCCCACAGCGGGGTGCGGCAGGCTCAGCCGCGCGGTTTGGGCATGAGGACTGCCGTGCAATAAACGACGCTGCAGCTTCAGGGTTGTCATAAGGAACGTCGTCCACAGCACGGTGCGGCAGGCTCAGTGGCGCTGTTTGGGCATGAGGACTGCCGAGCAGTAAACGACGCTGCAGCTTCAGGGTGGTCATAAGGAACGTCGTCCACAGCGTGGTGCGGCAGGCTCAGCAGCGCGTTTTGGGCATGAGGACTGCCGAGCAGTAAACGACGCTGCAGGTTCAGGGTTGTCATAAGGAAAGTCGTCCACAGCGCGGTGCGGGAGGCTCAGCGGCGCGGTTTGGGCATGAGGACTGCCGAGCAGTAAACGACGCTGCAGCTTCAGGGTTGTCATAAGGAACGTCGTCCACAGCGCGTTGCGGCAGGCTCAGCGGCGCGGTTTGGGCACGAGGACTGCCGAGCGGTAAACGACGCTGCAGCTTCAGGGTTGTCATAAGGAACGTCGTCCACAGCGCGGTGCGGCAGGCTTAGCGGCGCGGTTTGGGCATGAGGACTGCCGAGCAGTAAATGACGCTGCAGCTTCAGGGTTGTCACAAGGAACGTCGTCCACTGCGCCGTGCGGCAGGGTCAGCGGCGCGGTTCGGGCATGAGGACTGCTGAGCATTAAACGACGCTGCAGCTTCAGGGTTGTCATAAGGAATGTCGTCCACAGTGCGGTGCGGCAGGCTCAGCGGCGCGGTTTGGGCATGAGGACTGCCGAGCAGTAAACGACGCTGCAGCTTCAGGGTTGTCATAAGGAACGTCGTCCACAGCGCGGTGCGGCAGTCCCAGCGGCGCGGTTTGGGCATGAGGACTGCCGAGCAGTAAACAACGCTGCAGCTTCAGGGTTGTCATAAGGAACGTCGTCCACAGCGCGGTGCGGCAGGGTCAGCGGCGCGGTTTGGGCATGAGGACTGCCGAGCAGTATACGACGCTGCAGCTTCAGGGTTGTCACAAGGAATGTTGTCCACAGCGCGGTGCGGCAGGGTCAGCGGCGCGGTTTGGGCATGAGGACTGCCGAGCAGTAAACGACGCTGCAGCTTCATGGTTGTCACAAGGAACGTCGTCCACAGCGCGGTGCGGCAGGGTCAGCGGCGCGGTTTGGGCATGAGGACTGCCGAGCAGTAAATGACGCTGCAGCTTCAGGGTTGTCATAAGGAACGTCGTCCACAGCGCGGTGCGGCAGGCTCAGCGGCGCGGGTGGGCATGAGGACTGCCGAGCAGTAAATGACGCTGCAGCTTCAGGCTTGTCATAAGGAACGTCGCCCACAGCGGGGTGCGGCAGGCTCAGCCGCGCGGTTTGGGCATGAGGACTGCCGTGCAATAAACGACGCTGCAGCTTCAGGGTTGTCATAAGGAACGTCGTCCACAGCGCGGTGCGGCAGGCTCAGTGGCGCTGTTTAGGCATGAGGACTGCCGAGCAGTAAACGACGCTGCAGCTTCAGGGTTGTCATAAGGAATGTCGTCCACAGCGCGGTGCAGCAGGCTCAGCGGCGCGGTTTGGGCATGAGGACTGCTGAGCAGTAAACGACGCTGCAGCTTCAGGGTTGTCATCAGGAACGTCGTCCACAACGCGGTGCGGCAGGCTCAGCGGCTCGGTTTGGGAATGAGGACTGCCGAGCAGTAAACGACGCTGCAGCTTCAGTGTTGTAATAAGGAACGCCGTCCACAGCGCGGTGCGGCAGGCTCAGCGGCGCGGTTTGGGCATGAGGACTGCCGAGCAGTAAACGACGCTGCAGCTTCAGGGTTGTCATAAGGAACGTCGTCCACAGCGCGGTGCGGCAGGCTCAGCGTCGCGGTGTGGGCATGAGGACCGCCGAGCAATAAACGACGCTGTAGCGTCAGGGTAGTCATAAGGAACGTTGTCCACAGCGCAGTGCGGCAGGCTCAGGGCCGCGGTTTGGGCATGAGGACTGCCGAGCAGTCAACGACGCTGCAGCTTCAGGGTTGTCATAAGGAACGTCGTCCACAACGCGGTGCGGCAGGCTCAGCGGCGCGGTTTGGGCATGAGGACTGCCGAGCAGTAAACGACGCTGCAGGTTCAGGGTTGTCATAAGGAACGTCGTCCACAGCGCGGTGCGGTAAACTCACCGGCGCGGTTTGGGCATCAGGACTGCCGAGCAGTAAACGACGCTGCAGCTTCAGGGTTGTCATAAGGAACTTCGTCCACTGCGCTGTGCGGCAGGCTCAGCGGCGCGGTTTGGGCATGAGGACTGCCGAGCAGTAAACGACGCTGCAGCTTCAGGGTTGTCATAAAGAACGTCGTCCACAGCGCGGTGCGGCAGGCTCAGCGGCGCGGTTTGGCCATGATGACTGCCGAGCAGTAAACGATGCTGCAGCTTCAGGGTTGTCATAAGGAACGTCGTCCACTGCGCGGTGCGGCAGGCTCAGCGGCGCGGTTTGGGCATGAGGACTGCCGAACAGTAAACAATGATGCAACTTCAGGGTTGTCATAAGGAACATCGTCCACAGCGCGGTGCGGCAGGGTCAGCGGCGCGGTTTGGAAGGAGGACTGCCGAGCAGTAAACGACGCTGCAGCTTCAGGGTTGTCATAAGGAACGTCGTCCACAGCCCGGTGAGGCAGGCTCAGCGGCGCAGGTTGGGCATGAGGACTGCCGAGCAGTAAACGACGCTGCAGCTTCAGGGTTGTCATAAGGAACGTCGTCCACAGTGCGGTGCGGCAGCCTCAGCGGCGCGGTTTGGGCATGAGGACTGCCGAGCAGTAAACGACGCTGCAGCTTCAGGGTTGTCATAAGGAACGTCGTCCACAGTGCGGTGCGGCAGTCCAGCGGCGCAGTTTGGGCATGAGGACTGCCGAGCAGTAAACGACGTTGCAGCTTCAGGGTTGTCATAAGGAACGTCGTCCACAGCGCGGTGCGTCGGCTCAGCGGCGCGGTTTGGGCATGAGGACTGCTGAGCAGTAAACGACGCTGCAGCTTCAGGGTTGTCATAAGGAACGTCGTCCACAGCGCGGTGCGCCAGGCTCAGCGGCTCGGTTTGGCAAGAGGACTGCCGAGCAGTTAACGACGCTGCAGCCTCAGGGTTGTCGTCAGGAACATCGTCCACAGCGCGGTGCGGCAGGCTCAGCGGCGCGGTTTGGGCATGAGGACTGCCGAGGAGTAAACGACGCTGCAGCTTAAGGGTTGTCATAAGGAATAACGTCCACAGCGCGGTGCGGCAGGCCCAGCGGCGCGGTTTGGGCATGAGGACTGCCGAGCAATAAACGACGCTGCAGCTTCTGGGTTGTCATAAGGAACGTCGTCCACAGCGCGGTGCGGCAGGCTCAGCGGGGCGGTTTGGGCATGATGACTGCCGAGCAGTAAACGACGCTGCAGCTTCAGGGTTGTCATAAGGATCGTTGTCCACAACGCGGTGCGGCAGGGTTAGCAGCGCGGTTTGGGCATGAGGACTGCCGAGCAGTAAACGGTGCTGGAGCTTCAGGTTTGTCACAAGGAACGTCGTCCACAGCGCGGTGCGGCAGTGTCAGCGGCGCGGTTTGGGCATGAGGACTGCCGAGCAGTAAACGACGCTGCAGCTTCAGGGTTGTCACAAGGAACGTCGTCCACAGCGTGGTGCGGCAGGTTCAGCGGCGCCGTTTGGGCATGAGGACTGCCGAGCAGTAAACGACGCTGTAGCTTCAGGGTTGTTACAAGGAACGTCGTCCACAGCGCGGTGTGGCAGGGTCAGCGGCGCGGTTAGGGCATGAGGACTGCCGAGCAGTAAACGACGCTGCAGGTTCAGGGTTGACATAAGGAACGTCGTCCAGAGCATGGTGCGGCAGGGTCAGCGGCGCGGTTTGGGCATGAGGACTGCTGAGCAGTAAACGACGCTGCAGCTTCAGGGTTGTCATAAGGAACGTCGTCCACAGCGCGGTGCGGCAGGCTCAGCGGCGCGGTTTGGGCATGAGGACTGCCGAGCAGTAAACGACGCTGCAGGTTCAGGGTTGTCATAAGGAATGTCGTCCACAGCGCGGTGCGGGAGGCTCAGCGGCGCGGTTTGGGCATGAGGACTGCCGAGCAGTAAACGACGCTGCAGCTTCAGGGTTGTCATAAGGAACGTCGTCCACAGCGCGTTGCGGCAGGCTCAGCGGCGCGGTTTGGGCACGAGGACTGCCGAGCGGTAAACGACGCTGCAGCTTCAGGGTTGTCATAAGGAATGTCGTCCACAGCGCGGTGCGGCAGGCTCAGCGGCGCGGTTTGGGCACGAGGACTGCCGAGCAGTAAATGACGCTGCAGCTTCAGGGTTGTCACAAGGAACGTCGTCCACAGCGCCGTGCGGCAGGGTCAGCGGCGCGGTTCGGGCATGAGGACTGCTGAGCATTAAACGACGCTGCAGCTTCAGGGTTGTCATAAGGAATGTCGTCCACAGTGCGGTGCGGCAGGCTCAGCGGCGCGGTTTGGGCATGAGGACTGCCGAGCAGTAAACGACGCTGCAGCTTCAGGGTTGTCATAAGGAACGTCATCCACAGCGCGGTGCGGCAGTCTCAGCGGCGCGGTTTGGGCATGAGGACGGCCGAGCAGTAAACAACGCTGCAGCTTCAGGGTTGTCATAAGGAACTTCGTCCACAGCGCGGTGCGGCAGGGTCAGCGGCGCGGTTTGGGCATGAGGACTGCCGAGCAGTATACGACGCTGCATCTTCAGGGTTGTCATAAGGAATGGTGTCCACAGCGCGGTGCGGCAGGGTCAGCGGCGCGGTTTGGGCATGAGGATTGCCGAGCAGTAAACGACGCTGCAGCTTCATGGTTGTCACAAGGAACGTCGTCCAAAGCGCGGTGCGGCAGGGTCAGCGGCGCGGTTTGGGCATGAGGACTGCCGAGCAGTAAATGACGCTGCAGCTTCAGGGTTGTCATAAGGAACGTCGTCCACAGCGCGGTGCGGCAGGCACAGCGGCGCGGGTGGGCATGAGGACTGCCGAGCAGTAAATGACGCTGCAGCTTCAGGCTTGTCATAAGGAACGTCGCCCACAGCGGGGTGCGGCAGGCTCAGCCGCGCGGTTTGGGCATGAGGACTGCCGTGCAATAAACGACGCTGCAGCTTCAGGGTTGTCATAAGGAACGTCGTCCACAGCACGGTGCGGCAGGCTCAGTGGCGCTGTTTGGGCATGAGGACTGCCGAGCAGTAAACGACGCTGCAGCTTCAGGGTTGTCATAAGGAACGTCGTCCACAGCGTGGTGCGGCAGGCTCAGCAGCGCGTTTTGGGCATGAGGACTGCCGAGCAGTAAACGACGCTGCAGGTTCAGGGTTGTCATAAGGAAAGTCGTCCACAGCGCGGTGCGGGAGGCTCAGCGGCGCGGTTTGGGCATGAGGACTGCCGAGCAGTAAACGACGCTGCAGCTTCAGGGTTGTCATAAGGAACGTCGTCCACAGCGCGTTGCGGCAGGCTCAGCGGCGCGGTTTGGGCACGAGGACTGCCGAGCGGTAAACGACGCTGCAGCTTCAGGGTTGTCATAAGGAACGTCGTCCACAGCGCGGTGCGGCAGGCTCAGCGGCGCGGTTTGGGCATGAGGACTGCCGAGCAGTAAATGACGCTGCAGCTTCAGGGTTGTCATAAGGAACGTCGTCCACAGCGCGTTGCGGCAGGCTCAGCGGCGCGGTTTGGGCATGAGGACTGCCGAGCAGTAAACGACGCTGCAGCTTCAGGGTTGTCATAAGGAACGTCGTCCACAGCGCGGTGCGGCAGTCCCAGCGGCGCGGTTTGGGCATGAGGACTGCCGAGCAGTAAACAACGCTGCAGCTTCAGGGTTGTCATACGGAACGTCGTCCACAGCGCGGTGCGGCAGGGTCAGCGGCGCGGTTTGGGCATGAGGACTGCCGAGCAGTATACGACGCTGCAGCTTCAGGGTTGTCACAAGGAATGTTGTCCACAGCGCGGTGCGGCAGGGTCAGCGGCGCGGTTTGCGCATGAGGACTGCCGAGCAGTAAACGACGCTGCAGCTTCATGGTTGTCACAAGGAACGTCGTCCACAGCGCGGTGCGGCAGGTTCAGCGGCGCGGTTTGGGCATGAGGACTGCCGAGCAGTAAACGACGCTGCAGCTTCATGGTTGTCACAAGGAACGTCGTCCACAGCGCGGTGCGGCAGGCTCAGCGGCGCGGGTGGGCATGAGGACTGCCGAGCAGTAAATGACGCTGCAGCTTCAGGCTTGTCATAAGGAACGTCGCCCACAGCGGGGTGCGGCAGGCTCAGCCGCGCGGTTTGGGCATGAGGACTGCCGTGCAATAAACGACGCTGCAGCTTCAGGGTTGTCATAAGGAACGTCGTCCACAGCGCGGTGCGGCAGGCTCAGTGGCGCTGTTTAGGCATGAGGACTGCCGAGCAGTAAACGACGCTGCAGCTTCAGGGTTGTCATAAGGAATGTCGTCCACAGCGCGGTGCAGCAGGCTCAGCGGCGCGGTTTGGGCATGAGGACTGCTGAGCAGTAAACGACGCTGCAGCTTCAGGGTTGTCATAAGGAACGTCGTCCACAACGCGGTGCGGCAGGCTCAGCGGCTCGGTTTGGGAATGAGGACTGCCGAGCAGTAAACTACGCTGCAGCTTCAGTGTTGTAATAAGGAACGCCGTCCACAGCGCGGTGCGGCAGGCTCAGCGGCGCGGTTTGGGCATGAGGACTGCCGAGCAGTAAACGACGCTGCAGCTTCAGGGTTGTCATAAGGAACGTCGTCCACAGCGCGGTGCGGCAGGCTCAGCGTCGCGGTGTGGGCATGAGGACCGCCGAGCAATAAACGATGCTGTAGCGTCAGGGTAGTCATAAGGAACGTTGTCCACAGCGCAGTGCGGCAGGCTCAGGGCCGCGGTTTGGGCATGAGGACTGCCGAGCAGTCAACGACGCTGCAGCTTCAGGGTTGTCATAAGGAACGTCGTCCACAACGCGGTGCGGCAGGCTCAGCGGCGCGGTTTGGGCATGAGGACTGCCGAGCAGTAAACGACGCTGCAGGTTCAGGGTTGTCATAAGGAACGTCGTCCACAGCGCGGTGTGGTAAACTCACCGGCGCGGTTTGGGCATCAGGACTGCCGAGCAGTAAACGACGCTGCAGCTTCAGGGTTGTCATAAGGAACTTCGTCCACTGCGCTGTGCGGCAGGCTCAGCGGCGCGGTTTGGGCATGAGGACTGCCGAGCAGTAAACGACGCTGCAGCTTCAGGGTTGTCATAAAGAACGTCGTCCACAGCGCGGTGCGGCAGGCTCAGCGGCGCGGTTTGGCCTTGATGACTGCCGAGCAGTAAACGATGCTGCAGCTTCAGGGTTGTCATAAGGAACGTCGTCCACTGCGCGGTGCGGCAGGCTCAGCGGCGCGGTTTGGGCATGAGGACTGCCGAACAGTAAACGATGATGCAAATTCAGGGTTGTCATAAGGAACATCGTCCACAGCGCGATGCGGCAGGGTCAGCGGCGCGGTTTGGAAGGAGGACTGCCGAGCAGTAAACGACGCTGCAGATTCAGGGTTGTCATAAGGAACGTCGTCCACAGCCCGGTGAGGCAGGCTCAGCGGCGCAGGTTGGGCATGAGGACTGCCGAGCAGTAAACGACGCTGCAGCTTCAGGGTTGTCATAAGGAACGTCGTCCACAGTGCGGTGCGGCAGCCTCAGCGGCGCGGTTTGGGCATGAGGACTGCCGATCAGTAAACGACGCTGCAGCTTCAGGGTTGTCATAAGGAACGTCGTCCACAGCGCTGTGCGGTAAACTCACCGGCGCGGTTTGGGCATCAGGACTGCCGAGCAGTAAACGACGCTGCAGCTTCAGGGTTGTCATAAGGAACTTCGTCCACTGCGCTGTGCGGCAGGCTCAGCGGCGCGGTTTGGGCATGAGGACTGCCGAGCAGTAAACGACGCTGCAGCTTCAGGGTTGTCATAAAGAACGTCGTCCACAGCGCGGTGCGGCAGGCTCAGCGGCGCGGTTTGGCCTTGATGACTGCCGAGCAGTAAACGATGCTGCAGCTTCAGGGTTGTCATAAGGAACGTCGTCCACTGCGCGGTGCGGCAGGCTCAGCGGTGCGGTTTGGGCATGAGGACCGCCGAACAGTAAACGATGATGCAAATTCAGGGTTGTCATAAGGAACATCGTCCACAGCGCGGTGCGGCAGGGTCAGCGGCGCTGTTTGGAAGGAGGACTGCCAAGCAGTAAACGACGCTGCAGATTCAGGGTTGTCATAAGGAACGTCGTCCACAGCCCGGTGAGGCAGGCTCAGCGGCGCGGTTTGGGCATGAGGACTGCTGAGCAGTAAACGATGCTGCAGCTTCAGGGTTGTCATAAGGAACGTCGTCCACTCGCGCGGTGCGGCAGGCTCAGCAGCGCGGTTTGGGCATGAGGACTGCCGAACAGTAAACGATGATGCAAATTCAGGGTTGTCATAAGGAACATCGTCCACAGCGCGGTGCGGCAGGGTCAGCGGCGCGGTTTGGAAGGAGGACTGCCGAGCAGTAAACGACGCTGCAGATTCAGGGTTGTCCTAAGGAACGTCGTCCACAGCCCGGTGAGGCAGGCTCAGCGGCGCAGGTTGGGCATGAGGACTGCCGAGCAGTAAACGACGCTGCAGCTTCAGGGTTGTCATAAGGAACGTCGTCCACAGTGCGGTGCGGCAGCCTCAGCGGCGCGGTTTGGGCATGAGGACTGCCGAGCAGTAAACGACGCTGCAGCTTCAGGGTTGTCATAAGGAACGTCGTCCACAGTGCGGTGCGGCAGTCTCAGCGGCGCAGTTTGGGCATGAGGACTGCCGAGCAGTAAACGACGTTGCAGCTTCAGGGTTGTCATAAGGAACGTCGTCCACAGCGCGGTGCGTCGGCTCAGCGGCGCGGTTTGGGCATGAGGACTGCTGAGCAGTAAACGACGCTGCAGCTTCAGGGTTGTCATAAGGAACGTCGTCCACAGCGCGGTGCGCCAGGCTCAGCGGCTCGGTTTGGCAAGAGGACTGCCGAGCAGTTAACGACGCTGCAGCCTCAGGGTTGTCGTCAGGAACATCGTCCACAGCGTGGTGCGGCAGGCTCAGCGGCGCGGTTTGGGCATGAGGACTGCCGAGGAGTAAACGACGCTGCAGCTTAAGGGTTGTCATAAGGAAAAACGTCCACAGCGCGGTGCGGCAGGCCCAGCGGCGCGGTTTGGGCATGAGGACTGCCGAGCAATAAACGACGCTGCAGCTTCTGGGTTGTCATAAGGAACGTCGTCCACAGCGCGGTGCGGCAGGCTCAGCGGGGCGGTTTGGGCATGATGACTGCCGAGCAGTAAACGACGCTGCAGCTTCAGGGTTGTCATAAGGATCGTTGTCCACAACGCGGTGCGGCAGGGTTGGCAGCGCGGTTTGGGCATGAGGACTGCCGAGCAGTATACGGTGCTGGAGCTTCAGGTTTGTCACAAGGAACGTCGTCCACAGCGCGGTGCGGCAGTGTCAGCGGCGCGGTTTGGGCATGAGGACTGCCGAGCAGTAAACGACGCTGCAGCTTCAGGGTTGTCACAAGGAACGTCGTCCACAGCGTGGTGCGGCAGGTTCAGCGGCGCCGTTTGGGCATGAGGACTGCCGAGCAGTAAACGACGCTGTAGCTTCAGGGTTGTTACAAGGAACGTCGTCCACAGCGCGGTGTGGCAGGGTCAGCGGCGCGGTTAGGGCAAGAGGACTGCTGAGCAGTAAACGACGCTGCAGGTTCAGGGTTGACATAAGGAACGTCGTCCAGAGCATGGTGCGGCAGGGTCAGCGGCGCGGTTTGGGCATGAGGACTGCTGAGCAGTAAACGACGCTGCAGCTTCAGGGTTGTCATAAGGAACGTCGTCCACAGCGCGGTGCGGCAGGCTCAGCGGCGCGGTTTGGGCATGAGGACTGCCGAGCAGTAAACGACGCTGCAGCTTCAGGGTTGTCATAAGGAATGTCGTCCACAGCGCGGTGCGGCAGTCCCAGCGGCGCGGTTTGGGCATGAGGACTGCCGAGCAGTAAACAACGCTGCAGCTTCAGGGTTGTCATAAGGAACGTCGTCCACAGCGAGGTGCGGCAGGGTCAGCGGCGCGGTTTGGGCATGAGGACTGCCGAGCAGTATACGACGCTGCAGCTTCAGGGTTGTCACAAGGAATAATGTCCACAGCGCGGTGCGGCAGGGTCAGCGGCGCGGTTTGGGCATGAGGACTGCCGAGCAGTAAACGACGCTGCAGCTTCATGGTTGTCACAAGGAACGTCGTCCACAGCGCGGTGCGGCAGGGTCAGCGGCGCGGTTTGGGCATGAGGACTGCCGAGCAGTAAATGACGCTGCAGCTTCAGGGTTGTCATAAGGAACGTCGTCCACAGCGCGGTGCGGCAGGCTCAGCGGCGCGGGTGGGCATGAGGACTGCCGAGCAGTAAATGACGCTGCAGCTTCAGGCTTGTCATAAGGAACGTCGCCCACAGCGGGGTGCGTCAGGCTCAGCCGCGCGGTTTGGGCATGAGGACTGCCGTGCAATAAACGACGCTGCAGCTCAAGGGTTGTCATAAGGAACGTCGTCCACAGCGCGGTGCGGCAGGCTCAGTGGCGCTGTTTAGGCATGAGGACTGCCGAGCAGTAAACGACGCTGCAGCTTCAGGGTTGTCATAAGGAATGTCGTCCACAGCGCGGTGCAGCAAGCTCAGCGGCGCGGTTTGGGCATGAGGACTGCTGAGCAGTAAACGACGCTGCAGCTTCAGGGTTGTCATAAGGAACGTCGTCCACAACGCGGTGCGGCAGGCTCAGCGGCTTTGTTTGGGAATGAGGACTGCCGAGCAGTAAACGACGCTGCAGCTTCAGTGTTGTCATAAGGAACGTCGTCCACAGCGCGGTGCGGCAGGGTCAGCGGCGCGGTTTGGGCATGAGGACTGCCGAGCAGTATACGACGCTGCATCTTCAGGGTTGTCACAAGGAATGTTGTCCACAGCGCGGTGCGGCAGGGTCAGCGGCGCGGTTTGGGCATGAGGACTGCCGAGCAGTAAACGACGCTGCAGCTTCATGGTTGTCACAAGGAACGTCGTCCACAGCGCGGTGCGGCAGGGTCAGCGGCGCGGTTTGGGCATGAGGACTGCCGAGCAGTAAATGACGCTGCAGCTTCAGGGTTGTCATAAGGAACGTCGTCCACAGCGCGGTGCGGCAGGCTCAGCGGCGCGGGTGGGCATGAGGACTGCCGAGCAGTAAATGACGCTGCAGCTTCAGGCTTGTCATAAGGAACGTCGCCCACAGCGGGGTGCGGCAGGCTCAGCCGCGCGGTTTGGGCATGAGGACTGCCGTGCAATAAACGACGCTGCAGCTTCAGGGTTGTCATAAGGAACGTCGTCCACAGCGCGGTGCGGCAGGCTCAGTGGCGCTGTTTAGGCATGAGGACTGCCGAGCAGTAAACGACGCTGCAGCTTCAGGGTTGTCATAAGGAATGTCATCCACAGCGCGGTGCAGCAGACTCAGCGGCGCGGTTTGGGCATGAGGACTGCTGAGCAGTAAACGACGCTGCAGCTTCAGGGTTGTCATAAGGAACGTCGTCCACAACGCGGTGCGGCAGGCTCAGCGGCTCGGTTTGGGAATGAGGACTGCCGAGCAGTAAACGACGCTGCAGCTTCAGTGTTGTAATAAGGAACGCCGTCCACAGCGCGGTGCGGCAGGCTCAGCGGCGCGGTTTGGGCATGAGGACTGCCGAGCAGTAAACGACGCTGCAGCCTCAGGGTGTTCATAAGGAACGTCGTCCACAGCGCGGTGCGGCAGGCTCAGCGTCGCGGTGTGGGCATGAGGACCGCCGAGCAATAAACGACGCTGTAGCGTCAGGGTAGTCATAAGGAACGTTGTCCACAGCGCAGTGCGGCAGGCTCAGGGCCGCGGTTTGGGCATGAGGAATGCCGAGCAGTCAACGACGCTGCAGCTTCAGGGTTGTCATAAGGAACGTCGTCCACAACGCGGTGCGGCAGGCTCAGCGGCGCGGTTTGGGCATGAGGACTGCCGAGCAGTAAACGACGCTGCAGGTTCAGGGTTGTCATAAGGAACGTCGTCCACAGCGCGGTGCGGTAAACTCACCGGCGCGGTTTGGGCATCAGGACTGCCGAGCACTAAACGACGCTGCAGCTTCAGGGTTGTCATAAGGAACTTCGTCCACTGCGCTGTGCGGCAGGCTCAGCGGCGCGGTTTGGGCATGAGGACTGCCGAGCAGTAAACGACGCTGCAGCTTCATGGTTGTCATAAAGAACGTCGTCCACAGCGCGGTGCGGCAGGCTCAGCGGCGCGGTTTGGCCATGATGACTGCCGAGCAGTAAACGATGCTGCAGCTTCAGGGTTGTCATAAGGAACGTCGTCCACTGCGCGGTGCGGCAGGCTCAGCGGCGCGGTTTGGGCATGAGGACTGCCGAGCAGTAAACGACGCTGCATCTTCAGTGTTGTCATAAGGAACGTCGTCCACAGCGCGGTGCGGCAGGCTCAGTGGCGCTGTTTAGGCATGAGGACTGCCGAGCAGTAAACGACGCTGCAGCTTCAGGGTTGTCATAAGGAATGTCGTCCACAGCGCGGTGCAGCAAGCTCAGCGGCGCGGTTTGGGCATGAGGACTGCTGAGCAGTAAACGACGCTGCAGCTTCAGGGTTGTCATAAGGAACGTCGTCCACAACGCGGTGCGGCAGGCTCAGCGGCTCGGTTTGGGAATGAGGACTGCCGAGCAGTAAACGACGCTGCAGCTTCAGTGTTGTCATAAGGAACGTCGTCCACAGCGCGGTGCGGCAGGGTCAGCGGCGCGGTTTGGGCATGAGGACTGCCGAGCAGTAAATGACGCTGCAGCTTCAGGGTTGTCATAAGGAACGTCGTCCACAGCGCGGTGCGGCAGGCTCAGCGGCGCGGGTGGGCATGAGGACTGCCGAGCAGTAAATGACGCAGCAGCTTCAGGCTTGTCATAAGGAACGTCGCCCACAGCGGGGTGCGGCAGGCTCAGCCGCGCGGTTTGGGCATGAGGACTGCCGTGCAATAAACGACGCTGCAGCTTCAGGGTTGTCATAAGGAACGTCGTCCACAGCGCGGTGCGGCAGGCTCAGTGGCGCTGTTTAGGCATGAGGACTGCCGAGCAGTAAACGACGCTGCAGCTTCAGGGTTGTCATAAGGAATGTCATCCACAGCGCGGTGCAGCAGGCTCAGCGGCGCGGTTTGGGCATGAGGACTGCTGAGCAGTAAACGACGCTGCAGCTTCAGGGTTGTCATAAGGAACGTCGTCCACAACGCGGTGCGGCAGGCTCAGCGGCTCGGTTTGGGAATGAGGACTGCCGAGCAGTAAACGACGCTGCAGCTTCAGTGTTGTAATAAGGAACGCCGTCCACAGCGCGGTGCGGCAAGCTCAGCGGCGCGGTTTGGGCATGAGGACTGCCGAGCAGTAAACGACGCTGCAGCTTCAGGGTTGTCATAAGGAACGTCGTCCACAGCGCGGTGCGGCAGGCTCAGCGTCGCGGTGTGGGCATGAGGACCGCCGAGCAATAAACGACGCTGTAGCGTCAGGGTAGTCATAAGGAACGTTGTCCACAGCGCAGTGCGGCAGGCTCAGGGCCGCGGTTTGGGCATGAGGACTGCCGAGCAGTCAACGACGCTGCAGCTTCAGGGTTGTCATAAGGAACGTCGTCCACAACGCGGTGCGGCAGGCTCAGCGGCGCGGTTTGGGCATGAGGACTGCCGAGCAGTAAACGACGCTGCAGGTTCAGGGTTGTCATAAGGAACGTCGTCCACAGCGCGGTGCGGTAAACTCACCGGCGCGGTTTGGGCATCAGGACTGCCGAGCACTAAACGACGCTGCAGCTTCAGGGTTGTCATAAGGAACTTCGTCCACTGCGCTGTGCGGCAGGCTCAGCGGCGCGGTTTGGGCATGAGGACTGCCGAGCAGTAAACGACGCTGCAGCTTCATGGTTGTCATAAAGAACGTCGTCCACAGCGCGGTGCGGCAGGCTCAGCGGCGCGGTTTGGCCATGATGACTGCCGAGCAGTAAACGATGCTGCAGCTTCAGGGTTGTCATAAGGAACGTCGTCCACTGCGCGGTGCGGCAGGCTCAGCGGCGCGGTTTGGGCATGAGGACTGCCGAGCAGTAAACGACGCTGCATCTTCAGTGTTGTCATAAGGAACGTCGTCCACAGCGTGGTGCGGCAGGCTCAGTGGCGCTGTTTAGGCATGAGGACTGCCGAGCAGTAAACGACGCTGCAGCTTCAGGGTTGTCATAAGGAATGTCGTCCACAGCGCGGTGCAGCAAGCTCAGCGGCGCGGTTTGGGCATGAGGACTGCTGAGCAGTAAACGACGCTGCAGCTTCAGGGTTGTCATAAGGAACGTCGTCCACAACGCGGTGCGGCAGGCTCAGCGGCTCGGTTTGGGAATGAGGACTGCCGAGCAGTAAACGACGCTGCAGCTTCAGTGTTGTCATAAGGAACGTCGTCCACAGCGCGGTGCGGCAGGGTCAGCGGCGCGGTTTGGGCATGAGGACTGCCGAGCAGTAAATGACGCTGCAGCTTCAGGGTTGTCATAAGGAACGTCGTCCACAGCGCGGTGCGGCAGGCTCAGCGGCGCGGGTGGGCATGAGGACTGCCGAGCAGTAAATGACGCAGCAGCTTCAGGCTTGTCATAAGTAACGTCGCCCACAGCGGGGTGCGGCAGGCTCAGCCGCGCGGTTTGGGCATGAGGACTGCCGTGCAATAAACGACGCTGCAGCTTCAGGGTTGTCATAAGGAACGTCGTCCACAGCGCGGTGCGGCAGGCTCAGTGGCGCTGTTTAGGCATGAGGACTGCCGAGCAGTAAACGACGCTGCAGCTTCAGGGTTGTCATAAGGAATGTCATCCACAGCGCGGTGCAGCAGGCTCAGCGGCGCGGTTTGGGCATGAGGACTGCTGAGCAGTAAACGACGCTGCAGCTTCAGGGTTGTCATAAGGAACGTCGTCCACAACGCGGTGCGGCAGGCTCAGCGGCTCGGTTTGGGAATGAGGACTGCCGAGCAGTAAACGACGCTGCAGCTTCAGTGTTGTAATAAGGAACGCCGTCACAAGCGCGGTGCGGCAAGCTCAGCGGCGCGGTTTGGGCATGAGGACTGCCGAGCAGTAAACGACGCTGCAGCTTCAGGGTTGTCATAAGGAACGTCGTCCACAGCGCGGTGCGGCAGGCTCAGCGTCGCGGTGTGGGCATGAGGACCGCCGAGCAATAAACGACGCTGTAGCGTCAGGGTAGTCATAAGGAACGTTGTCCACAGCGCAGTGCGGCAGGCTCAGGGCCGCGGTTTGGGCATGAGGACTGCCGAGCAGTCAACGACGCTGCAGCTTCAGGGTTGTCATAAGGAACGTCGTCCACAACGCGGTGCGGCAGGCTCAGCGGCGCGGTTTGGGCATGAGGACTGCCGAGCAGTAAACGACGCTGCAGGTTCAGGGTTGTCATAAGGAACGTCGTCCACAGCGCAGTGCGGCAGGCTCAGGGCCGCGGTTTGGGCATGAGGACTGCCGAGCAGTAAACGACGCTGCAGGTTCAGGGTTGTCATAAGGAACGTCGTCCACAGCGCGGTGCGGTAAACTCACCGGCGCGGTTTGGGCATCAGGACTGCCGAGCAGTAAACGACGCTGCAGCTTCAGGGTTGTCATAAGGAACTTCGTCCACTGCGCTGTGCGGCAGGCTCAGCGGCGCGGTTTGGGCATGAGGACTGCCGAGCAGTAAACGACGCTGCAGCTTCAGGGTTGTCATAAAGAACGTCGTCCACAGCGCGGTGCGGCAGGCTCAGCGGCGCGGTTTGGCCATGATGACTGCCGAGCAGTAAACGATGCTGCAGCTTCAGGGTTTTCATAAGGAACATCGTCCACTGCGCGGTGCGGCAAGCTCAGCGGCGCGGTTTGGGCATGAGGACTGCCGAACAGTAAACGATGATGCAACTTCAGGGTTGTCATAAGGAACATCGTCCACAGCGCGGTGCGGCAGGGTCAGCGGCGCGGTTTGGAAGGAGGACTGCCGAGCAGTAAACGACGCTGCAGCTTCAGGGTTGTCATAAGGAACGTCGTCCACAGCCCGGTGAGGCAGGCTCAGCGGCGCAGGTTGGGCATGAGGACTGCCGAGCAGTAAACGACGCTGCAGCTTCAGGGTTGTCATAAGGAACGTCGTCCACAGTGCTGTGCGGCAGCCTCAGCGGCGCGGTTTGGGCATGAGGACTGCCGAGCAGTAAACGACGCTGCAGCTTCAGGGTTGTCATAAGGAACGTCGTCCACAGTGCGGTGCGGCAGTCTCAGCGGCGCAGTTTGGGCATGAGGACTGCCGAGCAGTAAACGACGTTGCAGCTTCAGGGTTGTCATAAGGAACGTCGTCCACAGCGCGGTGCGTCGGCTCAGCGGCGCGGTTTGGGCATGAGGACTGCTGAGCAGTAAACGACGCTGCAGGTTCAGGGTTGTCATAAGGAATGTCGTCCACAGCGCGGTGCGGCAGGGTCAGCGGCGCGGTTTGGAAGGAGGACTGCCGAGCAGTTAACGACGCTGCAGCCTCAGGGTTGTCGTCAGGAACATCGTCCTCAGCGCGGTGCGGCAGGCTCAGCGGCGCGGTTTGGGCATGAGGACTGCCGAGGAGTAAACGACGCTGCAGCTTAAGGGTTGTCATAAGGAATAAAGTCCACAGCGCGGTGCGGCAGGCCCAGCGGCGCGGTTTGGGCATGAGGACTGCCGAGCAATAAACGACGCTGCAGCTTCTGGGTTGTCATAAGGAACGTCGTCCACAGCGCGGTGCGGCAGGCTCAGCGGGGCGGTTTGGGCATGATGACTGCCGAGCAGTAAACGACGCTGCAGCTTCAGGGTTGTCATAAGGATCGTTGTCCACAACGCGGTGCGGCAGGGTTGGCAGCGCGGTTTGGGCATGAGGACTGCCGAGCAGTAAACGGTGCTGGAGCTTCAGGTTTGTCACAAGGAACGTCGTCCACAGCGCGGTGCGGCAGTGTCAGCGGCGCGGTTTGGGCATGAGGACTGCCGAGCAGTAAACGACGCTGCAGCTTCAGGGTTGTCACAAGGAACGTCGTCCACAGCGTGGTGCGGCAGGTTCAGCGGCGCCGTTTGGGCATGAGGACTGCCGAGCAGTAAACGACGCTGTAGCTTCAGGGTTGTTACAAGGAACGTCGTCCACAGCGCGGTGTGGCAGGGTCAGCGGCGCGGTTAGGGCATGAGGACTGCCGAGCAGTAAACGACGCTGCAGGTTCAGGGTTGACATAAGGAACGTCGTCCAGAGCATGGTGCGGCAGGGTCAGCGGCGCGGTTTGGGCATGAGGACTGCTGAGCAGTAAACGACGCTGCAGCTTCAGGGTTGTCATAAGGAACGTCGTCCACAGCGCGGTGCGGCAGGCTCAGCGGCGCGGTTTGGGCATGAGGACTGCCGAGCAGTAAACGACGCTGCAGGTTCAGGGTTGTCATAAGGAATGTCGTCCACAGCGCGGTGCGGAAGGCTCAGCGGCGCGGTTTGGGCATGAGGACTGCCGAGCAGTAAACGACGCTGCAGCTTCAGGGTTGTCATAAGGAACGTCGTCCACAGCGCGTTGCGGCAGGCTCAGCGGCGCGGTTTGGGCACGAGGACTGCCGAGCGGTAAACGACGCTGCAGCTTCAGGGTTGTCATAAGGAACGTCGTCCACAGCGCGGTGCGGCAGGCTCAGCGGCGCGGTTTGGGCATGAGGACTGCCGAGCAGTAAATGACGCTGCAGCTTCAGGGTTGTCACAAGGAACGTCGTCCACAGCGCCGTGCGGCAGGGTCAGCGGCGCGGTTCGGGCATGAGGACTGCTGAGAATTAAACGACGCTGCAGCTTCAGGGTTGTCATAAGGAATGTCGTCCACAGTGCGGTGCGGCAGGCTCAGCGGCGCGGTTTGGGCATGAGGACTGCCGAGCAGTAAACGACGCTGCAGCTTCAGGGTTGTCATAAGGAACGTCGTCCATAGCGCGGTGCGGCAGTCTCAGCGGCGCGGTTTGGGCATGAGGACGGCCGAGCAGTAAACAACGCTGCAGCTTCAGGGTTGTCATAAGGAACTTCGTCCACAGCGCGGTGCGGCAGGGTCAGCGGCGCGGTTTGGGCATGAGGACTGCCGAGCAGTATACGACGCTGCAGCTTCAGGGTTGTCATAAGGAATGGTGTCCACAGCGCGGTGCGGCAGGGTCAGCGGCGCGGTTTGGGCATGAGGACTGCCGAGCAGTAAACGACGCTGCAGCTTCATGGTTGTCACAAGGAACGTCGTCCGAAGCGCGGTGCGGCAGGGTCAGCGGCGCGGTTTGGGCATGAGGTCTGCCGAGCAGTAAATGACGCTGCAGCTTCAGGGTTGTCATAAGGAACGTCGTCCACAGCGCGGTGCGGCAGGCACAGCGGCGCGGGTGGGCATGAGGACTGCCGAGCAGTAAATGACGCTGCAGCTTCAGGCTTGTCATAAGGAACGTCGCTCACAGCGGGGTGCGGCAGGCTCAGCCGCGCGGTTTGGGCATGAGGACTGCCGTGCAATAAACGACGCTGCAGCTTCAGGGTTGTCATAAGGAACGTCGTCCACAGCGCGGTGCGGCAGGCTCAGTGGCGTTGTTTGGGCATGAGGACTGCCGAGCAGTAAGAGACGCTGCAGCTTCAGTGTTGTAATAAGGAACGCCGTCCACAGCGCGGTACGGCAGGCTCGGCTGCGCGGTTTGGGCATGAGGACTGCCGAGCAGTAAACGACGCTGCATCTTCAGGGTTGTCATAAGGAACGTCGTCCACAGCGCGGTGCGGCAGGCTCAGCGTCGCGGTGTGGGCATGAGGACCGCCGAGCAATAAACGACGCTGTAGCGTCAGGGTAGTCATAAGGAACGTTGTCCACAGCGCAGTGCGGCAGGCTCAGGGCCGCGGTTTGGGCATGAGGACTGCCGAGCAGTCAACGACGCTGCAACTTCAGGGTTGTCATAAGGAACGTCGTCCACAACGCGGTGCGGCACGCTCAGCGGCGCGGTTTGGGCATGAGGACTGCCGAGCAGTAAACGACGCTGCAGGTTCAGGGTTGTCATAAGGAACGTCGTCCACAGCGCGGTGCGGCAAACTCACCGGCGCGGTTTGGGCATCAGGACTGCCGAGCAGTAAACGACGCTGCAGCTTCAGGGTTGTCATAAGGAACTTCGTCCTCTACCCTGTGCGGCAGGCTCAGCGGCGCGGTTTGGGCATGAGGACTGCCGAGCAGTAAACGACGCTGCAGCTTCAGGGTTGTCATAAAGAACGTCGTCCACAGCGCGGTGCGGCAGGCTCAGCGGCGCGGTTTGGCCATGATGACTGCCAAGCAGTAAACGACGCTGCAGCTTCAGGGTTGTCATAAGGAACGTCGTCCACTGCGCGGTGCGGCAGGCTCAGCGGCGCGGCTTGGGCATGAGGACTGCCGAACAGTAAACGATAATGCAACTTCAGGGTTCTCATAAGGAACATCGTCCACAGCGCGGTGCGGCAGGGTCAGCGGTGCGGTTTGGAAGGAGGACTGCCGAGCAGTAAACGACGCTGCATTTTCAGGGTTGTCATAAGGAACGTCGTCCACAGCCCGGTGAGGCAGGCTCAGCGGCGCGGGTTGGGCATGAGGACTGCTGAGCAGTAAACGACGCTGCAGCTTCAGGGTTGTCATAAGGAACGTCGTCCACAGTGCGGTGCGGCAGCCTCAGCGGCGCGGTTTGGGCATGAGGACTGCCGAGCAGTAAACGACGCTGCAGCTTCAGGGTTGTCATAAGGAACGTCGTCCACAATGCGGTGCGGCAGTCTCAGCGGCGCAGTTTGGGCATGAGGACTGCCGAGCAGTAAACGACGTTGCAGCTTCAGGGTTGTCATAAGGAACTTCGTCCACAGCGCGGTGCGGCAGGCCCAGCGGCGCGGTTTGGGCATGAGGACTGCCGAGCAGTAAACGACGCTGCAGCTTCAGGGTTGTCATAAGGAACGTCGTCCACAACGCGGTGCGGCAGGCTCAGCGGCTCGGTTTGGGCATGAGGACTGCCGAGCTGTAAACGACGCTGCAGCTTCAGGGTTGTCATAAGGAACGTCGTCCACAGCGCGGTGCGTCGGCTCAGCGGCGCGGTTTGGGCATGAGGACTGCTGAGCAGTAAACGACGCTGCAGCTTCAGGGTTGTCATCAGGAACATCGTCCACAGCGCGGTGCGGCAGGCTCAGCGGCGCGGTTTGGGCATGAGGACTGCCGAGGAGTAAACGACGCTGCAGCTTAAGGGTTGTCATAAGGAATAACGTCCACAGCGCGGTGCGGCAGGCCCAGCGGCGCGGTTTGGGTATGAGGAATGCCGAGCAGTAAACGACGCTGCAGCTTCATGGTTGTCATAAGGAACGTCGTCCACAGTGCGGTGCGACAGGCTCAGCGGCGCGGTTTGGGCATGAGGACTGCCGATCAGTAAACAACGCTGCAGCTTCAGGGTTGTCATAAGGAACGTCGTCCACAGCGCGGTGCGGCAGGCTCAGCGGCGCGGTTTGGGCATGAGGACTGCCGAGCAGTAAACGACGCTGCAGCTTCAGGGTTGTTATAAGGAACGTCGTCCACAGCGCGGTGCGGCAGGCTCAGTGGTGCGGTTTGGGATTGAGGATTGCCGAGCAGTAAACGACGCTGCAGCTTCAGGGTTGTCACAAGGAACGTCGTCCACAGCGCGGTGCGGCAGGCTCAGCGGCGCGGTTTGGGCATGAGTACTGCCGAGCATTAAACGACGCTGCAGCTTCAGGGTTGTCATAAGGAACGTCGTCCACAGCGCGGTGCGGCAGGCACAGCGGCGCGGTTTGGGCATGAGGACTGCCGAGCAGTAAACGACGCTGCAGCTTCAGGGTTGTCATAAAGAACGTCGTCCACAGTGCGGTGCGGCAGTTTCAGCGGCGCGGTTTGGGCATGAGGACTGCCGAGCAGTCAACGACGCTGCAACTTCAGGGTTGTCATAAGGAACGTCGTCCACAACGCGGTGCGGCAGGCTCAGAGGCGCGGTTTGGGCATGAGGACTGCCGAGCAGTAAACGACGCTGCAGGTTCAGGGTTGTCATAAGGAACGTCGTCCACAGCGCGGTGCGGCAAACTCACCGGCGCGGTTTGGGCATCAGGACTGCCGAGCAGTAAACGACGCTGCAGCTTCAGGGTTGTCATAAGGAACTTCGTCCTCTGCCCTGTGCGGCAGGCTCAGCGGCGCGGTTTGGGCATGAGGACTGCCGAGCAGTAAACGACGCTGCAGCTTCAGGGTTGTCATAAAGAACGTCGTCCACAGCGCGGTGCGGCAGGCTCAGCGGCGCGGTTTGGCCATGATGACTGCCGAGCAGTAAACGACGCTGCAGCTTCAGGGTTGTCATAAAGAACGTCGTCCACAGCGCGGTGCGGCAGTTTCAGCGGCGCGGTTTGGGCATGAGGACTGCCGAGCAGTCAACGACGCTGCAACTTCAGGGTTGTCATAAGGAAAGTCGTCCACTGCGCGGTGCGGCAGGCTCAGCGGCGCGGTTTGGGCACGAGGACTGCCGAACAGTAAACGATGATGCAACTTCAGGGTTCTCATAAGGAACATCGTCCACAGCGCGGTGCGGCAGGGTCAGCGGCGCGGTTTGGAAGGAGGACTGCCGAGCAGTAAACGACGCTGCAGTTTCAGGGTTGTCATAAGGAACGTCGTCCACAGCCCGGTGAGGCAGGCTCAGCGGCGCGGGTTGGGCATGAGGACTGCCGAGCAGTAAACGACGCTGCAGCTTCAGGGTTGTCATAAGGAACGTCGTCCACAGTGCGGTGCGGCAGCCTCAGCGGCGCGGTTTGGGCATGAGGACGGCCGAGCAATAAACAACGCTGCAGCTTCAGGGTTGTCATAAGGAACTTCGTCCACAGTGCGGTGCGGCAGGGTCAGCGGCGCGGTTTGGGCATGAGGACTGCCGAGCAGTATACGACGCTGCAGCTTCAGGGTTGTCATAAGGAATGGTGTCCACAGCGCGGTGCGGCAGGGTCAGCGGCGCGGTTTGGGCATGAGGACTGCCGAGCAGTAAACGACGCTGCAGCTTCATGGTTGTCACAAGGAACGTCGTCCAAAGCGCGGTGCGGCAGGGTCAGCGGCGCGGTTTGGGCATGAGGACTGCCGAGCAGTAAATGACGCTGCAGCTTCAGGGTTGTCATAAGGAACGTCGTCCACAGCGCGGTGCGGCAGGCACAGTGGCGCGGGTGGGCATGAGGACTGCCGAGCAGTAAATGACGCTGCAGCTTCAGGCTTGTCATAAGGAACGTCGCCCACAGCGGGGCGCGGCAGGCTCAGCCGCGCGGTTTGGGCATGAGGACTGCCGTGCAATAAACGACGCTGCAGCTTCAGGGTTGTCATAAGGAACGTCGTCCACAGCGCGGTGCGGCAGGCTCATTGGCGCTGTTTGGCCATGAGGACTGCCGAGCAGTAAACGACGCTGCAGCTTCAGTGTTGTAATAAGGAACACCGTCCACAGCGCGGTACGGCAGGCTCGGCTGCGCGGTTTGGGCATGAGGACTGCCGAGCAGTAAACGACGCTGCAGCTTCAGGGTTGTCATAAGGAACGTCGTCCACAGCGCGGTGCAGCAGGCTCAGCGTCGCGGTGTGGGCATGAGGACCGCCGAGCAATAAACGACGCTGTAGCGTCAGGGTAGTCATAAGGAACGTTGTCCACAGCGCAGTGCGGCAGGCTCAGGGCCGCGGTTTGGGCATGAGGACTGCCGAGCAGTCAACGACGCTGCAACTTCAGGGTTGTCATAAGGAACGTCGTCCACAACGCGGTGCGGCAGGCTCAGCGGCGCGGTTTGGGCATGAGGACTGCCGAGCAGTAAACGACGCTGCAGGTTCAGGGTTGTCATAAGGAACGTCGTCCACAGCGCGGTGCCACAAACTCACCGGCGCGGTTTGGGCATCAGGACTGCCGAGCAGTAAACGACGCTGCAGCTTCAGGGTTGTCATAAGGAACTTCGTCCTCTACCCTGTGCGGCAGGCTCAGCGGCGCGGTTTGGGCATGAGGACTGCCGAGCAGTAAACGACGCTGCAGCTTCAGGGTTGTCATAAAGAACGTCGTCCACAGCGAGGTGCGGCAGGCTCAGCGGCGCGGTTTGGCCATGATGACTGCCGATCAGTAAACGACGCTGCAGCTTCAGGGTTGTCATAAGGAACGTCGTCCACTGCGCGGTGCGGCAGGCTCAGCGGCGCGGTTTGGGCAGGAGGACTGCCGAACAGTAAACGATGATGCAACTTCAGGGTTCTCATAAGGAACATCGTCCACAGCGCGGTGCGGCAGGGTCAGCGGCGCGGTTTGGAAGGAGGACTGCCGAGCAGTAAACGACGCTGCAGTTTCAGGGTTGTCATAAGGAACGTCGTCCACAGCCCGGTGAGGCAGGCTCAGCGGCGCGGGTTGGGCATGAGGACTGCTGAGCAGTAAACGACGCTGCAGCTTCAGGGTTGTCATAAGGAACGTCGTCCACAGTGCGGTGCGGCAGCCTCAGCGGCGCGGTTTGGGGATGAGGACTGCCGAGCAGTAAACGACGCTGCAGCTTCAGGGTTGTCATAAGGAACGTCGTCCACAATGCGGTGCGGCAGTCTCAGCGGCGCAGTTTGGGCATGAGGACTGCCGAGCAGTAAACGACGTTGCAGCTTCAGGGTTGTCATAAGGAACTTCGTCCACAGCGCGGTGCGGCAGGCCCAGCGGCGCGGTTTGGTCATGAGGACTGCCGAGCAGTAAACGACGCTGCAGCTTCAGGGTTGTCATAAGGAACGTCGTCCACAGCGCGGTGCGGCAGGCTCAGCGGCTCGGTTTGGGCATGAGGACTGCCGAGCTGTAAACGACGCTGCAGCTTCAGGGTTGTCATAAGGAACGTCGTCCACAGCGCGGTGCGTCGGCTCAGCGGCGCGGTTTGGGCATGAGGACTGCTGAGGAGTAAACGACGCAGCAGCTTCAGGGTTGTCATCAGGAACATCGTCCACAGCGCGGTGCGGCAGGCTCAGCGGCGCGGTTTGGGCATGAGGACTGCCGAGGAGTAAACGACGCTGCAGCTTAAGGGTTGTCATAAGGAATAACGTCCACAGCGCGGTGCGGCAGGCCCAGCGGCGCGGTTTGGGTATGAGGAATGCCGAGCAGTAAACGACGCTGCAGCTTCATGGTTGTCATAAGGAACGTCGTCCACAGTGCGGTGCGGCAGGCTCAGCGGCGCGGTTTGGGCATGAGTACTGCCGAGCATTAAACGACGCTGCAGCTTCAGGGTTGTCATAAGGAACGTCGTCCACAGCGCGGTGCGGCAGGCACAGCGGCGCGGTTTGGGCATGAGGACTGCCGAGCAGTAAACGACGATGCAGCTTCAGGGTTGTCATAAGGAACGTCGTCCACAGCGCGGTGCGGCAGTTTCAGCGGCGCGGTTTGGGCATGAGGACTGCCGAGCAGTCAACGACGCTGCAACTTCAGGGTTGTCATAAGGAACGTCGTCCACAACGCGGTGCGGCAGGCTCAGAGGCGCGGTTTGGGCATGAGGACTGCCGAGCAGTAAACGACGCTGCAGGTTCAGGGTTGTCATAAGGAACGTCGTCCACAGCGCGGTGCGGCAAACTCACCGGCGCGGTTTGGGTATCAGGACTGCCGAGCAGTAAACGACGCTGCAGCTTCAGGGTTGTCATAAAGAACGTCGTCCACAGCGCGGTGCGGCAGGCTCAGCGGCGCGGTTTGGCCATGATGACTGCCGAGCAGTAAACGACGCTGCAGCTTCAGGGTTGTCATAAGGAACGTCGTCCACTGCGCGGTGCGGCAGGCTCAGCGGCGCGGTTTGGGCACGAGGACTGCCGAACAGTAAACGATGATGCAACTTCAGGGTTCTCATAAGGAACATCGTCCACAGCGCGGTGCGGCAGGGTCAGCGGCGCGGTTTGGAAGGAGGACTGCCGAGCAGTAAACGACGCTGCAGTTTCAGGGTTGTCATAAGGAACGTCGTCCACAGCCCGGTGAGGCAGGCTCAGCGGCGCGGGTTGGGCATGAGGACTGCCGAGCAGTAAACGACGCTGCAGCTTCAGGGTTGTCATAAGGAACGTCGTCCACAGTGCGGTGCGGCAGCCTCAGCGGCGCGGTTTGGGCATGAGGACTGCCGAGCAGTAAACGACGCTGCAGCTTCAGGGTTGTCATAAGGAACGTCGTCCACAATGCGGTGCGGCAGTCTCAGCGACGCAGTTTGGGCATGAGGACTGCCGAGCAGTAAACGACGTTGCAGCTTCAGGGTTGTCATATGGAACTTCGTCCACAGCGCGGTGCGGCAGGCCCAGCGGCGCGGTTTGGGCATGAGGACTGCCGAGCAGTAAACGACGCTGCAGCTTCAGGGTTGTCATAAGGAACGTCGTCCACAGCGCGGTGTGGCAGGCTCAGCGGCTCGGTTTGGGCATGAGGACTGCCGAGCTGTAAACGACGCTGCAGCTTCAGGGTTGTCATAAGGAACGTCGTCCACAGCGCGGTGCGTCGGCTCAGCGGCACGGTTTGGGCATGAGGACTGCTGAGCAGTAAACGACGCTGCAGCTTCAGGGTTGTCATAAGGAACGTCGTCCACAGCGCGGTGCGCCAGGCTCAGCGGCTCGGTTTGGCAAGAGGACTGCCGAGCAGTTAACGACGCTGCAGCCTCAGTGTTGTCATCAGGAACATCGTCCACAGCGCGGTGCGGCAGGCTCAGCGGCGCGGTTTGGGCATGAGGACTGCCGAGGAGTAAACGACGCTGCAGCTTAAGGGTTGTCATAAGGAATAACGTCCACAGCGCGGTGCGGCAGGCCCAGCGGCGCGGTTTGGGTATGAGGAATGCCGAGCAGTAAATGACGCTGCAGCTTCATGGTTGTCATAAGGAACGTCGTCCACAGTGCGGTGCGACAGGCTCAGCGGCGCGGTTTGGGCATGAGGACTGCCGATCAGTAAACAACGCTGCAGCTTCAGGGTTGTCATAAGGAACGTCGTCCACAGCGCGGTGCGGCAGGTTCAGCGGCGCGGTTTGGGCATGAGGACTGCCGAGCAGTAAACGACGCTGCAGCTTTAGGGTTGTTATAAGGAACGTCGTCCACAGCGCGGTGCGGCAGGCTCAGTGGCGCGGTTTGGGCATGAGGACTGCCGAGCAGTAAACGACGCTGCAGCTTCAGGGTTGTCACAAGGAACGTCGTCCACAGCGCGGTGCGGCAGGCTCAGCGGCGCGGTTTGGGCATGAGTACTGCCGAGCATTAAACTACGCTGCAGCTTCAGGGTTGTCATAAGGAACGTCGTCCACAGCGTGGTGCGGCAGGCACATCGGCGCGGTTTGGGCATGAGGACTGCCGAGCAGTAAACGACGCTGCAGCTTCAGGGTTGTCATAAAGAACGTCGTCCACAGCGCGGCGCGGCAGTTTCAGCGGCGCGGTTTGGGCATGAGGACTGCCGAGCAGTAAACGACGCTGCATCTTCAGGGTTGTCATAAGGAACGTCGTCCACAGCGCGGTGCGGCAGGCTCAGCGGCGCGGTTTGGGCATGAGGACTGCCGAGCAGTAAACGACGCTGTGGCTTCAGGTTTGTCATAAGGAACATCGTCCACAGCGCGGTGCAGCAGGGTCAGCGGCGCGGTTTGGGCATGAGGACTGCCGAGCAATAAACGACGCTGCAGCTTCTGGGTTGTCATAAGGAACGTCGTCCACAGCGCGGTGCGGCAGGCTCAGCGGCGCGGTTTGGGCATGATGACTGCCGAGCAGTAAACGACGCTGCAGCTTCAGGGTTGTCATAAGGATCGTTGTCCACAACGCGGTGCGGCAGGGTTAGCAGCGCGGTTTGGGCATGAGGACTGCTGAGCAGTAAACGACGCTGCAGCTTCAGGTTTGTCATAAGGAACGTCTTCCACAGCGCGGTGCAGCAGGCTCAGCGGCGCGGTTTGGGCACGAGGACTGCCGAGCAGTAAACGACGCTGCAGCTTCAGGGTTGTCATAAGGAACGTCGTCCACAGCGCAGTGCGGCAGGCTCAGCGGCGCGGTTTGGGCATGAGGACTGCCGAGCAGTAAACGACGCTGCAGCTTCAGGGTTGTCATAAGGAACGTCGTCCACAACATGGTGCGGCAGGGTCAGCAGCTCGGTTTGGGCATGAGGACTGCCGAGCAGTAAACGACGCTGCAGCTTCAGGGTTGTCATAAGAAACGTCGTCCACAGCGCGTTGCGGCAGGCTCAGCGGCGCGGTTTGGGCATGAGGACTGCCGAGCCATAAACGACGCTGCAGCTTCAGGGTTGTCATAAGAAACGTCGTCCACAGCGCAGTGCGGCAGGCTCAGCGGCGTGGTTTGGGCATGAGGACTGCCGAGCAGTAAACGACGCAGCAGCTTCAGGGTTGTCATAAGGAACATCGTCCACAGAGTGGTGCGGCAGGCTCAGCGGCGCGGTTTGGGCATGAGGACTGTCGAGCAGTAAACGACGCTGCAGCATCAGGGTTGTCATAAGGAACGTCGTCCACAGCGGGTTGCGGCAGGGTCAGCGGCGCGGTTTGGGCATGAGGACTGCCGAGCAGTAAATGACGCTGCAGCTTCAGGGTTGTCATAAGGAACGTCGTCCACAGCGCGGTGCGGCAGGCTCAGTGGCGCGGTTTGGGCATAAGCACTGCCGAGCAGTAAACGACGCTAAAGCTTCAGGTTTGTCATAAGGAACGTCGTCCACAGCGCGGTGCGGCAGGCTCAGCGGCGCGGTTTGGGCATGAGGACTGCCGAGCAGTAAACGACGCTGCAGCTTCAGGGTTGTCATAAGGAACGTCGTCCTCAGCGCGGTGCGGCAGGCTCAGCGGCGCGGTTTGGGCATGAGGACTGCCGAGCAGTAAACGACGCTGCAGCTTCAGGGTTGTCAAAAGCAACATCGTCCACACCGCGGTGCGGCAGCCTCAGCGGCGCGGTTTGGACATGAGGACTGCCGAGCAGTCAACGACGCTGCAGCTTCAGGGTTGACATAAGGAACGTCGTCCACAGTGCAGTGCGGCAGGCTCAGCGGCGCGGTTTGGGCATGAGGACTGCCGAGCAGTAAACGACGCTGCAGCTTCAGGGTTGTCATAAGGAACGTCATCCACAGCGCGGTGCGGCAGGCTCAGCGGCGCGGTTTGGGCATGAGGACTGCCGAGCAGTAAACGACGCTGCAGCTTCAGGGTTGTCATAAGGAATGTCGTCCACAGCGCGGTGCGGCAGGCTCAGCGGCGCGGTTTGGGCATGAGGACTGCCGAGCAGTAAACGACGCTGCAGCTTCAGGGTTGTCATAAGGAACGTCGTCCACAGCGCGGTGCGGCAGGCTCAGCGGCGTGGTTTGGGCATGAGGACTGCCGAGAAGTAAACGACGCTGCAGCTTTAGGGTTGTCGTAAGGAACGTCGTCCACAGCGCGGTGTGGCAGGCTCAGCGGCGCGGTTTGGGCATGAGGACTGCCGAGCAGTAAACGACGCTGCAGCTCCAGGGTTGTCATAAGGAACGTCGTCCACAGCGCGGTGCGGCAGGCTCAGCGGCGCGGTTTGTGCATGAGGACTGCCGAGCAGTAAAGAACGCTGCAGCTTCAGGGTTGTCATAAGGATCGTAGTCCACAGCGCGGTTCGGCAGGCTCAGCGGCGCGGTTTGTGCATGAGGACAGCCGAGCAGTAAACGACGCTGCAGCTTCAGGGTTGTCATAAGGAACGTCGTCCACAGCGCGGTGCGGCAGGCTCAGCGGCGCGGTTTGTGCATGAGGACTGCCGAGCAGTAAACGACGCTGCAGCTTCAGGGTTGTCATATGGAACGTCGTCCACAGCGCGGTACGCCAGGTTCAGCGGCGTGGTTTGGGCATGAGGACTGCCGAGCTGTAAACGACGCTGCAGCTTCAGGTTTGTCATAAGGAACGTCGTCCACAGCGCGGTGCGTCAGGCTCAGTGGCGCGGTTTGGGCATGAGGACTGCCGAGCAGTAAACGACGCTGCAGCTTCAGGGTTGTCACAAGGAACGTCGTCCACAGCGCGGTGCGGCAGGCTCAGCGGCGCGGTTTGGGCATGAGTACTGCCGTGCATTAAACGACGCTGCAGCTTCAGGGTTGTCAGAAGGAACGTCGTCCACAGCGCGGTGCGGCAGGCTCAGCGGCGAGGTTTGGGCATGAGGACTGCCGAGCAGTAATCTACGCTGCAGCTTCAGGTTTGTCATAAGGATCGTCTTCCACAGCGCGGTGCAGCAGGCTCAGCGGCGCGGATTGGGCACGAGGACTGCCGAGCAGTAAACGACGCTGCAGCTTCAGGGTTGTCATAAGGAACGTCGTCCACAGCGCAATGCGGCAGGCTCAGCGGCGCGGTTTGTGCATGAGGACTGCCGAGCAGTAAACGACGCTGCAGCTTCAGGGTTGTCATAAGGAACGTCGTCCACAGCGCGGTGCGGCAGGCTCAGCGGCGCGGTTTGGGCATGAGGACTGCCGAGCAGTAAACGACGCTGCAGCTTCAGAGTTGTCATAAGAAACGTCGTCCACAGCGCGGTTCGGCAGGCTCAGCGGCGCGGTTTGGGCATGAGGACTGCCGAGCAGTAAACGACGCTGCAGCTTCAGGTTTGTCATAAGGAACGTCGTATACAGCGCGGTGCGGCAGGCTCAGCGGCGCGGTTTGGGCATGAGGACTGCCGAGCAGTAAACGACGCTGCAGCTTCAGGGTTGTCATAAGGAACGTCTTCCACAGCGCGTTGCGGCAGGCTCAGCGGCGCGGTTTGGGCATGAGGACTGCCGAGCAGTAAACGACGCTGTAGCTTCAGGGTTGTCAAAAGGAACATCGTCCACACCGCGGTGCGGCAGCCTCAGCGGCGCGGTTTGGACTTGAGGACTGCCGAGCAGTCAACGACGCTGCAGCTTCAGGGTTGTCATAAGGAACGTCGTCCACAGTGCGGTGCGGCAGGCTCAGCGGCGCGGTTTGGGCATGAGGACTGCCGAGCAGTAAACGACGCTGCAGCTTCAGGGTTGTCATAAGGAACGTCATCCACAGCGCGGTGCGGCAGGTTCAGCGGCGCGGTTTGGGCATGAGGACTGCCGAGCAGTAAACGACGCTGCAGCTTCAGGTTTATCATAAGGAACGTCTTACACAGCGCGGTGCGGCAGGCTCAGCGGCGCGGTTTGGGCATGAGGACTGCCGAGCAGTAAACGACGCTGCAGCTTCAGGGTTGTCATAAGGAATGTCGTCCACAGCGCGGTGCGGCAGGCTCAGCGGAGCGGTTTGGGCATGAGGACTGCCGAGCAGTAAACGGCGCTGCAGCTTCAGGTTTTTCATAAGGAACGTCGTCCGCAGCGCGGTGCGGCAGGCTCAGCGGCGCGGTTTGGGCATGAGGACTGCCGAGCAGTAAACGACGCTGCAGCTTTAGGTTTGTCGTAAGGAACGTCGTCCACAGCGCGGTGTGGCAGGCTCAGCGGCGCGGTTTGGGCATGAGGACTGCCGAGCAGTAAACGACGCTGCAGCTCCAGGGTTGTCATAAGGAACGTCGTCCACAGCGCGGTGCGGCAGGCCCAGCGGCGCGGTTTGTGCATGAGGACTGCCGAGCAGTAAAGAAGGCTGCAGCTTCAGGGTTGTCATAAGGATCGTAGTCCACAGCGCGGTTCGGCAGGCTCAGCGGCGCGGTTTGTGCATGAGGACTGCCGAGCAGTAAACGACGCTGCAGCTTCAGGGTTGTCATAAGGAACGTCGTCCACAGCGCGGTGCGGCAGGCTCAGCGGCGCGGTTTGTGCATGAGGACTGCCGAGCAGTAAACGACGCTGCAGCTTCAGGGTTGTCATATGGAACGTCGTCCACAGCGCGGTACGCCAGGTTCAGCGGCGTGGTTTGGGCATGAGGACTGCCGAGCTGTAAACGACGCTGCAGCTTCAGGTTTGTCATAAGGAACGTCGTCCACAGCGCGGTGCGTCAGGCTCAGTGGCGCGGTTTGGGCATGAGGACTGCCGAGCAGTAAACGACGCTGCAGCTTCAGGGTTGTCACAAGGAACGTCGTCCACAGCGCGGTGCGGCAGGCTCAGCGGCGCGGTTTGGGCATGAGTACTGCTGTGCATTAAACGACGCTGCAGCTTCAGGGTTGTCAGAAGGAACGTCGTCCACAGCGCGGTGCGGCAGGCTCAGCGGCGCGGTTTGGGCATGAGGACTGCCGAGCAGTAATCTACGCTGCAGCTTCAGGTTTGTCATAAGGATCGTCTTCCACAGCGCGGTGCAGCAGGCTCAGCGGCACGGATTGGGCACGAGGACTGCCGAGCAGTAAACGACGCTGCAGCTTCAGGGTTGTCATAAGGAACGTCGTCCACAGCGCAATGCGGCAGGCTCAGCGGCGCGGTTTGGGCATGAGGACTGCCGAGCAGTAAACGACGCTGCAGCTTCAGGGTTGTCATAAGGAACGTCGTCCACAGCGCGGTGCGGCAGGCTCAGCGGCGGGGTTTGGGCATGAGGACTGCCGAGCAGTAAACGACGCTGCAGCTTCAGAGTTGTCATAAGAAACGTCGTCCACAGCGCGGTTCGGCAGGCTCAGCGGCGCGGTTTGGGCATGAGGACTGCCGAGCAGTAAACGACGCTGCAGCTTCAGGTTTGTCATAAGGAACGTCGTATACAGCGCGGTGCGGCAGGTTCAGCGGCGCGGTTTGGGCTTGAGGACTGCCGAGCAGTAAACTACGCTGCAGCTTCAGGGTTGTCATAAGGAACGTCTTCCACAGCGCGTTGCGGCAGGCTCAGCGGCGCGGTTTGGGCATGAGGACTGCCGAGCAGTAAACGACGCTGTAGCTTCAGGGTTGTCAAAAGGAACATCGTCCACACCGCGGTGCGGCAGCCTCAGCGGCGCGGTTTGGACATGAGGCCTGCCGAGCAGTCAACGACGCTGCAGCTTCAGGGTTGTCATAAGGAACGTCGTCCACAGTGCGGTGCGGCAGGCTCAGCGGCGCGGTTTGGGCATGAGGACTGCCGAGCAGTAAACGACGCTGCAGCTTCAGGGTTGTCATAAGGAACGTCATCCACAGCGCGGTGCGGCAGGCTCAGCGGCGCGGTTTGGGCATGAGGACTGCCGAGCAGTAAACGACGCTGCAGCTTCAGGTTTGTCATAAGGAACGTCGTACACAGCGCGGTGCGGCAGGCTCAGCGGCGCGGTTTGGGCATGAGGACTGCCGAGCAGTAAACGACGCTGCAGCTTCAGGGTTGTCATAAGGAATGTCGTCCACAGCGCGGTGCGGCAGGCTCAGCGGAGCGGTTTGGGCATGAGGACTGCCGAGCAGTAAACGGCGCTGCAGCTTCAGGTTTTTCATAAGGAACGTCGTCCGCAGCGCGGTGCGGCAGGCTCAGCGGCGCGGTTTGGGCATGAGGACTGCCGAGCAGTAAACGACGCTGCAGCTTTAGGGTTGTCATAAGGAACGTCGTCCACAGCGCTAAGCGGCAGGCTCAGCGGCGCGGTTTGGGCATGAGGACTGCCGAGCAGTAAACGACGCTGCAGCTTCAGGGTTGTCATAAGGAACGTCGTCCACAGCGCGCTGCGGCAGGCTCAGTGGCGCGGTTTGTGCATGAGGACTGCCGAGCAGTAAAGAACGCTGCAGCTTCAGGGTTGTCATAAGGAACGTAGTCCACAGCGCGGTTCGGCAGGCTCAGCGGCGCGGTTTGTGCATGAGGACTGCCGAGCCGTAAACGACGCTGCAGCTTCAGGTTTGTCATAAGGAACGTCGTCCACAGCGCGGTGCGGCCGGCTCAGCGGCGCGGTTTGGGCATGAGGACTGCCGAGCATTAAACGACACTGCAGCTTCAGGGTTGGCATAAGGAACGTCGTCCACAGCGCGGTGCGGCAGGCTCAGCGGCGCGGTTTGGGCATGAGGACTGCCTAGCAGTAAACGACGCTGCAGCTTCAGGGTTGTCATAAGGAACATCGTCCACAGCGCAATGCGGCAGGCTCAGCGGCGCGGTTTGGGCATGAGAACTGCCGAGCAGTAAACGACGCTGTAGCTTCAGGGTTGTCATAATGAACGTCGTCCACAGCGCGGTGCGGCAGGCTCAGCGGCGCGGTTTGGGCATGAGGAGTGCCGAGCAGTAAACGACGCTGCAGCTTCAGGGTTGTCATAAGGAACGTCGTCCACAGCGCGGTGCGGCAGGCTCAGCGGCGCGGTTTGGGCATGAGGACTGCCGAACAGTAAACGACGCTGCAGCTTCAGGGTTGCCATAAGGAACGTCGTCCACAGCGTGGTGCGGCAGGCTCAGCGGCGCGGTTTGGGCATGAGGACTGCCGAGCAGTAAAGGACGCTGCAGCTTCAGGGTTGTCATAAGGAACGTCGTCCACAGCGCGGTGCGGCAGGCTCAGCGGCGCGGTTTGGGCATGAGGACTGCCGAGCAGTAAACGACGCTGCAGCTTCAGGGTTGTCATAAGGAACGTCGTCCACAGCGCGGTGCGGCAGGCTCAGTGGCGCGGTTTGGGCATGAGGACTGCCGAGCAGTAAACGACGCTGCAGCTTCAGGTTTGTCATAAGGAACGTCGTCCACAGCGCGGTGCGGCAGGCTCAGCGGCGCGGTTTGGGCATGAGCACTGCCGAGCAGTAAACTACGCTGCAACTTCAGGGTTGTCATAAGGAACGTCATCCACAGCGTGATGCGGCAGGCTCAGCGGCGCGGTTCGGGCATGAGGACTGCCGAGCAGTAAACGATGCTGCAGTTTCAGGGTTGTCATATGGAACATCGTCCACAGCGCGGTGCGGCAGGCTCAGTGGCGGGGTTTGGGCATGAGGACTGCCGAGCAGTAAACGACGCTGCAGCTTCAGGTTTGTCATAAGGAACGTCGTCAAAAGCGCGGTGCGGCAGGCTCAGCGGCGCGGTTTGTGCATGAGGACTGCCGAGCAGTAAACGGCGCTGCAGCTTCAGGGTTGTCATAAGGAAGATCGTCCACAGCGCGGTGCAGCAGGGTCAGCGGAGCGGTTTGGGCATGAGGACTGCCGAGCAGTAAACAACGCTGCAGCTTCAGGGTTGCCATAAGGAACGTCGTCCACATCGCGGTGCGACAGGCTCAGCGGCGCGGTTTCGGCATGAGGACTGCCGACCAGTAAACGACGCTGCAGCTTCAGGTTTGTCATAAGGAACGTCGTCCACAGCGCGGTGCGGCAGGCTCAGCGGCGCGGTTTGGGCATGAGCACTGCCAAGCAGTAAACTACGCTGCAACTTCAGGGTTGTCATAAGGAACGTCATCCACAGCGTGATGCGGCAGGCTCAGCGGCGCGGTTCGGGCATGAGGACTGCCGAGCAGTAAACGATGCTGCAGTTTCAGGGTTGTCATATGGAACATCGTCCACAGCGCGGTGCGGCAGGCTCAGTGGCGGGGTTTGGGCATGAGGACTGCCGAGCAGTAAACGACGCTGCAGCTTCAGGTTTGTCATAAGGAACGTCGTCAAAAGCGCGGTGCGGCAGGCTCAGCGGCGCGGTTTGTGCATGAGGACTGCCGAGCAGTAAACGGCGCTGCAGCTTCAGGGTTGTCATAAGGAACATCGTCCACAGCGCGGTGCAGCAGGGTCAGCGGAGCGGTTTGGGCATGAGGACTGCCGAGCAGTAAACAACGCTGCAGCTTCAGGGTTGTCATAAGGAACGTCGTCCACATCGCGGTGCGACAGGCTCAGCGGCGCGGTTTCGGCATGAGGACTGCCGAGCAGTAAACGACGCTGCAGCTTCAGGTTTGTCATAAGGAACGGCGTCCACAGCGCGGTGCGGCAGGCTCAGCGGCGCGGTTTGGGCATGAGGACTGCCGAGCAGTAATCGACGCTGCAGCTTCAGGGTTGTCATAAGGAATGTCGCCCACAGCGCGGTGCGGCAGGCTCAGCGGCGCGGTTTGGGCATGAGGATTGCCGAGCAGTAAACGACGCTGCAGCTTCAGGGTTGTCATAAGGAACGTCTTCCACAGCGCGTTGCGGCAGGCTCAGCGGCGCGGTTTGGGCATGAGGACTGCCGAGCAGTAAACGACGCTGTAGCTTCAGGGTTGTCAAAAGGAACATCGTCCACACCGCGGTGCGGCAGCCTCAGCGGCGCGGTTTGGACATGAGGACTGCCGAGCAGTAAACGACGCTGCAGCTTCAGGTTTGTCATAAGGAACGTCGTCCACAGCATGGTGCGGCAGGCTCAGCGGCGCGGTTTGGGCATGAGTACTGCCGAGCAGTAAATGACGCTGCAGCTTCTGGGTTGTCATAAGGAACGACGTACACAGCGCGGTGCGGCAGTCTCAGTGGTGCGGTTTGGGCATGAGGACTGCCGAGCATTAAAAGACGCTGCAGCTTTAGGGTTGTCACAAGGAACGTCGTCCACAGCGCGGTGCGGCAGGCTCAGCGGCGCGGTTTGGGCATGAGGACTGCCGAGCAGTTAACGTCGCTGCAGCTTCAGGGTTGTCATAAGGAACGTCGTCCACAGTGCGGTGCGGCAGGCTCGGCGGCGCGGTTTGGGCATGAGGACTGCCGAGCAGTAAACGACTCTGCAGCTTCAGGGTTGTCATAAGGAACGTCGTCCACAGCGCGGTGCGGCAGGTTCAGCGGCGCGGTTTGGGCATGAGGACTGCCAAGCAGTAAACGATGCTGCAGCTCCAGGGTTGTCATAAGGAACGTCGTCCACAGCGCGGTGCGGCAAGGTCAGCGGCGCGGTTTGGGCATGAGGACTGCCGAGCAGTAAAGGAAGCTGCAGCTTCAGGGTTGTCATAAGGAATGTCGTCCACAGCGCGGTGCGGCAGGCTCAGCGGCGCGGCTTGGACATGAGGACTGCCGTGCAGTAAACGACACTGCAGCTTCAGGGTTGTCATAAGGAACGTCGTCCACAGCGCGGTGCGGCAGGCTCAGCAGCGTGGTTTGGGCATGAGGACTGCCGAGCAGTTAACGACGCTGCAGCTTCAGGGTTGTCATAAGGAACGTCGTCCACAGCGCGGTGCGGCAGGCACAGCGGCGTGGTTTGGGCATGAGGACTGCCGAGCAGTAAACGACGCTGCAGCTTCAGGGTTGTCATAAGGTACGTCGTCCATAGCACGGTGCGGCAGGCTCAGCGGCGCGGTTTGGGCATGAGGACTGCCGAGCAGTAAACGACGCTGCAGCTTCAGGGTTGTCATAAGGAACGTCGTCCACAGCGCGGTGTGGCAGGCTCAGCGGCGCGGTTTGGGCATGAGGACTGCCGAGCAGTAAACGACGCTGCAGCTTCAGGGTGTCATAAGGAACGTCGTCCACAGCGCGGTGCGGCAGGCTCAGCGGCGCGGTTTGGTCATGAGGAACGCTGCCGCGTAACGCGTAAGGTGCTGCAGGTCTCCAGCCAGTCACAGAAAGCGCTGATCATCACGTAGGCAGTCTCTGCAGCCAACACCACCTAGAGACAAGGCCTCACACCAGGCCGTGCTACGTCACACTGACCAGGCCGCGGCCGCTACGAGGCAGTGGGCGTGCCTCAGCGGACAGCCATTCAGGTGGCGGCTGCGGCCTGGTCAGTGTGACGTAGCACGGCCTGGTGTGAGGCCTTGTCTCTAGGTGGTGTTGCTACAGGGGACCCGAGTTCAGTGGCTAACGCTGCGCGCTTTCTCGGTGCAGAACATCAATGATCGTGGCGCCTGAGCTGACTTACCACACGATTTTAAGAAAACCATTTTCTGAATAAAATTGATTCTGTCTGATGTTACAGTTTGATATGTTTCCTCAATAAAAGGTTCCATTTACTCGTCACACTTACTGTGCTGCACTTAACGAATGTAAAAACTTCAAGAAATTTTAAAGAGTCTGTAGACTTTGCATATGGTTTATTTTAGGCCATACATTATTGCGAATGAAGTGTAGCCAACATAACGAAATAGTATGTAAAGTTGAGAGCAGAATGATACATTTTTTCCATTTTCGTGATATTAGTATTTATATTCCACGGGCGGTTCCAGCTATTTATCAGGCGTATTGTAGTCCTAGAAATCTTCGAACTTTACAAACGTTCAGGACATCCAAACACTGTTGTTTGCATAGGATAACATATGAACAATTTTCTAATATGATTGATAAGCGAAAAATTTTATTCGCTCATTCGTGAAAGAAAAGAAAGGCATTATTCATTGCAGTGAGACCTTCCTGTAAAATTTCTTTCAGCTACTTCTTCCTCCAGTTGCAAACATATTTCGTTAACACCCACCTCCATAGGGAGACATACAAGTGAGTTCTAAAATGGATAGATTTAGGTTTCCTTTATCCTACACACTATTAGAAACTGAAAAGGTACAAAAATATTATGAAAGCAGTTCGAAGAACCCTATGCCTTGCAGTTAAATGTGATTTTAGAGCAAATATGTTGATGTAGCATCTTCGTGTCTTTCCAGTTAATGCAAGCCACATCTATTTCAGTCTGTCACTATCATCAGTCGTTGGCCTTCATCTACTTTCTTTGAACCCATCCTTGCTTCCATTACCACTGTTACTATTGCAAGCTGTTTTACAAAATGACGTAACAAATAGACGCCTCTTCTAACACGTTCGCTGCCGTTCACGCTCTGGCGCGTGTGAACGTTTCTTGTGGCGCGTGCTGCGACCTGGCATCCTATTATGGGTTGTTGTAAACTGGCATCGTCTAATAAAGCTGTATACTCTAGTAGGGAAGAGTATAAGTGATATGCACACTTACGTGGTTCCAGATTTCCGCGTTTGCATTTCCAGCTACGAGTCACACACGCTTCTCATGATGTCATGATAGATTTATTGGATTCTTATGTAAACAAGCAAGCAAGCTTTTGATTTTTTTAGTTACCAGTTTATAAAAGATACTTCTTAGTTTTGATATTATTCGTACTTATATTGCTGATGATATACAAATAAGCATATGTTTTATGATATACCTTGTATGTACTGTTTATATTGTTCATTTGTTGTTTTCACAAAAATACAAATGCAAATAAAAAAACCATGTCAAAAAAAAAAAAAAAAAAAAAAAAACAACTGAAAACTAAAGCCAAAACATTCAGTCTCTCAAAACTATGAAAAGATACTGTCAAAATACGATCACGCGCCAGAGCGTGAAGTGGCACCTAGCATCATCGCGCCAGAGCGAGAACGGCAGCGAACGTGTAAATCACGTTGTGCAACAACTTAATTTCTATCTCGAGTCTGATGCAGTAGCTCTTAATTAGTTTTACGTGATACCTATATCATCAACACTATGACCATATTTGAAAGCTTCCAACCTCTTCTTGAGTAATCTGCTTGTCGTTCACGAATCACGTTCAGGGTTATACTTGACAGAAATTCCCTCGTGACACCTAATTTCTCTTATAACAAGAAAGTAGCTAGTAATAAAATACGTGAAAGATTACGTCTTCACCCAACTTCATGCTGTCTTTCGTATAGCTTCATGGCATCGTTGACCACATATACTGCCGAACTTGAGACATTCACTAACATTTAATGTATGAATTTATATAATGACATTAAACCTGTGTCCGAGAAAGTAGTAGTTTAGTGCGTTTCACTGTGCCTCATCCCTACCCTGGCCCGGTATCTGTCGCTTCCGCGAGCTCAGGACAATAGGGGAAAAAGCTGGCCGTTGCCACTGCCGCACTAGTGAGCCTGTATAGGGAAAGAGTGGCCATCCCTGATACCGTTGTTGATTAGCTGAGAGCCGAGGACGCCATGTTTTTACCGGACTTGGCGGTCTTTTTGTATGTCGCGATAGCTACATTGTGCGTTTCTGCGCTGCAGTGGTTCTTTAATGCTTCGGACAGCGATTTCACTGTACAGTTACACACAGGTTGTATTGCAGTATGCACTGCTGCACATTTGCACCTCTTCTGTTTGTACTATTTATGTAAATTTAACGTGTTGTTCGTCGGTTGTTGACGATCACTAAAGAACTTCGCGGCAATTTTAAGATTGAATTTTGATTTTAAATGATTTACTTAGTGTAATTAAATTATGTTTTACGTTATCATTAAGGACATTCAAGAGCAAGGACTCTTTGTTTCGCGATTGGCTGTAAAAACTGAAGTGAAGATTGCTTATGTTCGCAAGGAATGAGGAAAGACGGAATCAGTGGTAGGTGAAAGTTAATCGAGAAAGCGCGAACATTTTCTTTTTTTACAAATATTGGACCAAACGTCGTGGTCATCAATCCGTAGATTACAAACTAATTAAACTAAGGAAAACTAACCTAAGAATAACACACACACTCCCATGCCCTAGCGAGGACTCGAACCCCCGACAGCGAGAAACCGCGCGCTCCGCAGCGAGGCGCCTTTGACCTCTCGGCTACTCCAACGCGGCGCGCGAACCGTAATGGAGTCTTATGGAAACCATCGAATTATTTGTGTGGAGTAAATATTTTCTGCTGCCCTCGCCCAGTGCAAGAAAGGCATTAATTACAGTCTGTAAATGAATTTCTACTTTAGCAGTTCGCACTTGGCGTAAGGGTTGATTGTAGTAGTAGGATAGATTAAGAGTTTGTCAATATCTTTTGCTAATATTTCAACAATTTTCCTTGTTACTTAATCTTAATCTTCTGTTTTCATCTCTGAAAGAAATGCTGAGGGCTTGATGTCCTTTAAGTACAGGTTTAAAAGCCGGCCGCGGTGGCCGAGGGTACTGAGGCGCTTCAGTCACGGTCTGCACGGCCACTACGGTCGGGGATTCGAATCCTCCCTCGGGCATGGATATTTGTGCCGTCCTAGTTCGTAAGTAGTTCATAAGTACTTTGTAAGTTTAGGGACTGATGACCCCTAGTTGAGTCCCATAAGATTTAAAAACATTTGAATTTGAAAGGTTTAAAACATACAGGATAGTACATGAAAAAGGTGGGCTGGCTATTGAATATTTGCAGATATTCAGTTACCTATTTTGAGTCTGATTCTGCTGCTTCAGTAGAGATAGTATTGGTACCTTCGCGATTTTGTGTGGTACTGTGTTCCTAAAAGAATGTACAGATTCGCCTTTTCGGTATTTCCCAGTATAGGAAAATAACGTCGACAGGAGCATACTTTAAATTTATTACATTGCGGCGGAGAACGATAGTATTATATTACTTGTCACTATCGATAAACAACCGACGGTTACGGGGCTACGAATCCGGCTGGGCCTTCTCTATTGCCGTACGTCGATCGTTTGCAAGGAAGAAATAAAATCTGATTATATTCTTGTATGCCGTTGTGAGCTAACGTTATATACGACCATTCCTCTAGCTGTCTTGTAACCCATGTGGCAGCAGTAAATGTAATTGTTGTGTTTTGATAGTCATTTCGAATTTATTAGAACATTTATTAATTGTGTGTATTAATCTTGGAAGAAGATGATTTTGATTTATTGAAAGTATTGAAGTACGTTCAGAAGATAATTGAATGCTCCATGGAATTTTAACATTGACTTGTCTTTAGATGTGGCAAGCTCACGTACTTTAACTGTTAATACAAAACTTGAAGTTTAGCAGGCAGTGAAACTCGATGTCATAGTTTGAAAAAGATCGATATCTGTTGACGTTAACTGTGACTGGTTTTTGAGAGTGAACATATAGTAACAATTTTAAATGTAGTTCTCCTGCCCCGCTCGTACAAGGACCTTATGTATTATTTTATTTATTTAATTGAAGAGAAGATTTTTAAAATAAACCTTGCTGGTTGTGCAGGAACTTCGTATCGAAGTTAATAACTTACATGGCCAAATTGACGGTTAATGTTGCTAGGCAACAGAAAACTTCATTTGAATAGCTACATAACATCCAACTGAAACTTAGTGACAACATTTTCATTTTGAAATTGTCTTCAGTTAAAACTTTTATTAAACTATTATGGACTTGAATGATAGTTTTATCATTGCCCTTGCCCCGTTCCACCGCACACGGTGACTACTGAATGGTACGTGAAGGTGTTGATTTCATTGTTATTCAAAGTGCCCCTGAATTAAGCAGGATATGGTTCGTGCAAGACGAAGCTCGACACCTTCGAAACAGGAGCTATTTGATGCCCTGGAGGAGCACTTTGGCGACCGATTTCTGGCTCTGGGCTCCCAATAGCACGGACGAGGATTGGCCGCCATATTCTCCTGATCTGAACACATGAGACTTCCTCTGTAGGACTATATTAAAGACAAATTGTACAGCAATATCTCTAAAACCATTTCTGAGCTGAAAAACGCCATTCAGGACGCTATCGCAGCATTGGTTCCTACATTTGAATGGGTGATGCGTAATTTAGCTATTCGTCTCCATCACATCATCATCACGCAAGTCAGGAATATCGAACACATGACAATATCTGAAGTGTAACATCTATGCAATATCTGTGAGCAGCTCAGCTAGCGCTGCAACGCCAGTAGTAATCGTAGTAGCAGTAGTCTCTTTTATTTCACTTTTTGTAAACTGTTTTAAAAATCCCTCCGCCGTCTTGCCAAAAGTACCCTCGCCCCATCCTCCTCCCCCCCCCCCCCCACCGAAATTTTAATGACTCAGTTTGCGACATTACCCCTTCCTGTGGGCACATCTGAGCGACAGTGTTGTTGATTTCACGCGGTAGAGGAAGGACCTATGCAGGTAAAGCTGTTTGTTCCTTTCTTATTGGCATGGCTGCAAAAATTTTGCCTTTCTGTATAACAGTAGTGTAAAGTTATTGTAGTTTGATGCCCTTTTTTTATTGTGAAGGTACTGGATTTGAAATTTAAAGTCTGTTTCTATAAAAATTTGTAAGGCAACTCCGCCATCAATACTGTCAGGATTATACATCTTTCTGTGGCAATACAGATAAAAATATGGTACATCAGTTGTTGTGCATTTTATTTAACTTTTTCATATAGATACGATTTATCACCGTGATCATTTTCTTTGTCTGTGCCAGTGATTGTATCATGCATTGCATTGTAAGAGTAAATAATACTCAATACGATCAATCACAAGACTCAAAACTCCCATTTGTTCTTTTCAATTATGCGTTACGCTTTTTCAATCAATAGAGCCATTTTTGAGAGAAGTGTTATCAAGAGGAAAGTGCCAAAAGACAGTTTGAGTGAAAAAATATTCTTCGGCAGTTTATGCTGTATGTTCCTCTGTGACACAGAGATTCATTTGGTCCTGATTTCTAAATGATATGATTTTCTTTTAAATAATATGAAGTCTGGTTGATCTGAATGTAACAGAATAATGTTAACTCTATCTCAAATTGTTGCACAAAGATTTAGGTCGATTCTGTGAGGTCATACTTTGAAAATCAGAATATCTCTATCCTCACTTCGCGAATCTTGATGACGATTATTATTAATATTTTAAATAATTTTTTTAAGAAAATTTTTCAATATCCTCAATCTGAACATCTTTGGTGACACGAACTTCCTGGCAGATTACAATTGTGTGCCGGAACCGGGACTCGAATCCGGGACCTTTGCCTTCCGTGAGCAATCGCTCTACCACTGAGCTACCCCGACACGACTCACGGCTCCTTCACACAACTTCTGCCAGTGCCTCGCCCCTACTTTCCAAACTTCACAGAAGTTATCCTGCAAAACTTTCAAGACTAGCACTCCTGGAAGAAAGGATATGGTGGAGACATGGCTTAGCCACAGCCTAAGGGCGTCTTTAGTGACGTTTAACTATTAACTAAATGTGTGAAGCCGTATGTTGCAGCTAACTTGCATCTTGACCATCCGCAGTCCACATTTACTGTCGGTCCAATAAAATAACATTCACCCTTCACTACGGAGCTGTTAGCTGCAGGGCGTGACCGCGTGCGCGGCTCTGAGCTTCTCTGCCACTTGATGATGTGTGAAGGCTTTCGTTCCCTTTTCGCTGGGGACGACCGCTCTCCGCTGTCGTCATGTTCTTCATCGTCATCTGTTCACGTGTATAAAGCGAACACGTGGAACACGAAGATCAATTTTCTGGGCCCTGACTTGTTCAAGGACAAAATCCTTATTGTAAGATGAAATAAAATTAATTCAAATTCAAATGTTTGTATAGCTTATGGGACTTAACTACGGGGTCATCAGTCCCTAAACTTACAAACTACTTATCAACTAGCTTATTCTAAGGACGGCACAAATATCCATGCCCGAGGGGGGATTCTAACCCCCGACCGTAGTGGCCGTGCAGACCGTGACTGAAGCGCCTCAATCCCCTCGGCCACCGCAGCCGGCTAAAATTAATTCATCCTGCCAATGTTCATATGCAACCTCTCTTCTTCGGTGTTCGATAACTCAGGCTTACAAATCTCCTAACTAGTTTGTACGTGCACTGATACTGTAATATCGCCAAAAACTTTGAAAGGCAAACAAAAGTAGCGTCTCCTGCAATCATTGAGCTACATTCTGAAGCTAGCAGTACAATGCTACATATACTTGCACCTATCTATCTATATATATGTAAAAATGCTTTCGTTAGCCTCGCTGAAACTCGAGAACGCCTGAACCGATTTGGCTAATTTTAGTCTCAAAATATTCGTGTAAGTCCAGGGATGTTTTAAACGGTGATAAAATATAGAAAAGTTGTTAGGAAAAGAGGAACATCGGGAAAAACTGAAACAGCTTTTTCCAGTGAGCTATCAATAACGTTCGTCCAATTGCAATAAAATTTTGTACATTTCATGTTGAAAGCAAGAGGAACGCTCGGATCAAACAAAAATTTGGAAAAGTCGCCCGGAATTTAGTAAAATTTAGGAAAGCTGGAGAGCGTTTTTTTTCTATAAATAAAAATCAATTGTCACATAGTTGTAAGAGCGTCAGGTGAGTACGGCTTGACAGGAGAAGATTTGTATGAAATAAATTTTTTGGAAAATCTACCGGAAAATTGGAAAATTTCAGAAAAACTGAAAATGCGTTTCTGAATGTGTTTTTGATTGAATTCAGCACTATAACTGACTATTAGCACGACAGAGAGGGGTATTTTTGTTTTGTTTTGTTCATTATGCTTTTGGAAAAGTTTTCAGCGAAAAAAAATAGGGGTAGTTAAAAACGAAAGTTGCAAAATTCGAACGAAGTTCCTTTTCCAATGTGTTTCTAATAGTACTCAACACTATAAGTTAAGAACAGTTAATACGATTGTGATAAAATTTTGATAATTTGACATTCAACGAAAGATGAACGTTCTTATGAACTAAAAATTTGGGAAAATTACCCGTAAAATTTGAAAATTTGCGATAAACTGAAAGAGCTTTTTCCAATGGGATATCAATATCATTCGTACGATTGCGATAGAATTTTGCACATTTGAAGTTCAAAGCAAGAGTACATTTGAAGTTCAAAGCAAGAGTACGTACATATTAGCAATTGTGAAGCATTGCAGGGTCGACTAGATGACCAGATGTCCCGGTGAATTTATTATCACTTACCTCTTAATATAAACCATATTTGTTTAAATCCATATTTTCCTCGCGATTTTTCCATATTTTATCACCGTTTAAATCTTCCATGAACATCCACGAATGTGACATGAACATTATACTGGATATGTGTGCTTGGTTAGCTCACTCTTTCCACGCACTATCGAGCCGACACTTAGACTATCTGATGATGCCTTTATAAAGCTACTGCGTTTAAAATAAATATGATTTAAATTAATATGGCTTATATTAAGAGGTAAGTGATACGAAGTTCACTGGGTCATCTAGTGAAATATTAAAATCTCTGAATAACCTGACATCACCCTTTGGGATTTTTTGTTATCTCTCAAAGGCATTTGATTGTGTAAATCACAGAATTCATTTAGATAAACTAAAGTATTGTGGTATGAATGGGACATTGTGCAAATGGGTTAAATCACACCTAACGGGAAGAGTGCTCAAAGTTGACATAAGTAGTTCATTTAATGTGCAAAAAACAGCTGATTCCTCAAACTGGGGAACAATCAGAAATGGAGTGCCACAAGGTTCGGTCTTGGGCCCTTTGCTGTTCTTAATGTGTATTAGTGACTTGCCATTCTATATTCATGAAGATGCAGAGATGGTTCTTTTTAATGATAATACAAGTATAGTTATAACACCTGACAGACAGGAACTAGCTGAAGAAATTGTAAATGACGTCTTTCAGAAAATCATTAAGTGATTCTCAGCACATGAAATATCATTAAATTTTGATAAAACGCAATACATACAGTTCCATACAGTATATGGAATGACACCATTAATGAATATAGACTTTGATCAGAAATCTGTATCAAAGGTAGAAAATTTTTAGGTTTATGCAATGATGAGGGGTAGAACTGGAAAAAACACATTGGAGATCCGCTGAAACGTTTGAGCTCAGCTACCTATGCTATTAGGGTAATTGCAAATTTTGGTGATATACATCTCATTAAATTAGCTTACTATGCCTATTTTCATTCTCTGTTTTCGTATGGCATTTTCTGGGGTATTTCATCATTGAGTAAAAAAGTATTCCTTACACAAAAGCGTGTAATCAGAATAATTGCCGGAGCCCATCCCAGATAATCCTGCAGACACTTATCTGAAGAGCTAGGGATCTTCACAGTACCTTCGCAGTATTTTTATTCACTTATGAAATTTGTTACTACCCATTCCACCGAATTCAAAAGCAATACCGATGTACATAACTACAACACTAGTACAAAGAATGATAATCACGATTCCAGGTTATATCTAGCTTTGCCACAGAAAGGGGTGTATTATGCTGCCACAAAAGTCTTTGGTCACGTACCAAACACAATCAAAAACCTGACTGATAGCCTACTAGCATTTAAAAATAAATTAATGGAATTTCTGAATGCCAACTCCTTCTACACTATAGCTGAATTTTTAGATATAAATAAGTATACCTTGGAAAAATAAAATAAAATAAAAATAATTAAATTGCGTCATGTAATATTTAGTTAAAAAAAGTCAACAATCCGAAGATTGGTTTGAACACCACAGTGCTTTACTAGGCATGGTCCTGTTTGGAGGTGGTATGCCGTTACCTTCCTCCGACCTTCGAACTGCCTTTCCCAGCCAGTTATAGGGGGGACCTACAGTTTAACGTGGGTTCCGAACCATGGTGCTACATCGGTATTTTTCTCATGAGCAATACTGCCAGAGGTGAAAGAAATGGAATGTGACAGATCAAAATACTAGTACTCGGCGGGGACAGAAACCGCGACCTTTGGATTCAGAGTCTGGCACGCTACCACTATGCAAATGAAGTGCACAATATTCAGTACAAAGTAATAATTTGTAAAGACACCATTCATTAAGCTGACACCTTCCACATCATTACGAAGTGTCGAATTCATGATATATGAAACAATTAGAAATCTAATCCAATTTCTAAACTACCAAACACATGAGTCGTTGTGGTACAGCTTGTATATGTACGTTGTGACAAAACATACGAGGCCCGTCCAGAAAGTAAGTTCCGTTTGGTAATAAAATGAAATTGTACACAGACACAGAAAAATTTTTATTGCACAAAATGCTACAACTCTTAAACTACTTTTCCACATAACTGCCGAAATTTTGCAGGCACTTGTCATAGCGTGCCACACGTTTTTGATGCATCCTTCACAGAAGGTTGTCCGGTCGCGGTGGCCGAGGAGACTGAGGCGCTCCAGTCACGGTCTGCACGGCCACTACGGTCGGGGGTTCGAATCCCGCCTCGGGCATGGATATTTGTGCCGTCCTTAGGATAAGCTAGTTGATAATTAGTTTGTAAGTTAAGCGACTGATGACCCCGTAGTTACCCATAAGCTATACGAACATATGAACATTTGAACAGAAGGTTGCCTCCTTTGTATTCAACCATGTGGTAACAGCTCTTATTACCGTTGAAGTGTTGACCACCAAGGACAGATTTTAGGTGTAAGAAGAGATGAAAGTCGCTAGGAGAGAGCTCCGAGCTGTATGGAGGATGATCAAACAGGTCCCTTTGAAATTTCCGTAAGAATTGTTTGGTCACATTCGGTGTGTGAGGTCCGGCATTATCGTGAAAAAAAAAAAAAAAAAAAAAAAAAAAAAAAAAAAAAAAAAAAAAAAAAAAAAAAAAACTTTTGACAGTAATCCTCTTCTTACACCTAAAATCTGTCCTTGGTGGACAACACTTCAACGATGATGACGAGTTGAAAGAACATGTGTCCACATGGTTAAATACACAGGCGGAAATATTCTATGAAAACCTTGTGCCATGCTATGACAATTGCCTACAAAATTTTAGAACCTATGTACAAAAGTAGTTTAACAGTTGTAGATTCTTGTTCTTTTTTGTGTATCTGTGCCCATTCGTTTTATATAACCAAACGGAACTTATTTTCTGGACGCGCCTCGTATATCCGACATTGGCGTTTTTGATACTGTCCATTGATAAAGGCGTAGAATCGCTTTTACATTTCCGTGACAATATCAAGCGTTACAAAAGGAGAAAACTGGAGCAGAGAACACGGAAAGGCGACGAGAGAGAGAAAGAGAGAGAGAGAGAGAGAGAGAGAGAGAGAGAGAGAGAGAGAGAGAGAGAGGATGTTTCGACGTATAGCGTTATCGATAACCTCGAAGTCGTTCGGCAGACAAGGCGGCCACGCGCCCGGACAAAGGAGACGGCGCGGCGGCCCTGTTTTGCCCCCTGTCGGGTGTCGAGGCCTCCGCGGAGGACGGCGAAAGGGCGCTCGCTTTCCTGACAAGCCGGCCGGCCTTGTTATTCGGAGCGCCATTAGGCAGCGCCGCCGACGGTGGCGCCGCCCTGCCGGCGACGGCGCGCCTCACCTCTCGCCACTGGCTGACGTCAGCGGCAGCCGGGGCCCATTAACTCCGCCAGGCGTCGTCGGCAGCGGAAGTCACTGGCGAGGCGAACACAGTGATCTCAATAATTAACACTGGATACACAACTGTAACGCTTTGAATCTGTGAAAATCGTGACACACTACTTTTGTTAGGTTGGCAACTCCGTAGGTATAGGTCGTGTTGTTCTTTTGTATTCAGCGTCCTTTGAAAATAAGATATGAATGATTACTTTAATAAATACATTATACTACAGTGGTAGAGTGCCAGACTACAAATCCAAAGGTCGCGGGTTCGATCCCCGCCAGTTACTGGGAGTTTTATCTGTCACTTTCCACTTCTTTCACCTCGGGCAGTTTTGCTCATGTGAAAAATACCGAGGAGCACCGTTAAACTGTAGGTCCCCCTATAACTGACTGGGTAAGTCAGCTCGGAGGTCGGAGGAAGGCAACGGCATACCACCTCCAAATAGGACCATGCCTAGTAATGCACTGTGGTGTTCAAACCAATCTTCGGATTGTTGACTGCTTTACTTTTTTACTACAGATAGAGTCGTTTATGCTTGAAGAGAACTCAGAGGAAATGAAGTAGAGTTCAAATCCATAGATGAACTATATTTTTAGCCACTTCCTGTCATATTGAATTTAATGAATAAATGACACTGTTGTAGACGCTACTTCTCGTCTTCATTTCTCTACTTGCCTCTTGTTTATAATGCTTTCGGTTTGAGACCACCGACTGAAAATTACTGCATGAAAAATAACGTTTATATCATGTCTATGTGAAGAGTGTGGATAGAGATGGGAGTGTAAATGCTTACTTGCAAAATTTGCATACGAGTTTTAATATTTTACTACTACATGCAGTAGTATACGAGACCAACTAAGCATTTCTGTTCTTAATTGTTTTTCAGCATTACACCGAAATTCTTGTTAATAATAATAAACGGCTGAAACTGTTGTTACATAAATCGAGATCTGGCGTAGGGATCGTCGCGGCGCGCTTAATAATAAATATGCAATGTAATTGGCTGCTGACCTGGCGGGGCGCGGTCGCCGTAAAAAGAGTGCATTACGCAGGGGGCGGTGTCAGTGCGGTCAAGACAATCGTCGCGGTGTGTGGGAAAAGAGTGCGAGTACAGACATGTCGAGAGGTCTACAGGTCTAATCCTGTCGGACGTGCTGCCTGTCTGGCAGCGGTGCCGAGGGGTGGAGGGGGTGTATTCACCTTCTTTTATCGTTCTAGAGTAAAACAATTTATCCATTCAACGCAATATGGTAGAAACACTATTTCTGAAAAAACAATATAACTGCCGTACACGTTTTAAAAAACCCATGCCGTTTTCTGCTGTTTCGTTTCATGAGTATACCATTTATTCGATTTCTCAACTATTTTGTGAATAGTATTAAAATTTTCATAGTTATCTGCCGTTGTATTTGAGATACTTTGTTCGGAAAGCAACTAGAACAAAAGATTACCGATGTCATAACGTTAAATTTGGTGTACGCAAATACTACTAAAAACTAGATAGAAACAGATATACGTTCACCAATGTGGCGTCGAGCGTCACGCTTTCTTACACAGTACTGACTCCGGATTATCTTTGAGCTCACTGCGCGAACAGCACGCAACTTAGTTCACAGAGGTTCCGATAAAACAGTGGCCAAATAACATATGCATCATACGGGATTGACATTAAATGCAATTTTCGTGTAATGAGGTACATTCACTTAAATTCAATAATATTTCTAACTGGATAACCCAGTGAACATCGTATCACTTACCTCTTAATATTAACCATATTAATTTAATGCATATGTATTTCAGACCCAGTAGCTTTATAAAGGCATCATGAGATAGTGTAAGTATCGGAGAACGTCAGATGTGCAAAATTTTATCGCAATCGTACGAATGATATTGATACCCCAAACAAAACAGCTCTGTCACTTTTCCCCAATTTTTTCTCGTCGGTCGAGGAAGTCACTGACGAGGCGTACCGCACGCGACTTAGTTCACACGGGTTCCAATAAAACAGTGGCGAAATAACATATGCATCATACAGGATTTAGATTAAATGCAATTTTCGTGTTATGAGGTAGGGTCACTAAAATTCAAAAATATTACTACCTAGATATAAATAAAAACCATATTAATTTAAAGCATATGTATTTCAGATCCAGTAGCATTATAAAGCCATCATGAGATAGTACAAGTATCGGTGAACCTCAGATGTGCAAAATTTTATCGCAATCGTACGATACGATATGATATTGATACCTCAAAAAAAAACCAGCTCTTTCAGTTTTTTCCAAATTTTCCTACTTTCTGGCCAAATATTTCAAACTTTCATTTCACTCAAACCTTCCTCTCGCTTTGAACGTCGAATGCGCAAAATTTTATCGTAATCAGATGAATAGTATTGATATTTCATACAAGAATCTTTTTCTGTTTTTCCGATTTTTTCGGGAAACTGTCATAGAAGAATCTTTTTCTGTTTTTTTTTTCTGAATTTTCTGGGAAACTGTTCCGAAATTTCATTTCATAAGAACGTTACTCTTGCTTTGAAAGTCAAATGATCAAAATTTTATCGCAATCGGATAATCGTTTCTCAACTTACAGTGTTGAGTACAGTTAGAAAGACATAAAAAAGCAACTTGGTTCGAATTTTGCGACATTTCCTTTTTAACTGTCCCTGTCTTTTAATAGAAAATTTTCCAAGACCATAATGAAAAAATAAATAAAATAACCCCTCTCTGTCATGCGAATAGTCAGTTATAGTGCTGAACACATTGAAAAAGGCAATTTTCCAAAAAAAAATTTTACATAAAAACCTTGTGCTGCCGTATTCAAGTGATGCTCTTACAACCATGTGGCAATTCATTTTTATTCACAGAATTTTCCAATTTTTCGGGTGACTTTTCCATTTATTTTATTTTATTTTTTCTTATGGGAACCTTCTTCTTGCTTTCAACACGAAATTTACAACATTTGATCGCAATTGGACGAACTGTTTTGATATCTCACTGGAAAAATCTATTTCAGCTTTTCCAGATTTTCCTCTTTTCCGTCAAATTTTCCATATTTTATCAACGTTTGAACCTACCCTGGACGAACATTTCAAGACTAAAACTAGCTAAATCGGCTCAGCCGTTCTCGAGTTTTAACGAGACTGACGAACAGCAATTCATTTTTATATATATACATTACTGGAAAACGGCGGATTTTCTGTCATACGGTCAACTCTAGAATGTTGCACAGGTTACGCCAATATTCGAGATAGGCAATAGGAGTTATATGCAAAATTGTAAGCCTATATCATTGACGTCGGTTTGCAGCTGGATTTTGTAACATATACTTTTCCTAAATATTCTGAAGTACTTCCAAGATGACGACCTATTGACCCGTGCTCAGCAACAATTCACAAAGTATCTTTCTTGTGAAACACAGCTAGCTCTTTACTCATATGATGCGATGAGTTCTATCGACAAGGATCGTCAAATAGATTCCGTATTTCTAGATTTTCGGAAGGCTATCGACACTGTACCTAACGAGAGTCTTTTAATCAAACTGCGTGTTTATGGAATATCGCCACAGTTGTGCAATTTGTATTCGTGATTTCCTGTCAGAAAAGACTCAGTATGTTGTAACTGACGGAGGGTCATCGAGTGAAACATAAATGGTATCTGGTGTTCCTCAGCCCCTTAGACTGTTCGCGGATAGATGCTGTCACTTATCGGTTAGTCAAGTCACCAGAAGATCAAAAGCAATTGCAAAATAATTTAGATAAGATATCAGCATGGTGCAAAAAATGGCAATTTACCCTTAATAATGAGGAGTGTGAAGTGATTCACATGCCCACTAAAACACACACACAAACCCATGCCCCAGAGAGGACCCGAACCTCCGACGGCGAGGAACCGCGCGCTCCGCAGCGCGACACTGCCGGCTGGGCCGAGCTGAGCCGGACCGAGCTGAGAGATTAAACACATTGCTTCCAATTGCACTGTTCACACTACCTGTCGGGCCGAGAGGACTCCGCTTCAGCCGGCTCACGCCGAGCCGACGACATTCGGAATGTTTAATATTTCTGGCGCGAGCCGGCGCCGGCGCGAGCCGATTCGGCTTCTGGAGCACAAGTATCTCACGCCTGCAGCCTGTTTCCAATACACCTCTGTCTGCATGATAGCTTTTCTTAAAATAACCCTTGTGAAAATATGTTCTTTTTTATTTTTTCCTGTATATTAATTTTGTAAAATGAATACAAAATTCAGATATGTTTTTAAGCTAAATGTTCAAATGTTTGTTAAGCTTATGGGACTTAACTACGGGGTCATCAGTCCCTAAACTTTACTTATGAACTACTTACGAACTAGGATGGCATAAATATCCATGCCCGAGGGGGGATTCGAACCCCCGACCGTAGTGGCCGTGCAGACCGTGACTGGAGCGCCTCAGTCCCCTCGGCCACCGCGGCTGGCTAAGCTGTTCTCATAATGAAAAACTCTCCTAAATGTAAGTCGAAATTTATGGGATGACTCCATTACCACCTATTTTATGTGAGATTAAAATCCGATTAGTCACTACAGTGTGATAACAATAGAAGCCGTGGTGGAGTAGCCGAGCGGTCTAAGGCGTTTCGCTGTGGAGCGCGCGGTAGCTCGCCGTGGAGGTTCGAGTCCTTCCTGGGGCATGGGTGCGTGTGTTTGCCCTTAGGTTAGTTTAAGTAGTTTGTAAGCTACGGACTGATGACTACGCAGTTTGGTCCGATAGATTTACAAACATCTGAACAATAGAAATAAAATCAATGAACTGTTAGCTAACTCTAAGTAGACGGCAATGAAAGAGTTTTGGTCACCGTGTTTCCTTCGATCTTCAGCTGACACTGGGTGAGGATGCCTTGTTACTGGGGACAAACCCACCAAGGAACAAAAAAAAAAAAAAAAAAAAAAAAAAAAAACACAACGAGCAACAAAGTGGCACACGCTGCTCATCCTTTACTGAACTGACCTGTAGTGTCTGAGGCAAATCGAAGTACCATTTAGAAACAAAAAATTGTCAACATATGATACAGCAAAATATTCATAGAAATGCAGTACCCCTCAGACAGCTTCTTAACAAAATAAATATATAATAAAGTTCTGAGACCTGTGTACAGTTTTTTGAAAGTGGAGATGGGTTGAAATACAGTACAACGTGTCCCTCATAAAACTGTTAAACCTCACGTATGTCATCACTTGCATCATCCGTTAAAGGAGGTAAGTACATGTTTTTAATGTTACTTTCATCTATTCTATTGTACTTAGTTCGTTCTTACTTTAATCTCGGGCTTGAGTATACTACTTTTACGTGGGACAAGCTGTACACAAATATTTTTACCTTGTTGTACGACATTTTGCGAGAGCTACAAAAGAGAAAAAATGATGACAGAAAATTTTATTTCAATCCATCAAAACGAAAGGCGCAGTTAACATTAATTTATTCTTTTTCTGTCGTTTCAAAGACGAAATATTTATTTCATTGATTGTATAATCTGCAGAAGAAATCAGTTGTAATGCCTCTTAGTTGCTCAGTGACCGGCGGCCAGTGCACACGTGACCAGCAGCAGCTCTACATTGTACGGTAACCGGCTTCTTAATAGAAGCGACTTATTTACATTTCGTGTGTGCTTTCTCTTGCAGCTCTTTATACTTTAGTGTGCTCGCGTGTTTGTTTATTAAGAATCGCGTTTATTTGTCAGCTCAGTTACTGAATTTTTGATTTATTAGCTCGCGTATATATTTTTCAGATTCGCCGTTAATAAACAGTTCAGCGTTAGGTTTATACTTTACAAAGCTCACTGTTTATCAAACTACTGAGTCTTCTGACGTACTTACTTGAAAGAAACAAAGGTTTTTAGAATGGCTAGGAACTGTGACTGCTGCGAACGGATGGAGGCAGAGTTGGTGACTCTTCGCTCGCAGCTTCAGGCGGCGTTGGCTACGCTGGCAACGCTTGAGACTGCGGTGGGTGGGCGCCGCTGTTGTGGGCCGCTCGCGGGGGTGCAGCAGACGCCCTGTGCGTCTGTTGTGCCCTCCGATCGGCCTGCGGCTGTGGCCAGCCCGCGCGAGGAGGTAGCCCCCCAATCCGTGGTGGATTGGGAGGTCCCCTCAGCGCGTGTCAGGCGGCGTAAGACTTCCCGGGGGACCGAAGTGGAGGCCTCCCCGGTTAGTCTTGCCAACAGATTCGAGGCGATGTCTGTGGCAGGGGATGTTCCTGATGCGGATGGTGTCGCTTGTCCTGTACTCGCCCCTCTGCCTTCAAGATCCGGGCACTCACAGAGGGTGGGTTTGTTGGTAGTTGGGAGCTCCAACGTTAGGCGGGTAATGGAGCCCCTTAGGAAAATGGCTACTAGGGAGGGGAAGAATTCCAATGTGCACTCCGAGTGCATACCGGGGGGAGTCATTCCGGATGTTGAACGGCTCCTTCCGGATGCCATGAAGAGCACAGGGTGCAGCCAACTGCAGGTGGTGGCTCATGTCGGGACCAATGATGTGTGTCGCTTTGGATCGGAAGAGATCCTCTCTGGTTTTGAGCGGCTGTCAGAAGTGGTTAAGACTGCCAGTCTTGCTTGCAAGATGAAAGCGGAGCTCACCATCTGCAGCATTGTCGACAGGACTGACTGCGGACCTTTGGTTCAGATTCGAGTGGAGGGTCTGAATCAGAGGCTCAGACGGTTCTGCTACCGTGTCGGCTACAGATTCCTCGACTTGCGCCAAAGGGTGGTGGGTTTTCGGGTTCCGCTAAATAGGTCAGGAGTCCACTACACTCAGGAAGCGGCTACACGGGTAGCGGGGGCTGTGTGGCGTGGACTGGGCGGTTTTTTAGGTTAGATGGCCTCGGGAATACACAAAATGGGTTTCAGTCTCAAAGGGGGCAGGTCAGACACGGGAAGAAAGTAGACATAAAAACCATTGCTGTAACAGTTGTAAATTGTCGTAGCTGTGTTGGGAAAATTCCAGAGCTCCAAGCGCTGATAGAAAGTACTGAGGCACAAATCGTTATAGGTTCTGAAAGCTGGCTGAAACCTGAGTTAAATTCGGCCGAAATTTTTTCAAAGGGCCAAATGGTCTTCAGAAAGGATAGAATAAATAAAACAGGGGGTGGCGTGTTTATTGCTGTTACAAACGGTTTATCCTGCAACGAAATTGAGGCAGATACTTCCTGTGAATTGGTCTGGGTAGAGGTTATACCTGACCACCGAAATAAATTAATAATTGGATCTTTTTATCGGCCCCCTGACTCAGATGACGCGGTTGCAGAAATGTTCAAAGAAAGCTTGAATCATATTTCAAATAGGTATCCGAAGCATACTGTTATAATCGGTGGCGATTTTAATTTACACTCGATATGTTGGCATAATTACGTATTCAAAACCGGGGGCAAATATAAAACATCGTCCGAACTAGTTCTGAATGCTTTTTCAGAGAACTACTTCGAACAGTTAGTTCATGAACCCACTAGAATAGTACGTGGTTGCGAAAATACTCTTGATCTCCTAGCAACAAATAATCCCGAGATAGTAAAGAGCATCAAAACAGGTACAGGGATTAGCGAACATCGAGTTGTAGTAGCGAGACTGAATATCGAAATTCCCAAATGCACCAAAAATAAACAAAAAATATATCTATTCAATAAAGCAGATAAAAATTCGCTTCACGCTTTCCTGAGTGATAGTCTCCAGTCCTTCAAAACTAAAAATGCGAGTGTAGATCAGTTGTGGCTTACTTTCAAAGACATAATATCAGTAGCAATCGAGAGATTTATACCAAATAAATTAATAAAAGAGGGGGCTGACCCCCCGTGGTACACAAAACGGGTCAGATCACTGTTGCAGAAACAAAGAAAAACGCATGCAAAATTTAAAAAGACACAGAATCCGCAAGACTGGCAATCTTTTACTGAAACTCGCAACCTAGCGCGGACTTCAATGCGAGAATCTTATAGTTGTTTCCACAACGAAATCCTGTCTCGTAACCTTGCAGAAAATCCAAATAAATTCTGGTCATATGTGAAGTACACTAGCGGCAAAACACAAACAATACCTTCACTACGCGATAGCAATGGTAATACTACCGACGACAGTACTGCTAAGACAGAATTACTAAACACAGCTTTCCGAAATTCTTTCACCAAAGAAGACGAAGTGAACACTCCAGTATTCAATCCAAGAACAGCTGCCAGCATGTGAAACTTAGAAGTAGATGTTCCTGGAGTAGTAAAACAACTTAAGTCACTAAACAAAAACAAATCTTCCGGGCCAGATTGCATACCGACTAGATTCCTGTCAGAGTATGCTGATGCAATTGCTCCGTACTTAGCTATAATTTACAACCGATCACTCAGCGAAAGATCCGTACCCAAAGACTGGAAAGTTGCCCAAATTACTCCAATATTCAAGAAAGGCAATAGGAGTGATCCCCAAAATTACAGGCCTATCTCATTGACGTCGATTTGCAGTAGGATTTTGGAACATATACTTTGTTCGAATATTATGTACTACCTCGAAGAGAACGACCTATTAAGCAATAGTCAGCACGGATTCAGAAAATATCGCTCTTGCGAAACACAGCTTGCCCTTTATTCACATGAAGTGTTAAGTGCCATCGACAAGGGATCTCAAATCGATTCCATATTTCTGGATTTCCGGAAGGCTTTTGATACTGTACCCCACAAGCGGCTTCTAATGAAATCGCGTGCTTATGGAATATCTCCCCAATTGTGCGATTGGATTCACGATTTCCTATCAGAAAGGACACAGTTCGTTGTAATTGACGGTAAGTCATCGAGTAAAACAGAAGTGATATCTGGCGTTCCACAGGGAAGCGTTATTGGTCCCCTACTCTACCTCGTGTTTATAAACGATTTAGGAGATAATCTGAATAGCTCCCTTAGACTGTTCGCGGATGATGCTGTCGTTTATCGGTTAGTGAAGTCAACAGAGGATCAAAAGCAACTGCAAAGCGATTTAGAGAAAATTTCTACTTGGTGCGAAAATTGGCAATTGACACTAAATAAAGAAAAGTGTGAAGTAATACACATGACCACTAAAAGAAATCCGCTGAACTTCAATTACGCGATAAATCAGTCAAACCTTAAGGTCGTAAATTCTACCAAATACCTAGGAGTTACAATTACGAACAACTTTGACTGGAGAGAACACATAGAAAATATTGTGGGGAAGGCGAACCAAAGGTTACGTTTCATTGGCAGAACGCTTAGACGATGCACCAGCTCCACCAAAGAGACTGCCTACATCACACTTGTGCGTCCTCTCTTGGAGTACTGTTGCCCCTTGTGGGACCCTCACCAGGTGGGACTGACGGAAGATATTGAGAAGGTTCAGAGAAGGGCAGCTCGTTTTGTTTTATCACGTTACGGGGGGGGGGGGGGGGGGGAAGTGTCACGGAAATGTTGCACGAATTGGGGTGGAAATCATTAAAAGAAAGACGTTATTCATTGCGGCGTGATCTGTTTGCGAAGTTTCAATCACCGACTTTTAGTTCTGAATGTGAAAATACTTTGCTAGCACCCACCTACTTAGGGAGACATGACCATCCCAATAAAATAAGAGAAATCAGATCGAAAACGGAACGATTTAGGTGTTCTTTCTTCCCGCGCGCTATTAGAGAATGGAACGGTAGAGAAAAGTTATGAAGGTGGTTAATGAACCCTCTGCCAGGCACTTAAATGTGATTTGCAGAGTATCTATGTAGATGTAGATGTAGATAAAGTATGACCTCATGTGAAAGCATAGCAGATCATTGTCATTTGTAATCGGTCGCCACCCAAGAAAAAATAGTTTATACTTGTTTTCTGGTTATGGATCATTAACGCATCACGAAGAAGCGGCACACGTGGCCAGAAATAAATTTTTCCCGTGTTGCAGTTCTTCACGCTACGCCCAACATCCGCCGAGATCGAAGGCTTGCGGTCGCGGAATAACGCCGCTCAGATAACTCGTAATTACTTGTGAAAGGAGGTAGATATCAGTGCAACTACCATTTCAAAAACTTTTCTGTACTTTTAGCTGCATTTCACTCGCTGTATGTATGGTCTAATATGCATGGAACAGTAAGCTGCCCGCTATCAAACTATTTCAATACAGGAATAGTAAATCAAGCGCACGCACTTGACAAATAGCGTCATTTGAAAACGACTGTTACGAATAATGAAAAGGTGAATGCTTTATTAGAAAGCTGAGATATTTTACTACCACGTGTCCAAAAATCAGATTTTTTCACTGCATAATTTAATCAAAATCGAGTAAGAAGCGCAATGAAACTAACAACGCGCGGAATGAAAAGTAGACATTTTTTTTACAGTCAAACCAAAGTTTGTAACCAAAAAATAAGTTGATGAAACGATGTGGGGTGATCTTATATACCGTCAAAATTTTCTACAACGTGTAAATCGGAAAAGTTGATTTTCCTCCACCAACGAAATGTGATTAAATAGACGATTTAGAGAAAGTTAAAAAAAAAGGCATCTCGCTTTGTATTATCGCGATATAAGGATGAAAGTGTCACAGAAATTATACACGAGTTGATGTGAAAATCATTAAAACAAAGGCGCTATTCGTTGCGAAATTTCTTTCACCAAGTTTCTCTTACGAATGCGAACATATTTTGCTAGGACCCCCCGATAAACTGACACATGATCACCAAAATAAAATAGGAGGAATCAGCTCCAAAACGGTGTTCCTTTTGTCCCGCGAGCTATTAGAGAATGGAGCTGTAGATAAATATCATAAAAAGAGTTCGAAGAACCCTTTGTCATGCACTTCATTGGGACTGACAGAGTATTTAAGCAGATGTAGAAATGTCCTTGACGCTATTTTGTCGAAAACTCGCATTTTTGTACACACACTTCCACAAAAGATCATGTCTCTATTCAATGCAACAATGTCCCAAATTCTATATTGTTTACACTGATAGTCTTTCATGAAAGGTTTAACGAACACCTGGATGCTCTATGTCTGAACAACGCAAGTAAATCAAACTTTGCCTCCCATTTAGCCAAAAACACTTTGTGGATAATATGGATAAGAACCTACAGATCTTACATCTTACAGACAAAGGTGGCACATTGAATCTTCTTGAAGACATTGAAATCGATATACACAAAAATACTTATCAATAATGGACACTCATCCAACACTCCTTTACAAAAAACTTCCAAGCGGTATTTCAAGACTCAAGGCACTATAAAACCACCACAGAAAATCACTGAAAAGCTGTTTCACATATGGAAGTAAGTCTGTGCCCTCTTACATGGATTCAGTGGAAATCCAATGGTATAATTAAAGTTACTATTTATGTATTCGAAAGGAACAACTGTTAAATAAAATGTATTAGAACAATAGTTGCAGTACACAGTGCGACCATATATTTATAATTCCATCACAGCTTTTCGTATAAAAAAAGCCATTGATTACGCCTGTATTTGTTTACATGTGATTTTATGTGTGTTCCCGCACTTACTTACCACTGTTAAGAAAATATATTGGAGTCATATCTACAATACACATTCCAACCGTAGATTTAAAACTCAGGCATAGATATTTAAAAAAAAAAAAAAACCTTGATTGACGTACTATATTATTTTATTTATATGAAATTTTGTACGTGTTCCCTCAACTGGTTAGTAGAGTGCTCTGTTATAAATATTATAGCTAACTTTACTCCTCATCTTAGATGTTTAAGTTAATCTCACTGACAGAGCAAAGGCAAATTTTTACCATATCCACACACTTCCATAGCGTGTAGGAACTAACAACTTCACCACTATAACACCTTTTGCAAACAATGTTTATGTTTCTCATGTGATTGCTTATAGTGTGCATTACTTTAAATTTCAGCATGGTGTTGTGTGAATTGCTGATCAGCAACGTTACCAGTACTCATACAGAGTACGTTCAAAAACACGAAATGTTGATATCACATAAAAGGCATACAGAGCATTTTTGTCACAGACAAGGACAAAATACGTAATTTTAGCCACACTTCATCATTTTTTTACTTTTATAAACGTGAAGATAGAGAGGAATGTACCGAAACCTAATGTAAGGTTCAGAAAATGGTGAACACCTTTTTTTTATATCCTACGGCTGCAAAACTATAACAGACATAAAATCAGGCTCCAGCTGGATAGCATGCTAACCACAAGAAAATGGATTTGTAAGAAAATTCAAAACCGATCATGGTGTTAATAAATAAACATTTTACACCATACTTGTGGCTGCTCGCTGTTTTAGTTATAAACATTAAATGAACTTAATTTTTCGTGTTTACTGTAAGGAAGTCCTATCAAAAATTTGTACAGGGCATCCAGAAAGTAAGTCTCCCTGTCTGTATTTTATTGTTACTACAAAAAAAAAAAAAAAAAGAAAAAAAAAAAAGAGACGTCATGTTGTTCTTATTGTTTTCGCTCCAAACACTGTTTCAATTGTGGTCCACATCCTACGCCTCTTCATCTATGAATAAGGCAGGCAATAATTTTAACCCGATTACTGTCTCCCTTTTCAATTTTTACACCACACAGTTCCCTCCAGTGTTAGACTAACGACTGCTTACGCCCACTATGTTGGTTCAGATACGTAGATGACCCTACGGTGAGATGGAGCTACACAGATTTCATGATCACCCGAAAAAATTACACAAGAAGATCCAGTTTACATTAGAAATCGAGAGCCGCGCTGGAGTAGCCGAGCGGTCTGGAGCGCCACGTTGCGGATCGTGCGGTCTCCCGCGTCGGAGGCTCGAATCCTCCCTTGGGCATGGATGTTTGTGTTGTCTTGTGTTAGTTCATAAGTAGTTGATGACCGGGTAGTTAAGTCCCATAAGCTTTACAAATATTTGAACATTTTTTTTTAGAAATCGAGAACGATGGCGCAAATTCCATTTGTGGTTGTGGAAGTTTACAAAACAAGGCACTGCACACTTGGGCACACGGTATATCGGATACCGACAGGTATCTGCACGACAATCAATCAAACCACCACCCAGCTCAGACGAAATCTCAGTGGCGATTACCGCTCAGCGCGTGAGTGATAAAGACAACAGAACAGCTGAGGACGGAAAACTACAAACAACAACTCTGACCAATGGCTACAATGACAAAGTTATCCACACCGCCATGCATACAAATAAATGAAACCGCAATAGGCAGGAAATCGACAAAAAGCAGCCAGCAGCACGCTTACCGTATGTGAAAAACGTCGGATTTCTAAACATCTTCAACCGGTCGGTGTTCTGCCTGTCTTCTAAAGTAGTCACAACATCCAGGATGAGAAAGGACGAGATAGAGGCACTACACGCTGGTGGAGTATAAATAGTGGAATGTGAGTGTGGGGATATCTACAGGGAGTGCAGTGGTAATGCGCATACGCGAACATCAACGCTACATTCGATAAGGACAATACAATAAATCTGCAGTATCCGAACAGCAGCGAGATTGCAGCAAAAGAGAGAGAGAGAGAGAGAGAGAGAGAAAATTTTCAGAATACTCACTAATCAACCAGGGTTGTTTAAACGCATGATAAGGGAAGGTATCGAAATGTTAAAACATCCTAACAAAATGAAAAGAGAAGATGGACTGAAGCTTGCCCTCTCCTGGCTACCAGCCATCACAGCGAATAAGGCCGCACTGACAACACAACACGCGAGCGTCTCCAGCAAGTTAACTACCGCCACGCGGCTAGCATAAGAGAAACGGAACCCGAACCTCATGCGCTGACGACCACCAATCATGTCTCGCTATATAAGAAGCAATAGACAACGGCTGGTTCCCACTCCTTCCACCTCAACATCCTAAGTAAAGTTTCCATTCTTACCTCAAAAATCATCAGTAGCATAGGTGATTTTAAGATTTGACGTAATTTCACAGTTGACAGTAAATATATGATATAGAGACGTGTAACAACCTGCTCACATTAGTATATCCAGAAGAAGGCTACTGTAATGTTGGACGAAACGTCGGTTAGTAAGTAATAGCCATGTTATATCATGACTCGGTACAACACTCAGAAAACTTTTTTGTCATCTAACGACTGCTTGAGCTCTCACTACGTGTCCTGCTATTAGTTTTGTTTTAGTCATGATATGCCAGAAATTTCTTTTCTCCCAAATTCTGCACAATACCTCCATATTAGTTACGCTTCTTAACCATATAATCTACAGCTTTCTCCTGTAGTACCATATTTCAAAAGCCCCCTGATCGTCCACGTTTCACACTCACATCATGCTACACCCCAGAAACATCTTCTCAGAAAGGACTCCCTAACATTAAAAAAAAAAAAAAAAAAAAAAAAAAAAAAAAAAAAAAAAAAATGTTCAAATGTTTGTAGAGCTTATGGGACTTAACTACGGGGTCAACAGTCCCTAAACTTACAAACTACTTATGAATTAACTAACACTAAGGACGGCACAAATATCAATGCCCGAGGGGGGATTCGAACCCCGGACCGTAGTGGCCGTACATAACGTGACTGGTGCGCCGCAGACTGCTCCGCCATCGCGGCCGGCCCCCCGCGGTTTTCTCTCCTTTGTAGAAATGAGCCCTGACGCCATTATATCGTAGGACAGTGTGTGTTTGTGTGTGCGTGAGTGTGTGTGTGTTACGAGTATCTTTCGGCAGTGCTCAAATCTTATACGTCATTACGCGCCGACAAGCGTAAAAAGCAAGCAAAACACAGGCTTACAAATCAGTCCTTTGACAGTGTTAGCACCATTATGAGTTTTACTACATGTTTTATGTGTGATGGTGCATCTCCGGATTTTTTTATTATTATTATTATTATTTTTTTTTAGTATGCCTAATGGGAAAGAAGATTCAAGGACTGAATAACTCATCCCCGAAATATATTGTGGAAATTACCACTCGTTTAACTTGGCTCTCCCCCCGTCCGCTTCGTCAGTTTCCTACCCCCCTCCTCTATCTCCTCTTAAAACTCCTAATAAATTTGAGCCTTGTTTAGTGTAATATTTAAAATTTTATATATATGAAAGTTTGATCTTTGACATTTTGACACAACACTGAATGATTCTTACGGTATAGAATCTTTGTAACATATGCCGTGCCGTATGTGATGTAGATTTTATCATAAATGAAAAATAAGAAAAAATCCCAATAAGTTCCATATAATGTATTAAATAAATTCATATCAACAGACCTTCCTGAGTTAGAAAGTCACGTTGTATCTAAATTTTAAAACTGCCGATCAAGAATCAGATGTAGTGTGTAACATGGATCCTGTTTACCGAGCTCTGCAACAGCGCTTACACATATTGTTTCATCCCTTTTTCTTGCGTACGTGAATCCTGTACATTAAATTCAATAGAGGTGCCCTCTTCCCGTAATGTGTACCGTCGTTTATGTAATACGGCGACTGCCACACACTGAACTGCAGCAGTCAGCGGCGGCAGCTGCAAGCGCCAACGTTCGTCTGCGTAATTTCGTCGCTGTCGTTCACGTTCCGCTAAAAGCTGTATAGGGCAAGTCAGGCTATAATGAGATACACGGATAAAATGACGTAGCAAGGCTGTTAACGTAACTAGTTGTGTAGCGCCTCCAGCACAGAAAGGTCGGGGGGCAATCCTGTTCCTACATAAAGGACAATTTTTATTTTTATGCAAATGTAATAATTCGCTAGTATTTTAAGAAATTACAAGTTATCTCGAAAAATTCACTTTTCCGTGTTTTAGAGTGACGACAACTATTGAAGTACGGTATATTTCCACAGATAAGACGACCTTAAGGCGAGGTACAATTTTTTGTCAATATTTTATAGTTTAAGGATATATTTGGCCTATAAGACGACCCCCCGAGTTATCGTATTTATCCGATTGCAAAGCGCATTATTTTTCCATTTTTCGGGATCTAAAAATAAGCCTGCAGCTTAGTTTCTGAGGCAAAGCTTCAGGAAGTTTCAAAAATTGCAGAAAGAAGCCGCCATAAGTAGGTTTTGTGAATGGTAGTACCAAAAATTTCGCTAGGAGCATCCATAATTTGTTTTCGTGATTAGTACATCTGGATTTCACACTTTGTTAGAGTGTTTGCGGTCTGCTTCTTAACTTCACTGTGTGTAGTGTTACGTTTCATTCGATCCTGAAGAAGCACGTCTTGTTTTTATTTACTTATTTATTTATTTTACGATGTTTAAGACAAAAGTAATTTCTTTCGCCGAGACATTTAATCGCGGCAATGCACTATTATGCGGGTGGAAACACACGAAATTGCCCGAGAACTAAAGATTAAGGATTTCAAAGGAATTCACAGTTGTTGCATGTAGCTCTGAAATATTTCAAAATGTTCAAATGTTTGTATAGTCTATGGGACTTAACTACGGGGTCATCAGGCCCTACACTTACAAACTACTTACGAACTAGGACGGCACAAATATCCTTGCCCGAGGGGGGATTCGAACCCCCGACCGTAGTGGCCGTGCAGACCGTGACTGGAGCGCCTTAGTCCCCTCGGCCACCGCGGCCTGCTCTGAAATATTTCAACCCTTTCACTGCTCCGTAAGTAAATATACGCTAATCGTTTCAATGCGATTCTGGATATGTTAAGAAAATATTTTTGACAAGTAACATTGTAAAATGAAGTTGCATTGTAAATAATTAATTCTATTCCTGCTCTATGGCATATAGGTTATCGTAGGTACCCTTGTCCGCTCAGTAAATTAATAAAGCTCGAAAATAGATTTTTTTTTATTAAGCAAACCTTTGCTTTCGTAAATCTCTCCTCCGCGATGTTTCAGACTAAATTTCAACTTTTTTCCCCTACTGTCGTATAAGACGACCTCCGATTTTGAAGCCCTTTTTATGATTCAGCTATCGTCTGCGGAAATATACGGTATATTAAATAAATTAGACATAACTTCAGAACAGGAAGTTAAAACAGCACCGCTTGCCGCAAAGCTTGGTGGGAATTAGTATGCTGCGTAGCGACGTCGTCCAACTACCATTTATACGGGTTCGTCTATCAGTAAAATATCCGCCTTTGAGGAGATGGATAATCCGCATTTTTCCATCAGAAAGTCTTCTCATCGTAAACGGGCTCCTTGTGTTGTGCAATGTCCAGTCACATAATGGTTGGGATATACTTGATGGCATGGTGCCTACCGAACGGTAGGTGAAGGTACCGGAAGACGATATCCTTCCTTTTGTGTCCCAGCCTCGTCGCCACTTTTGTGTCTCGTTTCGGCCGGTTGTAGGTGTCGGTGGACGAGTAGAAAGAGACCGATACAAGAATAAAGGATGCACGCTTATGCAGGTTCGGAGGTGAGCAGCCAATGGGACAGCAGAAACTAGAAACAATAGAGTAAATTAGAACTATATATATATTGTACAGAATTTATACAATATTTAACTTTTACATAGTTCTTGACTGCAGAATGCTGATACATAGTTTATATAGAGGCCTGCCTAATGATGATTACTAGTGCCTATCCGGTAACCAAGTCTTAACTGCTGCCTATTTGATTCCGAAGTGTTAACTGGTTCCTATCACAGTGCCAAGTGAACGATGTCGTTCAGTGGTGGCCACGAGCGGAGTTGTAGCAGAGGGCGCTCGTGGCTGACGTTGTAAGAACGCCGCGCCGTGCGTGCATGGCGGCGCGCGGCGAAAGTAGGTGGCGCTCACTTTAGACTTGTGCGACACCACACTTCCCATTATCCAAAGTGATTCTTATTTCGATAAGATGTGTTTGGTGAAAGTTGGGAGTTGGACCCATCAAAGCAGGATAGTGTCTTACGTCCTGAAGGAGCACTACGAGGACCCCTCAAACGCTCAGGGTAAAAATATGCAGTTTTGTGGCCGAATATTGGATACCTTGAGCAGGAAGGGGATAATGTCACAACAATTAAGCTCAGCGTTTAAAGCTATGTACATGCTGACAGAGAAAAACGGGAACATTTCCACAATACAATAATACTTAAAACTAAGAAATTTAATTCATATTAATCTTACGACATTGCCATTTACGAGACATTGACGAGCTTTTCAATTTTTTAAATTCCATTATTTAGATGGCGCGCTCCTGTACAAATAAATTCGAGGAACTTGCTATGGATATTTCTCTTTGACCGCTGCAACATCTCAGCTGGGATACTGGGAATTTCATCCCGAATTCTCTGTTTTAAATCATCCGGGGTTCTGTTGGAGCCGTGTAGACTTTGCTCATGAAGTAGATCCACAACAATGGGTTGTAATAAAATTTCGAAACATCTTCATGTAACGATCGGCTTCGACAGTTTTTGTGTTTCCCTGCTCATTTGCGAAAATATACGGTTCGATAATCCGATGTGATGAAACACCACACCGTACTGTTACTTTACTATCGTGTAAAGGCCGTTGATGAGCGTAACGGTAGTTCTGTATTCGTATAGGAGGATGTCATCTAAAGGGCGTAATTTAAAAACAAATAGTAAATATTATCAGTGTATCGTAAATGGCGAAATTGTAAGATTTCAAATACTATGAATTACTTCATCACTTCCAGTTGTATTGGATTGTGGAAATGTTCCCGTTTTTCTGTGTCACCCTGTATTAGGAACAGTTTGGTCCCTATACTGCTCTCACCGTAACTGCGCAGATAACTGAGTGAAATCTAAGAATAGATTCTAAGTTCGCAATTTTTATTTTATTTGTTCGACGATCGTTTTCGACACTTTAAGGTATCATCATCTGGTCTCACCGACATAAGACTGATCCACATAAGATCTGGTAGTGTACTGGGTGATAGTTACGTGTAAAATCACTTGCTGGTAGATAGAAACAAAATGGAAGGCTGGTAAAAGTTAAAACAGTAATACATATATAACCACTACGGCGGTTATTATTTTAAGTATATTTTACTGTTTTAATTTTGACCAGCCTTCCATTTTATTTCTGACTGTCCACCAACACGTGATTTTATACGTAACTATCAGGCAGTACACTTAACAGATTAGCGAGCGAGGTGGCGCAGTGGTAACAAATGTTCAAATGTTTGTAAATCTATCCGACGAAATTGCGTGGTCATCAGTCCGTAGCTTACAAACTACTCAAACTAAAGTAAACTAACCAAAGGGCAACACACACACACACACACACACACACACACACACACATACACACTCCCCAGGGAGAACTCGAACCTCCGACGGTGAGCAACCACGCGCTCCGTAGCGAGGCGCCTTAAGACCGGTCGGCTACTCCAGCGCGGCGCACAGTGGTAACACACTGGACTCGTATACGTAAGGATTGTGGTTCAAATCCACATCCGGCCATCCATATTTAGCTTTACCGTGATTTCCCTAAATCACTATAGGCAAATGCCGGGATGGCTCCTTTGAACGGGCACACCCGATTTTCTTCCACATCCTTCGAGCGTAAGCTCCGTCTCCAATGACCAGGCTGTCGACGGGGCGTTAAACCCTAACATTCATTCCTCCTCCCTTACCAGATTTTAAGTGGAGCACTATTATAAACAGTTTTGTGTCAATGAGACCAGATGATGACATCATTGTCGAAACCAGTTGTCTTTAATAAATAAAATAAAATAAAAATGCGATCTGGGCATCTATCTTACCATTTATAAAATAAGATCGCTCAATAAGATGAGTAAATTATGTGATAAATGTTCAAATGTTTGGTAAGCTTATGGGACTTAACTACGGGGTCATCAGTCCCTAAACTTACAAACTACTTATGAACTAGCTAATCCTAAGGACGGCACAAATATCCATGCCCGAGGGGGGATTCGAACCCCCGACCGTAGAGGCCGTGCAGACCATGACTGGAGCGCCTCAGTCCCCTCGGCCACCGCGGCCGGCTTATGTGATAACTGAGTTGTCCTATGTTGAACGATTTTACATGACGGTGTACATAGATAATACATTAATTAACGTTACCAGTCGTTGGAAACGTATTTTTAATCAAAGCCACGCTTGCAGTAACATGCTAAATTTGAAAAAAATAATACAAAATTTTGCTTTCGCATGTACAAATTTTAGTGCTTCCTACATTATAAAGTGTCATAGAGGCCTTATAACATAAAAAACAACCCAGTGTCGTTTAACCCTTAACTACTATCTGCGGTCTCTCAGACCGCTACAACTTTTTGAGTCCAGATATTTCACACACCCCGTGCCGAGCTAAAAGGACTCGTCCGTATACCTTCCTGATGGCCGACAAGGTCGACGTACCAGCATTCTTGGAGTGCTGCTGCCCTTTGTTCCGTATTTATGAGCCTTGCGCGGCCTCACTGACAGACCACAGTGTTTGCGTGCCGCTGGCGCAGGCTCTGCCTCGTAGCGCCTGGCCAGTCGGCTTCGTGAGCGCGGCCTGATAAGAGACAGCGCTGTGGCTGTGGCCTCTCTCTCTCTCGCTGTTGTTGTTCCGTGTCGTGTTTCTCCATTGCAGGAAAAGCTGAACGTTGTATGCAACGCATTTTACGTGTAACAGGTGTGGATGATCAAGAACGTTTCGGTGATCCTCAGATGATTTTGACGACAGCGATAATGACCCACATTTTGAGGTATTTAGTGAAGATGACAGTAATTCAGAGCAGGAACATGAAACTGATGAAGATGTGACACCTGATGATGACGAAGCAGCTTACTTCTTCGGTAAGAACAGACGTTTTCGATGGTGAAAACAGCAGCCAGCAGTCAAGAACAAGGCAACACAACATCGTCTTATAGCATCCTGAACTGCGACAGACGGCTCAAAGTATATCTTTAGTGTGTACTTTTTGTTTTATAAGGAAAATGTGGCAACCTTTCTGGGTGAATAGTAAATGGAAAGGAGATTTCGCATACAATTTACTATAATTCAAATGGGATTTTTGTATCTAATCACGCTGTGAATTTGTAATATAATAATGATAATCTGTGAGTGTTTAGAGAAATAATTACTTGCTGTTCTTTTCGTAGCACAAAAAATAAAAATGTACTGCAAATTGCGCTGTGTTTTACTTGTCGTCATGTTACTCAAACTACGTTGTTAAAAAAGTCAAATTTCTACTAATGCCACCTCTAAGAAGTGTAATGAACGACAGGAAGGCATGAAAATACATATTTAGCAAAACACTAGTGTAATATATGAAAAATAAGAGAGCGGTCTGAGAGACCCCTCCATAGTAGTTGCGTTCCTGTCAACGTCTATAGTAGTTAAGTGTTAATATAGTTCGCAGAGAGAGTGGCGCTGCCATGTCATCCTCTACTTGTCGTAGCTGGCGGATCATCTCCAGTACATAACAGAGTCCTCAATCAAAGTTTGTCAAAGCGAGTCTCGCAAGTTGCGGCGCGACACTTTGCGACTTCCTGTCGGGGCGGCGGCTCGTTGTCAAAGGGATTACCGCCGGATGCTCGCGGCTACGGCCCAAGAGTTGGGCGTCAATCGCTTGTTACAGGCTGTAAAATCTCCGTACTAATATTTGACTTGGGAACACGATATTGATCTAAGGACGAGGCTATTGTGTGTCTTGGCGGAAGTTTGCACTGCAAACAGGCGAACTTCGAATAATCTCCGCGTTGTGGATACGTCGAGAGCGGGTAGAGAACCCGCGGTAATTATTGTGAAACTGGGTTCGGAAGGGAGAGGGGAGGGAGGGGGTGCGAGGAGAAGGGGATGATGCGGCCCAAGTCTGTGAGGGATTACGTGCTGTTCAGCGCCTCCGAGACATTTCAGGGGCAACTGGTGCGATGGCGAAGTTATCGGCGAACCGAAAAAAAAACCAACATTACAGAGGCTCTTTCATTTCAGAAAGCTACGCCATCGACCTATATCGATAAAAAGAATACGCAATAAAAATTTTGTGTCTAAGATATACGTTCTTAGAGTACAACCTTAAAAAAGAACAACCATCAATATCCGAGGAAGTCCCAAACGTTCAAACCGCAAATGAAGACAGGCAAAAGTTAGTAGAGATTCGTGCGTCTATAAAAAGATCGATGCGTGAAGCATACAATAATTATCACAGCCATACCTTAGCAAAAGATCTTTCCGAGAACCCGAAAAAATTCTGGTCCTATGTAAAATCGATAAGCGGGTCAAAGCCCACTGTCCAGTCACTAGTTGATCATTCCGGGGCAGTAATAGAAGAAAGCAAACGGAAAGCTGAAGTTCTAAATTTAAGAAATCTTTCACGCAGGAGGACCGCACAAATATACCATCATTTGATCAACGTACTAATTCCGAAATGGGGGACATAGCAATAGGTATTTCGGGTGTAGAGAAGCAGCTGAGAGAGCTAAATACGAAAACGTCTGCTGGTCCGGATGGAATACCAGTTCGGTTTTACAAAGACTATTCTGCGGCATTGGCCCCCTACTTAGCTTGCATTTATAGCGAATCTTTAATTCAGCGCAAAGTTCCTAGTGATTGGAAAAAAGCGCAGGTGACTCCAGTGTATAAAAAAGGAAAGAGAACTGACCCATACAATTACAGGTCAATATCGTTTACATCGGTTTCATGTAGAATTTTGGAGCATATTCTCAGTTCGAATATAGTAAATTTCCTTGAAACGGAAAAGCTTCTTTCCATGAATCAGCACGGGTTTAGGAAACATCGTTCATGTGAAACTCAGCTTGCCCTTTTCTCACATGACATCTTGCGAGCCATGGACGAAGGGCAACAGGCGGATTGTGTTTTTCTCGACTTCAAAAAGGCGTTCGACGCGGTGCCACACTGCAGACTGCTAACGAAGATACGAGCTTATGGAATAGGTTCACAAATTTGTGACTGGCTGGAAGACGTTGTTCTCGACGTCGAGTGTTCATCAGAGACGAGTGTATCGTCAGGCGTGCCCCAGGGGAGTGTGATAGGACCGCTATTATTTTCTATCTATATAAATGATCTGATGGACAGAGTAAGTTGTAATTTGCGGCTGTTTGCTGATGATGCTGTGGTGTATGGGAGGGTGTTGCCTGTAACTGACTGTAATAGCATACAGGTTGACTTAGACAAAATTTCTAGTTGGTGCGAAGAATGGCAGCTAGCTCTCAATGTAGAAAAATGTAAGGTGATGCGCATGAGTAGAAAAAACAATCCTATAATGTTCGAATACAGCATTAGTAGTGAGCGCCTTGAAGCTGTCGCGTCGTTCAAATATCTAGGCGTAACATTGCAGAGCGATATGAAATGGAACGAGCATGTAAGGCCAGTTGTGAGTAAGGCAGACAGCCGACTTCGGTTTATTGGGATAATTTTGGGAAGATGTACTTCACCTGTAAAGGAGACCGCGTATAAAACGCTTGTACGACCACGTCTTGAGTATTGCTCGTGTTTGGGACCCGCAGCTGATCAGTTTAAAGGAAGACATTGAGGCAGTTCAGAGGCGAGCAGCTAGGTTTGTTACTGGTAGGTTCGACCAATGCGGGAGTGTCACGGAAATGCTCCGGCAACTCAATTGGGAATCGCTGGAAGAAAGACGACGTTCTTTTCGTGAATTTCTGTTAAGTAAATTTAGAGGGCCGGAATTTGAAGCTGAGTGTAGTACGATCTTGCTGCAGCCTACTTACATTTCGCGTAAAGATCACAAAGACAAGATAAGAGAAATTAGGGCTCGTACGGAGGCATATAGGCATTCTTTTTTCCTCGTTCAATTTGGGAGTGGAATAGGAAAGGAAATGCCTAGTAGTGGTACAGTGTACCCTCCGCCACGCACCTTACAGTGAATTGCGGAGTATGTATGTAGATGCAGATGTAGAAAATCTTCTGGGCAAAATTGCTAAGGTTAGAAGTTCCTAGAGATACAAAAACTTACACTATTTATTTATTTAATGGTATAGTAATTTTACAGAATACACAATTACACATAACAAGATAAAATCAAACTCTGAAGTCCTTTCTTGTCAAGAATTCAGTTTAACCAGGAGTAAGAGCGAACAAATCGTCAGGATTGTCACGGTACGAATGAAAAGGTCAGCGTTAGACCTGATGTTCGATCGTCAATTCTTCCAGGTAACGCTTACATCGGTGAAAGGATCCAGCCGCACTCGTGACTGAAGTAATTGCAGCAACCATTTCCAGTCGTCAAACTGTTGATGCAACACCAGAATTTCGTCGGTAGGTCAAAAGCGTTTGGCTTTCTTGTGTGATCAAGATGATGGACATTTGTTTCTAATGTTTTTGTTCACCAGTCTTGCCTGAACTTTTCATTTAGGTTAAACATCACCCATGAGTTTCCCGGCAGTGACACTTGCTGGTCTTCTTGATTGTAGTTGCTGCTGTGATGGATTTCATAATTGTTAGTGCAATGGCAGAGAGGGTGATGCAAACTTTTACATAGTTCTTGACTGCAGAATACTGATACATAGTTTAGATAGAGACCTGCCTACTGATGATTCCTAGTGCCAAGTCTTAACTGGAGCCTATCTGATTCCTAAGTGTTAACTGGTTCTCAGTCCCAAGTGGCCGATGCAGCAGTCATGGCCACAAGTGGAGTTGCAGCAGAGGGCGCTCGTGGCTGACGTCGTAAGAACGCCGCGCCGTGCTTGCATGGCGGCGCGCGGCGTAAGTACGTGGCGCGCACTTCATAGTTGTGCGACACCACACCCCTCCCCCCCCCCCCCAAAGCGCCGCGCCGTCGTGGCGTAGGGTTGAGGGTCACGGCGAGGCACTGGGAGGAGGGCCTGGGTAGGGGCGTTACTGGTGGGACGGGCGTCGTAGCTGAGGCTGGGATCGAGACGCCGTCCGCGCCCCGGCATCCGCCTTGCGATCCTCCAGGAAACCCGGCGAAACATGAGGAAGGGCGCACACCCCCGCCCAGAGGGAGCAGGTCATCTTCTGAGGTGCGTGGCCCAAGCTGGGGGGGGGGGGGGGCGCACGGTCCCGGAGTCCCTCTCGGTGACGCTGTCATCTGCGGAGGCGACGGAGGCGCGTCAATCTCCATAGGTATGATTTCGTAGTCCGGGGACGCTGGACCCGGCGGCGAGCGATGAGGCTGTGCTCCCTGGCGGTGAACTGGGTCTGGAATCAAGAAACCAGAGACAGGGTCGCGCGGCCTGTGCAAGTGCATGTGGCTGCGTGGCGCCGCAGCTCCGACCCTGTGGAAGAACGTACAACATACATATTGCGACCGAGCATATTGCGTTGAATGATGCCTGGCATCCATGTTTTCTTCCCACCAAACACCCTGTACAGCATCGACGTAGAAATCTGAAAACGTGAAGCGCCATACGAACCGACTCGGTGCGTGGGAGGCTGCAGCAGGTGAAGGAGAGTGCGGTGACGGCGGCCGTGTAGCAGCTCGACAGGAGACGGGCCGTCACGTGGCATGCATCGATACGTAGACAGGAAAATTTGAAGAGCTTGCTGCCTGTAGTGCTTTCATCTTTTCCATGTGAGACTTGAATGCTAGAAAGAAACGTTCTGCTTCACCATTGGACTGAGGGTGAAAAGGTGCGGTGGTGATATGCTGAATGCCATTCACACGACAAAACTGTTGAAATTCCGCACTAACAAACTGAGGTCCATTGTCACTGTGTCAGGAAAACCTTTGATGCAAAACGCTGATGTTAAGGCACTGATTGTACTAGACGCTGTCGTCGAGTTCATGGCAATCACAAAAGGAAACTTGCTGAAAGCGTCTCCAACAATTAACCAGCGCGTATTCCAGAAAGGTCCGGCAAAGTCAATATGTAAACGTTGCCATGGTCTCTCGGGGCGTGGCCAGTCTAAGAAACGTTGCGGAGGAGCCGCCTGATGCTCCGCACAAACTGTACACTGTGACGTCATGCTCTCTATCTGGGTGCCAATACCGACCCAGGTACAACGACGTCTGGCCAGTTGCTTTGTCCTAACAATACCTGCCGGCCGCGGTGGCCGAGGGGACTAAGGCGCTCCAGTCACGGTCTTCATGGCCACTATGGTCGGGGGTTCGAATCCCCCCTCGGGCATGGATATTTGTGCCGTCCTAGTTCGTAAGTAATTCGTAAGTAGTTTGTAAGTTTAGGGACTGATGACCCCGTAGTTAAGTCCCATAGACTATACAAACATTTGAACTAACAATACCCCAATGTCCTTGATGCAGAAGGTGTAACACTTCTCGTTGCAGGGAACGAGGAACAATCACTCTTGTTTGGTCGTTGTCCGTATGTAACAACAGAACACCCTGACTTAAAGACAATGCATGATGTTGTGCAAAATAACGTCGAACCAGAGGCCGATCAATGTCTTTGGCTCTGGCAGGCCACCCTGGGCGAACAAAACGTGCTACCACACTTAGGTCTGCATCCGCAGCTGTTTCCTGTGCAACCCGACGAGAGTTCAAAGGGAAGTCGGCCACAGCGGAAGCATCTCTTGAGTCTATCTGACATCATGCCATTTCTGAAGAATCAAACGACACATCCTGGCCAACTGGAAGTCGGGAAAGTGTGTCCGCATTGTCATGTTTAGTGGTAGGCCGGTACAAAATCTCATACTGATAATTTGACACTATCAAGGACCATCTCTGAAGCTTTTGTGCCATTCGTGGCGGAATTGGCTTTGTGGGTGAGAACAACGACGTGAGAGGCTTGTGGGCTGTCAACAAATAGAATTTTCTACCACAGAGATAATGATGTCACTTTGTGACGCCGTAAATGATTGCTAAGGCCTCCTTTTCGGTATGACTGTAATTCTGTTGTGTTGGCGTCAGTAGCTTGGATGCAAAGGCAATAGAACCATCGTGAGATCCAATACGATGCGACAGACCATACGACGAGGCATCCACTGCTATCACTACAAGCTTCTGTGGATCAAAGGAAATCAAACATGCATCACTGAGCAGTGCAGACTTTAATTTGTCAAAGGCAACCTGGCAATCTTCAGACCATACAAAAGGAACATTCTTCGTACGTAAGCTGCAATCTGAGAGGCATTGGGAATAAATCTGAAGTAATAGTTAAGCTTCCCCATTACTGCTTACAATTTGTGCACATTCTTAGAAGGAGGCAAGTCTTTGATTGTTCGAAGATGTGATTGAAAGGAATGAATTCCTTGGGCAGTAATCACATAGCCTAGGTACTTTATTACAGTTTGAAGAAACGAACACTTTTCTTTATTGCAACGTAGACCTGCGGCAGTCAACATTTTGAAAAGGCACTCCAAGTTTGATAAATGTTCTTCAACTGTGCGTCCTGATACCACAATGTCATATAAATAGTTCAAGCAACATGGTACAGAAACTGTCAGCTGTTCCAAAAAGAGCTGAAAAATAGCGAGGGCGGAAGAACTGCCAAAGGGTAGGCGTTGAAATTGAAAAAGTCCCATGTGAGTATTAATGACGAAAAACCTTTTTGACTCTTCATCGAGCGGAATCTGTAAGTATGCCTCTGCTAAATCAATCTTAGAAAAGAAGCGAGACTGTCTTAATTTGCCCATCAGTTCCTCAGGTCTGGGCAGAGGGTATGTGTCGACAATTGTTTGACTGTTCACTGTTGATTTAAAGTCCGCACACAGACGAAGTTTTCCTGACGGCTTGCTTATAATTACTAAAGGCGAGGCCCACTGACTCGCAGAAACAGGAGAAATCACCCCACTGTCTTGCCAACGTTTAAGTTGTTCGGCAACTTTATCCCGAATTGCGATAGGCACTGGTCTAGCTTTACGAAATATTGGTACAGCAGATTCTTTTAAAGTTACATGTGCTACGAAGTCTTTTGCACAACCTAGTTTTGGCGAAAACAAGTCACTGTATTTTTCACACAATGCATTGTCCTGAGGCACTACTGACGAAATTTGAAGCACATTTCTTTGAATTGCTAAGCCAAACAAGTCGAATGCATATAGTCCAAAAATGTTCTGTGTAGATTTGGCCTGAAGAACTACAAAAGCAACTGTTTTTGTTACACTTTGAAAAGAGGCGGGCAGGCTACACGTTCCTAGCACGGGAATATTTTGACCTGTATACGCTGTTAACACTTACTGTGACGGCGACAATTTTGGTGTACCCAGAAATTCATAAGTATCTTTATTTATTAATGTGACAGCGGAACCAGTGTCAAAAATGTTCAAATGTTTGTAGAGTCTATGGGACTTAACTACGGGGTCATCAGTCCCTAAACTTACAAACTACTTATGAACTACTTACATCTAAGCGTGGTGCATTAGGAGAACAATTTCAAACCAATTGCACGCCTGGGCACTGTGTCAAACTCACCCTGGCAGACAGACAACAAAACGCATCTTAAGAGTACCTAGCGTCCGATACATGAATCACAAGATTCGTTGTTTCGAAACAGTGCCGATTCAAGTTTCGACTCAGTCGAACAGTTAGCTGACTCGATTCACTGAGTCGAAACATCAACTCAGTAGCCAACTCTACTTTGCGTAGCACTGTTCCTAACGGCACCGTTCTTGGAATTTTTATTCTGCATACACACTGTCTGTAGATGTCCCGATTTGCCACACTGATAAAAAATAGCGTTGCACCTAGGGCACTGCGCACGTTTGTGGCGAGATACACACTGGGGGCAAGACTTACGAACATTTTTCTGCAAAGAACGTCGGCGCCCGTTTGTCAAATTACTTTGTCTAACAGGACGGAGCGACCTTTGTGTCGCACTTTTACACTGGCTACTGTTCACTGTCTGTTCAGCACGCCCGGTAGAATTATAAGAATCACTAGGGATAGACTGAGAACTACGGCTAGGATAACGTCCGTTGCGGCGCACTGAGTTAACACTGTGGCTTTGCAGTTCTACATCTGCTAAGTCAAAGGTATCGTGCGCTTCTATAAGCTGCAGTACACTGTCTAATGAAGGGTCAGACTGTTTTAAAATAGTTGCCCTAATTCTGGGGTCCTGAATGTTCTGAGTAATTGCATGTCTCAACATCACGTCACTATAAGAGAGTCCACAAGAGCAAGTAAATTTACATTTGCAGGTTAAGCCCTTCAACTCCGTAATACAGTCTTGGTGTGACTGTTGCGGTGATTTTTACAGCCTGAAAAATCTGTACCGCGCCGCAGCTACATGAACTTTTCTCTCATAATGAGCATTCAGTGCTTCTACAATTTGATCGAATTCTAGATCATGAGGAGATGTGTGGGAGGAAAAGTTTCTGCAGTAACTCGAAGGTTTGAGTGCCAACTACGACGAGAAAGAAGTGGTTGACTGTCTGACCTATTAGTTGATGAGCCGCGACGAGTTCTTGAAACTGCGCGAGGTAATCACTCCATTCTTCCTCACGTTCGTTGTACTGTCGAAACGTAGGAAGCGGTGCGGCTGCAGATGTGGGCGGCTGAAGCGACGTCTGGTTTTGTTGTTGCTGAGCCTGTGCCGTCAATGGCGACACCGCTTGGAGTAGTTGCGTGATTTGTGCCGTCTGTAACTGAATAATTTCCGTTAAGTTTGGGTTAGGGGTAGTGGCCATGCTGACCGATTAGGTGCCAAGCATACAAAAAATTAGAACAAAACACAAATGTAATATGAAAGAGGACACTCTGCAACAAAAAAGTCCACAAAACACGGAACAAAATATCTTCCCCCAAAATTCTTATAATAAGGGCGGGTGGGCGTGAACAAATTCAGCGTGCACCGACTGCTGCTATCTGACTGCTGCAAGCGGGCTGGTCCACGGTTCTTCTATCCCATCCTCGTCGCCAATTTTCTGTCTTGCTTCCGCCGGTGGTCCTGGTGTCGGTGGCTGAGTAGAAAGAGACCGACACACGAATAAAGGATGCACGCTTGTGTAGGTACGGAGGTGACCAGCCAGTGGGTCAGCAGAAACTAGAACACTAGGCTAAATTAGAACAAGATATATATTTCGTGAAGTCTTGGTAATACTTAACTTTTACATAGTTCTTGACTGCAGAATGCTGATACATAGTTTAGATAGAGGCCTGCCTACTGATGATTCCTAGTGCCAAGTCTTAACTGATGCCTATCTGATTCCTAAGTGATAACTGGTTCCTATCTCAGTCACAAGTGGTCAATGCAGCAGTCATGGCCACAAGTGGAGTTGCAGCAGAGGGCGCTCGTGGCTTACTTTGTAAGATAGCCGCGCCATGCGTGCATGGCGGCGCGCGGCGTAAGTACGTGGCGCGCACTTCGTAGTTGTGCGACACCACAATTATAATCATGTATTACTGCGGGGAAACCTTTGTTATCGATTTACAATTTTTCTTTTACTCTACTGTGAGGATCTGTTTTGATGACGTAGACAGAGTTTGATTTATACCTAGGTACAGTGGCACAGCCACGATTTGGCTCGGAAGGGTAAGGAGGATAATAAAAAAAAAATAAGTAAATAAAAATAAAAACCCTTTTGATTTTACTATTTTACACTTTTTGTAATTTAACCAATTATACAATAAAAAATGCATAAGAAATACAAGAGAAGGCTCACATTAATTTGAAAATGGAAGTGGAGTGTATATAATCAGCTCGTAAAATATCGTAAAATAATTAAGCAGCTTCTATGTTACTAGATAAAGTGAAAGGTCTTACCAGTTTAAATGACATGAGACTGTATGTGTAAAAACTGAAATAAAATAACACTATTGCTCTTCATACGATTCCACTTGGAGGCGCCATTCTTCAGCATAGCAGTAACAATGGTGGTAGTATCAAAGCTGGTCACGGAGGCATTAACCCACTAGTACTCAGGTATGGTTTCTCTTGAAACAAACATCTGACTTTCAACTCCTTTAATCGCTGCTATGACCAAGTGGTTACAGGACTGACCAATATAATGGGTTCCATACATTGTTACAAATATGACACATTGCCCATTAGAGAAAAGTTCTTTAGCGAATCATTTACCGCAATTTCTCGTTGTTACATATCTGTAACGAGGGCCACTAGAGGGTTAAACCGCTCACAGTAATAGCAGCACACGTTGTCAGTGGCGGCATCACTTTGGCGACCCAATGTCACGTTCACTTGTGCCTGGCATATTACAGTAACATTGTGATTTACGACATGTGTACTATTTCAAATTTCCGGTGACGACCTTTAAGAGGTGCCGTGGGGGAGGCTTCAGCCCCATCAGCCCCCACAGCCCCCCCCCCCCCCAAATGGCAGCGCCACTGCCACGGTCACGTGTCTTCAACATGTTGGCCATACTTTGTTACTCATTTTATATCTTCACAACAAACTTTTTATTTGACTTGTTCTCCTAAGTGATGAACTAAACCATTCTGAAGATGATGCTTTAAATCATTGAAACCGGTCAATGAAAATAAATTGATTTTAGATGTGGCATAATAGCCTAAAGACTGTGTATTTTAATCACATTTAAACAGATCGCTCATAACTGGTGTAACCTGCTAGGTAGCTATAAAAAGGTTGTGACACAACAACACAGTGATCAACGGGTGCTTTCCAGTCATGTGTGCGTACAGGGTGATATATAAAACGATGCTTTATGTATTTTTCCTCATTATTTGTATTTTTTGTAATTTATTATGTATTTGTATATTTTGTTTCTGTAATATATTTGCATTGTCCTGCTAATTTCCATATATGTCAAAAATATTGTAAATGTAGTAGACACGCTGGGTTAGCAAGGGCTTTGCTATTGTATAGAATCATCTTTGAGTAGGGTGTTTTTTTATCGCTGGTAGCGCAGAGGCGCATAGCGAGAAGGAGTCGTTATTGAGAAGTAGCGGCGGAGAGACGGATTCGAGACGGTGCGCTCAGTGGTGTACGGCAAAAGTACGTGGATTGGCACTAGTGGAGGAGACGGCGAAGAGGCAATATTATTTATTCATACGGCCACAGCTCAAATAATTAATAAATGCATCAAGAGGAATGCTGTGGGCCCTAAATTGTAATTAACATTCGTCGCCTAGAAGAGCCTGTGTTTGCCAATTGTTAAGTGCCAACAGTCTTCAATCAGCAGCACCTCGTCGCACACCAAATTCAGTAAGATCTGTCCAGTTTGTCTTAGCATGTACAGCTAACCAGCGTATTAGTGATGATTGTCCAATAGCGAACACTGTTATTTGTGAACCTGTGTTTAAAAATCATTACCCATAGTCATTGTCTAGACAGGTTCCTTCCTCATCCATTGTTTTTCCGAGGATATTCACAAAGTTATAGAAAACTAAAAATCAGCGTCATTAAAGACAATGTGACAGTCGTTAATAAAAATGTGTTCAGAAAAGTATTACTAAATGTAGCTTACGCCAGTGTTGCTGATCAATAGGTTTCCTAAGTTGAACGAAACTGCTAGACTAACTTTCAATTTCAAGAGATACTTCAATAACAGTGTAAAAGATTAATTGTTTTCCACTGCATATTATTTTGGGGTAAAGTTTGTTTTAACTTTCAAGTACTGACTAGTGCGAATAGTAATTGTTTGCAAGTGTTTGAATGCTAATAATTCCTGGTTAAAGAAAAAGTTAATCAGAAGGTTAAATGGTTCTTTTCTAAATATTCAGTGTTATCACGACAAGTCATTAATTAATGTTTGAGCTTGCCATTTGTACAGTTAATAGTTCAGTTACAACTTGATTATTGCTAAAGCACATGGTATACTCGCTGTAGAATAATTTCTGGTACTTATATAAACAATTAATTATTTGAAGCTGTAAATAGTAAGTATTAAGATGAGAGTTTTGCATGATTTGCTGCATGTTGCATTTGCGCGGCTATGGCTTGCATTTCGCTGTCTTACATTGAACCCTGTGTTAGTGAACTATTTCTCAGTAATTAGTATATTGTCAGTGTCTTTTGTACCAGATTTGATGCACATACTGTGATTCACGGCCCACCCAAATTTTACGTAATATTTCACGTTGTTAATTAACTTTTCTATTATTGAGATCCTATTAAATTATTTGCTCGTACAACGAGCTGGCGACCGTAAATCAATAAATTATTCATCTCTTTCAAAATTAATCCCAGTGTCCCGTTTGTTCCGCATTTTTTTTTCATTTAAACATTGATCATTTTATTCCAAATTTTACTTTCCACTTTCTTTATTCCTATCGATCGTTGTTGTCTACTAAAGAGGTACAGCAACGTTCCGGTTATAGCCTCCACTACATCATCGGCTTCATTAACGATAGCTTTTCCACAAAATTAAGATTATGAGGCACACGGGTCATTTTTATAATTATCATATTACTAATCGGTGGTGTAGGACGGGTAGGGTTATAAGGTGACGTGTTCTGCTTCATTTTCCTATCATAACCGTAGGTCTGCTCCAGTACTTTTCATACATCGGTAGCATCTCAATGACGAAACTAGAGATTCTTTTGAAAGTTGGGTTCGAGAGAAGGATGCGGGAGGGACCTCGGAGGAAGTTTTGCACAGGATCCCGATAAAGCTAGCGCTGGCTCTGATCACAGAAGCTCCAAACAGTAGCGCTGCAATAACAGAAGAATTGTATGATACACACGGAGACCTGGCTGCTTTAACTCTTTCAGTCACACTTTTACTATAGGAACGTAATTACCAATGTCTGTTCACACTTGTACAATAGGAACATAATTATCAATGTCTGTTCATTGAAGCAACTGTTACAACTGAAATATCGCAGACAATAGAGGAAACATAATATAGGTATTCAGGCTTTCAAGGACTGTGGTGGCCACTAACGCTAACCACCATGACTATTGCTATAAATAATACTACGATGATTGTGAACGTTCTTTATTAGACGAATCATCATTACAAACGTACAAAACTAACAAAAACAAATAATTTCTTATGAAAATCTGCAAAACATGTTTTGCCTTTGCGTAAGGAAGGAGGCACTTTACATGTACAGTACGCACGGGAGATATTTTTAGTGCTACAATTGCAGCATCTTCTTGATGTGCTTCTTTCAGGTTGATGGTGACTGGATTCCGACTGTAGGTTTGTGGCGTTTTATAAATGCAGGTCCTGGAGATGAGGCCGCGGAATTACGACTGCTGTTCAATGAATACGGCATTCTCCATGCTTAAAATATGATCTGACACACCAGGCATATCCATTCCATAATCCTTCGTCCATTTTGGAGCAGTCATAACCGGCATGTTTGCACGTACATTATTAGACTCTGTAGAATCAGGCGTCCGTTGTAACCGGCTACACAAAGGGAGATCATCATCATAATCATAACTGTCGTCAGGAGCACTTTGAACTCCACTCAAATCACGTAACACCATCAGATTTGGCTGATTTTCTGCCTCTTCTTCGTCATCGTCAGAGCTACAAATGCTCTCGTTACCTGAAGGGATGTAAACAAACCACTACATTCCCTTTGTAACTAATCAGTGAAAACACAAAAGTAACAGTACTTGCATGCCAACACATATAAAATAGGTCTATGAGAATACGTTCAATAAAATACATTACAGAAAACATGTTACGTACCCGTTGTATTGATGTTTTTATCAGACACTCGAGACAAGGTACGTTAGCGCTATATTCAATGCAACTGGTATGCACTGACATTCATGCAATGTATATGGATTCTGTCATTTGTTTTGACGAACAGTCCAAACGGACATACTAATTCAACTGTTTATCGCTAGATGGCGTGGAATAGAAGTACCGTGATCGTAAAAAGTTGGTTAGTAACACTAACCACCAAGACTGAAAGAGTTAAATGCTGTCATCTCCATATTTCACAGTGACTAAATGTATAGTTGTATTTACCAATACGAATAGCGAAATAAATTACTGTAATATTGCATCTCCTGTTCAAATCTGCCAATAGTAATGAAATTTCATTGCGGTGCAATACGTATACTAACGGTCAAAAGGGACTGCGGCGCTGCAGCCACGGTTTGCACGGCCACCACGGTCGGGAGTTCGAATCCCCCCTTGGACATGGATATTTGTGCCGTCCTTAGTAGTTGCTAAGTAAGTTTGTAAGTTTAGGGACTGATGACCTCGTAGTTAAGTTCCATAAGCTCTACAAACATTTGAACATTTGATTTTGAGAAACGTGTTGTAATTGTAGCTCTGCATCACGAAGGCTTCTCTTGTAGGACAATAGCTACAAATGTTGGCGTAGCCCAATCTACAGTGGTGTATACATTGCAGCGGTTCAAGCAAACCAGAGCTAATGCAAGTGTTTCGCGATCTGTAAGACCTCGTGTAACATCATGCAGGGAAGGTCATATGTATTCAGAGTAAACGTCAGAGTACTCGTATGGTACCTGAAATTAGTGAAGAAGTCAATAATATGTGAGCTGCTCTAACCTCTAGTCTTCGTGAACGAGGTTTAAAGGGGTGCATAGCGGCCGAAATTTTTTTATTACGGACACAAGGTGAAAAGGATTCAATGGGCACAGCAACATAAAAACTGGAGACTGCAGCAATGGCACAAGGTGTTATTCACGGATGAATCGATGTGTGAAGTATCTGGGAGCCATCGCCGTATGTTTGTTCGTCGACTTCGTGGAGAACGTATGAAAAGTCAGTGTGTGACACCTAGGTTGAAGCATAGTGGAGGGTCGCTTATGGTGTGACCATATGTTGCAGTATATAAAGTTGGTGATCTCGTGAGAATCAATGGAACATTAAAGAAGGAAGTATATCACAGGTTTCTGATCAAAAATGCAGTTCCATATGGCAGGAGGCATATTGGTCGTGGGTTTGTTCTGCAGCAGGACAATGACCCCAAACATTCTTCTAAATTTTGTATAGGATATGTCAAGAAAGAAATGTGGAGAACTGAAAAATAAGAAAACAATCGGTAGGATAGAACGGCCTGACCGACTGACTTTAGTTTACAAGTCATCCCCATAACAAATATACAGAATGAATCGCGTTTCAGTATAGAAAAAGGAAGGCGAGAGTTATGTAAATTCTGATACTTGATGACTAATCTGTGGACGAATATCTTTCGTTTAAAATAAAAATTAAGGACATCGGCCGGGTAGTTTGATCTGGCCAACGACTTTACTTTTCCTAGTTTCTTTTAATATATAAGATTCAGCCAGCCGGTAAGATTCTGAAATTACTCCTTAATCGTTTTATCGTGCTGGATGTAAAATATTATGGACTTAATACTACACGTTAACCAACCTATAATTAATATTCAGTAATGACAACGTGGCTAGCAAACTTATCTACTGATTTGGCTAACAGTATGGACTATACCAAAGCCCTCCCTAGACTTCACAATCTAATTAAGCGCTTTACTCCTTTCCACTAGCTGGTAGTATTTTTCCAGCAACATAGTAATATTCAACACCCAAGATTGCTTGTACTCAAAAGGAAACGCAAAGTAAGAAAGCGAAGAGGAAAGCCACCGAATCGGATAATCCAGCAGACGGTAGCAAAATTAGTAAACAATTATAAACATAATGGGATTGGCGATTTAATTATTCAGATTGGTATTCTACTTACGATAAATTTATTGAGTTTTGTAAGGATTTCACTGTAAACAACATCACACAAAATGAGCAACATATACGCACACTGATGGTGCCGACATTAAACAATTGCTACTGTAATCCCCAAAATTTGCATAATCATCTAACTTAATTGCGAGAAACGATACATATATTTCGTATAGTTCCTGTCATGGACGTGAACGTAACTTTAACAAATAAACAAATACAAAAGATCTCTTAATAGTTTCTGAGTGTCATATTATAGGGAGTATAAAATGGTACATCTTCATAAATACTCCCATGCACTGATGCACTGTTATTCATGCAGCTTAACCAGCAATTGAAGAGAGGTATGCCTGCTTGAGTATTGCTTGCTAATGAAACTTGCGTGCCATAATTCTAAATAATGCACGATTTGGTTTACAAAACACCTACCCATAGAAAACAACACTGTTGTGCACTCATTACCAACGTAAGTAACCAAACTAAACTTAATAGCTTAAATTAAATACAAAACCAACATCATGTGATACTGTATGGTCACTGAACCATATCACAACCCAATTGTGCAGTAGAAATGCAAAAACGCACAGAGAAATGGACTAGGCACACAAAAAGCTGTTACTACACTTAGCTCACTCCACAGAATATTTAAAATCAAAATTTTGTAACACGAAGCCAAATATTGTAACTGAAATTGTCTCTCAATGAAATGTAGCTCTAAATTCACTGAAAGTACCCATTATTTCAGTAAACCCACATACTGAAGATAATCTACATTTTACTGCCTCTGGTGAACAACATTACTCCCAAATGTACTGGAAGGATTTGAACTCTGTTTAATACAAACTTGAATCAAATTGAAATTACTTGCTGAAAACTGTACGAAGCACTTCAAATTTAATACAACCTAAAGAAACAGACCCTATTTGGTGCTACATGTGCTGTCTCAGAAGGCTCTATTACCCGACACATAAAATTAGCTTCAAGGAAACCCCAAAATTTTCAGCAGAAACAATACACTTACTGCATACGGAACTCATGTCTGTAGAGCTACTGCGTATTCCATGAAGCTGCAACATGTCACCATAGATTTTCAGTGTTCGACCGACCTTCTGCACACGTAACGGTCACTTCAGTTATCAAAAGATCTGCCGCAATCCACCTGAGATCGATGTATTTCGCTCACAGCGAGCTTTATCTGTGACTATTGCTAATATTTCTGCTGGAAGTTTCCATTATTTTAACGAACTGAGACACATTAGTATATCGAAATTATGTAACGGTTAAACCTCAAGTACAGTACAAAGAATCCCTCAAAATTATAGTTTAAACCCTGAAAATCTGACACAGATTAGATTCCGTTTTAAAGCAAGTTAACGCGATAATCGGCATGTATCTGACTTAAAATGGCCGCAGCCTGAGCATTCCAACCTCGAGGTACAACAAAAAACGTACACGGAAACCATGAAAATTTCAGTAATCAAAAACATCGCGAAATCTTGATTGTTAATAACAGCATGAAGGAATTACTACAATGTAATTCATGAAACAAAGCCATGAAAGCACAAACGAAAAATTAACACTAGAAACCGTTAGACCGGAATCCACAGCGACTCAGATGAATATAGTGCGTTTAAAATTAGTTGCGACTATTGAAGTTTGGCTTGTCGTGGGTGACGCGACGCCGTTGCCTAGGTAACACCAATAGCGAGGCAGGAATTCCCACCTCTACTCCACCAGTTCGATTGCTGAGGTGCCCCTTTTGCCACTTCGTGGGTAAGCACTAGAGTCGTGGCGATTCGTCAATGAGTCGTTCATTTGAACGAATACAAAAAAAGAATCGTAAGAATCGAATCGTGATCCGGAAGAACCGTCGTTCAAAAGAATCGTCTACCTCTTGACGATTCTAAGTTCCAACGATTCACGATTCGAAGGCGACTGCCGAATCTTGCGGAATCGTGCCGAATGACGGAGAGGAGACGGGGGACGAATCGTCGCTCAAAAGAATCGCCGGTCTCGTGACGATTCCAAGATCCAACGATTCATGATTCGAAAGCAAGTGGCGAATCGTGCCGAATAATTGCGAAAGCCGGAAAGAGTGTGAACAAAGGAAGTACAGAACGAACATCATGAGCTGTTAATTATTAGCCTATTCACGAATTACAGATGACAAAAACAAAACGCAGCGGAATTCACAGCTGCCAATACATACGAATATACGTCATTTATACAGTTTACATATGATGTATTTAATCGAGCAATCCTTACACGTTTATATTTTGCGTATCCCGGAAATGGCTGTAACGATTTGGCTTATATTTTGTGTTTAGAAAGGTTAAACTTTTCGAGATCATCTACATAGTTGTAGTTTTTGTAAAAAATCAATTTTACAAGCATATTCTTTTTATATAAAAACGCGATTTCAAATGTTTTTAAAGTCATCTCAAAAATCTTTTTCACCATTTTGGTTTTTTCGTTATCTTCTTTCCTGAAAGAAACCGATTTTACAAAAAATAAACATTTTAATATACGTGAATTTTTTGCGTCTCGAAAGAAATTTCATATTTAGATACGGCGTTTTATTTTTAATGTTTATTTCGTATTTTCTTAAACTAATTGATTTTACATAATAAGTATTTTATAATGATTAGATATCTGTTAATTACCATAGATTTAATTTATATTTAAATGACCGAAGTATTCAAACAAAATGAGAAAAAAATATAAGGTTACAGCAGGATTCGAAATAAGCGACCTACGTTTACTAAACCAACAACGCCACTAAATGAGCTATGATGACAGCAGAAATAAATGGTAGTGTAATATGTATTTATAACAGCTCGCAAAACTTCAAACTATTTTCTCGAGAATTTTTGAGAGTTAAACCGAATGGCTTCACCTCATTATTATTTTAAGTCTGAACTTTACGGACCATAAATATTAAAAACCGTATTGTCACCTTTTCGGCATTTTGTAAGGATCGTGCCGTCGCAGACCAGAAAGAATCGTAAACGAATCGTAGGAACAGATGCAAAAGGTTAAGATTCCAACAGGCTTGACACACACATGTATTGCCATCTATGAGCAAGATGTAGAAGTAAGAATCGCGCCAATGCAGACTAATGAATCGCGAAAGCATCGTGAACGAATCGATTCACAATTTGGGATTTGATCGCAAGAATCGATTCCTAAAAAAGGATCGTGTTGTCCAACTCCAGTAAGCACAGTGTCGGATGTTCACTGCTGTCGTTTCTTTGTCGACGGAGATCGTTCTCTTTCCGGTACTGTTGTATGTGTGGCGGTCCGCTCTGGCGGCTCACTACAAAGGCACGCCGGCCGGAAAGCTCAGCACACACTGGCAACCATGCGCCCCTCCAGCGCTCCGCACCGATCTGTCAAAAGCCGCAACTAATTTTAAACGTTCTGTAAGTCCCTAAATCACAATTATTTTCACCATACTTTCGTGAAAACGATTCGGGTGAATCGTTACCATGCAATCACCGTGCCTTGATTTCACAATTGCCATAAACTTGTTCATTGTCGTTTAAATTTTCTCTTCATCATCAGCAGCAGTGCGCCAACACTTGCAACTGCCTAGGTTATTAGATCAACGACTCCGTTGTACGTGCGCAAAACCCACACCAAACGCTACCATTGACTGGCGGTGCTTTGCGCAAATACCCCGCCCGAAAGTTCGCCCACGACGTACGCAAATCGATACAACAACCAAGCAAACTCTCAACACAACGAGGCACAACTCTCAGCAAAGCAATACAGTTCTTTGACACACACCTCGTCTGTTTAACCCACCATGCAACTTTCACCTCAGGAGTGGGAAGACAGGTAAAGGAAACATGACGTCCGAATAAAACATAAATGATCAACACAAATTGATCCTTATATCCATGGTTCCATATAACAACGAAAAATACCTTTACGTTCACATATAAAGATGCCTTCCGCTATTATGTGAAATTTAGAGTTGTGTTGTGGTCTTATTCCGTGTACTGGTTTGATGCAGCTCTTCACTCTGCCCTGTTCTGTGCAAGTCTTTTCATCTGATTATACGTTCGGCAACCTACATCCGTTTGAAACTGCTTACTGTATTCGTCCCTCCGTCTCCCTCTACGATTTTTACCCAACACATTTCCTTCTAATGCTATGTTCACAATTCCTTGATGTCTCAGAATGTGTTCCACCAATCTTTCCTTTCTCTTAATCAGAATATGCCAGAAACTCCTTTTCTCCCCAATTCGGTTAAGCACCTCCTCGTTAGCTACGTGATCTACCAATATAATATTCATCATTCGTCTGTAGCACCACATTTCAAAAGCTTCTACCTTCTTTTTGTCTGAACTCCTTATCGTCCACGTTTCACTCCCATACAATGCTACATTATAGACAAATGCTTTCAGAAAGGACTTTCTGACATTTCAATTACTACTGGATGTTCACAAATTTCGCTTCTTCAGAAACGCATTTCTTCCCACAGCCATTCTGCGTTATATCTTCTCTACTTCGGCCATCAGAAGTAATTTTGCTACAAAATAACAAAACTCATCTACTACTTTTATTGTCGCACTACCAAATCTAATTTCATCAAAATCCCCTGATTTTCTGACATTACGTTCCATTACCCTAGTTTTACTTCAGATAATGTTCGTGTTACATCTTCCTTTCAAGACACCATACCATTCAATTGCTCTCCCCGATCTCTTGCAGTCTCTGACAAAATTACTATGTCATCGGCAAACCGCAAAGTTTTTATTTCTTCTCCATGAACTTTAATTCCCTCTCCAAATTTCTCCTTGAATTCCTTCACTGCTTGTTCAATATGAAGCAAGAGAAAGGCTACAACCCTGTCTTACTTCCTTCCCAACCTCTGTGGCCCTTTCTTACTCTTCGACTCTAATAACTGCCGTTTAGATTTTGTATAGGTTCAATATAACTCTTCGCTCCCTATATTTTACCCTTGATACTTTCAGAATTTGAAAGAGTGTATTTCAGTCGACATTGTCAAAAGCTTTCCCAAATTTACAAACGCTAAAAAAGTGGTTTGCCTTTCCTTAGCCTATCTTCTAAGATAAGTCGTAATGGGTTACCGTAATAAAATGTGAGACGAAAACACCAGTGACGTTTCAATATATGTTTCACCGTTGTTGATGTAGCTCTCAGGTGTACCATGATATGCTTTGTGAGTGAAACAGCTGTGACATCTCAGTGACCCGCAGGTAAAGATTTGCCCACGTGCAGTACTGGACCGCATATAGACTGGGTGCCACCCGTAGACGTGTTGGACTTTGTCCCTAGGACAGAGGACGTTAAGCGGTTATGTCTTGATCTCTACGCTAAACGACGGAGTTTTAGATTCCGAAACTGGTCTTATGTGAAATTAATCCTGCAGTATTCGCGTGGATTACATATGTAATCCAGCTAAGGAAATTCGAATAAATCTGGAAATCCAGAAGCAACAATGCTTCAAGCCTGGTGAGCGCTGGTCACGTGTGGCAGCCTCACAGGGGCCTCTGTAGTCAAAATCGGCGCTCTACCACTGTAATCCGCGCGAACTGTTACGTAAATATTTTTTCTTCTTAATCAGTTTTTTTCACTTGTTTGTTGGAATACGCATTACATATATTTTACAATGTATAAATATTTGAAATAAAAGGTAGAATTTCATTGAATTTTAGGAAAATTAAGGATCAGAGGCGAGAAGGTGGAATTATGGTATGAAACCTCTGTTTCAGTGGAGATTAGACAATAAAATGATACCAAGAAGTCTGTCCTTCAAAATGAAGTACTTTCCTGGCATTCATCTGGTGGAAAGTCAGCAATCAACTTCGTGAATAACACATAGGAGTTCTGCGGGTAGGTGGTATGACTGCGGAAGATTCAGCAATAGAAGTACACGAATAGTGTGTAACTATTGTAAAAAATTTGTTTGTCCCGATCATCCGAAGATCGACTGTATTTTTGTTCAGTAAATCACTATTAGATTCGTTGTTACACATATGTGTGATTTTTAAAGTAAATCGAAGCCAATGTTATCGTACTGAAAATTGCTTCTTGGCGGTAAAAAGTTAGTTGTTTTTCCAAAATTTAAGGTGATGTGTTACCTTTTTGATAGATTTTAATAAATATTACTGTGGGCAGTACATAAAACACCCAATAAAAATATCTTGAAGATCAGTTGCCTCATTTTTTAGTTGCATGACAAAATGGCATATAGGAGTAGTATGGTAGTGGGGGTTCTAGCGCAGTGAGATTCGCGCGTGTTTTGTTTTTTGGCGGGAAATTTGAATCACCCCCCACCCCTCCTCCCTCGGCCAATTGCCGGACCGCAGATCAAAGGATGCCGCCACAGGATGATTGATAGGTCTTCCCCGAAGAACGAAAGATGATTGACAGTTTACATTTAGGTCCTTTTGATTCGCTACTTGTCCGACCGCTAATCAAAGGACGCCCCCATAACGCACTTAAGGGTTGACAGGTTGCAACACCTCCCTCGGCCACACACGACGCCCCGCCCCCCCTGCCCCTCACCCCCACCACCCCTCGGCACTACCGCCAGACAGGCAGCACCTCCGACAGGTCCAGACCTGTAGACCCCTCGACTGCTCTCTGGTAACAAGCAACATGTCTTCTGGTATCTTCTCCTAAACCCTATAAGACCGAAATTTTCTACTCGAGAAGCTAGACACAGAATACAAATCGTTCTTTATTATTCTCGTTATGTGTAACTTTAATTTTCTCCACTGTAACTCGTAGTTTTAGATCCAAATCGGAGTCTCCTATTACCTTTCCAGCCAGGAGTTCGAAAGGTAAAGGGAAGGTATGTTCTCGAACTCAATTAGGTATTTTCGTTTCCTCCTGCACCTTCGGGCAATGCTTCTAGACGAGAACAATCATGTATTTTAACTTTTCCCATTATTTTTCTGGTTATAGCACTATGCATCGCTATGTGTGTACGTTACCAACTCCTGTGGTAATTTCCGTATAGAACACTAGGTTTTACGATTATTGCAAACGATTGCTTGTTATTCCATCCGTTTTTAACTCTGCAAATGACTGTCCCCAGTCCACTACATTTGGATGCAATGTTGTCCCTTCTACAAACGATAATGCAATACGTTTTTCGTGTCTTCCGCTATTTTCGGTCAGTACACCGAAGCGTGACCAATCTCCTTTACTGTAAAAAACAAATAATTTATAAGTCCCAGTCGTAGCCAGATTTCTCCACACCCTCTGTTTAAGCCGGGCTTACACATATGCCATAGCTTCGTCTTTCTCCAGCATTAGTTTGTACTCGTCCTTTATGGCGGTTGCTTTAGCCATAAATTCTAGCTTCCTTCTCTTGTTCTCGATATCCGCCATTTCCAGTTTTCTTTTCGCGCACATAAGACATTAACTGCACGTAGCGATGTAATTTCTTTAATGGGGGATGGCTTAAGCCTGTGTGATACATTTACTCTTTTCGCTGGACTTGCAGAATGACATTGTTTGTAGGTACCAGACCTAATTAGGCGATATCTATATCTGGCGGCAGTGTGGAGAACAATGTTCTGGATTGGGAGAAGTATGTTTCCCCTGCATTAATGTAGCTTTTAAGTGTACTACTTTTATCGTCTTTGCCGCTGCCAGTATTACAAATCTCCACCTAATTGACAGGTAGACAATGGAAACTAAAAGCTGATAGAACGTAACGTACGAGCTTTTATCGATCTGGAAGGTTTAACCTGTACACTGATCAATTTTCGGTTATTTTTATTACTCCAGTACACAAATTGCAGGACACTATTAAACACTACAAAGCATCTGTTGTCCCAGATGTTTGTTATTCGCTCCCCACATGGTGGAGAAACACTTTGCAGATACCGTTTAAAAAACTTAAAGAGTCTTGCACAAGATCAAAAACACTCTCCATCCGGTAATCGTATATTGTAATACCCCTGTTCTCGACCCAACGACGAAGTAAGTGCTGAAATGCAGCAAATAGACCTCTATCACTCTTTTTAGAGTAAATTGGGTCACGGCTCACAAAATTTACACCACAACCAGCGGATTATCCCCTAGTAAGACTCAGTTGTACTGTAATAAAAAAAAGATGTAAACATTCCATGTCCTATATAGAATCATGTGTTGCAGTGTGTAGGTTAGCGTCTTCGTTTGCGGTTGTTAGGCCAATAATTTCGAAAAGTTTTAGTGTAGATGGTCGGAATCGGTAAATTATTTCACGTATTTTCCTTTTATTTCGACTCTCCGTTGCACAATAGGGTTTAAATGTCTTCTGGGGCGCTGGAATATCGGTGACAGATGAATGTAGTTTGCATCGTAACAGGACCTAGAGATTCCTTAGATTGGATGTGTACTGCTGTAGCAAGGAAATAAGAGGTAAAATTAAAGTACCCGAACTCTCGGATTGCGCAGTTGTACCTCGATCTAAGAAGGAAACGTAACAGGGCAAGATCGCTAAAAGAGAGAGAGAGAGAGTGCTACATTTCGGAACTTTCTGCATGGCTCAGCTCCATTAAATAAATGCATTGCGAGCTGTCCTTGTCAGAGTGGTGTGTCTGCGTAGAAGGTTTTGATCATTTGGATATGTAACTTAGGTGTTTTTGTTTAAACACTTAGCATATGTTTCTTTTATGTAGCCTGCCGAGAGAGCGCTCTGCGTTCTGGACGATTGTTAACGGTGCTTGCAGATGTAGGTTTAGAGAGGTTTTGCTAGATGTCACTGCCGATTTTCGTTATTTGGAATTTTTTTGTAAAAACAATATGTCGTCTTTTGCTGCTGTTGCTGTTTTATCGAAAGAGTGGTTGGCATACAAGTTACATTCCGTTCGATGGCTGTTGCTTGCATCGTCTAAATGAAGAGATACATTTATAAATCTAAGGTTGCGATCGAGTTCCGAAATTGGCCATTTCTTTTCTTTTCGTTAGAATTGTTTTTGTATATCGAAAGAGTATATGTTAAGATGGACACGTAAATTTGTGGCGTTCGTTACCGTAACCTGCGCTATTATTATTATTAAACACGTCTGTTGGCTGTAGTCTATGTGAAGAGCGTGGATAGAGATGGGAGTGTAAATTCTTACTTGCAAAATTTGCATACGAGTTTTAATATTTTACTACTACATGCAGTAGTATACGAGACCAACTAAGCATTTCTGTTCTAAATTGTTTTTCAGCATTACACCGAAATTCTTGTTAATAATAATAAACGGCTGAAACTGTTGTTACATAAATCGAGATCTGGCGTAGGGATCGTCGCGGCGCGCTTAATAATAAATATGCAATGTAATTGGCTGCTGACCTGGCGGGGCGCGGTCGCCGTAAAAAGAGTGCAGTACGCAGGGGGCGGTGTCGGTGCAGTCAAGACAATCGTCGCAGTATTGTTTGTTCTCGCGGGTACGGCGGGTGGCGGCATCCTTTGAGAACCGGTCGCGAGCGTGGAGGAGGAGGGGGTAACATCTGTCGGTCGCGAGCGTGGAGGAGGAGGGGGGTAACATCTGTCGGTGGCGGCGGCGGCGGCGGTCGGGCAATCGGCCGAGCGGGTTGGGGTGGCGGTATCGGCCAGGTGTGTGGGAAAAGAGTGCGAGTACAGACATGTCGAGCGGTCTACAGGTCTAATCCTGTCGGACGTGCTGCCTGTCTGGCAGCAGTGCCGAGGGGTGGAGGGGGGCGTCGAACCGGCCAGGTGTGTGGTCCAGGGTGCGAGTACAGACATGTCGATGGGTATACAGGTCTGCACCTGTCGGAGGTGCTGCCTGTCTGGCGGTAGTGCCGAGGGGTGGTGGGAGTGAGGTTCGGGGGGCGGGGCGTCGTGTGTGGCCGAGGGAGGTGTTGCAACCTGTCAACCCTTAAGTGCGTTATGGTGGCGTCGTTTGATTAGCGGTCGGACAAGTAGCGAATCAAAAGGACCTAAATGTAAACTGTCAATCATCTTTCGTTCTTCCTGGATGACCTATCAATCATCCTGTGGCGGCATCCTTTGATCTGCGGTCCGGCAATTGGCCGAGGGAGGAGGGGTGGGGGTGATTCAAATTTCCCGCCAAAAAACAAAAGACGCGCGAATCTCACTGCGCTAGAACCCCCACTACCATACTACTTATAGGAGGCGGGTCCAGAAAATAAGTTCCGTTTGGTAATAGAATGAAATTGTACACAGATACAGAAGAAATTTTTATTGCATAAAATTCTACAACTCTTGAAGTACTTTTCCATATAACTGCCGAAATTTTGTAGGCACTTTCCATAGCGGGCCCCAAGTATATGCATGCATCCTTCACAGAAGGTTGCCGCCTGTGTATTCAACCAGTTGGCATCAGCTCTTTATCGTCGTTGAAGTGTTGAACACCAAGGATAGATTTTAGGTGTAAGAAGAGATGAAAGTCGCTAGGAGAGAGGTCCAAGCTCTGATCAAACAGGATGATCAAACAGGTCCCATTGAAATTTCCGTAAAAATTGTTTGGTCACATTCGGTGTGTGAGGTCAGGCATTATCGTGAAAAAAAAAATCTTTTAAAAGTAATCCTCTCCTTACACCTAAAATCTGTCCTTGGTGGACAACACTTCAACGATGATGACGAGCTGAAAGAACATGTTACCACATGGTTGAATACACAGGCGGCAACATTCTATGAAAAAGGCTCACAAAACCTTGTGCCATGCCATAATTGCCTACAAAATTTCGGTAGCCATAACAGTTGTATATTTTTGTACAATCAATATATTTTATGTATGTGGTGTCGCACAAGTATGAAGTGCGCGCCACTTACTTTCGCTGCGCGCCACCATGCACGCACGGCGCGGCGTTCTTACGACGTCAGCCACGAGCGCCATCTGCTACAACTCCGCTCGTGGCCACCACTGAACGACATCGTTCACTTGGGACTGAGATAGGAACCAGTTAACACTTCAGTCAGTTAAGACTTGGCTATCGGACAGGCACTAGGCAGGCCTCTAGCTCAACTATGTATCTGCATTCTGCAGTACTGAGCTATGTAAAAGTTAAGTATTACAAAGTCTCTAAGAAATATATATCTCGTTCTAATTTACTGTAGTGTTTCTAGTTTCTGCTGTCCCACTGGCTGGTCACCTCCTACCTGCATAAGTGTGCATCCTCTATTCCTGTGTCGGTCTTTCTACTCGGCCACCGACACCTACGACGGAAACGAGACATAAAAGCGGCGACAAGGCTGGGACACAAAAATGTATATGTACCCGTTCGTTTTATATAAACAAACGCCTGTACACGCCTCGTATATGTAATCCACGCGACCATTTAAGTTTCTTTTTTAGAGCGCGATCAATGTAGAGTTAAACGATTCATATTCAGCAGCTGTTGTGCGACTTATTCAATTTAGACAATAGTTCAGTACAGTTGAGGCTGCTGCTTAGAAAGAACTTAGTTCTTAATACCCGACTAACATACCCCATTCCCGTCCCAAGAGACGACTTCAGGGAGTGGTGATGTACAGGGAGGTAGGCAGAGCGGCGGTGTACATACATGTGCAGTGCTGGAGGACGTATGCGGCGATGATTATTTCTGAGAAGCGGCTCACGCGCATGCGCCGTAGGGCGCTGGCGACGCTCGCCGCGCGGAAGAAGATCAGACGGAGAGCGGAGCCGCCTTATATATGACGTCACCGCAGCGCTCGCTAACGACGCGAAACGTAATTACCACGGCGGGCGGGCAGCGCTGCAGGTAAATTCTGAGGACTGCTCCCAGCCGGAAAACGCCGGCTGCCGGGGAGGAAGACCTCTGCTGGGATCCCAGAGTCTGCGAAAACACTGGCGTACCTACCACTCTACGTAGCAGGAGCACAATGAGAGGGGGAGTGCTCGGTACTCAGAGATGTGGCACGAACTGTTGTTGGAATTAAAATTTCTTTGAAAACGTGGGCTGGGCTCCAGAATGCACCTTAACCCTAGACCGGCGTGCTCATTAGTGTTACAGGACCAGGTGTGCAGCTTATTACGTAGACGTCGACGACAAGTCATCATTAAATTTTATATGTCAAACCATTCAGTGATTAAAATTAACATTTTGTTTGCTGCTTATCAATAGTTTCATAGATGTTATAAACAATGGGGGATGGTGTTCAAATGTTTGTAGATCTATCGGACCAAACTGCGTGGTCATCAGTGCGTAGCTTACAAACTACTTAAACCTAGGTAAACTTACCTAAGGACAAACACACACACACACCTATGCCCTAGAGAGGACTCGAACCTCCACGGCGAGCAACCGCGCGCTCCGCAGCGAGACGCTTTAGACCGCTCGGCTATTCCACCGCGGCTGGGGGATGGTGTATAACAACATAGGAGCACGTGAACACCCCCAATTTCTGACTCCTTTTGCATTAATTCATTATTATTGTTTGAATGCTGTTAAACGTAATATAAGTAGATCCTTTGCGTATAATTCGCACTCTGTCCTGATCAGTCACAAATAGTAATGGAGAAAAGTCGCTTCGATGTATATATGTATAAAAGTTAATAAACTTTGAATAGTAGTTACCAATATTAGTCTCATTGTAAGAAAATTTATATATTTTAATACAATATGATTAATTCTGAAGCATATAAAATATCAGAGACAGACTCTTCCAAATTTGTTTCAATTTTTGAAAACTTGTTTATTTTGCAAAACTTCTTTGAAAACTATGTCAGTAGTAATAATGCAATAATGGTTTACTTTTTGGCTCTATGTGTCTTACGCACAAACTTAAATATCACTCAATGATCGAACTCGTGAAAATGTCACATGTAACTGTCCATGCGAGAAAACAGGTTTTGTTAAATTTAATCCTGCCCTTTGAGGAGTCTCAATTTGTGCTTTATTTGTGGTTATAACGAAGGCTACTTTTATTTGGAATTGTCTTCTTGTCATTTGGAAAGGCATGGTTGGATCAGAATGTGCGACGTTAATGCGGGGTATTAGATTGTATCCCTGTTAGTTAAATTATTTCTATATTTTTCGTCGTTACATCGAAATGTATAAACGAAATCGTCGGATAAACTATGCTTGCATCAAAGAAGGTGGTATCAACTTAGAATGTACGAATAGTACAAGTTGTTTTCAAATAAAGTTTTTTGTGTGAAAACAATTACTTAAAACTATCTGTGTATTTTTTCGTCATTACTGGAGAACGAAACCTTGAAAATGATACCTCAGACATTAATTTTAGTTACGTAACACAAGATATATAGCGTACCCACAAAAATGAGTTAGTTAATTAGTATTAATATCCGCAAAGTAGTTATAAAATTTTATTTTAATCAAATAGGAACCTTACAAGAACATCAATTTTCGTCACGGTCTCCTTGCGTTTCAACGCACTTTGTCCATAGTCTCATAAAAGAAGGTTCTCGGTTGAGCTGCGAGCCAGAAATGCACCGCTTCTTTCTCCGCTTCTTCCGAGGCAAATCGACGGCTCCTTAATGCCAGTTTATGTGGACCAAACAAGTGATACGCAGAAGGGGCAAGATCGGGACTCTATTAAGTATAATCCAGTACTTAAAATTTGAGTTTTTGGAGCGTTTCAGCAGTGTGGGAAACAATACGCGAACGGGCATTGTCCTACAACATCAATTTTTGACAGCGATACTAAGCGTTTGTTTCGAATTGCAGTCTCTAGCCTGGCAGTAGGTATCTAACTGTAACGTACACTATTGTTGTGCTCCTTTCCTCATAACTTTCCAGTATTGGACATTGTTCACGTGTGGTAGTAAACTGTCGTCCGGCTCCTTCATCAAGTTTAACACTTGTGCTACCATTTCGGAATTGGTCAATCCATTCGAAGACACTCCGTTGAGGTAAAACACTGGTCCCGTACTGCACCGAAAGTCTTCGGTGCCTTTCGGCCACTGCTATGCCTTCTGATCACAAAAAACGGATCACTGAATGTTGCTCTTCTTTGGTGCAAATAGAGAGCGGTGCAGCCATGATTATCAGCTCGGCAATAATAACGAAACTAACCTAGCAGCTTGAAAATTGCAAAGAAATAAACGAAGCATGCGTTATTAACGTAAAACGACAGTACTAACGCAATTAACAAAAGTATAACTAAAGTGAGGATAATGATTAGCTTACCCTCATATATGCGATAATGTAAAATAAACTGCTCTTAAAATCTACCGCGCTAAGCTACATCGTTGCTCGTCTAGACTCCCCGATACTTCGCATCAACGTCAGGAGCACATTGCTTGGTGTACTCCTTTTAGGGCGTTTCTTGCGCATGCGCAAATGGCATGACGACATTGCCTTATGGGCCCAGTACATAAGAATTTGATACACAATATGAACGCTTCATTTCGTGCTCAGCCGCTAGGTGGCAGCTCTGCTTCAAACGCAGGAGACAATGTAGCCTGCTTTCCTTCTGAAACAGATGCAACTAACCGCTTTTACGGACAGAGGGTTAAGCAAAACCACGTCAATCTTGCTAGGATTTCTTAGAAATAAGCGTCAATCAATGGCACAATCACTGTAAAAGCTGTTACGAGTTTAAATGTTCAAATGTTTGTACAGTTTATGGGACTTAACTACGGGGGTCATCAGTCCCTAAACTTACAAACTACTTATGAACTACTTACGAACGAGGACGGCACAAATATCCATGCCCGAGGGGGGATTCGAACCCCCGACCGTAGTGGCCGTGCAGACCGTGACTGGAGCGCCTCAGTCTCCTCGGCCACCGCGGCCGGCAGTTACTAGTTCTAAACTAATGAAAACTGTTGGACAACTATGTTCAGTATGGCTTGATGATTTAAATTAATCTCCGTCCAACAAAGATCTTGGAGGGCCCATAGGGTATCGACGAGCCGCAATCTCACCCTCCGCCCTTAGGCGTCACCGTATGCCATATGAAGGGGAACTTGTCAGCGCTCCGAACTTCCGGAGCCCAATCCGCTACTTCTCAGTCAAATAGGTCCTCATTTGGCCTCACAAAGACTGAGTGCATTTCGCTTGCCAACAGCGCTCGACAGACCCGGACGGTAACCCACCAAAATGCTAATGAAGTCCGACAGAGCTAGACTCTGGTGATCTAACGTGAACGAGTGTATCCACTGCAGCACGACCGTTGTCCTGATGGTTAAAGGGGTGTTGTATTTCCAACTTAATGAGCGGTGGGTACAGTCCTGGTACGCATTAACATTTTTTGTCCTAGATTCTTGTTTGAAACAGATTCTAGGTCTGGCAGTGACATTCTGTTGTTCTTATCATAAATATTTAACAATTTTTTTCATATGTAGCCAATTCAGAGGGTGTAGAGAGGACAATAATAATATTTATAATTTATCACCTGCCAAAAATATTTATTCTTTATACAGCGATTACCAAAAGTATTAAGCACTAAGCTAACAGAGCAGCTTAGATTGCTTTAAATAAAAGGAACAGCGAAGACATTTTTATTCTTCACCGTTGCCACAAACAGTGAACTGTCTGAAACGTGAAGTTAGGGTAGGTTTTGCACATGTGTAAAATGAGGAGCTGGTATTATGTATAAGAATGTGATTTTTCTCAATCGGCAGGATGTTCCTAAAGATGGATGCATAAATATTGAATAAACTTTTGTAGATATACTGAAAGTTTCTTGCTTCTCCTTCTCTCTTACAAAATTTACGTCTGCTGCGAAAGTTATGTGTTTTACCATATGATCTAAAACATGTAACTGACTGAAGCTACTTGAATGAAATGTAACTGAATGTGGTTGAACTTGTTCTACAAACAGCTATTTGTTTCTTTATGAAAATGTCTTAACAATCTTAACTGTCTGAAAATTACTGATACTAAAAATCACTATGCTAATAATTCTGGACCTACAAAATTGTTTCTGACAGAACTAACAATCTTTAACTGAATGTAACGAACACAATATTTATCAATGCAATCTGACTCAGTGAAAACACTTGTTAACATGCACTGAACACTGTATGAACCACTACGGTCGGGGGTTCGAATCCCCCCCTCGAGCATGGATATTTGTGCCGTCCTTAGTGTTAACTAGTTCATAAGGAGTTTGTAAGTTTAGCTATACAAACATTTGAAACACTGTATGAATTGTCCTATCCTGAATCTGTAAATCAAACTGAACTGTAAGCATGACAACAAAGACTGATTCTTTCTTATTTTCACTTACTGCATACATTTGCGCAACACCAAACTGCTCCTGCTGTACAAACTACTGGAAAGATAACTACAGAAAATATCTATGGCACTTTTAATAAAAATTTGAGGAGGGATAAACTGGTAATCTGTTTAAAAAAAGTCGAAATAATAATAAAAAATGATATATCTGGTTTATTTGCTTTACAGGTTTTGTCCGCCTTGAGCAAACATAAATGTTTTTTAATTTTTCCCAGACATGTTTCGCTGGCGTTGCAGCATCATCAGTGGGATGTTTATTATCTGTCAAATTAACAGTAGAATGATTATTACTTTTTACATTAACAGTGAAAACTACAGATAATTGTGAGACTACTATACATAGTTTATTATTTTCATAGGTATGCTAGGCCTACCTTAATACCACATGTTGTTAGGTTTGTGGGTTTTTCCACTCACAAAATGTCTCTGATAGGTTTTGACAGTTTGTCATCTGCAAACCAAAACGTGTGTATTTAATGAGGTGAATAGTTCAATTGTAAATATCGGGATTTTTACGAAAATACTGGGCGTAGTTTTTGTGTTTTGGTTTGATTTTATTGTAGCTACTGCTTCTATAACAAAATGTCTAAGTGTTTATAACAAGTTTTTGTCACTTACTTTGGTGGATATCCGCTGTTTTACGTGTTGTGGACAGGCACTGTGTCACTTTCACTCAATGTTTATGTTATGAAAACAAGATGGTGGGCAGTTGAATTCTGGGAGTAGTGTTAGGAACAGCTGACTGTGGTGGGGGCGGGAGTTTTGAATCATGTTGTTTTTGTTTTAGTGTGTGTGTGTGTGTGTGTGTGTGTGTGTGTGTGTGTTTATACGTTTTCTGTAAGTTCTTTGAGGGCAGAAAATATGGTTCCGTTGTAGAGGGCTGTGTATTCGTTTATTATTTCTTTTCTTTCTATTATGGCTTTCTGTATATGGTAGTTCTCTTCGATTGTTAATTTTTGTGGGAGGCTTTTGCTATGTTTCAGAATCTTTAGATCAGTATTTATGTCAGTTGGTTTGTGGTTCATGTTTATGAGGTGTTCTGCAAATGTGGAATGACTATTGCTTTTTAGTGCTCTTCTGTGTTCTGTGTATCTGGTATTGAAATTTCTGCAAGTCTGTCCAATGTAAACTGAGTTACAATCCTGGCATGTCAGCTGGTAGATGCCAGAAATGTTATGTTTGTCTGTGTTGGTGTTGGTTGTCTTTAGTTTTCTTTGTATTGAGTTGTCTGTTCTGTATGCTACTTTCAAACCTTGTTTTTTGAGGATGTTTCCTATTCTGTGTGTTGCTTTGTTGTCATATGTGAGAGTGTGCCATTTATTTGTTGTTATGTTTGATTTTTGTTCCTGTGTGTGGGTGTTTGAGGTATGAGTGTTGAGTGGGTTTATGTTTTGTGTGGTTGTGTTGTGTTTCTGGTCTGTTTGTTTTTGTGTGTTAGTTGTTCCTTTTAACTTAGCTTTAATTTTGTAGTTTAATTTGTCTATGATGTTAGTGTCATACCCATTCTCTGTTGCTATTTGTTTGATTGTTTGTATTTCATTTTTGTACTGTTCATCACTAAGTGGGGTTTTGTGCAGTCTGTGTAGCATGTATTGGAATCCGGCTTGTTTCTGTGTAATTGGATTGTTTGAGTGTTTGTGTATGGCTGAGCTTGTGGTGGTGGGCTTTCTGTATATGGAGAATTTGTGTTGATTTTTGTCTCTGTGTATTGAGAGGTCGAGGAAGTTTAGCTTTTTGTCATTTTCTGTTTCTATAGTGAATTTTATTTTTGGGTGAACACTGTTGATGTCATTATGAAGTTCTTGTATGTGACTGGGTGTTTCATCCAGGAGGCATTGATGTCATCTACATAACGGTGCCAGTAAATTATTTTGTACTGTTTGGGTTTTACTATGGTGTCAAATATTTTGTTTTCGATGTGGTTGAGGAAAATGTTTGCTAGGACTCCACTGACTGGTGACCCCATGGGAAGCCCATCTTCCTGTGAGTAAAATTGGTTGTCAAATGTGAAATAGTTTTGCTCTGTTATTAGTTTTAGGATGTTTGTTGTTTCTTTTATGTGTGAATTGGGGGTGTCTGTCTGTTGTTGTAATTGTTGTTTGATGATGTTGATGGTTTCTGTGATGGGGATATTGGTGTACATGTATATGATGTCAAATGATGTGAGGGTGGCTGTTGAGGGTATGATGATGTGTTTGGTTTTTTGTATTAGCTCTGAGGTGTTTCGTATGCTCCTGTTGTTAGTGAATACATAGTGTTTTTGTAGGTATGAGTGTATTTCTCTGGCTAGGTAGTATGTGGGTGCATTCCTGAAGTTCACAACAGGACGTACAGGGATGTGTTCTTTGTGGATCTTTGGTAGGCAGTTTAAGGTAGGTGCTTTGGGGTTCTTTTGTTTTAGCCATTTTATTTTTTGTTTTGGGAATATGTGTGTGATGGATTTTAGAAGAGTCTGAGTATTTTTGTGAAATCTTTGTGTTGGGTCACTGGGTAGTTTGTATATGTTGTTGTCTTCTATGAATGTTAATGTTTTGTTTCTATAATTATCTTGTTTCATTATGACCATGGTGTTTCCCTTGTCTGCCTTTGTGATGAGGGCACCCTCATTTTTAAGTTTGTCCCTAATCCTCCTACATGTTTTTTCTTCTGCACTTTTTGTTCCTGACATTATGTCATTTTTGTTTTCTTTTATTATGCATCTAATTTCCTCTGCAATTAATTCTCTTGTGAGGCCTGCATTGAAATTTGTGTTTCTTTCTTGTTGTTTTATTATGATTTCACTTTCTGTGACAAGGTTCTCTATTGTTCTGTGTGTAATATGTGTGTTGACATTATATTTGGGTCCTTTTTCTAAGAGGTTTGTTTCCTGTTTGGTGAATTGTATGTCAGTCAGGTTGACTAAGCGTTTGTGAAAAATGTGGTTTGGTTGTGTTGTGTTTCTATTTTTAACAGTGTTGCTATGTTTGAGGAGTGTGTTTATTTTTTGTTGTTGTTTCACCCATTTTGTTTTGATTAGTTGTTCTGTATTTTGTTCGACTGTATTCATTAAATCATTGAGTATGTCTGAGATTTTGATGTGGTTGCCTAGTTCCAGATGAATTTTGTAAAGTTCAACATTTAATTCTTGTTTCTTGGTATGTAGGTATTTGATTTCTTGTTTCAGCCAAATTATTTCAGCTTTATGCTTTGCACGTTGGGCTGCAGGTGATATACTGTTTACATTAACATGTATGAAGTTAGGTATTTCATTGTGTGACAAACAGATTCTGTTGAATTTTATGTTTAGGATGGTCTGGTGTAGCTTTGCTGTTGTGTTCCGAAATTTGTTGTAGAGCTTGTTTGGAAATGCATGGCATGGCGGTGATGTATTCATCTTGGGGTTTGAAAGCTCTTCAATTACCGTGTTTGCTTACAAATAAATTTGCTTTACAGGTTTTGTCCGCCTTGAGCAAACATAAATGTTTTTTAATTTTTCCCAGACATGTTTCGCTGGCGTTGCAGCATCATCAGTGGGATGTTTATTATCTGTCAAATTAACAGTAGAATGATTATTACTTTTTACATTAACAGTGAAAACTACAGATAATTGTGAGACTACTATACATAGTTTATTATTTTCATAGGTATGCTAGGCCTACCTTAATACCACATGTTGTTAGGTTTGTGGGTTTTTCCACTCACAAAATGTCTCTGATAGGTTTTGACAGTTTGTCATCTGCAAACCAAAACGTGTGTATTTAATGAGGTGAATAGTTCAATTGTAAATATCGGGATTTTTACGAAAATACTGGGCGTAGTTTTTGTGTTTTGGTTTGATTTTATTGTAGCTACTGCTTCTATAACAAAATGTCTAAGTTTTTATAACAAGTTTTTGTCACTTACTTTGGTGGATATCCGCTGTTTTACGTGTTGTGGACAGGCACTGTGTCACTTTCACTTTCACTCAATGTTTATGTTATGAAAACAAGATGGTGGGCAGTTGAATTCTGGGAGTAGTGTTAGGAACAGCTGACTGTGGTGGGGGCGTGAGTTTTGAGTCATGTTGTTTTTGTTTTAGTGTGTGTGTGTGTGTGTGTGTTTATAAGATTCACAAAAATACTCAGACTCTTCTAAAATCCATCACACACATATTCCCAAAACAAAAAATAAAATGGCTAAAGCAAACCTTAAACTGCCTACCAAAGATCCACAAAGAACACATCCCTGTACGTCCTGTTGTGAACTTCAGGAATGCACCCACATACTACCTAGCCAGAAAAAATACACTCATACCTACAAAAACACTATGTATTCACTAACAACAGGAGCATACGAAACACCTCAGAGCTAATACAAAAAATCAAACACATCATCATACCCTCAACAACCACCCTCACATCATTCGACATCACATCCATGTACACCAATGTCCCCATCACAGAAACCATCAACATCATCATACAACAATTACAACAACAGACAGACACCCCCAATTCACACATAAAAGAAACAACAAACATCCTAAAACTAATAACAGAGCAAAACTATTTCACATTTGACAACCAATTTTACTCACAGGTAGATGGGCTTCCCATGGGACACCAGTCAGTGGACTCCTTGCAAACATTTTCCTCAACCACATGGAAAACAAAATATTTGACACCATAGTAAAACCCAAACAGTACAAAATAATTTACTGGCACCGTTATGTAGATGACATCAATGCCTCCTGGATGAAACACCCAGTCGCATACAAGAACTTCATAATGACATCAACAGTGTTCACCCAAAAATAAAATTCACTAGAGAAACAGAAAATGACAAAAAGCTAAACTTCCTCGACCTCTCAATACACAGAGACAAAAATCAACACAAATTCTCCATATACAGAAAGCCCACCACCACAAGCACAGCCATACACAAACTCTCAAACAATCCAATTACACAGAAACAAGCCGGATTCCAATACATGCTACACAGACTGCACAAAACCCCACTTAGTGATGAACAGTACAAAAATGAAATACAAACAATCAAACAAATAGCAACAGAGAATGGGTATGACACTAACATCATAGACAAATTAAACTACAAAATTAAAGCTAAGTTAAAAGGAACAACTAACACACAAAAACAAATAGACCAGAAACACAACACAACCACACAAAACATAAACCCACTCAACACTCATACCTCAAACACCCACACACAGGAACAAAAATCAAACATAACAACAAATAAATGGCACACTCTCACATATGACAACAAAGCAACACACAGAATAGGAAACATCCTCAAAAACCAAGGTTGTAGCATATAGAACAGACAACAGAAAACTAAAGACAACCTACACCAACACAGACAAACATAACACTTCTGGCATCTACCAGCTGACATGCCAAGATTGTAACTCAGTTTACATTGGACAGACTTGCAGAAATTTTAATACCAGATACACAGAACACAGAAGAGACTAAAAAAGCAATAGTCATTCCACATTTGCAGAACACCTAATAAACATGAACCGCAAACCAACTGACATAAATATTGATCTAAAGATTCTGAAACATAGCAAAAGCCCCCCACAAAAATTAACAATCGAAGAGAACTACCATATACAGAAAGCCATAATAGAAAGAAAAGAAATAATAAACGAATACACAGCCCTCTGCAACAGAACCATATTTTCTGCCCTCAAAGAACTTACAGAAAACTTAGAAACACACACACAAACACACACACACACTAAAACAAAAACAACATGATTCAAAACTCCCGCCCCCACCACAGTCAGCTGTTCCTAACACTACTCCCAGAATTCAACTGCCCACCATCTTGTTTTCATAACATAAACATTGAGTGAAAGTGAAAGTGACACAGTGCCTGTCCACAAAACGTAAAACAGCGGATATCCACCAAAGTAAGTGACAAAAACTTGTTATAAACACTTAGATATTTTGTTATAGAAGCAGTAGCTACAATAAAATCAAACCAAAACACAAAAACTACGCCCAGTATTTTCGTAAAAATCCCGATATTTACAATTGAACTATTCACCTCATTAAATACACACGTTTTGGTTTGCAGATGACAAACTGTCAAAACCTATCAGAGAAATTTTGTGAGTGGAAAAACCCACAAACCTAACAACATGTGGTATTAAGGTAGGCCTAGCATACCTATGAAAATAATAAACTATGTATAGTAGTCTCACAATTATCTGTAGTTTTCACTGTTAATGTAAAAAGTAATAATCATTCTACTGTTAATTTGACAGATAATAAACATCCCACTGATGATGCTGCAACGCCAGCGAAACATGTCTGGGAAAAATTAAAAAACATTTATGTTTGCTCAAGGCGGACAAAACCTGTAAAGCAAATTTATTTGTAAGCAAACACGGTAATTGAAGAGCTTTCAAACCCCAAGATGAATATCTGGTTTATTTTATAACTGATGTTACTTCATGAAAATTACTAACAATGTCATGTTTTGGATTTTAAAATCTTTCAGAGAAAAATATTACTTTGGTAACTGCCTACAAAATTGTTTTTGAGCAACGCTAAACATTTCTTTACTGTTAATAAAGTTAACTCGATTCACACAATGTTACAACAATACAATATTTCAAGAACACTACCCATGAGATTCCTATTTCTTAAAAAACGCACTCTCAAAACTAAACTATTTGACGGCACTCAACTGAGTTCTCGCAAAATACCATCTGTAATAATTCGTATTTGACCAAATTTTGGGCTTCTTTTGAACAATATCGTTCTAAGAATGCGCGCCTGCGTGAAACTCTTTGTATTACCTCTGCCATTGGTCCTGACATGTTTGCGCATACAAAATCTAGCCTTAGTGCTAAAGTCCACCTAAAATTGATCAATGAAGGATCGCGCATGAATACTTTCGCATTCCTCTTTGATGTGTTGAAATTTTCGAACAGTCAAAAAGTTATCTGTATCGTACATATTCATTGCAACTAATCGTGCTTGGTCCGTCATTTCGAACGTTCCTGCTTCATTTATGCTGTCTTGCCTGTTTTGTGACAACCCGCTACTCATCTGCATGTTCACTATTGCGAATCTTGTGTTCATTTCGTATTGTTGCAACGGCGTACAAAATGTTCTGATTCATTGCTCGTGATGCTGCAAACGAATTACTGATAAACTGTGTCATAGGATTAACTGGTTCAGTCGCCTGTCTTTCAATTGGTAGCGGCTGACTCTACATTCCGCGATTTTCCGCGTATTCTGTGTGATTTGCGGCACATCGCAAGTTGATGTATTAACTACTCTCGACCTTGGTTCCGCGAGTGATATTTACGTTTTCTTTTCTTTCTGTATATCTTTTGCTTGTGCCTGTTCTTGTACTGAATGAATACTTGACATATCAGTAATTTCACTACAAGTACAGTCGGTTTTTTTCCCTCAATCGTCTCGATTCTCTCACACCTGAGTTTTTCCAGCCGAATTTTCGTCTGTGTTTCAATTTTATTTATATCCGTGTCGTACCCTTTTAAAGCGACTTTCGTTACTTTGGCTAGCCTGTTCTTCCGTGGTTTGAAAAGCTGTACGTGTCACCTTTTTTGATAAGCGCTCAACTTTCTTCTCTGCCTTGACGATGTCCAAATAGACCTCGTCTATTTCAATTCGTAGTTCCTGTTGACCTTACGATAATACATATATCTTTCTCTAGCCCCCTTTGCCGCTTTATTTATTTGCATGATGTGGTTATCAATCCGCACTACGCCTTTCTCCATCTGAATTTTAACTTGGTGAATATCCCGTTTTATTTCTTGATCATGATTTTCAATATCCTGTTTTAATTCCTGATTCAATTCCTTATTTCGTGTTTTCATTTTTCTGAATTCCTGATTTTGTTTTTCAATGTCCTGTTTGATTCAGTTTCAATTCCTGATTTTGTTTCGTTATTTGTTTTGTTAAATTATGCAGTTATACAGTTAGTTGAAGTATTGTTCATCTTTCTTAACATCTCTATAATGGCACCCCGTCATGTCATTCTCTCTCCTGCTAAAATGTGTGTTCTCGATCTCCTATTTTCTATTCGTCATTTACGACATCTCGTGTCTCGTATTGTGACGTCGACAAATCGGCTAACAGTAACGTTCTACATTGCCTTATACTGTGTGTTTATTGCGGAACCGTTGCGTATCTCATTGAAATCTGTGGTGGCGCATGTGACTCTGCAAACTGGCCTCGCTGTTATGTCTGACTTAAGTGTTCTGGTACAGTTTCGTTTGTTACGGGACCATTCCGCGGTGCTCGTAGCTCGGCAAAATTATTATGTCACTGTTGCTGTGGCATGTTGTTGTACGATTAGTTCTACATATTCCAACTGATCGTCTTCACTATCAAGTCCTCCTGGTTCGTCACCAAGCCGTCTATGTATCGACTATATGACGCATATTCCGTCCCTGAATATGCTGATATCAATCGAGTTTCCTTAGCTCTACTTACTTCTATATTTTCCCATCTTTTACGTAGGCTGTCTGCATCTGATTCAGAGATTGCTTTACGCAAAATTACAAATTCTGGAATGTCCGGAATCGTATTTTTCTTACTCTGTTCCATCGGATCTGCTATTTTATATAGATCGTCTAGAAGTTGCAAATTCTGGTGCTCTTCCTCCCGATAATTTTCTAGATTCCCTACTATGTCGTCCGTCTGTTGATTACCTACTTCTTTGTCCCTCATAATCCTTACTTGCTGCTGAGATTCACGAAGCTTTTGTTCCTGGGCCCTCGTTAACATGAATATACCTCTCGGTGTAAGTTTAAATCAATTACAACATTTGCCTACAAAACTGTGTAATTACTTACTCGTTGGTTGAACCAACTAAAACAACGTCGTAATTTTTTGCTCCCCAATTTTCTCTGCTACAATCTTCAATTCGGCACTTGTGCACTTGCAAGGGAGAAAAACATTGATCTCTTAAATCGACGTAGGTTGGCTGCTCTAGCATCAGTCTGTGTCTCTGCATCTGTGCTTACCATCTGAAATACCCCGAATTTAATACACATTCAAACATTTTTTAATCAAAAATTTACTTTTTTAACATAATATTATCTGACCTTTTTCTTTGCTATTACACTTCTATACGCTCTATCTTTGACTTCCTACTATTTTGCTACATCTCATCCTTGAAATAAAAATTTTACAAACTGCTCTTCAGCATGACAGTGCACCATCCAACACTGATATCTTCTAAACTACGTGTCTTTTTTTACGAACATTTCACTGAATATATCCTTACCTAATCTAACAGTACATGAATATACACAAAAACTTGATAAAAGAAATACTTTTTCCTAGCCTATGCTAGTATCCTCCTTACTCCTACACGTTATCACGAAAAATATTTAATGTAAATAAAAAAATTAATAAAATAAAATAAAAACAAATTACTTGCGACCCAAGCTAAATCTGACTATAATCCACTTTGCTATCTATCTATTCTACCGTTTACCTATCCTGACAATTTCTATCCTGGCAGTATCTCCATTTTCTGACGTGAAAGATGTTGCTACAATTTTGATACTAATCTTCCAACCATTTATAGTGCGCAACAGAAAACCTGACTTTAATGTGTCATTGGGTCCTGCAAGGAAGACATCAACAACATGTCTCACAGAATTCAGAAAGATGCTTCTTGTCTACTTACAATCGATGAACCTTTTTCTACTTATGTAAAGATAGACTTAGATGATATCTTCGGTAAGAAAAAAATTTAACAAAGTGTAACTAGTGAGGAATATATTGGGTACTAATGAGATGTCGCTAGTCACTGAAATAAAAAACTGATTGTTAATTTTATATTTAATCATTCCAATATTTTTCAAGAATACTCATGTTGATAAAGAAACAAACTGAATTTCTATTTCCAAGTTTCGGGTAAGTTAACTGGATAGATGAATTTTGAGGAAAGGTATAAATATTTTCAAAACTCACATAAAGTCAGTAGAATGGCTGAAGAACTGCACCTACTTGATTTTAAAATTAATTCAATTTCGTCTGTTTACGACAGCTGCTGTCACGATGTCAAAAATGTTACACAATGTTTAAAAAGCTTTTCTTATTACTGAAACTTCCTGGCAGATTAAAATTCTGTGCCGGAACCGGGACTCGAACCCGAGACCGGTTGAGGCACACAATTTTGATCTGCCAAGAAGTTTCATATCAGCGCACACTCCGCTGCAGACTGAAAGTTTCATTCTATTTCTTACTAGCTGAAAACCCGGCGTTGCTCGGGTATTTATTTATTTATTCCTGCCATTTGTCAGGTATATATTTATTTGTATAAAGGCTGTATGTCTGTAAAATCTCTTGGGAATACAATTAGTACTAAAGAAGTAATAGATTAAAACTTGATGCGTGATGGGGCTGTTTTCGCCGAACGTTACTGTTTATGTGCTCATATCTCATACACTACCTGTCGTACTGTGATACAACTTAGAAGGTACGCTCAACTAAATGCGTGTATACTGTCCGTAAAATTTCTTATGGCTACAATTTGTAGTGTACAAATTATAAATTGTAACGTCATACCGAATCCCGTAGTTTTACTGAATAAACAGCGGAAAAGTAGTAAGCGAGAAACCTTTTGCCTATCATTATTTTGCTATAGTTGTCAGCGAGAGAAAGTTTAATAAAAGTTTGAAATTATGTATAAAGTTTGTTGCAAGTCGCTAAGTACTCTGATTCTCGTATAGCATATTTATAAAGTCTCGCCGCATTATGCGGCAGTTTTATGCAAATCCTATTGTTCATGACGTCATACCTTCTGAATCATGTGTCGTATATAATTTTTAACCCTGCAGCAATTGTACCTCACGGTAAGGAATGTGTGTACCAAATTTGGTTGAAATCGGTCCAGTGGTTTAGAAGAAAGTGAGCAGAATTGTCGCTAAATGCAGCAGTTTTCTGCGCATCTCATTGTTTATGACTTTATATCTCGTGAACTATGTATCGTACGTGATTCTTACACTTACGGCGACCTTTCTCATGGATTGAAGCCTACGTGTACAAAATTGCATAAAGATTGGAACAAAACTGTAGATTTCTATGTATCACGTACAAATTTACGGACACTCTGCTTTATATATTAGATTACTGCTTGGGGATGGGTGGAGTTTGCCTAAAGCATCTTCACCGAAATCGAAACTAAATCTTTTCTGTCTTAATTATTGCTGATCTCACTTTCCCTGCTTTCCCTGTCTCTTGACGAATTCAAGAACGGCCTGTAAACCTAGTCTGGCTAGATATTGGCATGGTAAGTCAGTCCAAGGCTAATCCAACGTTTTGCTACTCCAAAATGCGCTCGCAAGCTTTACCTAATTTACTCTATCTATGTTCAGACCGGATATTAAGTATCTCAGTCAAGACAATGAACAGCGCGTTATCCTTATTATTCTCCACCGGAGATTTACTAAGATCCGCTCCACGACAGAGGTGCTCCTTACAGTGCAATACTATACAGAAGTCTTTGTCGTCTCTTCCCACAATAAATCGGTGTGAGAGAGAGTCACACCGCTTGCTTGCTTGCACAGTGACACACACAGCCGGTGGGAGCTTGAGTGAATTAATTTCGCTCGGTTTCCTCTGTATATCAGCTAGCGCTGTCATGACAGTGGCTCGCCTACCAATAAGATGGTGTGTCTTAAAACGCCATATGGCTTGCAGGCCAATAGTGAGTCACCTAATGTCTCGTTTAGGTACCTCCTTTCCGACTTGATAGCGCCAGCTTGGAATTTGCGTTAGAATTCAGTCTGGCTTTCTGCCTCCAACTAAAAGTTACGAGTAAACATCTTTTGTCATGAATAGTATTGTGATTTGCTTTTAAAAGGGTTTAAAGCGTCTGTATTTCCCCTAGGTGGAAAGATGATTTTTAATCTAGTTTCGTCCCAAATACCGCCCGACATAGTGGAGTGGGGACTCTTCACCCACCTGCCTCTTCTCGACGGCCGCCGCCGCTCGGGCGCCTAGCCCTGCTTTAGAAAAACAACAGCTGCTCGGGCGTGTGTTCAACGAGTAAGGTCCGCCTCAGTTACCTGTAAATTGTAATTATTATTGCTAACCATTTAGCTGCTGCCGCCGATCATCTGGTCTGTTGTGTCGCGTATGCCTATGCGGCCGCCTTATCCTGCGCTAACGACTGCTGCATGTGGCTGAGTCAGCTGATTGGCTGACCTCGCTCTGTGTTGAATATTCCGGCAGTGAAGAGCAGTCGTGGCTGTCCCGCCTTCTGAGTGTGATCCCAGACACAAATGTATCTGGACACTTTCATCTACATCTACATCTACATACATACTCCGCAATTCACCGTAAGGTGCGTGGCGGAGGGTACACTGTACCACTACTACGCATTTCCTTTCCTATTCCACTCCCAAATTGAACGAGGAAAAAAAGAAGGCCTATATGCCTCCGTACGAGCCCTAATTTCTCTTGTCTTTGTGATCACTACGCGAAATATAAGTAGGCGGCAGCAAGATCGTACTACACTCAGCTTCAAATTCCGGCCCTCTAAATTTACTTAACAGGAACTCACGAAAAGAACGTCGTCTTTCTTCCATCGATCCCCAATTGAGTTGCCGGAGTAGTTCCGTGACACTCGCGCATTGGTCGAACCTACCGGTAACAAATCTAGATGCTCGCCTCTGAACCGCCTCTATGTCTTCCTTTAAACTGATCTGTTGTGGGTCCCAAACACTTGAGCAATACTCAAGACGTGGTCGTACAAGCGTTTTATACGCGGTCTCCTTTACAGGTGAAGTACATCTTCCCAAAATTCTCCCAATAAGCCGTAGTCGGCTGTCCGCCTTACTCACAACTGTCCTTACATGCTCGTTCCATTTCATATCGCTCTGCAATGTTACGCCTAGATATTTGAACGACGCGACAGCATCAAGAAACTCACTACTAATGTTGTATTCGAACATTATGGGATTGTTTTTTCTACTCATGCGCATCACCTTGCACTTTTCTACATTGAGAGCTAGCTGCCATTCTTCGCACCGACTAGAAATTTTGTCTGTCATCCTGAATGCTATTACAGTCATTTACAGATGACACCCTCCCATACACCACAGCATCATCAGCAAACAGCCGCAAATTACAACTTACTCTGTCCATCAGATCATTTATATATATAGAAAATAATAGCGGTCCTATCACACTCCCCTGGGGCACGCCTGACGATACACTCGTCTCTGATGATCACTCGCCGTCGAGAACAACGTACTGCGCTCTATTACTTAGGAAGTCTTCCAGCCAGTCACAAATCTGTGAACCTATTCCATAAGCTCGTATCTTCGTTGGCAGTCTGCAGTGTGGCACCGCGTCGAACGCCTTTTTGAAGTCGAGAAAAACACAATCCGCCTGTTGCCCTTCGTCCATGGCTCGCAAGATGTCATGTGAGAAAAGGGCAAGCTGAGTTTCACATGAACGATGTTTCCTAAACCCGTGCTGATTCATGGAAAGAAGCTTTTCCGTTTCAAGGAAATTTACTATATTCGAACTGAGAATATGCTCCAAAATTCTACATGAAACTGATGTCAACGATATTGGCCGGTAATTGTATGGGTCAGTTCTCTTTCCTTTCTTATACACGGGAGTCACCTGCGCTTTTTTCCAATCATTAGGAACTTTGTGCTGAATTATAGATTGGCTATAAATGCAAGCTAAGTCGGGAGCCAACGCCGCAGAATAGTCATTGTAAAACCGAACTGGTATTCCATCCGGACCAGCAGACGTTTTCGTATTTAGCTCTCTCAGCTGTTCTCTCCATTGCTGTAATCTGTAGATGTATTCATACACAGTCGCAGAGGCACCGACTTTTGAAAATCAGTGTGAGTGCTCTATATCACGGTTCACAAATGTTCGAAACCAACACTCCTGAAAAATCATGTTCATGCATTTTTGACTGAGCAATACTTGATAAAAGTAAATAAGCAGTTGTCTAGCCTTCTCAAGTTAGAAGGACGAAGGACGAGGAAGAAAAGGAAAGCATGGCTGTATTAGTACACTACAATAAAGCGATCTAATTGGCCGAAGTGGGTATTTCGATATAAGTATCGCCCCAGAACTTCTACACGACCAATGAAATAATTTTTCACTGTACGCTAATCTAACACTTTTTATGCGAAGCTCTTCTTTCTAACAAAACATTTGGTAGAACACCGTAAAAAAGGTTCAAAGAAATCTTTGAAAGAATTTGAGATTTTGACATCAAATTTTTTTGGTCAGTTGAAGCAAGAGCTTTATCGAAACTTTCATCACTTCGAGATAACTTCATGACAACTCTCACAGAATCAATATAGTCCAAGGTTTATTTAAGCCTGAGAGAAAAGATTACAAATTTCAACTGAATCTATATTTTTAATAACAAGGGAATTGACAAATAAAAAACGATTAAATTTAGCAACAGCATCAGATTTTTCTAGCTAAATTCCTGAAAGAACAGAATTTAATGTTCATAAATACGCACTCCTGAAAGGTCAAAAGGACCGACGTACTTCAGGATGAGTAAAGCTAGCATACCGAGTGAAACACGAACACTCATTACTACTCGCTTGGGGACCCGCGTACAAAACTGGTTATTTCTTTCACGTGTGAAATATCGTCTCTCGCTATGGTTACGTTTTGCGTTGCCTCTTGAATCATAAGGTAGGTTTTGGTTTTTCCCGATTTTTTAAAAATTTATACAATTTTATTTTCCACCTCAATTTTATGTGGGTGCTCAGCACCGCCAAATAATTCTTGGGGGTGCACGAGCCCCGGAGCACCCACGGAGTCGTCGCCCCTGTTCAGTCGTTATGCACATTGAGCCTGCGCATTGGCCACTCCATTTCAAATGGCATGATTTCGAAACATTTTGCCTCTTGATCATCATGGATTTCGCACAAATTTTTGATATGAACATTTACACATGTCGTCTATGAATATTAGTAAAGTTTCGAATCATAGAACTAATACTGAATCTGATATAGTCACTTGTTTGACTTCACGCATATATATATATATATATGAATTGCTGTACGTTAGTCTCGGTAAAACTCCAGAACGGATGAACCGATTTGGCTAATTTTAGTCTTGAAATATTCATGTAAGTCCAGGGAAGGTTTACACGGTGATAACATATTAACATATGGAAAAGTAGTCCGGAAGAGAGGAAAATCGGGAAAACCTGAAACAGCATTTTCCAGTGAGCTATCAGTACCGTTTGTCCAATTGCAATAAAATTTTGTACATTTCATCTTGAAAGCACGATGAAGGTTCTCATGAAATAAAAAATTGGAAAAGTCGCCCGGAAAGTAGGAAAATTTAGAAGAAACCGAAAGCGTTTTTTTTCTACGAATGAAAATAAATTGCCACGTGGTTGTAAGAGCATCACTTGACTACGGGTTGACAGGACGAGGTTTGTATGAACTTTTTAGAAAAGCTACCGGAAAATTGCATAATTTAAGAAAAACTGAAAGTGCATTTTTCAATGTGTTTTTGATTGAATTCATCACAATAACTGACTATTCGCACGACGGAGAGGGGTAATTATATTGTTGTTTTGTTCATTATCGTCTTGAAAGAAATGTTTTCATTAAGAAAATAGAGACGGTTTAAAAGGAAAGTTGCAAATTCGAACCAAGTTCCTTTCTCAATGTGTTTCTACATGTACTTAATACTGTAAATTGAGAACCGTTCATCCGCTTGCGAAAAGATTTTCATCATTTGAATTTCAACGAAAGATGAACGTTCTTGTGACTAAAAATTCGGGAGTTACCCGGGAAATTTGAAAATTCGCGAGAAACTGAAAGACCTTTTTTTTTAAAGGGATATCAATATCATGCGTCTATTTGCGATAAAATTTTGCATATTTGACGTTCAAAGTAAATGCCTTTATAAAGCTACTGTGTCTAAAATACATATGATTTAAATTAGTATGATTTATATTAAGAGGTAAGTGATACGAAATTCACCGGGTCATCTAGTAAACAAAATAATTTTGTGAGCATATTCAGCCATAAAATGCTAGGCAAAGTCGCCAGAATAAATCGGTACCTAAAAAAATCTCTTAAGATCAGCATCTTATATCTGAGGGACGAACATGTAGTTGACATTTGTGTCCTGCACTCGAGTTATCAAAGTTGTAGTTTAATGGCTAGACATCGTTTTCTTTCTAGTCAAATGTGTCACTAAAGCGTGCTCTTTTCTGAACCATTTCACGGTCACTATTTTTGGAACTTTTTGCCGCTCGATCTTCACGGATTTCGAAGAAATTTTATATGAACATTCGCACATGTCATCTACGAACGTTAGTGAAGTTTGTCAATCGACGATACAATCAGAATGAAGTAATACTTTATGAGATGAAAACACTGGTTTGACTTCATGGGAAAGTTGCGCAGATTGAGCGCGAATTTCTGGCGAGTTTGCCATTTATATCGGGGGCTATATTTATCTGAAATAAATGACGTTTGGCCATCTTCTACAACTACACGCGTTTTCTTAAGAATAATAAAGAAATGATTCTGGTAAGCCATATTCATCCAGAAAATAAGAGGCCGACTTTCAGCCATTAAAACATCCGTTTGATGACTAAAGTATTCTGTCATTTTTTTATGAAAGTTATGTCAGAAGACTTGTTACAGTTTGTAGCAGATGAAACAAATTGGTTTTACGGGTATACCAGAGCAAAACCTCCGGAATCTGTACATTCACCGTAGCTCCTAGCGAGTATCTGCTAAATTTCTTTATCTGTGTAACTACAATGACCTGAAGAATGTGAAACTAACACTCACAAAAACACAAAATGTGAAACACAAATCAATTTCGAAGGACTGCAGCAGTACACAAAGACGCACGTCCGAAATGTGCGGCCGAAACTCTGAACAGCTACTGAAACGGTGTGGAAATACAGCCCTGCATCTGGAGAGGTCCACATCACACAGGAAGCAAGGGCTCGGCGCGTCTGAACACATCAACAGCACAGACGGAAAGTCCCAGCTGCGCTTCTGGGGACGTCAATAGCACCAGGGGAAGGGCGTGGAGCCGTGTCTATAGACGTCCACAGCAGTGAAAAGGTTAAAAGTGCCTGTACCCCATCGAGTTTATATTCAAACGATTCATCCTGACGAGTAGAATGTGCAGGAAATGACAGTGAGAACTTGACTCCTTACAATCTCTAAGGTGAAAGGAACAAGTGTTGTTTTTACAATAATACAGAAAGTTTCAAATATAAAGAAAAAGTATTTAAATGTATTTAAATAGTTCAATCATCAGTTCAAATGTTTGTTAAGCTTATGGGACTTAACTATGGGATCATCAGTCCCTAAACTTACAAACTACTTACGAACTAGCTAATACTAAGAATGGCACAAATATCCATGCCCGAGGGGGGATTCGAAGCCCCGACCATAGTGGCCGTGCAGACCGTGACTGACGCCCCGCAGTCCCCTCGGCCGGCTCAATCATCAGAAAAAACTCTGCTGTTCCAAAGAAAATTTCAGAGTCAATAATAAAATATCTACCTAATAGGGGTGAAAACTACAGTCCTGTATATCAATAAAATTTATTATTCTACTTTTACTACCAATTGAAAAAAATGTAAATTTCTATTTTACATGTATATCCAGTCGAATAGTTTGTTTTAAGGACTCATGTTAGATTGATTAACATTTTGTGGTACTTACCAAATTTAAAATTGATGTAAGTAGCATATCATTTTAATCAAATTATTTGACCAGATATAATTTTAAAATTAAAATATACTGTTTTTCTTTTTACATTTCCAAATGATAGTAATGGTAGAATAATAAACAAAAAATTATATGTACATAATTTTCATGAAAGACTTTTGTTGACAACCCTCCTAGGTAGATATTTTATTAATGACACTTACTTTCCAAGTTCAGAGGTTTCTAGGTGAGTGAAAAGTCTCAATATCTTCTACGAGCTTTTATTTTTTATTAGTATCTATAACGTTCTGTACAGTTCCATAATACAACCAACACTTGTTCCTTCCATCTTACAGAACTGATGATAGCAGCTGATGGAATGACGTAATAAATAAATATTATTTTAGTGTTACATACCGGGCTTGGTTTGAAGAAGAAGAATAACTGAAGTAATTGAGATATTGTGTTAATATAAACTGTTTAATATTGTGTGAATAGGTACATTATGAAAAGTAAAGATCGTTTATGAATATTGAAGGGAAGAAATACATGGAAATCATGGACATTAGGAAGGGAGAGAAGGATAGCGAATTTGTTTAAATGCTACCAAATATCTTCCATGGTATTATAGGCATTTGATAGGTATTAAAAACTGTAGGTAGAGATCTTATAATCTTTAATAATAGTAGGAACACATTAACGCTTTAGTTCACTTATGTACATTACCCTATACTACTATTTCTTACATTCACACAGATTGTGTAAGCTTTATTAACGATAAACATACCAATAAATTAGAAACATTTTGAAAAGCTTGTTAACAGTAAATAATTATGTATCGTATTTCTGATGTGTATGTAACTGTAAAAATCTGAAGAGTGATATTCACGAAATATTCAAATCTGTTCTAGACGAATTGCAGCGATGGATAACAATTCGCTCAGTCACTTTCACCCGTTTCTTGGATATAACATTTCAAACTTAACTCAAAACATTCTTACAGTCCTGAAAATTCATCTTATCTAAAATATTATGGAGAAGATAGAAATTCACGAGGACATCCTAATTTAACTGGAACTTACGTCTATGGTTACTGCAATCAATATTCTTATACGACTTCAACCTCATGTTTTACACTTTTATAATACGAGTAGCACAATTAAAACCACAGTTGTTATGTGTGTAATTATATTAACTGTTTTATTCGTGGTTACACTTCAAAATTTGGTGAGAATATAAAAATCTGTCATCTGCCATGGTAATTTAACTTATGTGCACTTGTCTTGGTGTAATGTATTCTGAGTTGTTGAATTTCATAATTGTAATTATAATGTAACATCAGTCGCATGCCGCGATGGAAACACTTTTATTAATACTTGAAACTCTTTCATAAAATATGAAACATATTTGGACAATGTTACTGGCTTTTGAAAGTACAAACTACCTGAGCGTATAGATCATTACTTCTAGAGAATGAAAACAGCACAAACATCAAAATTAGCTAAGTGACTTTTAATTTATACAATATCCGTTTTAATATTACTTACATGTCATAAGCAAGGGATTCTAATCCATGGAATCACATCTGAGTTTTAAGCATACACATTAACTGAAATTTAATTCATGAAGAAAGTCGGTTCAGCATGGATTAAATAACAGTTTCACCAAATAGTTGATGCAGTTACAAGATGACCTTACTCTATGACCCACTTCTTTCATAATGAGTTGGGAGCAGATTCGTAGCTGGCCGTGGTGGCCGAGGGGACTGAAGCGCTCCAGTCACGGTCTGCACGGCGACTTCCGTCGGGGATTCGAATACCCCCTCGGGCATGGATATTTGTGCCGTCCTAGTTCGTAAGTAGTTCATAAGTAGTTTGTAAGTTTAGGGACTGATGACCCTGTAGTTAAGTCCCATAAGCTATACAAACATTTGAACATTCGAATTTCAGCAGCTTCGTAATTATTCATTCAGTCATCAAAGAACTTTTGTTTTCATTGCCTGAAACAGAATATACGGCCTCTCGATAGGACAGTGTGTCGTAGTGCCTAAATTATACGTATTCTCTTTATTACTACTGAAATAATTTCGAAAATGTAGAAAGGTAGAGGCAATTAACCTGGATAATTTAAAGGTTACAGAAGTTTCAAGAGTTTCAGAGGCAACATAACCATGGACTGACACAAACACGGAAAATTAATGGAATATAATAAGAATGGTTAGCTATGAGAGATAAAATAGTGAAGGTATGACAAAACCTGGTACAAATTTTTGGATAACACGTGGAATACTGAATTTAATAGACGGAAAATATGAAAAATGCAGAAAAGAAGTAGAATAAAATGGTGTACAGACCACTGAGAATTGAGAAATATGTTGTTTAAGATGGAGATTGTGTGTTACACGTCCACAGTTTTAGAGCATGGAGTGTGATAAGTTTCCTCCGGGGCAAGGAACGAACAACCCTCAAGATCTACAGAGTAATGCAGCGCACATACGAAAAAGCTGTTTCGCTTTGAGATTCATGATTTGGTAGTGTTGTGAGTTCAAAAAGGATGTGAATACATGCATGACAATAACTTGTCGGGGAGGCTTCGTTCGAGACTGAGTGACGACATTTCCCGCGTGGATGCAATAGTAAAAGCAGATCGGCATGTACACATCACTGCCTTTTCCCGGAAACTTGACATTTCGTGTGAGAGCGCTTACAACGTCGTTGACGGATCTTCAGGGCACCGAAAAGTTTCAGAACGGTGGGCGCATAAAAGATAAGTGAATTTCATTGGGAGATTATGGACAAACCACCATGAAAACCATAACTCGATCCTACTTATTTTCAGATTTTGGTAAGTCAAGGAGTTCCTGGCAGGAGAGCGATTGCAAGTGACGATGATGCCAAGACAGTCGTCCAATAGTGATTCCATAGCCAATCGAATTTTGCCACACGTGAACCTTAAACTTCTACATCTACATATACATAGATACTCTGCAAATCATATTTAAGTGCCTGGCAGAGGGTTCATTAACCACTTTCATGACTTTTCCCTACCGTTCCATTCTGTAATAGCGCACGGGAAGAAAGAACACCTAAATTGTTCCGTTTTCGATCTGATTTTTCTTATTTTATTGGGATGGTCATGTCTTCCTAAGTAGGTGGGTGCTAGCAAAATATTTTCACATTCAGAACTAAAAGTCGGTGATTGAAACTTCGCAAACAGATCACGCTGCAATGAATAACGTCTTTCTTTTAATGATTTCCACCCCAATTCGTGCAACATTTCCGTGGCGCTTTCCCCCCGTAACGTGATAAAACAAAACGAGCTGCCCTTCTCTGAACCTTCTCAATGTCTTCCGTCAGTTCCACCTGGTGAGGGCCCCACAAGGGGCAACAGTACTCCAGGAGAGGACGCACAAGTATGATGTAGGTAGTCTCTTTGGTGGAGCTGGTGCATCTTCGAAGCGTTCTGCCAATGAAACGTAACCTTTGGTTCGCCTTCCCCTCAATATTTTCTCTCCAATCAAAATTGTTCGTAATTGTAACTCCTAGGTATTTGGTAGAATTTATGACATTAAGGTCTTAATTGAAGTTCAGCGGATTTCTTTTAGTGGTCAAGTTTATTACTTCACACTTTTCTGTATTTAGTGTCAATTGCCAATTTTCGCACCATGTAGAAATTTTGTCTAAATCGCTTTGCAGTTGCTTTTGATCCTCTGTTGACTTCACTAACCGATAAACGACAGCATCATCCGCGAACAATCTAAGGGAGCTATTCAGTTCCTTGGTGGGACACGTGTACGAACTGGTATGGGTACTCCGGCCGCGGTGGCCGAGGGGACTGAGGCACTCCAGTCACGGTCTGCGCGGCCACTACGGTCGGGGAGTTCGAATCCCCCCTCGGGTATGGATATTTGTGCCGTCCTTAGTTGTAGGTAGTTCATAAGTAGATTGTAAGTTTAGGGACTGATAACCCCGTAGTTAAGTCCCTTAAGCTTAACAAACATTTGGACATTTTTGGTATGGGCACTATGTGGAAAACTTTTGTAATGTCCGTGAAATTGGCTGTACATTTGCATTGACTGGTATGTAGCTTCTTTTGGCTAGTAAAGATGTCAATACTTTATTTTCCATCTATATCAAGGATACACTATTATTCATCATCAGTTTCAACAAATGAGATAGGTATCTTCAAATCAATGATTTACAGACTTAGTATCGTGAACCATTAAACTAAACGGCCATCTATCCATCGTCAAGAATATATTCTAAATACTCATGCAGAAAAGTTCCTTCACTGAGATTTTACTTTATCATAAAATATTTTTTTACGTGACATACGCACAATAGTCAATACTAAGATACATTTGAGTAGTACTCTAATACAATCAATTTTGTTCCTCTTTCACATACTTGTGTGATTACTGTCATTCAGCGTGTGTACTCAGACAGATTGTACAACCTCTTACAATAAAGTTCGGTGAATAGACCTGTAACATTAACTTTGATAACCTATGAACTGCAGTTCCCTTACTGTCCCTCTAAATAATCACCTCCTATAACTATGCACCTCTGTGCTCTGCGATACACGTCCAGGAAACTTTACATCAAGTGATCTCTTGGGATGCCGTTGAAAAGCCGCGTCACGTTTCGTTGGATGTTAGGAATATGCTCAAATCATTCCTTTCAATGCGACCTTTTTGGATGTTCAAGTTGCACCACTCCCATTTTTTCTGCCAGGAACAGTTTGACAATTATAGCAATGTCTGGAGCAGCGTTGTTGCGCAACTTTAACATACACCATTCTCGACGGATCTTACAAGAAAAGTACATGGGCTCGAACAAACATATCTGTTTGAACGTTTGGTTACAGTATCTCTACGTACACCTCAATGTGCTGGTGGGTGTCGTTTTTCTGCAAAGCTCTGTAACCATATAGCACTGTAGATGTAATTGTAGACGCCATATGTAATGCAGATATTTTAACTATAACTTATGTAATAATCATCGTACATGTTCTCTAGCGAATTGTCATGAAAAGTCGTGATGATAGTTGCAACTTTAACCTTCTTCCCGAAAGACTGTTGGTATTGACTGCCACTGCTTCCATCGCGTCTTCCCGCACTTACCGTAGCACTACCGCTTGCAATTTGTTGTTCGTCATTATCATCCCAATTATCGTTATTATGGGTTGTAACAACAGTATCTAACTTATGCTCATATTTCTGTACCATGACAGATACGAGAAAGCATGCAAATGATTCGTCTTCTACACTAATACCATCTTCACGAAGAAGGGTTCTTCGTAACTTCAACTAATTGCAATACAGTAGCAGGATTGATTAGCAATCGCCGCCCCATCTGACGCTTCACCACACAAATAACATCACAAATCGCAACTTCGGAGGCACACTGCACCGTCCTTACTGGCGAACCGCCAGGTCAAAGTGCAGTGCGGCGTGGCACACGCAGAGGCCTCTAACGGACGACTGCAGAGTTTTGCAGATGCGGGAGTGTCACTAGTGCAATAAGGGATCTTTATTTCTCATACGATTTTGGTGTATATGTGTTTGTTCGACCCCAAGAACTTTCCTTGTCAGTCCTCCAGACTTCTTCATAATCTCTCGTCTGAAACTCGTTTTAAAGGATGTAGATTAGATGATAATCCTGATATCTAACGAAAAGTTACAAGCCCAGACTTCGTGCAGTTTCCCGGATATGAATCGCAGAGCTCAGCGGCGCATAGTAATGGAAGGTGACTATTTCGATGTACAGTAAGGTAACTCATGGTTGATCTACACTAATGTTACAAGACTGCTCATGGAACTTTATTGTCAGAGGTTGCATCTCGATTGCTTGCTCAGTGTTGCTCAGGGGTTTTGAATGGTGCTAGAACTAGATTCTGGCTTCTCCGCCCTGAACTGCAGGAATATGATGGCGTAGGAGACGACCGCAGCCACGAAGCCCGCCATCAGCCGGCCGTCCACAGCGAACAGCGACCAGGCGCTGAACGTCACCGGGTTGAGGTGCACCTGCAGAGACAGCCGGCGCAGCTGCCTGGACACCTCTTCCTGGCCGCCCGCTGTGGAACAGACATTTACCAGCAACTATATTATCGGTACAGTGTATTGTGACCGAAGGTCGGACAGGGTCGGGAGCGAGTAGCGACGACTGACCAACCAAGCGCCGCCGCTAACCATAAACACTACTCGAGACCACAGAGGCGACAAACAATGACAACAACTAAATGGAAAAAAAGAGACCAAAAGGTAAGCCAATAAAAACCGTGACGGAGCCAAGTACGGTGCCAGATAACAACAGAATACCGAACTTATACCGAGCGCAGTCAACACACGACCAGAGTCGAACATAAAGAGTCGCGAAACTCCCAGCGATTTTCTGCAACTTCGCGACTGCAGCGCTGCCAAGCGGCCGGGTCGTAAAATCACACCGCGAAGCGATTGAGTAAAGAATGTGTATTTGGACTGAAGCAGCATTTTCAAAATAACTTCGTAGTTACGAGCTTTTGTGGCGCTATAAATTGTAGCAACTGTCAAAAATATTATTCGAAAATCTCTCATTTGCAAAGGATTGTCGGAAGTAATAGAATAATGTTATGAAGAATAGGTGTTCGTTTACTGTTCTTAGTTATACTGTTAGGCATAAAGTAAATCTTTAACTATTCATTCACGTCTAAACTTCTGATGTTAATGAGTATCGCAAATACTTGACCACTATTTCATAATATAGTAATGTATGAATGACTGGATTAGGTTCGTACCTCAGCTTCACAAAAATGATATGCCTGTATACTAACATATTTTGTCGGTTACCTACTAGTGTGATAAAGTGAATACGTAGCTAGAAATAAATATGTCCATATATAACCTGTTAATGTTAGCACGTCACATACTTGAAGATATTCAGTTTGATACCTGCCAAGTAGCTAAAAAATACTGATAGGTACACGAGAGGCACAGAAGCATGGACGAGATGAAAATACGGTTTAAACGACGATGTAGAATCTAGTCCCCTACATTGTAACAGTCGTGTGTACTTTTCAAAACATTACAATGTACGAAATTCGCTAAAACAAAACTTGTGCAACATGTCAGTGCGCGTCGAGAATGCGAACATGATCATAAACACTTCCTTTTATATACTTCAGCACATCAGGTTGCAATTCATTTCTGCTTTCAAAAGGTTTCAGACGGTATTAATATGACTCGGGTATTGTGAACTGTATGAATTACATTGCACTGTAGTTTGTTAAATTATAGACTGCCATTAACAGAAGCAGTGATATTACTTTAATGATGTTTTCGTATTTGTATAGAAAGTTCAGAGTGACCAGGAAATATGAAAGTAACAGCTTTAAAAACGGCAACTTCTCAGTTTGCTTCATGCCATTCCACTGTTATTCCCTACTGGACGCTTGGAGCGCTAGTATTACTTCAGTAGCAATTTTTTGCCTAGAGATTTTCGCGACTGTCTGTTATAGACTGTGACACGACTGAGGAGCGAGCTTTTTTTTTTCTTTATTGTATTTCCACACCAGCGATTACACCAGTAGGCTGGCAGCAGCTCCAGAGGCTGCTCTTCAGCCGAGAGAATAAAATACATTGATGAGATGAAAATTTAAAATACATGACAGGCGAAAAATCAACGGAGGAACAATGACACAAACATGGCGACAATTGGAGGTACAAACAGTTGACAGGTGAACAAAAACCGGATGTAGTCAGTTAAAAACGAGGAGCCACGGTGACTTAAAAAGCACATGTTGAACGACAAGAACAGGACGGCGAGTACACGGAGACACTAAGTAAAATACACGGTGCGACACTTGTCTGGTTGCGGTGGACGCAGTTAAAAAACACACACTTCACTGTAGCACAATACACAACACTTGACGTAGCACTTGTAAAACTGTCGGTCCAGGACCCCGATAAAAAGGGGGCGGAGCAAAGCGTGGGGGAGAGGGGAAAAAAACGGCGGGGAAGAAAAGGGGGGCGGCAGGGAAGAGCCATAGGGACTCCAGGGCAGGGAGGGGGGTAGCCAAGCGGGGGAGCGGAAGGGGAGGCAGGAGAGGGGGCACTTTATCTATGGGTGGGGGATCAGAGCTGGTAGGGCGGGTATATGTCGGAACGGAGGACGTCATCAGGAAGGGGGAGGCGGCGGAAATTACCCTGGGAGAGGACATGGAGGGTGTGGAGATGAAGGGAAGGGGGTATAACGCGGTAGAGGCGTGGCGGAGGCCCAGGGTTGGTAAGGATGGGGTGGACCAGGGGGTCGCGGGAGTCAATTTTACGGGTGGTATAGAGGATACGGATACGCTGGAGATATTCGGGGAAGTGGGGAAACGGGATCAGGTCATACAGGATCCGCGTGGGGGACGGGAGCCGGATGCGGTACGCGAGGCGGAGGGCGTGGCGCTCGAGGACTTGGAGGGTTTTATAGTAGGATGGGGGAGCGGAGATCCAGGCAGGATGGAAGCTGCAAAGGACAGGACGCATAACGGACCGGTAGGTGTAGAGAATGGTGGAGGGGCTGAGACCCCACGTCCGGCCGGTGAGGAGTTTGAGGAGGTTAAGGCGGGAGAGAGCTTTCTGTCGGACAGTGCGGAGGTGGGGGGTCCAGGAGAGGTTACGGTCGAGGGTTAGGCCAAGGTACTTCACGGTGGGGGTGTGGCGGATAGGGCGGTTGTGGAGGGTGAGGTAGAAATCATGGAGACGGAAGGAGCGGGTGGTACGACCTATGAGGAGCGAGCTGTGGCTCCGGGCCCTATATAGTGCGGCTCTCTGCGCAGATGACCGGCGCGGTAGGCGCGCCACGGCGTGCAGCCCTCTAGTGGCGATGGCAGCGCTAGTAGGTTGTGCGCGCCGCCTAACGGCTGTTGTCACTGTCCAAGTGGTCTGGCGGGCTCTCAGACTCATTGTGCAGGGATACCAGACAGTGCTTCATTGCTTTACAAGGGCACTTCATGAAGTATGATAGGTATTAAACATAAGGTAAGCCATTGAATTAAAATTTGTGTTGTGGCCGAGATTTAAATCCAGGACCTCCCCTTACTAGGCAGGCGCTATAGACTGCTCAGCTAACACAGCGTTACGGACAAAGCGACTATACGAACTGTCTTCAAGCAAACGACATTCTTTAATTCTGGCTCAATGTATGTGGTGTGGTGAGAGACGGGTTTGACGACAGTTCGTGTAGTCGCTTTGTCAGGAGCGCTGTGTTAGCTGAGCGGTCGACAGCGCCTGCCTAGTAAGACCAAGACACAAATTTTAATTCAACACCTCTCCTTATATTGAATACCTTTCGTATAACGAGACAATGTTTGTCTCAAGTAACTGAATTATTGTGGACTATAGCTTGAAAGGAGTACGCAAAATAATTTTCACTTAATTTTTGCCTGTCTTGCAGCCTTGAACATGTTCTGTTACAAAAACCTGGGCTATAATTTTGTAGAAAACAAATTTATGTAATATTATGTACCGTTTCATTAATCGATATAACATACTGTACTTATTGTCATATCTTTCCTGTAAACCAAAGACTTTGTTTTATCTTTGGAGTATGTCTTGCACTCGCAGTTGTTGCGTTTAAAGAGTCGAGGTGTGACCTTCGTGAAGGAGAGTCGATGTCTTATTATGGCAGAGTTCAGTCGATGAGCAGTAGTCGTGAAACTGTCGGGTTAATCTGTCTGAGTATTAGACTCGAAGAGTAAAAATTCAGACGGTTTTGAAGAGTCGCAGCCAAGTCTGCAGATTGTAATTTTTGTATGGAAATTAATTTGTCTCAAATATGGTAAACTTGAACGTTTCTATTTTTATGTATGGTAGCCTGTATATGAACTATTGTGGTTAGTGGTTGGTTTTTTGCTAGTGAATACTGTTCAGTGCAGCTTGCATTTATCATTTCACCCTGAGTCATTTTACCAGTTCCTCGTTCCTTTCACCAATTTGAATTGCTATCCGTTCTGATCATTGTTTCTTATGATAGTGTTGCATAATTAATGTCTTTGTAAAATTTATGTACTAATTAGAACAGTTCAGTGTAGGGATTTTGTCATGATCAATTGGTCTATTAATGAGAGTAGGAAGTAGTTTGTACATAAATCCAGTAAAGTTCATAGTTAAAAATTCTCTCGGTCCTAATGAAAGTTCAAATTATTGAGTCAGTTAATGTTAGTAAAAGTTGAAGTGATTTGTCTGATCAGAAGAGAAATAAATCACGTAAAGAGATAAGAAATACTTGCAGTGGGTGATCTTGAAATCTTTACCAGATTTGTAGGACATTTTTTTATTACGTTGAATCAGTATGGTAATTGTTGTTCAGATAGGCACATTATCAAGTGCAGTGATTTTGGTATTCAATTAATCTCAAATATCTTTGTCTGACATCTTGTTTATTCAAGTAACAAAATTATCATAGTAGTAGCTCGCTCCATTTTTTTTTTTGGTCGGCTCTCGCAGTCAAATTGTGCATGTTTATTCTGGCTATTGGTGTAAGTGTACGCCAACAAATCTGAACTTTTCATTTGCTCAAATTGTTTCTCACATACGAGATTAATGTGTATACCAATTACGAATGTAATTACTGTTAACTTATTAACTGAAATTCAAAATGTTTGTAAATCTATCGGACCAAACTGCGTGGTCATCAGTCCGTAGCTTACAAACTACTTAAACCTAGGTAAACTAGCCTAAGGACAACACACACATCCATGCCCCAGGGAGGACTGGAACCTCCACTTATTAACTAATGTACAATTTAAAGTGTTATACGATGCGCATCAAACAAAAGCACATTTACGTAAGATCATTGCATTCCATGTCAGTTACAATTTATTCTAACAGGGCAAAGGAAGGTGCTAAGTCTCATTGCTCAGTCAAATTATTTTGTAACCAAAACCACAACAGAGCACTTCTTGGTGTATTTTTGCGAGGACGGTCGCTTAACACAAACAGTGACACGCTCGCCCCACACACATACTTCCATTGGCATTCATTCAAACACACACAAACTACTTTTAACCCTTTCGCTACGGTGAACTTCTGCAGAAGTCGGGAGCGAATGTGCTCCACAGCCGGTGGACTGCTGCAGCAGTCGAGTGCTGCCTGTGCCGCCCAGCCGGTGGACTGTTGTAGCAGTTCCGCCTCGCGTCGTATTCCTGTCTGAATATTGGACTGAGAATCCAGTTATTCATACACCAATGATTTCAAAACTACTTCCTAGAGACCGATTTCAACATATCTTGCGGTTTTTACATTTCACCAATAACGAAGAGCCTCACGACAGTAACTATTCGTATAAGCTAAGGCCAGTAATTGACCACTTCAGAAAACAATACAAGGAAAATTTCTATCCTTACGAAAAATTATGCATAGATAAAAGTCTCGTTTTATTAAAAGGCAGGCTAAAAATCAAACAGTATATACCTGCTAAACTTAGCATGTCAATTTTAGCACCCTGATTTGTACGATCTGAAAGAAACACAAATTTCAAAGTGCATGCGAAATGGGTTGAGGAAATCATTATAATTATCATTTCAGTATCATCAAAAACATGCTGCCACTCAATCCTTATCGAGGTTTAAAATGACCCCCATTTCCCCTGGATTAGATTTAGCTAAGGAGTTTATGATTATATTTGTTGTCAATAAAATTTTTCTCGGCGGTGACTAGCCTTGTCTATATATCAGGGTCATCGAAGTTTCGGCCACTATTGCAATCGACACCCACAAGAAGGCTGCTTGCATCAGTGACCGAAATGTCGGTGAATTTTGCTATATTGACGATGCGCTCCGCTACCCAGAGGAGTTTGATTGACAATGGCAACGGCCGTGGAAGCCATTATTTACATTTAATTTGTGTTTAGGCACAAATACTTCTTTGTGTTAAAATTTGTGCATCGTGCTTTAGAAGGCCATTCACATTCCTTCTAAGAAAATACCCCTTGCAATCTCATGCAAGAAAAAAACTGTTTGCATCTTATTCTTCTTCATGTACTGTCTCCATTTCGTAGGTTGGCTATGATCATGGCTATTTTAGTTTTGCAAGATTGCGGCCTTAACCCTTTATTTTGGCACACACCGAAATTACGAGAATGAAAAGTATTATGTTACTTAAATTACATGTATAGGTTCATGTGAACAGTTTTATACATTTTTAAACTATAAAATATAGTTCCTGGTTTGTGAGTAACATTAGCCAAAAACCGCACATGTTGGTACAGTGTTGTTCTTATGACTGCAGAAATGATTGTATCTTGAACTATTTCATGTGAAACGTGTGAAAACGAGTCGCTTTTGGTGCAAAGTTCAGAACAATCCCATGATTTACACATTTTACAATTAAGTACCTCTGAAGACAAAACTTGCAAATTCCTTTTGGCCCGTAAACTGTCAAGTGACAACATATTGCCATTTCTGTCATACCGTACATAATTGACTGATAAATGAGTCTTCTTTTAGACTTATTGACCATTTTGTTGTGGTCTATTAGGCCTCCTCTTTCCATTAAATATAAGTCCATGTTCAGTCTCACATATAAGAACACGTCAACACTTCTTCATAATAAATAAACTTCAGGCCTCCTCTTTCGCTTTCATAAGCAGTTTTCCATGTATCACGAAAAATATAGCCACAAAATTGAAGGAACTTATGCTTGGAGTGTCTGCTGAAGTTCAGTTCATTGCTAAACTTTTCGCAAAAGACAGTGAAACATCTTCTTGGAGAGCTTAAATGTTAGTTTCAAGCACGGTTTCCCATCCAAGGATGAAACTTGAAACATGTTTCAGAAAACCACGCTCAATTTTGATGTTGCTAGAGAGCAACATTGTCAAATAAAGTGTTACATAGATAAGACGTTGAGACATTAAACCATTTTTTCAAGTTTCCAAACCAGAACATTCTTCTTCTTCCAACATTTTCGTTCTACTTTCCCTGTATTATGAGTTTCAAAGTCTCATGCCTTGAACCTCTCATGATGTAGCCGAGATATTGAAGTTTTATTTTTTTGACTTCCTGTAGGATCTTTCCCTATTCTCCTCAGAACCTCCATGTTGGTAAAATCTTCTGTCCATGATATGGCCAAGCACATTGAGGCGCTTTTCTTCGAGGCGCGAGGCCGACGGTAGGTCCACATCTCGAAGGCTTCTATTTTCCGCTGGCAGTATATGTTGAGGGTTCAAGCTTCTACTCCATACAATATGACAGGGAACACACAACATTTTTGTTCTACTAAATTCAACCAGATTTGCTAAAAATCCAAATATCTCCTTCGTGCAATGTTCTGAAACATCAAAAACTGTTTAAATGTTTGTTAAGTTAAGGGACTTAACTGCGGGGTCAAAAAAATGTTCAAATGTTTGTTAAGTTTATGGGACTTAACTACGGGGTCATCAGTCCCTAAACTTACAAGCTACTCATTGACTTACTTGTTATCTGAAATCGCGTCCATATCCTAAGAATCACACTTTGGGACACTCGAATTGCTGCAGCCTCCTCCCTCTGTGTTTGTCGCGCTTCAAAAAATGTTCAAATGTTTGTATAGCTTATGGGACTTAACTACAGGGTCACCAGTCCCTAAACTTACAAATTACTTATTAACTAGCTAACACTAAGGACGGCACAAATATCCATGCCCGAGGGGAGATTCGAACCCCCGACCGTAGTGGCCGTGCAGACCGTGACTGGAGAGCCTCAGTCTCCTCGGCCACCGCGGCCGGCACTGCGGGGTCATCAGTCCCTAAACTTACAAACTACTTATGAACTACCTTATACTAAAGAGACACAAACCCATGTCCGAAGGGGGAATTCGAACCCCTCGACCGTAGCGGCTATGCAGACTGTGACTGGCGCGCCGCAGACCGCTCGGCCACTGCGGCCGGCCTTAAATCATCGGAGCACTAGAAAGGAATGCCATTTTTCATGTAGATGAGCACTCCTCCACACTGCAAGGAACTCCTACAACAACAGGCTGCGAAAGAAGCCTGTGAATTGTTACATCGCTTAAGAAGTGCTCTGAAATACCAGTAACGTCAGAATTAACAACTGCAATCCGTTCCCTAATTCAACTTTACTACCTTGTATTTTTTTATTAAATATCGGAATTCGCTGATTACTTGGTACCTTTATCCGATGTGGTTCCTTTCTTACAAAGGATACCTTTGACTTCGAAGACCAGAGTCACTTCCAGTATGAAATGTCTTCAGCATCAACTCTGTCCAACAGAGGAGAGAAAACTAAACGTAGCGTGTTGCAGTCTGTACATTGTTTTACCCGCAGCTACACAATTGATGTAGCTTTATCAATGGCAGGCAGGATAGCAAACTAGTTGTACATCAGTTTTCAAGAGAGACAAGGTGCTTTCGGTCCAAATGTTTTAAAGATACTTCAAACAAGCTATCCACGAAACGTTCATGTGGAGGCTAGCTATAGGAGAAAAATGACTAAAGAACACATTAAACGTTTTCCAACTTCGGTCCTTGCCGAACATTTAATAAATGAAAAGAGCTAACAGTCGTGTGATTCCTGTGCGGGTCATACAGATCGTACCCTTCTAGATGCAAGTTTTCCAAACAAAGTTCTTACGCTGAACAACAAAATTTGGCCAACCCTTTGATGTTTACTTCTTTTGGCATTGTAAACTCTATATCAGAAGGATTACCGTTTTTGCAAGACTATTAAGTGCCAAACCAAAAGTTAAGATACATAATCGTTATTTCATCGTGAAACTTCACTCTGTGATTCATAATCAATTAGCTACAGCTACGTATATGATGACGTTGCAATATGCTTGGCGAAAGTCAGCGTATGCCATTAAGAAATCAACTTCATCATTTGGAATTTTAATTAGTATGGCTTCTGATATTGGACTTCATGAATGCGAGAGTGATTTTGAATGTGATAACGTGGTCTTAGTAAATGTGCATATTATCTCCCCCACATTATGTTAACAACGTCATCGAAATCCCGCATTTTCACTTTGAGCAACGATGTCCCTTTTCAAAGAGAGACTTGAATTAAGCAGGAGTAAATATAAGCTGACCGGTCTGAAAGTGGTTTTGGCCCTAAATCAACTATTACACAGATTTAGTCATGAGTCATCAAACTCACACAACTCAGCAATTCTTCCGCAGAAAGCCTTGAGTAAACATGTTCAATTCCATTCTCGGTGTTGTGGGGTGTATTTAACCATAAACTTAATTTAAGTAGTTATATTTTGATCACAAACCTGCATCATTCCACTGCAGCAGTAATTCACTGAGCGCTGTTGTCCTTTTTGACTCTGATGCAGCAGACTCACAGGCAACGATTACAGATAGTAGCAAAATTAATACGAATACAGTATATATAGCTACAATTGCAATATCTCGTGCCACGACGTTAAAATCTGCAGCAGCCAAAATAATTACATAGGATACGGATTGGATACTTATCGTCAGCATATGAAGTACAGCTATAGCAATGGATGCAGAGTACAATCCATTCAAAGTAGTTGCGAGCTGTGTAAGAGTTACGTGCAATCCCCTGTACTGTATTATTCGTTCACGTGATAAATATCGCATTCCTTCATCTGTGCACGGGTGTCTGACTGTTGAAATCACGGCAGTGGTGTGTTCTTGAGAGAAAGTAAATAGTTCGGACGATTTATATTGTGGAAAGTCGTGACAGAAATCCGTCAAAATTTCGTGATTCAGCAATGTGAACCTGTCACCGAGCATCAGAACTGCCGCCACGAATTGGAACAACACTAGAGACATAATAAAAATATCCGTTGTTATTGCCAATAAAACGTAGCGTCGTGTAATGACTGTGTGCGTCACATTGGATACAAAAAATACGACTGTAAGAGGAAGCATTATGGCGAGGAAGCGCGTTACTCTAACGTTACTTAGCTTTACCTGCCATTCACGCCCAGGACCTATTGGTGTGAATCACCTTCTCCACGCCAAGGTAGCCGATGTAGATGACCGCTGTTAACAGCACTGAAGTATAGAGCCAAGAGCACAGTCTAGAAACCACGTTGCGAGATGGTCCCATCGGAACACCAGCCATGGAAGACAAGACAAGTAGAGGTACCAGGGCAAATGGCAAACCCGAGCGAGGTGGTACGGCATGTGTGGCGGCCATAGTTGTCAGCGTAAAGCTGAGACCAAGCCGAACATTGAGGAGGGCAGTGGAACACTATCTACCTGATGCCACACGCTGCCTTAAAACTGCAGGCACTTGTTTGCTCTATTTGTACTGTACGGTAACAGAGGCAGATGATTAAGTGAAAGCTGTTTCGTATTCTACGGCACATCTCACTCCTTCGAGCAGATCGATAGCTGTTATGAGTATGAGATCAGCATTTGTTTCATTACCTGAGCTCTTAGCGAACTCGTAATTTGCCACTTCAGACTACGGGCTCTTATGGAAATGACAGGATACCCAGCGGAATAATAAATTACTCTTCTGTTTCTCTTAGCCCAGTTCTTAGAATTATCTGTAATTTTTCCCTTCAGAACGGTTATTTTCCAATCAGATTAAAGTACTCCGAAGGGAAACGACTATACATGAAAAGGAGGAAGGGATAATGGCAACAGAGTTCGCTAAAGTTATCGAAAAGTCGTTATTCTCGAGATCCAATCATTTCATTTCACACAATTTACCGTTAAATGCACTCTTTAGAAATGGTTTAACAACTGAAAATGTTCTATTTTATTTTGTTTTTGAGGCATTGGATTGGTTAAATAACAGGCTCGAAAGCTTTTCGCGTTGTTTCATTTAACACTTGCGTTTGATTATGTTGATCACAAAATATTGTTGAAGAAAGTGGAACATTTATAGTGAATATAAAAATCTAAATATAGGTTTGTCGTTGTACAGTTCAATATTTAAAACTACTAGACTCATATTCTTGCAGTTTTCATCGGAAAATTGAGGCACGTTTCGGTTAACACAGAGGCACGATTTCATCAAAATCCTACCAGGGAAATGAATGATATTTCAATTTTAAGTTTTTTCAACACAATCGTGTCCGTCTGTTCCTATAACACAAACCTATTATCCACAAAGCTACTTCACGAATATGAGTGCCGTTTCCAAACGTATATAGAGCATATCTTGGGGCAACATACAGCCATGATATCAGCAACAATGGGATAACGGAATACAAAGATTCTATAATTTCAAGTTTTCGATCTACCATCGTCATATCTGTCGATCACTTTCTAAATGTTATCTGTAAACTAGTATCCGAATTTTCGTAGTATTTTAACAGGTAACTTGAGCGTTACGTGTGATTTGATAGTCGCCAGAATAGTCGGTTTCCTGACACATTATGGTACTCAGTATCTTCGAATCTTCACCACTAATTTGAATGGGGTTTTCACAGCATAGACCAGGAGGATGACGAAAATGCGCTTACACAAGTGACTGCTTCAGAAATTGGAGTTATGCCCTAACCATAGAGAAACTGAAGTGACAGCTTTCCACCTCGACAACCGCTTAGAAAATCAGTCACTAATAGTCACCTTCTGTAAAATATCAATAATAATAATAAACATCTCCCTAAGTAACTTAGAAACACACTAATATTCAGGGCTCAAATCACTTGCAGGATAGTTAGTCCAGAAACAAAATTATTCTCAAAGAACGTAAAAGTCTTGCAAATGATTGTTAAAGGAAAGTAGTATGGTAGTGCCGGTTTCACCCCACTGAGATTCGCGCGTCTTTTGTTTTTTTGGCGGGAAATTTGAATTACGCCCCACCCCTCCTCCCTCGGCCAATTGCCTGACCGCAGATCAAAGGATACCGCCACAGGACGATTGATAGGTCTTCCTGGAAGAACGAAAGATGATTGACAGTTTACATTTAGGTCCTTTTGATTCGCTACTTGTCCGACTGCTTATCAAAGGACGCCGCCATAACGCTCTTAAGGATGATTGACAGGTTGCAACATCTCCCTCGGCCACACACGACGCCCCAACCCCCCGCCCCCCCGCCCCCCCCCCCCCCCCTCCACCCCTCGGTGCCGCCACCAGACAAGCGGCACCTCCGACAGGTCCAGACCTGTAGACCCCTCGACATGTCGGTACTCGCACCCTGGAGCACACACCTGGCCGGTTCGACGCCCCCCTCCACCCCCTGGCACTGCCGCCAGACAGGCGGCACCTCCGACAGGTCCAGACCTGTAGACCCCTCGACATGTCTGTACTCGCACCCGCGACCCCTACTCGCTCGGCCGATTGCCGGACCGCCGCCTCCGCCGCCGACAGATGCTACCCCCTCCTCCTCCATGCTAGCGACCGGTTCTCAAAGGACGCCGCCACCCGCCCTACCCGCGAGAACAAACAATACCGCGACGATTGTCTTGACCGCACCGACACCGCCCCCTCAGGCCGACACCTGCTCTCTTTTTACGGCGACCGCGCCCCGACACGTCAGCAGCCAATTAAATTGCATATTTATTATTAAGCGCGCCGCAGCGATCCGTACTCCAGATCTCGATTTATGTAACAACAACAATTTCCGCCGTTTATTATTATTCTTGGAAAAAATAAAGCTACCATAGTGTTCTTCGTATGCTAAAAAACAATTTAGAACAGAAATGCTTAGCTGGTCTCGTATACTACAGCATGTAGTAGTATTAAATATTAAAACTCGTATGCAAAATTTGCAAGTAAGAATTTACACTCCCATCTCTCTCCACGCTCTTTGCATAGACTACAACCGACAGACGTGTTTAATAATAATAATAGCGCAGGTTACGGTAACGAACGCCACAAACTTACGTATCCATCTTAACATATACTCTTTCGATATACAGAAACAATTCTAACGAAAAGAAAAGAAATGGTCCGTTTTCGGAATTCGACCGCAACCTTAGATCTATAAATGTATCTCTTCGTTTAGACGATGCAAGCAACAGCCATCGAACGGAATGTAACTTGTATGCCAACCACTCTTTCGATAAAACTGCAACAGCGGCAGCAGCAGAAGACGGCATATTGTTTATACAAAAATTACAAATAACGAAAATCGGCAATGACAATGTCTCTAAATATACATCTGCAAAGCACCGTTAAACTCGTATGCAAAATTTGCAAGTAAGAATTTACATTCCCATCTCTTTCCAGCCGTGTTTAATAATAATAGCGCAGGTTAGATAATAAACGCCACAAACTTACTTATCCATCTTAACATAAACTCTTTCGATATACAGAAACAATTCTAACGAAAAGAAAAGAAATGGTCCGTTTCGGAACTCGACCACAACCTTGCATCTATAAATGTATCTCTTCGTTTAGACGTTGCAAGCAATAGCCATCGAACGGGATGTAACTTGTATGCCAACCACTCTTTCGATGAAACAGCAACAACAGCGGCAAGCAGCAGAATACGACATAGTGTTTATACAAAAATTCCAAATAACGAAAATCGGCAATGACATTTAGCACAAAGTCTCTAAATAAACATCTGCAAGCACCGTTAACAATCGTCCAGAACGCAGAGCGCTCTCTCGGCAGACTACATAAAAGAAACATATGCTAAGTGTTCAAACAAAAACACCTAAGTTACATCTCCAAATGATCAAAACCTTCTATGCAGACGCACCATTCTGACAAGGATAGCTCGCAATGCATTTATTTAATGGAGCTGAGCCATGCCGAAAGTTCCGAAATATAACACTCTCTCTCTCTCTTTTGCGATCTTGCCCTGTTACATTTCCTTCTTCTTAGATCGAGGTATAACTGCGCATTCCGACAGTTCGGATATTTTAATTTTACCTCTTATTTCCTTGCTACAGCAGTACACATCCCATCTAAGAAATCTCTATGTCCTGTTACGATGCAATCTACATTTATCTGACACCGATATTCCAGCGCCCCAGATGACATTTAATCCCTATTGTGCCATGGATAGTCGAAATAAAAGAAATATACGTGAAATAATTTACCGATTCCGACCGTCTACACTAAATCGTTTCGAAATTATTGGCCTAACAACACCCTTATTCGACAATACAGCAACCACAGAACCGAAGTTACCTGCCCAATGCAACACAGATTTCCAGCTCGACCCGCCCTTTACCCACAAAATTCCTACTCCGAACTAAGATTTATTATTTTAATTACAAGTAGATGTCCACCGCAAACGAAGACGCTAACCTACACGCCACAACACATGATTCTACATAGGACATGGAGTGTTTACAATTTTTGTTTTGTTTATTACAGTACAACTGAGTACATGCAACGTAATGTTCGCAAACATATCGCAACCAACTCCCGCACACTTCGATCATAACCTGCTCTCTAAGGAATGGATGGGAGTCACACACAGTACAAACACGTCTGTCGTGTGTTCCGCTAATTTCGGCAAGTACAACTATGCGAGACCAATCCCCCCGCCTGTTTACTGTAAAAGCAAATATTTCTCCCCACACTATCTGTTTAAACCGGGCTTGCACATATACAATAGCCTCCTTTTAAAAGCATGTGTCTTCGCCATATAACCCAGTTTTCGTTTATCCTTCTTCTTCTTAGGACTTGTGGAATAACGTAGACAATATCTACGTCTGTGGATAATAAAGTCCTGGAATGCTAAAAAAAATATATATATATATAGTTCCTTGCTCGACTCTACAAGTAATTTACAGTCGAAACTAAAAAAAAAAAAAAAGTAATGTCCGAGAGAGCGGTCAATTTTCTGGTACTCTTAATACCCAAGTATCAAATCTAAAAGCGTTTGCAAAGTACAACGGCGCACTTTGTAAATACCGTATCTTCTCTTTTAGAACACTTAAACAATCTTCTTACACAATCCTCCATCCTGGTAATATCATCTTCTCGACCCGGCGAAAAAATAAAAGTCCTAACAATCAACTGCCTGGACTCTTTATAAAATCGGTATCTTTGCTTACACCAGGGCTCGTGATTTTTCGACAAATTTATTTTGGTTCTACAATTCGACGCCAACCACGTTAAGCAGTCGTTTCCTCGCCCGCAACCACTTTGATATTGCTCCTCCCATCCGAAAGTCATGCTCGGATACGAACGCCACTCGGTTAAAGTATTGTCCAAAAATCCAGGAGATAGAAGCCATCTACACGAAGCTGCTGCTGTAGTATAGATGGGAGCGCCTCCATTAAAAAACATCGATTAGCTGCAGTTTATAAGATATATACCCACAGGACGTATATATTTCCCCCCCCCCCCCCATGTATTCCAGAAATAGTAACTTCGTCTTATCTCCAACGTTTGCAGTATCGAACTTGCGGAATTTACTACACACACACACGCGCGCACTCCATTGGCTACAACTAGCGCACTTTAAGTAACGAAACTATAGGAGTTTTATACAACACGTTGATTTTCGACGAAAGAATTATGATTTACCGCAGCAGGCATATCCGCTACGTAAACGTGTTGCACACCAGCCGTAAAGTAGCCAACACTAGCATACGATTAAACAGACGATGCTTCGACGAAAGATCAATGCACCACCAAAGTCAGTTTTCTTTACAGCTTTACCGTGACGTATATATTTAGGGTATATCGACACTTTTTACTTACATTCCGTCCCATCTAGCCTAAAGCACTCTCTGTAAGCGCCAAACATTTCCAACACAGTAACAGAACTACACCTTGCAGTCAACACGAACCTACAACAACAGAAGAATCTAGCCATTCCAACTCGTTTTTTGTCCCAACTAGCATGCTGCTAGCTATGTATACGTTCGTAACAACCCAGACAGAGCTATCCTAACATCCGTCGCTAACCCAGTACCAACTCTAAACAAGTTACCACAGATGGTGTTATAACCGCGATCAGTAACAGACAAGATCTCCCAGACACACAGCGTTTTAATAAAGTTTCGATCTCGCTCTCTCTCCACCCAATAACTACGTTGGTTGCTTGACCTGTCCCTAACATCCAACCACAACTTTGTTTCCAATGCATAGCCCGGCAGACAATATTTCTGGAACACTCTCTATCAGCCAATAGACTATATACCTCGAGCATTCGCGCACAAATCACCATCGTATTCCACTCCTTCTAACAAATTATTACTCTCGATAAACATCTGTAAAAAATGAGCGACGTGCACACGCACAGAACAGCTAACAAGAAAAGATCTAGATCCAAGCCAAGTTCTTATAATCCTTACAAGCAGCAACGCAAAATAGTCTACACCATTTCGAACTAATGCAACACCAGATTTTTTTTAACGATCTCCAAGAGCAATCCTTTAGAGACTAAACATACGATTAAATGCACCTCCAATGTAGGTAACTAATCCTCTAACTCGATGCTTATCGACCAAAGAACATTAATTTACTACTGCAATCATCTCCGATACGCTACCGAGAGACGTCCATTCGTAAACACAGCTAAAAGAAGATATAAATGCCCCACATCCATGCTACGAAGTATCTATATGTATTTCCACAATTGTGGACCACATCTGCGTTGCATCGTATCGCACGACTAAACAGTTCAAAATAGGTACTTCGCGCAAGCTAGCATGCATAATCACATTCCATGTTATTTCTGGCTGTAGGCGAGTGCGGACCTGTTGACTCATCGTAGACGCCGGTTTGGAGCGTGTGTACGTCCTATACATGTAAACATACCTGTCCACGCTCGCACCTGACCCGGAGGAGTTTTCGGTTTAATTTTTCCTGGTCGCACCAGATTCCGAATACAAGAGAGCTATTTTCGCGAAGATAGATTTCCTCGCAGCTGACGCAAGCGATGTTTTTACCGTACGAGCAGTCGTTAAACTTTTATACGCAGATACATATACAGACAGTAGGATGTGCGCAAATTTGCGATGTAGCTCTTACAGAAACGAAACATAGTTTTTTTAGAAATTCGATAAGAAGAAGAAGAACGAAATTTATACAAGATGAACCAATGTGCAATAAGTCAAACCCCAATCCATGCAGCAATGTACCGAGCAACATCGATTTAAACGAACGCTTTGCTTAACTGTAGAATAGAACAACACAGAATTACACCTCCCTAACAGATACTTTACCGAGGAGTTACTGCTCTTTGCTAACAAGAAACATGTCTTCTGGTATCTTCTCCTAAACCCTACAAGACCGAAACTTTCTACTCGAGAAGCTAGACACAGAATACAAATCGTTCTTTATTATGTTCTCGAACTCCATTACGTATCTTCGTTTCCTCCTGCACCTTCGGGCAATGCTTCTAGACGAGAACAATCGTGTATTTTAACTTTTCCCATTATTTCCTGGTTATAGCACTATGCGTCGCTATGTGTGTACGTTACCAACTCCTGTGGTAATTTCCGTATGGAACACTAGGTTTTACGATTATTGCAAACGATTGCTTGTTATTCCATCCGTTCTTAACTCTGCAAATGACTGTCTCCATTCCACCACATTTGGATGCAATGTAGTCCCTTCTCCAAACGATAATGCAATACGTTTTTCGTGTCTTCCGCTGTTTTCGGCCAGTACACCGACGCGTGACCAATCTCCCTGACTGTTTACTGTAAAAAGCAAATCCAGATCGATAAAAGCTTGTACGTTACGTTCTGTCAGCTTTTAGTTTCCATTGTTTACCTGTAAATTAGGTGGAGATTCGTAATACTGGCAGCGGCAAAGACGATATAAGTAGTACACTTAAAAGCTACATTAATTAAGGGGAAACATACTTCTCCCAATCCAGAACATTGTTCTCCACACTGCCTCCAGATATAGATATCGCCGAATTAGGTCTGGTACCTACAAACAATGTCACTCTGCAAGTCCAGCGAAAAGAGCAAATGTATCACATAGGCTTAAGTTGTCCCCATTAAAGAAATTACATCGCTACGTGCAGTTAATGTCTTATGTGCGCGAAAAGAAAACTGGAAATGGCGGATATCGAGACCAAGAGAAGGAAGCTAGAATATATGGCTAAAGCAACTGCCATAAAGGACGAGTACAAACTAATGCTGGAGAAAGACGAAGCTATGGCATATGTGTAAGCCCGGCTTAAACGGAGGGTGTGGAGAAATCTGGTTACGACTGGGACTTATAAAATATTTGCTTTTTACAGTAAACAGTCAGGGAGATTGGTCACGCGTCGGTGTACTGGCCGAAAACAGCGGAAGACACGAAAAACGTATTGCATTATCGTTTGGAGAAGGGACTACATTGCATCCAAATGTGGTGGAATGGAGACAGTCATTTGCAGAGTTAAGAACGGATGGAATAACAAGCAATCGTTTGCAATAATCGTAAAACCTAGTGTTCCATACGGAAATTACCACAGGAGTTGGTAACGTACACACATAGCGACGCATAGTGCTATAACCAGGAAATAATGGGAAAAGTTAAAATACACGATTGTTCTCGTCTAGAAGCATTGCCCGAAGGTGCAGGAGGAAACGAAGATACGTAATGGAGTTCGAGAACATAATAAAGAACGATTTGTATTCTGTGTCTAGCTTCTCGAGTAGAAAGTTTCGGTCTTGTAGGGTTTAGGAGAAGATACCAGAAGACATGTTTCTTGTTAGCAAAGAGCAGTAACTCCTCGGTAAAGTATCTGTTAGGGAGGTGTAATTCTGTGTTGTTCTATTCTACAGTTAAGCAAAGCGTTCGTTTAAATCGATGTTGCTCGGTACATTGCTGCATGGATTGGGGTTTGACTTATTGCACATTGGTTCATCTTGTATAAATTTCGTTCTTCTTCTTCTTATCGAATTTCTAAAAAAACTATGTTTCGTTTCTGTAAGAGCTACATCGCAAATTTGCGCACATCCTACTGTCTGTATATGTATCTGCGTATAAAAGTTTAACGACTGCTCGTACGGTAAAAACATCGCTTGCGTCAGCTGCGAGGAAATCTATCTTCGCGAAAATAGCTCTCTTGTATTCGGAATCTGGTGCGACCAGGAAAAATTAAACCGAAAACTCCTCCGGGTCAGGTGCGAGCGTGGACAGGTATGTTTACATGTATAGGACGTACACACGCTCCAAACCGGCGTCTACGATGAGTCAACAGGTCCGCACTCGCCTACAGCCAGAAATAACATGGAATGTGATTATGCATGCTAGCTTGCGCGAAGTACCTATTTTGAACTGTTTAGTCGTGCGATACGATGCAACGCAGATGTGGTCCACAATTGTGGAAATACATATAGATACTTCGTAGCATGGATGTGGGGCATTTATATCTTCTTTTAGCTGTGTTTACGAATGGACGTCTCTCGGTAGCGTATCGGAGATGATTGCAGTGGTAAATTAATGTTCTTTGGTCGATAAGCATCGAGTTAGAGGATTAGTTACCTACATTGGAGGTGCATTTAATCGTATGTTTAGTCTCTAAAGGATTGCTCTTGGAGATCGTTAAAAAAAATCTGGTGTTGCATTAGTTCGAAATGGTGTAGACTATTTTGCGTTGCTGCTTGTAAGGATTATAAGAACTTGGCTTGGATCTAGATCTTTTCTTGTTAGCTGTTCTGTGCGTGTGCACGTCGCTCATTTTTTACAGATGTTTATCGAGAGTAATAATTTGTTAGAAGGAGTGGAATACGATGGTGATTTGTGCGCGAATGCTCGAGGTATATAGTCTATTGGCTGATAGAGAGTGTTCCAGAAATATTGTCTGCCGGGCTATGCATTGGAAACAAAGTTGTGGTTGGATGTTAGGGACAGGTCAAGCAACCAACGTAGTTATTGGGTGGAGAGAGAGCGAGATCGAAACTTTATTAAAACGCTGTGTGTCTGGGAGATCTTGTCTGTTACTGATCGCGGTTATAACACCATCTGTGGTAACTTGTTTAGAGTTGGTACTGGGTTAGCGACGGATGTTAGGATAGCTCTGTCTGGGTTGTTACGAACGTATACGTAGCTAGCAGCATGCTAGTTGGGACAAAAACGAGTTGGAATGGCTAGATTCTTCTGTTGTTGTAGGTTCGTGTTGACTGCAAGGTGTAGTTCTGTTACTGTGTTGGAAATGTTTGGCGCTTACAGAGAGTGCTTTAGGCTAGATGGGACGGAATGTAAGTAAAAAGTGTCGATATACCCTAAATATATACGTCACGGTAAAGCTGTAAAGAAAACTGACTTTGGTGGTGCATTGATCTTTCGTCGAAGCATCGTCTGTTTAATCGTATGCTAGTGTTGGCTACTTTACGGCTGGTGTGCAACACGTTTACGTAGCGGATATGCCTGCTGCGGTAAATCATAATTCTTTCGTCGAAAATCAACGTGTTGTATAAAACTCCTATAGTTTCGTTACTTAAAGTGCGCTAGTTGTAGCCAATGGAGTGCGCGCGTGTGTGTGTGTAGTAAATTCCGCAAGTTCGATACTGCAAACGTTGGAGATAAGACGAAGTTACTATTTCTGGAATACATGGGGGGGGGGGGGGGGGAATATATACGTCCTGTGGGTATATATCTTATAAACTGCAGCTAATCGATGTTTTTTAATGGAGGCGCTCCCATCTATACTACAGCAGCAGCTTCGTGTAGATGGCTTCTATCTCCTGGATTTTTGGACAATACTTTAACCGAGTGGCGTTCGTATCCGAGCATGACTTTCGGATTGGAGGAGCAATATCAAAGTGGTTGCGGGCGAGGAAACGACTGCTTAACGTGGTTGGCGTCGAATTGTAGAACCAAAATAAATTTGTCGAAAAATCACGAGCCCTGGTGTAAGCAAAGATATCGATTTTATAAAGAGTCCAGGCAGTTGATTGTTAGGACTTTTATTTTTTCGCCGGGTCGAGAAGATGATATTACCAGGATGGAGGATTGTGTAGGAAGATTGTTTAAGTGTTCTAAAAGAGAAGATACGGTATTTACAAAGTGCGCCGTTGTACTTTGCAAACGCTTTTAGATTTGATACTTGGGTATTAAGAGTACCAGAAAATTGACCGCTCTCTCGGACATTACGTTTTTTTTTTTTTTTTTTTTAGTTTCGACTGTAAATTACTTGTAGAGTCGAGCAAGGAACTATATATATATATTTTTTTTAGCATTCCAGGACTTTATTATCCACAGACGTAGATATTGTCTACGTTATTCCACAAGTCCTAAGAAGAAGAAGGGTAAACGAAAACTGGGTTATATGGCGAAGACACATGCTTTTAAAAGGAGGCTATTGTATATGTGCAAGCCCGGTTTAAACAGATAGTGTGGGGAGAAATATTTGCTTTTACAGTAAACAGGCGGGGGGATTGGTCTCGCATAGTTGTACTGGCCGAAATTAGCGGAACACACGACAGACGTGTTTGTACTGTGTGTGACTCCCATCCATTCCTTAGAGAGCAGGTTATGATCGAAGTGTGCGGGAGTTGGTTGCGATATGTTTGCGAACATTACGTTGCATGTACTCAGTTGTACTGTAATAAACAAAACAAAAATTGTAAACACTCCATGTCCTATGTAGAATCATGTGTTGTGGCGTGTAGGTTAGCGTCTTCGTTTGCGGTGGACATCTACTTGTAATTAAAATAATAAATCTTAGTTCGGAGTAGGAATTTTGTGGGTAAAGGGCGGGTCGAGCTGGAAATCTGTGTTGCATTGGGCAGGTAACTTCGGTTCTGTGGTTGCTGTATTGTCGAATAAGGGTGTTGTTAGGCCAATAATTTCGAAACGTTTTAGTGTAGACGGTCGGAATCGGTAAATTATTTCACGTATTTTTCTTTTATTTCGACTCTCCATGGCACAATAGGGATTAAATGTCATCTGGGGCGCTGGAATATCGGTGTCAGATAAATGTAGATTGCATCCTAACAGGCCATAGAGATTTCTTAGATGGGATGTGTACTGCTGTGGCAAGGAAATAAGAGGTAAAATTAAAATATCCGAACTCTCGGAATGCGCAGTTATACCTCGATCTAAGACGAAGGAAATGTAACAGGGCAAGATCGCTAAAGAGAGAGAGAGAGAGTGTTAAATTTCGGAACTTTCGGCATGGCTCAGCTCCATTAAATAAATGCATTGCGAGCTATCCTTGTCAGAATGGTGCGTCTGCATAGAAGGTTTTGATCATTTGGAGATGTAACTTAGGTGTTTTTGTTTGAACACTTAGCATATGTTTCTTTTATGTAGTCTGCCGAGAGAGCGCTCTGCGTTCTGGACGATTGTTAACGGTGCTTGCAGATGTTTATTTAGAGACTTTGTGCTAAATGTCATTGCCGATTTTCGTTATTTGGAATTTTTGTATAAACACTATGTCGTATTCTGCTGCTTGCCGCTGTTGTTGCTGTTTCATCGAAAGAGTGGTTGGCATACAAGTTACATCCCGTTCGATGGCTATTGCTTGCAACGTCTAAACGAAGAGATACATTTATAGATGCAAGGTTGTGGTCGAGTTCCGAAACGGACCATTTCTTTTCTTTTCGTTAGAATTGTTTCTGTATATCGAAAGAGTTTATGTTAAGATGGATAAGTAAGTTTGTGGCGTTTATTATCTAACCTGCGCTATTATTATTAAACACGGCTGGAAAGAGATGGGAATGTAAATTCTTACTTGCAAATTTTGCATACGAGTTTAACGGTGCTTTGCAGATGTATATTTAGAGACATTGTCATTGCCGATTTTCGTTATTTGTAATTTTTGTATAAACAATATGCCGTCTTCTGCTGCTGCCGCTGTTGCAGTTTTATCGAAAGAGTGGTTGGCATACAAGTTACATTCCGTTCGATGGCTGTTGCTTGCATCGTCTAAACGAAGAGATACATTTATAGATCTAAGGTTGCGGTCGAATTCCGAAAACGGACCATTTCTTTTCTTTTCGTTAGAATTGTTTCTGTATATCGAAAGAGTATATGTTAAGATGGATACGTAAGTTTGTGGCGTTCGTTACCGTAACCTGCGCTATTATTATTATTAAACACGTCTGTCGGTTGTAGTCTATGCAAAGAGCGTGGAGAGAGATGGGAGTGTAAATTCTTACTTGCAAATTTTGCATACGAGTTTTAATATTTAATACTACTACATGCTGTAGTATACGAGACCAGCTAAGCATTTCTGTTCTAAATTGTTTTTTAGCATACGAAGAACACTATGGTAGCTTTATTTTTTTCCAAGAATAATAATAAACGGCGGAAATTGTTGTTGTTACATAAATCGAGATCTGGAGTACGGATCGCTGCGGCGCGCTTAATAATAAATATGCAATTTAATTGGCTGCTGACGTGTCGGGGCGCGGTCGCCGTAAAAAGAGAGCAGGTGTCGGCCTGTGGGGGCGGTGTCGGTGCGGTCAAGACAATCGTCGCGGTATTGTTTGTTCTCGCGGGTAGGGCGGGTGGCGGCGTCCTTTGAGAACCGGTCACTAGCATGGAGGAGGAGGGGGGTAGCATCTGTCGGCGGCGGAGGCGGCGGTCCGGCAATCGGCCGAGCGAGTAGGGGTCGCGGGTGCGAGTACAGACATGTCGAGGGGTCTACAGGTCTGGACCTGTCGGAGGTGCCGCCTGTCTGGCGGCAGTGCCAGGGGGTGGAGGGGGGCGTCGAACCGGCCAGGTGTGTGCTCCAGGGTGCGAGTACCGACATGTCGAGGGGTCTACAGGTCTGGACCTGTCGGAGGTGCCGCTTGTCTGGTGGCGGCACCGAGGGGTGGAAGGGGGGGGGGGGGGGCGGGGGGCGGGGGGTTGGGGCGTCGTGTGTGGCCGAGGGAGATGTTGCAACCTGTCAATCATCCTTAAGAGCGTTATGGCAGCGTCCTTTGATAAGCAGTCGGACAAGTAGCGAATCAAAAGGACCTAAATGTAAACTGTCAATCATCTTTCGTTCTTCCAGGAAGACCTATCAATCATCCTGTGGCGGTATCCTTTGATCTGCGGTCAGGCAATTGGCCGAGGGAGGAGGGGTGGGGCGTAATTCAAATTTCCCGCCAAAAAAACAAAAGACGCGCGAATCTCAGTGGGGTGAAACCGGCACTACTATACTACTAAGGAAGGGAAGGAAGAAGGATAGGAAAGAAAGGATTGGCAGTGGCTGCATTTGGGCATTGATATTAAGCATTGGCGACAAGTGAAAATGTGAGCCTGACCGGGAATCGAACCCGGGTCTTCCGCTTCAGACCAACGGTGACCCTAGCCACTTGGCCACCCGTGCTCACCTCCCACCCGTCTCAAATTCTCACAAGTCGCACGCTCTGTTTGTAGCGCCCCCATCGTCCATGCCCTCTTACACTCGCCATTACGGATTCCCATGCGAGGTCGGACGTATGACCGCATCTGCGGTGAAATAACAAGCTAACGCCGTCGTCGCGTTTAAATACTTATTGTATTGGTGTGGTGTCTGTTCTTTCCGACGTCCGAAAGAACAGACACCACACCAATACAATAAGTAAAAGTCTTGGGTAGCTCAATATGTCACTCCATACAGCGGCATTGTTTCTCGTATATTCCATGGCTGAATAGTGCGCACCAGTGTAGTACAGGAGTGTTCAAGTCAGTAAGGTGAATGTCTACTTGAACGAAACCATATCATAACAGGTACTCTGAGATCAGCCCCACTACCTTGACTCTCCGCTATTGGTAATATCGTTCCACCACATTTGAGCCGACAAGTAGCAGAAGCTCCTGAATTGAGTTTCCCCAAAAGCCACCTGTGCAAGAAATTGTACTTTGTCCACCGCGCTTACGTCTTCAATCAAGGAAACCATTCTCCACTGCTCATGTTGGAACCTTTCAAGACTGAAGATGTTTGGAAGTAGGCCTAGCAGAAAGGCACCAACATACGTCTCCAGGAGCTAGAAGACCCTAAGCCCCTACAGGCATATCAGGATTCTGCCTAGCAGACCCTGGTCTCCCATCCATCTCCTCCAGTACGCTGAAGACACCGCCTTCCTAGCTCTCGCCCCCTCCCTCGCTCGCTCCCAACACCTCCTCCAGTCTCACCTATCCGAATTTTCCTCCTGGTGTAATCAGTGACTCCTAACTGTTAACCCTACGAAATCCCAGGCAATCATCGTAGGTCGTACCACTCACACCTTCCGCCACCACGACCTTACATTCCATAGTCGCCCCATCCCGCAAACCACCACCATTAGATACCTAGGCCTCACCCTTGACCGTTCCCTTTCCTGGAATCCTCACCTTGAAACTGTTCGACTAAAGGTCCTCTCCCCCCTTAACGTACTCAAGATCCTTTCCAGCCTATCATGGAGATTCAACCCCTCCACCAACCTCTAATGCGTCCCATTGTCTGTAGCTTTAATCCTGTCTGGGTATCCACTCCGCCCTCCTACTATACATCCCTCCAGATCCTAGAAGCCGGTCGCGGTGGCCGAAGGGACTGAGGCGCTCCAGTCACGGTCTGCACGGCCACTACGGTCGGGGTTTCGAATCCCCCCTCGGGCATGGATATATGTGGCGTCCTTAGTTGTAAGTAGTTCATAAGTAGTTTGTAAGTTTAGGGACTGATGACCCCGTAGTTAAGTCCCCTAAGCAAAAAAAAAAAAAAAAAAAAAAAAAAAAAAAAAAAAAAAAAAAAAAAAAAAAAAAAAAAAAAAAGAATCCTAGAACGCCACGCCCTCCACCTTGCTTACCATATATGCCCCTCTTTCCCCACGCGGATCGTATATGATTTTATCCCTTTCCCCCACGTTCTATAATTTCTTGAACATATTCGCATCCTATACACCTCCCACAAAACAGACTCTCGTCACCCCGGGCCTCGGGCACGCCTTTACCAGCATGTTCCTCCCTCTCTCTCCACCTCCATACTCTCCACATCCTATCGAAGGAAACTTCGATCAACTTCCTATCCCAGATGACGCTCTCTGTCCTGAGATATACCCCTCCTACCAATCTTACCCTTCCTTGTAGATTTGTGCCACGTCCTCCTCCACCCATCCTTTCACCTTCCTCCACTTGCATCACTTGCATTCCCCCCGCCCACTTCCTTGGAATCCTTCCATCCCATCCCCACTCCGCCCCCTCCCCCCATCCCTCCTTTTCCGCCCACCGCACTACCCTTCCCTTCCCTCTCCACTGCGAGGTCTGCTCAGTGATTTTAATTCTGTGTCAGTGATTTTAAGTGTGCAGTGGCTTAACGCTTAAAGTGTACATGTGTTTTTAAAACATCTGGCAATCGCCGCACAAGCAGAACATAGCGTTGCCATGTGTCTCTTCGTCTCGTCATCACCCCGTTTCTTCAACATGAATGTTTAATCCACCATGGTTGTTTTCAGATCTGAATATGTACATTTTGTCATTCTGTTTTACACTCGTTGTCATTCCACCCATTTATCTCACCGTCTCCATTTTAAATTCATCACATTTGTCACCTGTTTTATTATTTCAAATCTTCTGTTACCATGTTTGTATGATTTTATCTGAAGAGCAGCATGTCAGCTGCTGCCAGCCTGCCCCATCTGGGGGTATTAAAACACAATAAAGAAGAAAAAGAAAGAAAAACAGCTTGTACTTAATCTCGGTGAGTCGGTATACCAGCACTCACCTGAGGATGGCGGCTATACGACGTATTTATTCGGCAGGAAACCCCAGAAGAATATTATTAATTATTACGCCGGGAAAGCCTACGCAGTCACACAAAAGTAGCAACATCTTCTGAACATGAAAGTACATCAACGTTGTAAGAGATTAAGATTATTGTTCAGGATTTAATTATATCGCCGAAGTAAGCATCACTGTATACACCCTGGCGCTCCTGATTCTTAGAGAGTTTTAAAAAGTCCTCTATTGCAAATGTATCACCTTTTCTAAAGAGTTTATGATTATACGTAACACGTGTTTGAGCTCTAAAACATTTTGTGCTGAAATCTGTATCTGAAAGTCCGTGCACCCTCCTGTTATCTGAGTGGCACTCTACTAATGAAGAGTGAAAAAAATATGCTGGTTTTCCCTGAATTCTTGTCGCACATAGTACCGTTGGAATCAGGTGATATGAAGTGAGGAGATGTAGCAGCATCTCTTTCTTGCGCAACGACGTAAAGAATTATTAATGGAATCAATACATAGGCTTACAGGTAATTTTTTGAGCATCGTTTTTTTTAGCATCTTGCTTGTGCAGAAATATTTCGAAATTAAAGTAAAGGGACCTATAAATAATAAAAGTTAGAAGTTTATTTTAACTACGTTGTAAACAGGCTAGTACAACATTGAACTATCTTCTCTGTGCAGTGCTTGGGAACAACGATGGACTAAAATGGAATGCCTTTTTTTCACATACAACGACAATACCCCACAATGCAAAACAACTCTTAGAAAATCAGGCAGAAAACCTAAATCCTTTTAAAGAAAGCCTCTATCACTACATTCTTTAAGAGGTGCTCTGAAGTACAAATACCGGAACTAATATCTATAAGCAGTTCATTAACTTAAGTTTTAAAACCATGTATGTTTTGATGAAATATGCGAATTCTCCTATTACTTGTGTGCGTCATCTTTGTAGAAAATGTGTAATATTACAGAAGGACTTCTTTAAGCAGGAATACTTATCAGCTTAGTTGTAAAAAACAGGTGCGACTCCAGCACCAGCTACTACAGGAACTTCCTCGTGGGTCCTCCCACCCACTTCTATAGTAAGCCACAGATCATTAAGTAAATACGAGGTGTGATTGGAAAGTTTTGAGCATTATATAATTGTCATCGTATAATGGTGGTACTTACATGCTGCTGTGATGCATCTCCTTCAAAATCGTCCCCTTCCGACTGAATACACCGACTCAAAAGTTGTTTCAACTTTTATAAATATTCCTTGCTTTTCTTTCTTGGGTGTTTTAAGGACGCTCTTCGTATTTACCTGTGTGTCTTCAACGAGTCAAATCGCTTCCCATTCAGTTAAAGTTTCACGTTACGAAACAGGTAGAAATTCGCAGGGGCCAAATCAGGGAAATATGTCGATTGTGGAAATACAGGAATTTTGAATTTGTTCAAATATTTATCGATAAAGTTTACACGATAATCTTAAGGATGGTCATGGTATAGCGGCAAACTCCTGGCTTTTCGCAATGCAGGCCTATTCTTTCGCACCTTTTCGCGCAAACGCTCAAGGAGACATTTGTAGTATTCCTGGTTCATTGTCTTTACTCCAGGGGTAAATTCATGATGCAGTATATCAGTAGAATCAAAAAAATCACAGAAATTTTCTACACCTGCTACCGATTTTGCCATGCTTGTTTCGGTCGAGGAGAAACTGAAGTTCAAATGTTTTTAGAGCTTATGGGACTTAACTACGGGTTCATCAGTCCCTAAACTTACAAACGACTTATGAACAAGCTACAACTGTGGACGGAACAAATATCCATGCCCGAGGGGGGATTCGAACCCCCGACCGTAGTGGCCGTGCAGACCGTGACTGAAGTGCCTCAGTCCCCTCGGCCACCGCAGCCGGCGAAACTGAAGTCTTCCACTGCGATGGCTGCACTTTGGTTTTAGGATCGTATCTATATACCTAAGATTAGTCACCCGTAATTACTCTATTTAACCAATCTACGTCATATTTTGTCCGGTTAATCAGTTCTCAGCACATTTCAAGTCGGTATTGTCCCTGGTCATTTGACAATACTTTTGGAATGAATTTTGCAGATACTTGACGCCTGTTCAGATCCTCTGTTAAAATTAAGCTCATCTAGCCATCTCCCTAATTGTAGGTCTACGATCAGAGTGCACTAAATCGCGAACTCTCACAACATTTTTATTCGTTTTGGGGTGAAAGGACGGCCGAGTGTGGTTGATCTTAAAATGATTCACTGCCATTTTTAAATCCTTTGAACCAGACAAAAATATTTGCTTGGCTCATACAATTATCTGCAAAAGTCCTTTTTAATAATTCGTAAGTGTCAGAAGCTGATTTACCTGTTTTAAACCAAAATTTCAGACGAACTCATTGCTCGGTGTTTACTTCTTCCATTTTCAAGCAGACAATGCGACAACAAGCCCTAACAGACCCGCACTCAACCAGCTGCCATAACGAACTGAATAAAGGAAATGCAGTTTTTTGTCACAGGGCGCTCAAGGACAAGGCCAAACTTGTAATCAGTATCGGATACATCCTTAAATCATTCCAATCACACCACACATCATCGTTCCTTTACTTGGTATCGTGTGATAAATTTAACATTCAACATAATGTATGTAGTTACAGCATTATGACAAACCTGCATCATTCCAAAGTAGCATTTCTTCACTAAGCGCTACAGTCTTCTTAGATTCTGACGACACAGAGTCGCAGGCAATAATTACAGATAGCAGCGAAATGAATACGAATACAGTAGAAATAGCTATAATTGCCATTTCTTGTGCCACATCAGTGAGATTTTGAGAAACCAAAGCAATGGCATAGGATACGTATTGGATACTCAGCACGAGAATATGAACTATAGCAATAGCAATGGATTTGCTGTACATTTCATTCGAAGAAGTTGCGTGCTGTGTTACAGTTGCGTGGAATATCCTGTATTTTATTATTCTATCCCGTGATAACTGTCGCGCACCTCGATCAGTACGCGAGTGAGTGACTGCTGAAATCATGACAGGGTTGTGTTTACGAGAGAGAGTAAATACTTCGCACGACGTGTACTGTGCGAAATCGTGAGAAAATGACGTCAAAATTTCCCAGTTCAACAATCTGAACCTGTCACCGAGCATCAGAGCAGCCGTTACGAATTGTAACAACACCAGAGACATGACGAAAATATGCGACGCTATTGCCAAAAGAACGCAGTGCCGATTAATAATTGAGTACGTCACGTTGGAAACAAGAAATGCAACTGTAATAGGAATCATTGTAGCGAGAAAGCGCGTTACTCTACCGTTACTTAGCTTTACCTGCAATTCGCGTCCAGTGCCTATTCCCCGAATGCGTGCCAGGAAAGTGAGGAAACTTTCCTTTGTTCGCCTTTGACGAATGAAGATGTAAGCGACGGTCATCACAATGGAGAACAAGTAAGAAAGGATGCCAGTGATGATCCACTTTTCCGAAAAGGACCTGATGTTTTGAAGCACCGTCTTCAAGCCATGGTAGCACACGTATATGAGCGCCATTAACAGCACTGAAGTGTAGACCCGTGAGCAGAGTCTGGGAAGCACAGTGCGAGGACGGCACATCGGGACACCGGCCACGGCAGACAAGAAGATAAGGGGAACCAGGGGAGACGGCAGTGCTGAGCGGACTGTCAAAAGACGTGGAGCGGCCATGGCTGGCAGAGTACAGCTGCAGGGCGAGCCGAAAGCCACGGGGAATATGTCCCACTGTCTACCTGTTGGCGCAGTCTGGCTTCATACTACACGAAGTTAATTTGTTTGCGCCATTTGTACTGTCCAGTAAGAAATTGACTAATTGAGGGTAATTAAGTGAAAGCTTGCTGGTAATTTACTGTACATCTACTGCTATTTTGCTGATTGTTACCTGTTATCAGTATCATATCAGCAATCACGCTTATTACACTGAGCTGTTAGCCAACTCGTAACTTCTCATTGAAGACCAAGGACTCTTATCGAAATAACGTGGGATCTAGGAGAACTCTGAAACACTGTTTTGCTTGTGTTCTAAGTTAACCATCCTCCGCTTCCTACCAGTTGCTGCCTTGCTCAGTGATTTTTTACGGTGTTAAAAGCAGATGTTATTGCCCTGATAAAATTGTATTGCAACGGATAACGACTTTTTACACACAAAAGACTGCAGCAACTGATAGCATGCCGGTGGCAGTTCCCTTACTAGATGAAATTCCCCCATTTATATTCTCGCAATTCCCAATTAAATATTCTCACTCTCCTTTTAATCATTAAGCATAAATGAGACTCAGAATTTCATAAAAAAACTAGAGACGAAATGTTTAACTATTTACACAAGTTTATTTGTGGTGTCGCACAAGTCCAAAGTGCGCGCCACCTACTTTCGCCGCGCGCCGCCATGCACGCACGGCGCGGCGTTCTTACGACGACAGGCACGAGCGCCCTCTGCGGCAACTCCGCTCGTGGCCACCAGTGAACGACATCGTTCACTTGGGACTGAGATAGCAACCAGTTAGGAGCTTCGGAATCCGATAGGCACCAGTGAAGACTTGACTATTGTACAAGCACTAGGCAGGCCTCTAACAACTATGTATCAGCATTCTGCAGTACTATGTAAAAGTTAAGTACTGTATAAATTCTGTGCAATATATATCTCTTTCTAATTTGCTCAAGTGTTTCTAGTTTCTGGCTGCTCCCCTCCGTACCTGCACCAGCGTGCTATCTTTATTCCTGTGTCGGTCTCATTCCACTCGGCCACCGACACCTACGACGGAAACGAGACATAAAAGCGGCGACGAGGCTGGGACACAAAAGTGGCGACGAGACTGGGACACAAAAGTGGCGACGAGGCAGGGACACAAAAGTGGCGACGAGGAGTGATAGAACGGAGAACCAGCCCGCTTGAAGCAGCCAGACAGCAGTAATAGTCGGAGCACACAGAAATTGCTCCCGCCCACCCACCCTTATTATAAGAATTTTGGGGGAAGATATTTTGTTACGTGTTTTGTGGACTTTTTTGTTGCAGCGCGTCCTCTTTCATATTGCATTTGTGTTTTGTTATAAGTTACTTGTATACGCGGCGCCTAATCGGTCAGCATGGCCACTACCCCGAACCCAAACTTAATGGAAATTATTCAGTTACAGATGGCGCAAATAACACAACATCTCCAGGCGGTGGCGCAGTTGACGGCAACTCAACAACAGCCGCCGCTTCAGCAGCCCACACCTGCCGCTGCACCGCTTCCTACGTTTCGCCAGTACAACGAACGAGAGGAAGAATGGAGTGACTACTTCGCTCAATTTCAAGAACTCGTCGCGGCTCATCAAATTACAGGTCAGAAAGTGAAGCATCTGTTATTATCTGTGGTGGGCACCAACACCTTCGTGTTACTGAAGAAACTCTTCCCCCACGCATCTCCTCGTGATGTAGACTTTGAACAAATAGTAGAGGCACTAAATGCTCATTATGAGAGAAAAGTTCTTGTAGCCGCTGCACGGTACCGATTTTTCAGACTTAAAAAATTACCACAGCAGTCACACCAAGAGTGGATCACGGAATTGAAGGGCTTAACCCGCAAATGTAAATTTACTTGCTCTTGTGGACTTTCGTATAGTGACGTGATGTTGAGGGATGCGATTACGCAGAATATTCATGACCCCAGAATTAGAGCAGCAATTCTGAAACAGTCTGACCCCTCATTAGACAGTGTACTGCAGATTATAGAAGCGCATGATACTTTTGACTTAGCTGATGTAGAAATGCAAAGCCATAGTGTAAATTCAGTGCGCCGCAACGGACGCTTTCCTAGCCGTAGTTCTCAGTATAGCACTAGTGATTCTTATTTTTCTACTGGCCGTGCTGAACAGACAGTGAACAGTAGCCAGTGTAAAAGTGCGACGCAAAGGTCGCCCCGTAGTGTTAGACACAGTAATTTGCATAACGGGCGCCAACGCTCATTTCAGAAAAATGTACGTAAGTCTTGCCCCCAGTGTGTATCACGCCACAAAGGTGCACAGTGCCCTAGTCGCAACGCAACCTGTTATCAATGTGGCAAAACAGGACATATACAGTCGGTGTGTATGCAAATTAAAAACTCAAAGTACGGTACCGTTCGAAACAGTGCTTCGCAGAGTGCGAGAACAGTTCATTCTGTAAATGTTATACGGGCTGTGGAATTGAACAGTGCTTTCCTTGGATCTCAGTTGCAAGAAAGTAGTTCTCCGCCTATGGCAAAACTATATAGTGCACCACGTAGCAAGCGCCGACGAGCGCGTAAAACAGTGCAACGGAAAAGGGTTCGGGACAAGCGAAGTGACAATGTACAGTGCGATCCTGTAGTGAACCTAGTGCTTTCTGCAACTGCTCCTTGTAATAGTGCCCAGTACTGTGTAGCTAGTGACAGTAGACATCAAGTAGCTACTCAAAATTGTAGTGCAGTAGTTAGTAAATCTGGAGTAGCTTCGCATGCTTGCGCGGACGCCGATCCGGCGGTAGTACCATCTAGTGACAGTGCCGAGTCTGCGCCGCTTACTTCACTACGCGGCCCGCGCAAGCGCAGTAAACAAACCGTAGCAGACGTTGCCCACATTCGCGCACCTGTCGAGCGCCGCAAGCAAAAACTGTTTGTGACTCTCTTCATAGAAAATAAGACGGTGCAATTTCAGCTTGATACTGGTTCCGCTGTCACATTAATAAATAACGATACTTATGAACTTCTGGGTTCGCCAAAATTGTCGCCGTCACAGCAAGTGTTAACAGCTTATACAGGTCAAAATATTCCCGTGCTAGGAACGTGTAGCCTGCCCGCCTCTTTTCAAGGTGTAACAAAAACAGTTGCTTTTGTAGTTCTTCAGGCCAAATCTACACAGAACATTTTTGGACTAGATGCTTTTGACTTGTTTGGTTTATCAATTCAAAGCGATGTGCTTCAAATTTCGTCAGTAGTGCCTCAGGACAAAATCAATGCATTATGTGAGAAATATAGTGACTTGTTTTCGCCAGAACTAGGTTGTGCAAAAGACTTCATAGCACATGTAACTTTAAAAGAATCTGCAGTTCCAAAATTTCGTAAAGCTAGACCAGTGCCTATAGTATTGCGTGATACAGTTGCCGAAGAACTTAAACGTTGGCAAGATAGTGGGGTGATTTCTCCTGTTTCCGCGAGTCAGTGGGCCTCGCCTTTAGTAATTATACCCAATCCGTCAGGAAAACTTCGTCTCTGTGCGGACTTCAAATCAACAGTGAACAGTCAAACAATTGTAGACACTTATCCCCTGCCCAGACCTGACGAACTAATGGACAAATTAGGACAGTCTTGTTTCTTTTCTAAGATTGATTTAGCAGAGGCATACTTACAGATTCCACTTGATGACGAGTCAAAAAAGTTTTTCGTCATTAATACTCACATGGGCCTTTTTCAATTTCAACGCCTACCCTTTGGCAGTTCTTCCGCCCCCACTATTTTTCAGCGTTTTTTGGAACCGCTGACAGTTTCTGTACCGTGTTGTTCGAACTATTTAGATGATATTGTGGTATCAGGACGTACAGTTGAAGAACATTTAGCAAACCTGGAGTGCCTTTTCAAAGTTTTGACTGCAGCAGGTCTACGTTGCAATAAAGCAAAGTGTTCGTTTTTTCAAACTGAAATAGAGTACCTAGGCCATGTGATTAATGCCCAAGGAATACATCCCTTACAGTCACATCTTCGAGCAATCAAAGACTTGCCTCCTCCTAAGAATGTGCACGAATTGCAAGCAGTAATGGGAAAGCTGAACTATTATTTCAGGCTTATTCCCAATGCCTCTCAGATTCAAGCTCCACTGCATCACTTACGTAGGAAGAATGTTCCTTTTGTATAGTCCAAAGATTGCCAGGTTGCCTTTGACAACTTAAAGTCTGCACTAATCAGTGATGCATGTTTGATTCCCTTTGACCCACAGAAGCCTGTAGTGCTAGCAGTTGATGCCTTGTCGTACGGTGTGAGTGCAGTTTTGTCACATCGCATTGGATGTCACGATCGTCCTATTGCCTTTGCATCCAAGCTACTGACGCCGACGCAACAGAATTACAGTCAGATAGAAAAGGAGGCCTTAGCAATCATTTACGGCGTCACAAAGTTTCATCATTATCTCTATGGCAGAAAATTCTATTTGTTGACAGACCATAAGCCTCTCACGTCGTTGTTCTCACCCACAAAGCCAATTCCGCCACGAACGGCACAAAAGCTTCAGAGATGGTTCTTGATATTGTCAAATTATCAGTATGAGATTTTGTACCGAACTACCACTAAACATGCCAACGCGGACACACTTTCCCGACTTCCGGTTGGCCAGGATGTATCATTTGATTCTTCAGAAATGGCATGTTGTCAGATAGACTCTAGAGATGCTTCCGCTGTCGCAGACTTTCCTTTGAACTCTCGTCGGGTTGCACAGGAAACAGCTGCGGATGCAGACCTAAGTGTGGTAGCACGTTTTGTTCGCTCAGGGTGGCCTGCCAGAGCCAAAGACATTGATCGGCCTCTGGTTCGACGTTATTTTGCACAACATCATGCATTGTCTTTAAGTCAGGGTGTTCTGTTGTTACATATGGACAACGACCAAACAAGAGTGATTGTTCCTCGTTCCCTGCAACGAGAAGTGTTACGCCTTCTGCATCAAGGACATTGGGGTATTGTTAGGACAAAGCAACTGGCCAGACGTCGTTGTACCTGGGTCGGTATTGGCGCCCAGATAGAGAGCATGACGTCACAGTGTACAGTTTGTGCGGAGCATCAGGCGGTTCCTCCGCAACGTTTCTTAGACTGGCCACGCCCCGAGAGACCATGGCAACGTTTACATATTGACTTTGCCGGACCTTTCTGGAATACGCGCTGGTTAATTGTTGGAGACGCTTTCAGCAAGTTTCCTTTTATGATTGCCATGAACTCAACGACAGCGTCTAGTACAATCAGTGCCTTAACATCAGCGTTTTGCATCAAAGGTTTTCCTGACACAATCGTCAGTGACAATGGACCTCAGTTTGTTAGTGCGGAATTTCAACAGTTTTATCGTGTGAATGGCATGCAGCATATCACCACAGCACATTTTCACCCTCAGTCCAATGGTGAAGCAGAACGTTTCGTTCGAACATTCAAGTCTCACATGGAAAAGATGAAAGGTCAGCACTCCAGGCAGCAAGCTCTTCAAATTTTCCTGTCTACGTATCGGTGCATGCCACGTGACGGCCCGTCTCCTGCCGAGCTGCTACACGGCCGCCGTCACCGCACTCTCCTTCACCTGCTGCAGCCTCCCACGCACCGAGTCGGTTCGTATGGCGCTTCGCGTTTTCAGGTTTCCACGCCGGTGCTGTACAAGGTGTTTGCTGGCAACAAGACGACGTGGTTACCGGGCATCATTCGGCGTGTGCTCGGTCGCAATATGTATGTTCTACGTTCTTCCACAGGGTCGGAGCTGCGGCGCCACGCAAACCAATTGCGCCTGCACAGGCCGCGCGATCCTGTCTCGGGTTTCTTGATTCCAGACCCAGTTCACCGCCAGGGAGCACAGCCACATCGTTCGTCTCCGGACTACGAGATCCCTATGGACGTCGACGTACCTCCGCCGCAGTCGTCGCCGCCGCTGTCGCAGCCGCAGATGACAGCGTCACCGAGAGGGACTCCGGGACCGTGCGGGACCCCCAGCTTGGGCTATGCACCTCAGAAGAAGATGACCTGCTCAATCTGGGCAGAAGCGTGCGCCCTTCCCCTCGTTTTGGCGGGTTTTCCGGGGGATCGCAAGGCGGATGCCGGGGCGCGGACGGCGTCTCGATCCCAGCTTCTGCTACGACGCCCGTCCCACCAGTAACGCCCCCGCCCAGGCCCTCCTCCCAGTGCCGTCGCCGCGGCCCTCAGCCCTACGCCACGACGGCGCGGCGGTTTGGGGGGGAGGGGTGTGGTGTCGCACAAGTCCAAAGTGCGCGCCACCTACTTTCGCCGCGCGCCGCCATGCACGCACGGCGCGGCGTTCTTACGACGACAGGCACGAGCGCCCTCTGCGGCAACTCCGCTCGTGGCCACCAGTGAACGACATCGTTCACTTGGGACTGAGATAGCAACCAGTTAGGAGCTTCGGAATCCGATAGGCACCAGTGAAGACTTGACTATTGTACAAGCACTAGGCAGGCCTCTAACAACTATGTATCAGCATTCTGCAGTACTATGTAAAAGTTAAGTATTGTATAAATTCTGTGCATTATATATCTCATTCTAATTTGCTCAAGTGTTTATAGTTTTTGGCTGCTCCCCGCCGTACCTGCACCAGCGTGCTATCTTTATTCCTGTGTCGGCCTCATTCCACTCGGCCACCGACACCTACGAAGGAAACGAGACACAAAAGCGGCGATTAGGCAGGGACACAAAATTATTAAATTCACTGTACATCTCCCTATCATTTTAAAGCCAAAAATACAAAATATTCGTTCACTAAATGTATCACCAATGGATTGAGACAAGGATCGTAACCTTACATTCATACCGTACATTCCTTACTCTCTCATACTGCACCCACGTATCTATGCACAACATTCCCATTATACAAAATCATTTCCCCGCTGAATTAACACAACCAACACAGTTCCTGATACTTTACCACGGAGGCCACCATACTCACATCCTTCCTCTTCGACAGCCGGAAACGGTCTTCCTCTCGTGGCCGCTCCCCGTCCTAACCGAACCTCCCGTTCCAGTTCGCGAGTAGCCGCGCCCTCATTGGCTCGTGATCTAACGGGATCTTCTGCCAGCCTCCGAATTCTGAAGGAACTCGCAAGTCGCAGCCACTTTACCATCTCATTCCCAAGGAAACCTCTCTGCCACACCCCAAAACTAAATTTGGCAAACCTACCGAGTGTTCTGCATCTCTGCCTTCCCAGCCGCGGCTTCAAGCACACTTACAGACCCTCACACACACAATCACATAGGGTATAAGAGGAGTTGGGTTCTGTGGAGCAAAGCTCCTTATGTGAGCGGCGCTCACTTATTTGTCCTGCAATAACAATTTTAATAAATAATAAAGCATTCTCGTCTCCACCTAGAACAACCACTATTACAGTGGCACTAAAGGCCAAGCACACTTTTACGAAATTATAATCAGATGAAAGTAACGTACACTGTAGTATACAAGGATTTAATGGAATGATACTACAGTATCGTTTCAGTGTCATCCTAATTCTTAGCATTGTTTGGAAACTTCGCTGCCGGCCGCGGTGGCCGAGAGGACTGAGACGCTCCAATCACGGTCTGCACGGCCATTACGGTCGGGGGTTCGAATCCCCCCTCGGGCATGGATATTTGTGCCGTCCTTAGTATAAGGTAGTAGATAAGTAGTTTGTAAGTTTAGGGACTGATGACCCCGTAGTTAAATCCCAGAAGCTTAACAAACATTTGAACATTTTTGAAACTTCGCTCTTCAGAATGGACGGTTTCCTGTCAGATTACTCAGTAGTGGAAACATATGACAAAAAAGGGATAACGTATGAAACGTTGCACCTACTTCTATGCTATCATTATTTTCAAAAGCTATTAAATCAACATGCGACATAGTCGCGTATGGGGAGCGATCTGTAAATGTTATATGGACTTCACATACAAGAACGACTAGATCGCATATTTTACTTCATACTTTATTATATGACTAGTTTCGACAACTAGTTGTCATTTGCAAACGTAAAAAATTATAAATCTGTATAAAAACTTACAAAGGTACATGCATCTGGTGTACACAGTACACAATATACTCCACATGTGTGCTGGTTACTGGGGTACCACCTACATGCTTGGAACATTAACATATTTACTTAAAATTGAAATTATAAAACTGTATAAAAAGTTTCAAAGGCACATGCATCTGGTGTATACAGTACATGTGTCTTTAAAAGTTTTTATACAGTTATATAATTTTAATTTTAAGTAAATATGTTAATTTTCCAAGCATGTCTGTGGTACCCCACTAACCAGCACACATGTGGAGTATTTTATGTACTGTGTACACCAGATGCATGTGCCTTTGAAAGTTTTTATACAGATTTATAATTTTAATTTTACGTTTGGAAATGACAACTTGTTGTCGAAACTAGTCACATAATAAAGTATGAAGTAAAATATGAGATCTTGGCGTTCTTGGCGTTCTTGTATCACTTTAAACTCCTTATCGCTCATGATCCTTTAACGGGTATAAAGAGCCTCTATTGAAACTGGAGCTCCATATTCTAAGAATTTATAACTATATTATGTAACATAGGTTTGAATAGAAAACGTTTAGTGTTGAAAGTCGTGCATCGTGGACTGATGGAAGCCCATTCCCTTTTCTGTTACGTGTGTAGCCTTGCAATAATATAGAATGAAAACAAATGGTCTGCTGTTACCCTGACCTCATGTTGGAATCATGTAATATGAAGTAAGAAGATGAACCAGTATCTTTCTTGTAAAATCTATTTCACAGTTAATATTAAAATCACCTTGTGTATGTAAATTTTTAGTTCCTTTAAAGCAAACGTGGAACCCTGTCTAGTTTCAGCATAAATATTTTGACATTAGAGTGAGGGAATCTAAAAACAAGAAAGAAATAGAAGTTTAATTGCACTAAATTCAACAAGGACAGCACAACATTTAAATGTGTCCTGTGTGCAGTGCTTTGAAACGTGCGTGAAGAAAAATGATATGCCATTTTCACATACATGGACAACGCCCTGTAATGCAACGAACTCATAGAAAAACAGGCAGAAAATCTGTATTCTGGTAAATAAATGCACTCAGTTATACATTCTTTAAGCGGTCCTTTGAAATACTGCTAACGTCAGATAACATCTATAAGAAAATCATTATCTTCAATATATTGTACTGTTTGATCAAATATTATTTGTGAACGTGACCATTGTCGAAAGTGGTTCCTTTGTCAGATTTCCGTTAAGCTGGACTACATATTAGTTATGTTCGATCTAAAAACGGGTGTGGCTCTAATACCTCCTTGTAGAAGGGGCCTTTTTTCATGCGTCATTCCACGCTGACCTCAGGATGTCTTTTGTAATACGCCACAGATAAGTAGCTTGAAACATTTTCATTCCCTTGCTTCGTACAGTGGTTAAATGTAATAAACATATGTAACTATTACAGCATAGTAACAAACCTGCGTCATTCCATAGGAGCATTTCTTCACTGAGCACTATGGTCCTTTTACACTCTGACACTTCAGACTCACAGCCAGTGATTAGAGACAGTAGTAAAATGAGTAAGAATATAATCGAAGTACCTTCAGTTGCTATGTGTTTTGTGACGATATTAAAATTTGCAGTAAATACGAGAGATGCTTATGATACTAATGCGATGCTTATCACGAGAATATGAATTATAGCAATAGCATTCAAAGAAGCTACCAGCTTTGTTACAGTTGCGTAGAATAGCCTGTATTGTATTATTCGTTCGCATGATATGTATCGCGCACCTTCATCAGAACGCGAGAAACTAAATGATGAAATGGTGGCATCCATGTGATTCTCAGAGACAGTATATAGGTCACCCGATTTATACTGTGGGAAGTCGTGACAAAATACCCTTAGAATTTCGCGATTGTGCAACCTGAACCTATCACCGGGCATCAAAACTGCCGTTACGTATTGGAGAAATACCATAGTCATCATCATCATCATCATCATCATTAGAGACTGATTATGCCTTTCAGCGTTCAGTCTGGAGCATAGTACCTCTAATAAAATTCCTCCATGATCCCCTATTCAATGCTAACATTGATGCCTTGTCTTATACCTTTCACTTCAAAATCATTCTGCACCGAATCTAAGTACTTTCTTCTTGGTCTACCTCGACTCCTCTTACCCTCTACTGCTGACACGCTCATGAGTCTCTTAGGTAACCTTGCTTCTCCCATGCGTGTAACATGACCCCACCATCTCAGTCTGTTCACTCTAACTGCTTCATCTATGGTCTTCATTCCCAGCTTTTCTTTGATTTCCTCGTTATGGACACCCTCTATTGGTACCTGCAATCATTATTGCTACTTTCATATCTGTAACCTATATCATATGAATAAGGTAACCTGCATCAACCCAACTTTCACTCCCATACAACAAAGCTGGTCGAAAGATAGAGCGGTGTACTGCTAACTTAGTCTTGGTACTTACTTCCTTCTTGCAGAAGAGAGTAGATCTTAGCTCAGCACTCACTGCATTAGGTTTGCTGCACCTCGATTCCAGTTCTTTCACTATGTTGCCATCGTGTGAGAAAATAGATCCCAGGTACTTGAAACTGTCTACCTGTTCTAACTTTGTTCCTCCTATTTGGCACTCAACCTGTTTGAATCTCATTCCCACAGACATTAGTTTCGTTTTGGAGATGCTGATCTTCATATCATAATCCTTGAACCTCTGATCGAGCTCTGAAATATTAGTTTGCAACCTTTCAATCGAATCGGCCATTACAACTAAGTATCCGCATATGCGAGACTGCTTATTTTGTTTTCACCTACTTTAATCCCGCCCTGCCAGTCTACTGTTTTCAACATCTGATCCATGAATAGTATGAACAACAGTGATGATAGGTTACAGCCTTGTCTTACCCTGAAACTACCCTGAACCATGAGCTTAATTTGCCATCTACTCTAAGTGCTGCTTGACAGTCTTCGTAAAGTCCTTTAATTGCCTGCAGAAGTTTGCCTCCTATACCATAATCTTGAAGAACTGACAGTAGCTTCCTCCTAGAAACACGGTCATAAGCCTTTTCCAGATCTATGAAACATAGATACAATTCCCTGTTCCACTCATAGCACTTTTCGATTACCTGCCGTAAGCGAAAGATCTGGTCCTGACAGCCTAAACCCACACTAATTTTCATCTAATTTGTCCTCAATTAATACTCGCACTCTCCTTTCAACAATACCTGAGAATATTTTGCCTACAACGCTAATTAAAGAGATACCTCGATATTTGTTGGAATTTTTTCTATTTCCATGTTTGAAAATTGGCGTGATTACCGCTTTCGTCCAATCAGACGGAACGTGTCCAGATTCCCACGCCTTTTCAATTATCCTGTGTAACCATTTGAGGCCTGATATTCCACTGTATTTGACGAGTTACGGTTTAATTTCATCCACCCAGCCGCTTTATTGCAATGTAATCTACTGACCATTTTCTCCATTTCCTCAAATGAGATCCTGTTCCCATCGTCGTTCCTATCCCATTCTACCTGAAAATCTGATACATCATTGAACGTTTCACCTACATTGAGCAATTCTTCAAAATATTCCCTCCACCTACCCTAGGCATCCACAGGATTGAGTAGCAGCTTTCCTGACCTGTCCAAAACACTTGTTAATTCCTTCTTCCCTCCCTTTCGAAGATTGTTAATTACGCTCCAAAATGGTTTTCCCGCAGCTTGGCCCAGAGTTTCTAGCTTATTTCCAAAATCTTCCCATGAATTCTGCTTGGAGACTTGGAGACTTGGAGACTTTGACTTTGTTTCTTTGTTCACCATAACTTTCTCTGTCTGCCTGATTTCTAGTATGGAGCCATTTTTGAAAAGCCTCCTTTTTTTTAATTTTTTTTTCTTTTTTTTTTACAGGCTGCCTTGACTTTGTCATTCCACCAGGCTGTCTGCTTCTTTCTACCTCTACACACTACTGTTCCAAGATATTCTCTAGCTGTTTCCAGTAGTGTGTCCCTGTACTATAGTCATGATAAAAATATCCGTTGTTATTGACAGTAGGTAATGGTGATCAATGACTGAGTATGTAAAACTGAATAAGAAATATCCAACTGTAAGAGGAAGAATTGTAGTTAGGAAATGTGTAACTCTATCGTTACTTCACTTTACTTCCCATTTCTGCATGGCGTCTGTTCTCTGGATGTGTGCAAAGAAATCAAGGAAACAATTATTTTTTCGTCTTAGACAAATCAAGACATATGCGGCAGTCATGACAATGGATAACGTGTAACTAAGAACGTTAGTGAGGACCCACTTTTCCGAATATGACCTATTGTTTCGAACCGCCGTCTCCACGCCAAGGTAGCCTACATAAATCACCGCTGTTAACAGCACTGAAGTGTAGGCCCATGAGCATAGTCTAGAAACCACGCTTCGAAATCGTCCCATTGGAACACCAGCCAAGGCAGACAAGCCGAAGTACTAGGCAGGTTGTCAGTCGTGATCGAGATGACGCCGGATGAGGAGCCGCCATTGCTGTCAGAGTTTGGAACCAGACCTAGGCGTACATCGGGTAGTGCACTGTCCTACATGATGGCGCTCTGTAGCTTCGTACTTCAAGCAATTACTTTGTTGATGCTATTTATACTGGGCTGTAAGACGAGAAAGTAATTAAGTGAAAGCTTGCTGGTATTTTAATGTATCACTAACACCAGTCAGCTGATCGATAGCTCTTACCATTATTGTTTCAACGCTTAGTCTGCTTATTTTGTGCTCATAGCGAAACCTAAATACCAAAGACTGTGATGGATACGACGGTGTATGTAGGATAACACTAACGAAGTGTTCTTCATAACGTAGCCGGGAAGTAAGCCATAATTGTAATTTTTGTTTCGTAATTGTCAGTTCCTTGGCTGAAGTATGCAGTAGTGAAACCGCTTTATATAGAAGGAGAAAGAGATGATGTAGACAACTTTTGATCTATTTCAATATTATCGATATTTATAAAAGTAATTGAGAGACTGCATATTCGAGGTTAACTGAATCACTTCATTGTAATACATTAATTGCAAAGACGCTGCTTTTTAATAAACTATTTAATACGACAGGCCTATTCCGGCATGTATGACTTCGTCAGGTTATCTGTAAAGTAGACAAGTGGGTTATACCATACAGTGTAACAGGATGATTACAACTCAAAAATATACGCTTTATACTTACATTTCTAGCTCTTCTTAACCTTGTAAGATTGCTGTTTATCTGATATGTTTGTTTCTTATTTAACAAATGTATTAGAAGTTGTTGTAGTTTTTAAATGTTTTAAATGTTTGTAAATCTATCGGACCAAACTGCGTGGTCAGCAGTCCGTAGCTTACAAACTACTTAAACCTAAGTAAACTAACCTAAGGACAACACACACACATGCCCCAGGGAGGACTCGAACCTCCACGGCGAGCAAGCGCGCGCTCCGCAGCGAGACGCTTTAGACCGCTCGGCTACTCCACCGCGGCATTGTTGTAGTTCTTTATGCAGCTGTAATATATATATATATATATATATATATATATATATATATATATATATATATATATATATATATATATGTGTGTGTGTGTGTGTGTGTGTGTTTTAAATAATTCTTACGTTGTCGATATGTGACAGCTATTTTTACAAATATATCAGTGATAATACGAGGTAACATGCAGATATTTCTTTGATATTATCTAGAGCATATGTTATCTTTGTTGGTGGGTAAATAGTATAAATGATGTTTCTGCGTTTGAATGCAAAGATTGGCTATATATTAGTTTTTGGAATTAATTGTGGTGTAATTTCCGTTCATCTAGTTTGGTGTTACAGTTAGTTGGATCGTTACCGTTCACATAATTTGCTCTCATGTGTAAAGTTTGGATTAAGAAGTAATTTAACAATTTAAAATTCCATATTCTCCTTCCTTTGGAGGAATTAAATTAAACACCGCGAATGCTAGGCGTATTCTTTCATTTAATAAAGGTGTTTTATTGTTTGTATTAATCACAAAATGTTTTTGCAGTAGTTGGAATATTACTGAGTAATTGGGGTAACACAAAACAGAGAGCAGATCAGAGCAATGCTGAAAGTGGCACTGGTTATTCAATCTGAAAACTGAACAACAGTGAAGGAAAGGAAAAAAGAAATTTGGAAACAGAATTTAAGTTCAGGGAGAAGCAATAAAAATTTGCGGCTAGTTGATTACGTAGTAGTTTTGTCAGTGACAGCATATAACATGGAAGAGCAATTGAATGGATTTGACAGTGTTTTGAAAGGATACAAGATCAACAATAAAAAAATAGTAGTAGAATGTCGTCTAAGAAAACCAGACGATGCTCAAGGAATTAGAGTAGCAAACGAGAAAATAAGAGGTGGAGATCTGATTTATTATTTGGGTAGTGAAATAACTTAAGATGAGCGAAGTAGAAAAGATATGAAACAAAAATTGGAGGAAAGCATTTCTATAGATTTTGTTAACATCGAATATTTATTTAAATGTTATGAAAGACTTTCCGGAAACATTTGTCTGGTGTTGAATAGTTTGGAAGTGAAACGTGGACGATAAGAAGTTCAGAAAAAAGATACACTTTAAATCCGGCGCTGCAAGAGAATGCTAAAGATCAGATGGATATATCGTGTAACTAATAAGGAGTTAACGTAATTGGGGAGAAAAGAAATATCTGACATAATCTGACTAAAAGAAGGATAGATTTGTAGGACACACTCTAAAACAACATGCCATCCTCAAATAATCTTTGAAGGGAAGTGTGTGGAGTAAAAATCACAGAGGAGAGCAATAGACGAATACGATAGGTATGTTGAAAAAATGTAGGTTGCCATTCTTTCTCAGAGATGAAGAGGTTTTTAAGTGATATGGCAGCGTGGAGAGCTGTACCAAAGCAGTGTTTTCGCTGTACACCATAACAACGGTGGAGTGCGTAAAGTGCAGAAGGGGATGTGGTGCCTCAGGAGTCTGACGTGGGGCCTCTGTTGTTTGTTATTTATATAACTGACATACCTGCTATTATAAGAAATTACTCTAAAACTTTTCTGATTTTTAATGACTACAGGTTCGTAATGAAGAATTCAATAATGACACAGTTTGCTGTCAAGACACAATTTCATGGCACGTAGAAAATAAACGGATACTAAACCAAAGTAGGAAACAGTTTTTACGGAATCTAACTCACAGTTCAAAAAAAGTTGTTATTCTGATTCCATAACATGACCATATAAAAAGTGACATGTAACAGTTCATATTTATAGGCGTTCAGATAGATATGAAGCTGTCGCGGAGACCCCATGTTCAGAAGCTTCTTCAGAAATGAAATTTCGCGATTTTTGCCATTACAAGATCATTTGAAATAAGTAGTGGTTTACTAGAAAGGTGGCAATTTTGCTTATTTACATTCACTTCTGACGGATACGTGGCAGGAATCAAACCAATGTCGCTCACGCCTGTTTTACTCCTATGCAGCAAGGTGTGGGATATTCTGCTTCATCCATGCCGCGGTGGAGTGGTCGAGCGGTCTAAAGCGCCATGCTGCAAAGCGCGCAGTTGCTAGCCGTCGGAGGTTCGAGACCTCTCTCGGGCTTGGGTGTGTGTGTGTTGTCTTTAGGTTAGTTTAAATAGTATGTAAGCTTAGGGACTGACAACCACAGACGTTAGGTCCCATAAGATTTACAAACATCTGATCATTTGCTTCATCCATTTTCAACAGGAGAGTTTTAAAAAGTCTTAGTTATATAGGCATCTCTAAACTGCAGACATTCATCATGGTTCCACAGTGTCTACTCTGTCGAGGAATTCCTGTAAATATTTAAAAAATTAAGTTAATTTCTGTTACGTTGCTGATTGCTTTTTCTTATGCTGAAATCGGTCATTTGTCTAGGATTCCTATACGTTTAATTTTATCTATTACTACTTTTCAGATACAATAACACGTAATAAATCGTTCTATAACCGTGGAAGACGATAAAAATAAATAACGTCACTTCTCATTCCACAATTGCGTCACAAGGGTGACTTTAATCCTGATTCGTCACTAATGCCTTTAACGCTAAACACACACACACACACACACACACACAGAGACACTCACCAATATCCGCGCGGGAGTACCCGAGCGGTCTTGAGCGCCACGTTACGGATCGCCCGGCCGCCCGCGTCGGACGTTCGAATCCTCCCTCGGGCATAGATGTGTGCGTTGTACTTAGGTTAGTTCAACTTAGTTTAACTAGTGTGTAAGACTAGGAACTGATGACCAACGTAGTTTGGTCCAATAGGATTAAAACCTTTAAACATTTGAACACACACCAATAATGACGAAATCGAAACACTGAATCATTTTGACCGTTTCCGGACGTTGAAATAAATTAACGAATATGTTGAAAATTTGTGTTGGACCGGGATTGGAAACAGGATTTTTCGCTTCGGGCCAACAGTCTCCTTAACTTGTAGCCTATCCAGGCACGCTTCCTTTACATTCCAAATTCTCAAAAGTGTAGTGCGCCCTGCCTATTGGTTCCTCTTGAACACAGCTTATAATTTCCGCAAGGGACCGAGCTTACAAGCTGCGAACTAGAGGAAGCAATGGCCATGGCACACAACAATCGTAGTGTGCTGTAAGTTGAGAATTTGGGTTGGAAGGAAAGCGTGTCCGGATAGCCTAATTCGTTTAGGCGACCGCTGGCCCGGAACTGGTAATCAGGTTTCGAATCCCGACCGAGCACAAATTTTCAGTTTTTTTCGTAGAATTTATTTCAAAGCCCAGAAACGGTCGAAATGTTTGAATATTTCAATTTCGTAAATTTACGTTCATTGCTATCAACTAATGGCGTCTCTTCTTTCGGACATGTCCGAGAATAATACATCAACAAACCCCCAATATTGCCATAGGAGATAAGTAATTTCGTGAAAAGGATAGACCAATAACGTTAATGAAAGTCTTTACACGTATATAGAAAGTAACGTCCGCATCAAGCCACCCGTTACATGTGATTGAAATTAAAACACCTGCTATTGCACGTCCGATTACATTCAGATTTGGACCCAACGGTTGAAAATGCGAATATTCCGTTATAGACATACACTGCATAACAAAGTGGTAATAGTTGACAACGATGACACCGGCCTTAATATAAATACGACAACTGTGCTGCACTTTTTCAAGGATCCTAGGTGTATATAATACCAGGAATCTTGGATCCTATCACGCAGGGCATCATCCGTTTCTATAAACGTGACGTAACTCAATGAAAAAGAATACCCAAGTTCAAGGAAGTAGGCCACGCTTTCCAATCCAAGGATTATGGTAGGTGTCGTCGCGGATATTAACATCGGAGAGGGCTGGTGCAACGCACGTTGAACCCACACCGTATCGTAGGAAATTCAAACTAGCAGCCAGCTGAAAGGGTCCTGATAGGTGCCGTTGGATTACGCCTGCCCACACGTTGACAGAAGCCATTCGTTAAGACGGATATCGTCCGCCTCTGTAGTCCAGTGGACAGCGTGGTAGGTTGCCACGCAGGGGGCCCGGGTTCGATTCCCGGTCGGGTAGGAGATTTTCTCCACTCGGGGACTGGGTGTTGTGTCGTCCTCATCATCATTCCATCATCATTGACATGCAAGTCGCCGAAGTGGCGTCAGATAAAGAGACTTGCACCAGGCAGTCTGAACACGACCCCAGTTGGGGTCTAACGGTCATAAATGCCACACGATCATCATCATCAAGACCGATATCATTAACGCGGTTTGCAGCAGGATTTCTGAACACATACTTTCCTCAAATATTATGAACTACCACCAAGAGAACGATTATTAACCCATAGTCAACAAGGATTTGGAAAGTATCGTTCTTGTCAAAACACGGCGAGCTCTTTATTCATTTGATGAGTGCTATCGACAAGAGATATCCATATTATCGGATTTCAGGAAGGATTTTCACACTGTACCTCACAAGCGGTTTCTAATCAAATTGCGTGTCGTGTAATATTGCCACAATGGTGGGATTGGATTCGCTATTTCTTATCAGAAAGGACGCAGTACGTAGTTGTAAAGACATCAAGGAAAACACAAGTAATGTCTTATACTCCCCAGGGACATCTTATAGGGTCCGTACTGTTCCATATCCCCATAAACGACTTAGATTGTTTGCGGATGATGCAGTCATTTACGGAGTAGTAAAGACGCCAGAACGTCAGAAGCAACTGCTAAAGATTTAGATCTCTGTATGGTGTGAAAATGGGCAATTGACCAAAAATATACAAAAATGAGCTCTAAAAGAAGTTCATTAAACTTAAAACCTGTCTGATTTACAGGCTGTAGACTGGAAAGAGCACTTAGAAAATATCGTAAATATAGCTACGTTTCATTGACAGAACACTTAGTAGATGTATGAGTCTACTAAAGAAACTGCCAACACTACACTTGAGCGTCATAGTTTGGAGTGCTGCTGCACATTATTGGATCCCCATCAATTGTCGAATATAGAGGAAGTTCAGAGCAGATCAGCTCGCTCTGTGATAACGCGGTATGGGGGAGACAGTGTAACGGAAATGATTCATTAGTGGTGGGTGGAAATCATTAAAGGAAAGGCGTTGAGGCGAGTTCTGTTTGTAGGAAATTTCTCTTCTGACTGAATATATTTTGTAAGCTGCCACCTACATAGGAAGACATGATCATCATAATAAAATCAGAGATACAAGCACAAGAAAAATACATAATGTGTACAGATATATATACAAAATAAAGCAAAACAGCACATTATCTCATAGCAGTCTCATCAAAGTAATACAATCCTGTAAAATGAAAAAAGAACAACTTGAATCCGTCGACCAAGCAGAGGGATATTTTATGGACACATACTTGAGGTTTTATACAATACACAATTACACAGGCAGAGCAGTACGCACTTGAGTACAGTCAACAGAGCGTCCGCAGTGCTGGCTGGCGTTAATATCGTGTATATCCGCCTTTTGCAGCAATGCAAACGATCGTAGAGGATCCGAATGTGGTTATGTGGACTGGCCTGCCATGCGAGGTCCACCCGGTGCCTCAGTTGGGCCAGATTTCGTGCAGCTCATGCAGACCAGCCAACATGACGTTCCATGCAGTCCCAAACATGCTCAATGGAGGAGAGATCGGAGGCTCGTGCTGTCCACGGTAGTGGACGTACACCTTGAAGACTACGCTGGATGGTACGGGAATCATGTAGATCTGCATTGTCGTGCACGAGTGGTAGCAAGACGGGTGGTTTCAGTGTACCGTGCACTGTTCAATGTTCTGTAGACGATGACTGGAGGAGAATGGCGAGTACAGAATATCGCTCCCCTCACAATGATGCATGATCATGCACACGTCCCAATATCGTTCAGCCCGCCTCCAATGGTGTCATAGTAGGCGCTTAGGAGGGACGAATGGAGACGTGTCGTCTTCAGTGATGAAAGTCATCGTAGCCTCGGTGCCAATGATGGTCGTACGCGTGTGTGGTGTCGTGCAGAGTAGTGCGAAAATCTGGAATGTACGCTACAGAGGCAAACGGGGCCGACACCTGACATTATGGTATGGGGAGGCATACCCTACACGGGCCGTTCTCCTCTCGTGTCCGTGGTGCGACAGTTGAACACTACACGGTACACTGAAACCATCGTTCAACTCGTCTTGCCACCATTCATGCATCAACAACGCCATGTCCTTTTCCAACAAGACAATGGTCAACATGTCGTTGTGCAGTTATCTTAAAGCTGTTAAACCCTACCTTTTCACTTCTCTAGGACAATGCACGTCCACACGTATCCCGTACAATAAAACGTGCTCTTCTAGGTATACGTCAACTACCCTGCCTATCATTATCCTCAGATCTGCCCCCAATTGAGCATGTCTGGGACCGGATCATGGCGCGGTCTACCAACCAGCAAAATCGTCATCTTGAGAATGTTGCACCCTGCATTGCTGCAAAAGAGGGAGAATGTGTCAATAAAACTTCGCTCTTCTGGTTTGATGAATTGATAGTGTTCTTGTTTCATTTTTCAGGAGTGTATCTACTTCACTTATACGGTAAGGTACATGTAGTGCAGGATGCTGGATGAGTTGTACCAAATCTGTATGTGGTGTGAGGAATGGCAGTTAGCTCTAAATGTAGAAAAATATAAGGCGATGCAGATGAGTAGGAGAAACAATCCCGTAATGTTCAAATGCAGCATTAGTGGTCTGCAGGACGAAGAAGTGCGTGAATTCTAATCTACGAGACGTGTCCAGAAAGTAAGTTCCGTTTGGTAATAAAATGAAATTGTACACAGATACAAAAGAAATTTTTATGCACAAAAGTCTACGACTCTTAAACTACTTTTCCACATAACTGTCGAAATTTTGCAGGCATTTGTCATAGCGTGACACCAGATTTTGTATACCTTCTTCATAGTAATCTGCCACCTGTGTCTTCAACCAGTTGGAAACAGTTTCTTTCAGCTCGTCGTCATTGGTGAAGTGATGACCGCCAAGGAAAGACTTGAGATGTCCTGGATCTTGTCATCAATCACGTGAACCAGTTCTTCTTCATCGTGCACATCATTACGCCCGCCATTGAACTGTCGGACCCATCTTCTCACCATCGAATCACTCATCGCATTTGGTCCGTAAACATCGCAAATTTGCCGATAAATTTCACTTGGTTTCACTTTCCTCGCATTCAGAAACCGAATCACCGACCTGATTTCACAGGCGGCGGGATTTTCAATCAACGCCTACATTCCAAACAAGCACAACAAAGCGTACTTAACTGACAGCGATCTCCAAATGGCGCACGTTCTTCTACTTGATACTCATCGTCTACAGCGCATGTGGGGAACTGCAGTCGCATCGCTGCAGCAGAGATAAATTGAAATGGAACTTACTTTCTGGACGTGGCTCGTAGAAAGGGAAGACGGATAGTATCTGAGATTGGATGGTAGTCAAGTGTTACTTAAGTCAACCTGTGGTACAAGTTACTTGGTACTCTTTTCGTAGCCTGGCAGTTATCTCAAGTTCTCCGCCTCAATTTATCGCGGTTCGTGAATCATTTACCGGAGCAAGTGCTCATTCTCGTCACACGCGACCGACTTCCGGCAGCACACAACAGAGGGCGCTCCGCCTTCAGAGCCGGCCAAGTTCGACGCAGCTGCGCAAGTTGGGTTGCCGCCTCAAAAGGGGCGCAGCCCGGCCAGGCACAGCGCTCGCCCGCGAACCGGGGGGAACGGCGGAGGGCGGAGGGAACTCTTTCATCAGCAAGTTGGCGAGCCTGGCCGGGTTTAATTGCGCCGCCAATAAGCCGCAGCCGCAGCCGCCGCCGCCGCCACTGCTGCAGCCGCAACCGGTGCCGTATCCACCCAGGCGCACCTACTCGCACACACTCACTCACACACACACACACACACACACACACACACACACCACAGGCCGTTGCCGCACCTCGTCCGGGCTGATAAATGGGCCGGTAATTCGGTTTGTCTTGCGGTGGATTGGTGGTGCGCGCAGCTGCGAACCTACCTACAACACGCGGCAGGCAGATTCAATAAAAAGTGGTCTGACTCGAACGTTCCCTTTCGGTGGAAAATTGCCTGTGTTGGTAGCCACGAAAGCGCGTCAGGAAGTTGCGCCATATATTGCTAATTTCGAAACAGGTTGATGGACCTACTCCTATCGCTGGATAGAATTGTGTTAATAAATTCGAGGCACCACATGCAGGCAGCTTTGCCTACACTGGATGAAAAAAAGAACAGCCGAGGGAAACAACGTGCGGATTTCAAGCTGGTCAACACACACACTCACAGGGCCTTTTAAAACAAGGAGCACAATTTGAGTCACGTCTTTGTGAAGTAATATCACGTTGCATTCTAGGAGAGGAGGACTGCCACATGTAATTACGGCGTTGTTAAATGAAACTTTCCGCACTGGTTGTAATATACTTTTCTCAGTTTACGGCAGTTTAAGACGAGTCCTCGGTATCTTTTCCCGTGCCGTAAAGCATTTCAGAACTGCCTTGTCCAATTAGGAATGCTACTCGATTATCTTCAAAATAGTGTGCTGGTGACAATACTTGCTTATTAGTTGCACATATGAAAATGGGTGTGCTTATGATACACTATGTTTTGGTTACACACACTCTTGATTTGATTAAATAAACTCCAAGCATTATGCACTACCACATGATGGGAATGACGAAGAGTGGCTCTAAGAAATTACTGTTCCTTTATAAGCTTAAAACAAATATTGGAAGACGTCCGTCTGTCGTCTTCCATATATTTTTTTATAAAATTGTAATTTATTTGATGTCGCTGGATTAGCATTTTGTTAAAACTACAACCCCTCTTTTCAAGGCACGAGGAATAGCATTTTATTTCATTTTTTAAATTATGAATTTCTGAAATGTTAGTTAATATTGCTAGGAATTGTTATTTTAATAATTTATTATTGTCCCTGTGAGAATGTGTACTTGTTTTACTTCTAAGTGGATGTGCAGGTATCTAATGGTTGTCTTACTGTGGGTAGTGGTAGCTCGGCTTCCATGGTTCTCTCTGGCTCAGAGTGAATGGTTAGTCATTACCAACCCCTGCTGCTAATGCGACTAAAGAGGTTTCTACACCCTTTGGTTACAAGGTAGTCGACGAGCCTTCTCCATGGCGAGTCTCACGATCTTCTCTCCCCATCACCGCTGTTTTCTTGGATTTTCCAGCTTCTGGTAGCTTTCCCGCGGCTCCTGGCCGTTTGATCATCACTTTATGCTGGGATCGTGGTAACATAAGGTTGGTTCTTGTTTTGTGCTTGCGGAGATGGTAGAGATTCATTGTCTAGCATGTTTAACTTAGACTCTTGAACTTAGCTTTATTTTTTTGGAATATTCCTTCCGATCGTAGGCGGAAATCTAGTTTTTCAATCCAGTGGTGTATGTGTTACTAGTTGTTTGATAAAGGCCTGGTGTATTCTACCCTTTTGTGATTATGTGGCGGTGTACGAACTCCGTGTAAATTCTCTCTAGCTTTGTAAGGCCCGATTTTCCGGGTCTTGAGACTGGACATGTTCCGTCACTGTGAACGCTCCCAGTCGCATGTTTTTGCATTGCAGTACCTTCCTTACGAAATTCACGCAATTCTAGGGGTTGCATGCCGTAGTTAATTTTCTTTATTTTTGTAAACTGAATTTATATATTTTTATCGGTTTTCGGAACCACGTGGGTCCGAACTCCGACTTCCGGGGTTTGCAGCTAGTCATCTGAATCCACGCCACTTATGATAATACCAGTGAGTAGGTAGTTTACTCTCAGATTGCAACGTTCGATTCCGCCCTGATTTTGTGCAATGAATTCGGTTTTTAACCATTTCACCTTCAGTGGAGTGCGATCATGTAACGCATCCGATGTCACCGTTTGCGGGTGTGCCCGCTGTCTAAATGCAACTTAACCTGTCTATACTCACGCACCATCTCAGATCAGGCACGACAGACCAGAGCCATCTTCACAGTTTTATTGTATATTGTGTGGTACCTCCGGCTATGCTGAATTTCGCCTACCGTAGCGGCGCCTACTTCTGCCTTGTTTCAGCACGCCGATTTTGGTGAGTTTCGCTGTTGCATTGCGTGTGTGTGAGCGAGTGAGTGTTGTTTGTAAATCCTCCCCCCCACCCAATAGCGTTACGTTTTGTGTAATTCATGTTAAATTCAATGCTGGGCATCGTCAGTATTAATTTATGTAAGGAGAAGCACTTTTATTGACTTAACAAAATTTAAGTTCAGTATAATTTTGTCTTTACTATAAATTGTAGTTTTCGAGCACCTTACGTACAGTGGTCAACTTATAATATACATGTTAGTAATTTTTCGTATTTTCCCAGGCGCTAAATAATCTCACTACGTATTTATTTCTTCTACAAACCTCTGTAAAGATATTTTTGTAACATCGTGCCTTTAACAATTTTCTACAGATCATGTAAGTATGCTTCTTCGACTGACGTGCGGTCATAGCTTGAAAGGCAGTATTTCGTTCACAAAGTGCATATTACGAAGACCGTGATGGCCCGCATTTAGTTCAGTGAACGCGAAAGGAAGAGGTGGATTCAGTCATTGGAAAATTTTTCAGTGTGGTCAACAATTCGTAACTATTAAATCTTCTCCATACATGAAACTTCTTGAGTGTCGATGGAGACGTTTGATTGGAGAGGATGGAAGAAGCGCATCAAACACTCATCTCAAGTTGATGCCTCACCACATCTTGTTCTAGAAATTTCAGATCATTTCCTGTTCTGCTTATTCGTGATGATCTACTGGCCTTCTACCCAGGCTAACGGCGGTGCTTTCTCTAGCTGTTAACACATGATTATCGCACGTGATGTTGGAAGATGACTATTATCTTTTAGATGATGCTCAAAATAAAAATAATGGGCGCCATCAAAAAAAGATAATGCACCTTTATTGCAGGAAAAACCGATGCAGTCAATAAATTATTTCATTCACCACCTGAAGAAACATACGAAAATTGATGGTGGCGTTTTTTCAAAAGCATTAAAGGGCATTGTAGCGGTAAATGCTGATTGAGAAAACAAATACAAGCTACAATTAAAAATCATTTTTAACAATGTTGAGGACAATCTTGATTTATAGGTCCGTGCACAAGTAGTCAAACTGCAGCCCAACAAGGAAGCTATAGAAACTTAGAGACAACTGAGTTGCTGTTGTAAAATGTAAACTTTCACAGCGGAAAGGTCAATATTACTAAAATTTTCCGGGCTATTATGCCCTGGACTTATGGATTTATTACTCAAATATAACGTTTCATCCCCAACTGCGGAGGACATTTTCAAGGGGGAAGGCACTTTTGTATGTCCGATGCACATCCTCGCTCGCTACTGACTGCAGCCAAACTCCGTTTACGAGGCCTCGTGCGCAGAGGTGTGACGTCAGATGTTTTGGATATGCGTGCGCAATTCATCGTTGCCGATTTCCGTCGTCAGTTGTGAATATCGTCCCATAGTGGAAGAGTGTTACACTTCTTCTTCAACACCGGAATCCAGATTACATTTCATTACAGCCCTCCTCCATCCTATTGAAATAATTACGGTATTTTATATTTTCTATAGCCTCTCTGTACAGTCTTTCGTGTTATCCATTTGTGGTTGCTAAAACCTGAATCTTATTATATTGAATAAGGTGGTCCCCTGGTTGAAAAACATGTTCAGCAACAGCTGATGTGTCAAGCTCTCCCCTTCTGCAATTCACCTTGTGATCTTCTGGGATGCTCGAAAACCGCTGCAAAAGGCAGGAATTTATAGGATTCCGTGTAGCTGTGGGGACGTATCCGTGGGTACCCCAAAAAGAACAGTCAAAAAACGACTAGAAGAGCACAAAGGAAACTGTAGAAGGGGAAATATTGACAGATCATCTGTTTGTTGCTGAACATGACTTTCAACCAGGAGCCATCTTATTAAATTTGATAAGACTGAGTTTTTAGCAGTCACAAATGGATATCACGAAAGACTGTACAGAGATGCTGTAGAAATTGTAAAACACGCCAATAATTTCAGTAGGATGGAGGAGGGCGTGAAACTAAATGAAATCTGGATTCCGGTGTTGAAGAAGAAATGTAACAGTCCTCCACCATGGGACGATATTAACAACGGACGACGGAAATCGGCAACGACGAATTGTGTGCGCGTATCCAAATGACCTGACGTCACACCTCTGCGTTCGAGCCCTTTTGCAGTCAGTAGCGAGCCAGCGGAAATACAATGTGCCACGACCCCTTTGAAAATGTCTTCGGCAGTTGGGGACGAAACGTTGGGTTTGAGTAATAAATCCATAAGGCCATGGCATAACAGCCCGGAAAATATTAATAATATTTACTCTGTTACTCCAAGCTATTTAACAATTGGCATTAAAACGAACTATCAAAAAACCACTCACAGAAATACTTTTTAAGAGAGAGCAATTGTCGATATATACTTACTAATGAACACCTGTTCAGAACAAATTTACTTCACCAGAGGAAGATCAATGACAGTGTAATCTGAATTAAATAACATATTAAAATAAATCACTGCCATATGACTCTTCGTGGCGAAAGACGCACAACACGTAAATGTTTCTACTCTAAACCACAGAATAAAGATAAACAACGACCGACTTGGTGACTAGGAGCTATTTGCTAACGGGAGTCTGAGAGTGGGTTACGTTCAGTGTCAAACAATATTAGTAGTAAAGAGTCCTAACACTTTCGATGTATCGGTTTCTAATTCCGGCCGCTATGCTCAGATGCGCGGGGCCGATCCCCGTCGGATATTCGAATCCTCTCTCGGGAAAGGATGTATGTCTTGTATTTAGTATAAGTTAGTTTATAAGTAGTTGTAAGTTTAGGGAGTGATAATCCCGCAGTTAAGTCCCATAAGCTTAAAAAACATTTATACATTTGTTTGTTTCTAACTCCAGTGCCAGAGCACCAACAATGAACCAGTACAATAGAATTCAATTCATTTTCAGATAAGACGTCTCTCTCAGACAGACGGTAAAGTAGCAACCTCGGCATTATGCAAACAACACTCTCAAATCAAATACTTTATTACTTAAAGGCTCGAATAGCACGAATCATGGGTCAATGTAAGCACGTCAAAGTCAGGTTAAAAATAAATAAATACACATTAAATAAATAAATGAAATCAGTATAGATTATTCCGAAAGCCTCAATACTATATCAGGAAATATATTGTGCCCAAAAAATTTACAATGAAGGAAAACTTGACGTAAAAACTTATAAATTTACAGTAAGGAAAAATTAATAGGATTGATCGATTACAAATATTCAGGTATTCGTAGAAAAAAATGGGTAAATGCTTAAACTAACTACGTTTGTGAAAGCAAGAAATGGCTACAAGCCGGTAGTGAGTCATTTTACTGAACAATCTAAACTTCAAAACACATTGACTTAAAAGGGGCAGCAGAAGATGCATCACGTTACTAGGAAGCCCGTCATCCCGACGAGGTGTAAGTCATATTTGACGACACATGATTATTAAAGTTAAAAATGCACAAATGTAACTTATTTTCCCATATGTTTATGTTGTCTGGTAAGAATGCCGTTGCTTTCAGAACATACGATGCTGGATGCTTCAATGTTCTTGCCAAGAGATAGTAAAGCAAAACTTAATTTCAAAATTTATTCACTTGCATGTATAAGGAAAACAACTGCAACAAATATCACATTAACATACTGAATATTGCTGTCTAAAACCAACTCCTTTGGTAACTCAGAAACTCAAAGTTACACACTAATACCAAAATTTTACACATGAATTGCTCTGGTAGTACGTTTCATAATCTAAACATAGTTTACTACTGACATACTGTAGTAGGTTGACATTTCGTATCAGTTGTTAAAACTTGAAAGAAAGTCGATAATTTTTTTTAAAGACCTAGAATGTGGTAGCTATGACTTTTCAGTAATTTTAAACCCTCTAACAAGCCTAAAGAACCAACCTGAGAATAGGATACCTATCAAATGCTTAACAAGAAAATTAGTGTATAAACTAACATATATTTCATAAACATGGAGGTGCTAGAAAGCCTATTAAATAATATGGTGTCGAAGGTGAAAAACAAGATTATTACTAGTAGGCTACTAAAACTGCGACGTTCTACAGTCAATGAATGGATGAAAATTACAGAGCCAGCGACATCAATTAGTAGCTTTTGGCCAGTCATCCTACGAAAATTTTGTTGGCAAAAATGAGCTCTTTTTATGGTGGAAGCGAAAATAGCGGAATATGTCCTGTACCTGTGGAGGACGAGGGCGGTATGTAGTATAAATTGAAAGTTAAGTAAGTATTATAAGTCCGCACAGAGTGAAGCGAAGAAAACAATCATCTGACAATTGATATTGTGCATTATCGGTGTTGTATGAAGTAGGTTCACAGGTGTTAGAGCATGTATACTAGACAAACGCTTCCCCAGGTGTATCGGCGACAAGAAGTAGTGGAATATGCCAGACAACCACTCCACACTTTGGGCAACATTACTGTACGAGAGCTCGTGGGGAGCTATCGTACGTAAACATATAACCGAGAGGTGATACGCTCACATTAATGTCTGTTTGGCCAGTGCAGTACAAACGTCTCAGATTTCGCCTAACGACGCGACTATATTATTGTGAGATGTGAGGACAAGATTTTTCCAAATTATATTTCATTCATAAGAGCTTCAAATGATGAGGGTTTACCACAACTTTTATACGATGCTATGATGCCCCAAAAGAGCGAAAGGCATTATAAGTGGTAAAAATCTTATTTGCAAACGTGAACGCATTCTTTCAATACATTCATAACCCGTTGCTACACGAAGCGTCACATGGAGTGGAAACTGTTTACTCGAACGTACGCTAAGGACAAGACACATTACCTCTACTTGCAATTTATTTATTTATTTATTTTTTTAGGGGCGGAAGGAATATGGCTTAGAAGGAACGGATTGATATTAGCTCCATCGGGACATTGGTAATTTACCGGATGATCAAAATGTCAGTATAAATTTGAAAACCTTATAAATCACGGATTAATGTATATAGAGAGATAAAAATTGGCACACATGTTTGGAATGACATGGGGTTTTATTAGAAAAAAAGTATTGTTTGACGTGTGAAAGATCTCTTGCGCGCGTTGTTTGGTGATGATGGTGTGCTCAGCCGCCACTTTCGTCATATTTGGCCTCCCAGCTCCCCAGGCCTTATTCCGTGCGATTATTGGCTTTGGGGTTACCTGAAGTCGCAGTGTATCGCGATCGCCCGACATCTCGAGGGATGCTGAAAGACAACATCCGACGCCTAATGCCTCACCATAACTCCGTACATGCTTTACAGTGCTGTTAACAACATTATTCCTCGACTACAGCTGTTGCTGAGGAATGATGGTGAACATATTGAGCATTCCCGGTAAAAACATCATCTTTGCTTTGTCTTAATTTCTTATGCTAATTATTGCTTTTCTGACCAGATAAAGCGCCATCTGTCGAACACTTTCTGAACTTTTCTTTGCATATTTTTTTTTTCCTAGTAAAACTCCATGTTCCAAGCAGGTGTGTCAATTTTTACCTCTATATCTACACTATTCCGTGATTTAACCAGTTTCCAAATTTATACTTACTTTTTGATCACCCGGTACACTGTGTCTCAGAATGACACAGGATGTTATACAATGAGACACAAGTTGTTGCAGATTCCTCACGTTACTGGAATTGTGTATTGAAAGTATCCACTGAAATCATAATAACAGATAACACCATTAAGGTTACAGTGGTTATTTTCTGAGTAAATGGAATCTTGTCATACTTGAAGAAACATCGGCTCTGCTTTAAATAGCAACGAATAACAATCAATAACGATCTCTCGTTTTTGACAATACCCACCAATGGAGGCGCTGCAACTTCTCTCACGCCAGGGGTCAGCAGCTACAAGTAAACTTGCGCGATCTATATTCAGCGCATGCGCCTTCGTAATTTCGTTGCGTATATAGGGCCAGCCGTTCCACAGTTTCTCCTCCTGGTACAACCAGTGGCTCCCCAAAGTCAACCTCCCAAAATCCCAGGCAATCATTATTGGTCACACCACCCCTTCCTTCTGTCACCGCGACCTTTACCTCACACTCCATGGCCGTCCCATCCCGCAAACCAAAACAAGTATGCCTCACCCTTGACCGCTCCCTCTCCTGGAAACTGCACCTCCAATCCGTCCCTGAAAAAGCTCTCTCCCGCCTCAACCTCGTCAAGCTCCTGTCTGGTCGGACGTGGAGCTTTAACCCCTCCACCATCCTCTTCACTTACCGAACCATCATGCATCCTATCCTCTGTTGCTTCCATCCCGCCTTGGTCTCCACTCCCCCTGTCCACTACGAATCCCTCCAGATCCTAGATCGCCAGGCCTTCCGCCTCCCGTCCACCAAGCGGATGCTTTACGTCTTGATTCCCTTTCCCGACCTTCTGAAGTTCCTAGAACACCTTCGCCTCCACTATGCGTCCCTTAAAATAGACTCCCGCAACCCGGTCGTCTCTACCTCTTGCTGCATCCTGGCCCTCTGCCGCGCCGATACCTTATTGCTCCTCCCTTCCTTTACCTCTCCGCGTCCTCTCAGAGGGTAACATCCGTCAACTACCTCTCCTGGATGACGATCACCGTCTCTACGTCTATCCCTCCTTTCAACCTTAGTCGATACCCGTATCTGTACGTCTCCCTTCCTCCCCCGTCCCATTCCTGTCCACTCCCTCGCTTGGTTCTCCTCTCCCAGCTCCTTCCTACGTTGAGTCCTTGCGCCTTCCCCCCTCCTCCCTCTCCTATTCCCCTCCCGTCCTTCTCCCACCGCACTTCCCATTCATCCCATTTTCTCACTGCGGGGCTCCTGTGTGCGCCGTTTAGTGTTGTGCCAGTGTTTGTACTTCGTACTGAAGTGGTAGCAGCAGCAGCAGCAGTGTAGTCGTCAACGTCTAATGTGCTCCACCAATGTGATTTCAACCACACTGGATTTTTAAATTCTCTCTTTGATTTTAACCAACGTGGCTGTTTTAATTCTGAATACGTTTTACTTCAAATTCTTTCCTCTATGTCTGGTTTTGCCGGCCGCGGTGGCCGAGGTGACTGAGGCGCTCCAGTCACGGTCAGCACGGCCACTACGGTCGGAGGTTCGAATCCCCCCTCGGGCATGGATATTTGTGCCGTCCTAGTTCGTTAGTAATTAATAAGTAGTTTGTAAGTTTAGGGACTGATGACCCCGTAGTTAAGTCCCATAAGCTTAACAAACATTTGAACATTTTTTTTATGCCTGGTTTCTCCATTTTACTCTCCATTCAAGTGTCTTATCAAAATTGTAAATGCACTCGGCTGAAGATCGGAAATGAAGCTGCTGTCAGTGGCTTAAAAAAAAAAAAAAACACTTTCAGTCAGTGACTTTTTCCTTCACTTTAGTATAACCTACTAACAAAATTAGATAATAAGCTAAATTACTTAGGAAAACAATAGTACATTCAGTACGTATCCGGCTCCAGTATTGTTAACGTGGCAGGTTAACAACACTAGGCTAGTGCAGAGTTGCTATAAAACGCGTTGGCAGACGGAGACGCCTCCCACTCAGTCGCGACCGACAAGTGACCGGACAGAGCGGCCGAGTGCAGTCCGATGTCAGCGCGGAGCCGGAGGTCAGCCGGGGCATTCCTCCACCGATTCCGCCCAGCGGGGAGCCTTCCGCGGCCCTTGATAAACGAGCTGCACAGCGCTGGCATGTCGCCGCGCCGGCCGAGAGTGCGGCGGCGGCGGCGGCAAAAAGAAAAGACGGCGCACAGTAGGCGCGCCGCGCCGGTGGGCGGTGAATTGCGGCCGCACGCGGGGGCGGACGCGCTTCCGAAAGCCGTTCCAGGGCCGCCGCGGGCCCTGTGGGGGCGGCCGCAAACACGAGGGCCACACACGGGAGAGCGAGAGAGACAAAGAGAGGCGGGGGAGGGGCAAGCACGCGAGAAATGGGCCCACGTCTTGTGGTCGATACCAGAGCACCACTGGAGCGCCCGCTGCGTGCGCGCCGCGCCGCGCCGCGCTACTCACCTTGGTACTCAAATTTTTATGCCCCCTTTCTCACCCCCTCCCCACTGTCATAAACTCCCGAACAGCACCTGCAGATATAAGACGCCCCGCCCCACATGCACTTCCGCTGTTTTCTTTTCTTTGTTTTTCACCTTCTTTTCTGTTCTGCTGTAAGTGAGGGATAATGTGTCCCGGACAGCGGTCGTAAACTACGTGGGCGGTGAATGCAACTAGATAATGAATGGACCAATAAGAGATTGTATTCACAATGTGGGTAAGCACACAATAGAAAAACGCTCGTAAAATTGTTTACATGAAACTTTTTTATCCCGAAAGTCAGTCTCAGCAGCAAAATTTATTTCAATGACGCGTTTCGCCCTTTTTAGGCATCATCAGATAATCTGAAGGCAAAAAACACTTATGATGTCGTGCATACTACATGTATGTAAAAGATTTTTCAAATGTTCAAATGTTTGTATAGTCTATGGGACTTAACTACGGGGTCATCAGTTCCTAAACTTACAAACTATTTATGAACTAACTAAGATTATGGACGGCACAAATATCCATGCCCGAGGGGGGATTCGAACCCCCGACCGTAGTGGCCGTGCAGACCGTGACTGAAGCGCTTGTTCCCGCGGCCACCGAGGCCGGCTAAAAGATTTTTAACAGTTATGAAAAATAACTATAAATGAGGGGCTGAGGATTGGTATCTATCTATATAAAAGCGAAAGGACACTCATTTACTCACTCACTCACTCACTCACTCACTCAGAAAACACGAAATCTCGAAAACTACTTTAGATATGAAGTTGAAATTTCACAGGAATGTCATTTATAGGTAGAAGAAGTCAGCTAAGAAAGGATTTTGCTGTAGGTCTGATAGTTCAGGAGATATGACGTCATAGACAATGAAAACTTCCCCGTCTTGCGGCACGTGATAGCGTGAATTTATCAGTCCACTATTTAAAAAGGAGATCACTTTGAACATAATTTCAAACCCTTAGGAAACATTTTGTCGGTCACAACCCCAGCAAAATGATGAAAGGAAGAAAGTTGCTTATTACTTTTTCGGCGTTCATGAAATAAAGTTACCGCATTTGTTATGACCTTACAATCTATTACTCGTGCACTATTAATTGTATTCGTGTGAAATGTTACAGATAGTATGCACACATACCCCGAAACGTACGTTCGAAATTTTATCGTAGTACCACACACTGTTCATGAGATATGGAGCCATAAACCATTAGATTTATAAAAAAAAAACGCTTCATCACGCATGAAATTTGATTTATTACGTTTTTTCCTACTAAATCGATTTGCGACATATTTTGCAGAAATAATGTCGTATTTCGTCATATAGTTCAGGTATTATGACGTCAAAGACAATGAAATGCATGAAAATTCGCCCTAATACGCATGATGTTGTAATTTACTACGTCTTTACGACGAAATCCATTTACAACACATTTCGCAAGCAGTTTTGAAATATTCCACGCTATTAACCTGGATTTTATAATTCAGGATATATATAAATGCGAAAGATCACTCACACACTCACTCAGTGCTAAACACGAAATCTCTACAAGTACTTCACCTATTAAGTTGAAACTGCCGGTATGTAGTTTATAGGTAGAAGACGTCAACTAAGAAAGTATTAGCGATAGGAGAGAATTAAGGTGCATGGCGGAGGACATTTTCGTTACAGTCTGATGAAATCTGGTGAGATATGTGTCGTCATTACAAATTAAACTATGTAGGATGGAAACGTATCGACATAGTCGTTTAAAATTTAGTCCTTAAATGGGACGATGCAAGTACATGTCAAGTTATATGCCAATCTGCTAAATAGGAATGCGCGACATCTTGACAAAAATGGAGTAACTCACGTTAAGCGAAGCCAAACACGTCATGTTGCGCACGGCACGGAGTGGCCATGTAGAATGCGGCCGGCGAAAGCTTCCGGCCTCGTTTCGGGCCAAACCATACATTAAGCCGTAAGTGCAAATGTTTTAGTGACTATCATGGTGCGTAGATGGCGTTGTTCACCGGTGTAGTTAACAGCACCAATGACATAATTGGAAGATCAATATTACAGTGGAAACCGCATAAAATTAAAATAATGCAAAAGCAACTAAGGGTTACTTGCAAGATCGCAAGCTGCTATAACCGCGAACAAAATGTTTTGTACAATTGCATATTAATAAACATTGTGAACCCTTAAAATAGTAAATACTAGTCAAAACCGTTGTATAAAATAGTAAAATACTAGTGAAACCTAGAGCAATTAAAAGAAATACAGATTGACATTACAAAAATGCACATTAATAAAACCTGTGAAGATATGAAAATGTAAAGTAGTCCTACTAGTAAAAGCTGTCACTGCATTAGCTTGTATTAGCTCGTAACCTGTTACTAGTTCATAACCTGTTGTTGTACCAGACATAGGTATGGAACGGAACCAGTTTCACTGAACGTTTTTCATAATTTTATTCAAACAACTTTCGGCAAGTCTGTTTCATCACCTACACTACTGACCATTAAAATTGCTACACCAAGAAGAAATGATGATAAACTGGTATTCATTGGACAAATATATTATATTAGAACTAACATACGATTACATTTCCACGCAATTTGGTTGCATAGATCCTGAGACATTAGTACCATAACAACCACGGATGGCCGTAATAACGGCCTTTATATGCATGGGCATTGAGTCAAACAGAACTTGGATGGCGTGCCCATGCAGCTTCAACACGATACCACAGTTCATCAGGAGTACTGACTGGCGTATTGTGACGAGCCAGTTGCTCGGTCACCATTGACGAGACGTTTGCAATTGGTTAGAGATCTGGAGAATGTGCTGGCCAGCGCAGCACTCGAATATTTTCCGTATCTAGAAAGGCCCGTAAAGGGCTTGCAACATGCGGTCGTGCATTATCCTGCTGAAATGTAGGGTTTCGCAGGGATCGAATGAAGCGTAGAGCCACGGGTCGTAACACATTTAAAATATAACGGCCACTGTTCAAAATGCCGTCGATGCGAACAGTACCAAATGGCACCCCACACTATCACACTGGGTGATACGTCAGTATGGTGATGAATACACGCTTCCAATGTGCGTTCACCGTGATATCGTCAAACACGGATGCGACCATCATAACGCTGTAAACAGAACCTGGTTTCATCCGAAAAATGACGTTTTGCCATTAATGCACCCAGGTTCGTCGTTGCGTACTCCATCGCAGGCTCTTCTGTCTGTGATACAGCACCAAAGATTACCGCAGCTATGGTCTTCGAGTTGATAGTCCACGCTGCTGCAAACGTCGTAGAACTGTTGTCTTGCAAACGTCCTGTCTGTTGACTTGGCAGAGTGAAAGTTTCATTCTGGAAACATCCCTTAGGCTGTGGCTAAGCCATGTCTCCACCACATTCTTTCTTCCAGGAGTGCTAGTGTTGCAGGTTTCGCAGTAGAGCTTCTGTGAAGTTTGGAAATAAGAGGCGAGGTACTGGCGGAAGTAAGTTGTGAGGCGGCATCGTGAGTCGTGTCGGGATAGCACAGTCGGTAGTGCACTTGACCGCGAAAGGCAAAGGTCCCAGGTTCGAGTCCCGGTTCCGGCACACAATTTTAATCTGCCAGGAAGTTTCATATCAGCAAACACTCCGCTGCAGATTGAAAATTACCTCAAATATTGTTCGAACCGCACGTCTCTGAATCACGGGAGTTACCTCCTTCCTACCCCAAAATTAACGCACCATACGTCAAAAGCGAATTAAAATACGGAAAGTAGACTACGTTTTGTGTTGCACTATCACTTATTACGGAAACTCTTATGGGTCTACTATCTATCTGAACGCCTAGAAACTTGAACTGTTGAGTCTCACATGTCATGTACCCACTTCGTGTAATAAAGAGTCAGTTTTTGTTGAATTGTATGTTTGAAACTGCAAAAAATTGAATCTTACTGTCATTTAGAATGAATTAATTTTCTACAAACCACGAACTTTTTTCTTTAACTGCATTATTTTATAATGCATCAATATTGCTAATAACGTGGTACATTGCCAAGTTAGTGCAATCAGTGAACAGAAATATCTTCGAACTACCAGTTATACTTGGAGGCATATCATTTATATACATTCTGTCCCCAGAACAGAATCCTGGAACACACGCCACTTAACTATGCCCATTACGAGTGCATATAACAAACATTCTTAACACTGCAGAGATGACCTTCTAGTATCCGTTATTAAAAGTAAGAAGGGAAGCAATTTTGAACTACTCTCATTACACCATAATGTTTAATGTTCTACAACAATATATGATGATCAACACAATGAAACCCGTTAAACAAAAGAATAGGCCTAGAGTACGCATTTGTCTATTCAATCCATCCAGTGCATCACAGAGAAAAGGGAATATAGTGTTATCAGTTGATGAACCACTTCTGAAATCAAATGTTACAATGAAAATCAAATTATGGGAAATGAATTGATCAATTAACTTCGAATAGACAGCCTTTTCAATAACATTTAGCAAAAACTGAAGGCACAGAAGTAAATCTAAAGCTAACTACATTATCCGTTTCTCCCGTTTTATAAAATGGTTTCACTACTCAATACCACCGAGGGCAAGCCACAAAAAAAGATTCCCTCGACTTAACCCTCCCTCCACTGGTCTCCAAATTTTCGTCACTTTCACTTGCTGACCTTTCGCGTCGTATACATTAACGGTCATTTGTCCTGTGAAGCATAAAACGTCATTCATCTGAAATATTCAACAGTTGATACACGTCGTGTTGGAGTTATGGGTCTAACCGATGCCTTAGTTAAGGGTGGTCGGTGTGGAGGCTGGTCATTATCTGTACAAGAGAAAAATCTGAGTCAGTATCTCATTAACAGCCATCACACGCCCAGAAAGAACTTTTCCGCCGGAATAAAAGAGGTAGCGTCTTGGACTCATTATCGAAACGTCCTCAGTTACCGGATAAATTCCCGCCACTGCTTAATTTCTGATCACCATTAATGGCGTCCGAAGAATTTCGGAATAAAAGACTAGTACGTTCAAAATAACCGGTCGCGATGGCCGATGGGACTGAGGCGCTCCAGTCACGGTCTGCACGGCCACTACGGTCGGGGATTCGAATCCCTCCTCGGGCATGGATATTTGTGCCGTCCTTAGTCTTAGCTAGTTCATAAGTAGTTTGTAAGCTTAGGGACTGATGACCCCGAAGTCCCATAAGTTCTTCAAACATTTGAACATTTGAACGTTCAAAATGACGTCGTGGTCGAAAGAATGGGGTAGCTTAGTGATAGGTTTGTTCACATTCGACTGCAACCTAACAACGACAAAGATAGTTCAGTTATACATACTGACTTAACAAGGAGAAGATGAGGAGGCAGAGAGCATATAATAGGATGTTGTTGTTATGGTCTTACGTCAGGAGACTTGTCTGATGCAGTTCTTCACCCTACTCTATCCTGAGCAAGCCTTTTCATCTCCTCATAATAACGGCAACCCACATACATTTGAATCTGCTTACCGTATGCGTCTCTTGGTCTTCCTCTGTGATTTTTACCCCACACACTTCCCTCCAATGCTAAATTTACGATTCCTCGATGTCTAAGAATGTGTCCTACTAAGCGATCCCTTCTTTTAATCAAGGTATGCCAAAAATTCCTTTTCTCGCCATTTCTGTTCAGTACTTCTTCATTAGTTACCCACCTAATCTTCAGCATTCTTATGCAGCACCACATTTTAAAAGCCTCTGTTCTCTTCCTGTCCGCACTGTTTGTCGACCATGCTTCACTCCCGCAAAAGGCAACTCCACACAAATGCCTTCAGAAAAGACTCCTGTACACTTAAATCAATATTCGATATTATCAAATTTCTCTTTGAAAAATGCTTTTCTTCCCACTGCCATTCTGCATTTTATATCAGCTGTACTGCGACCGTCATATGTTATTTTACTACCCAAGTAACAAAACACATCCACCACCTTCATTGTTTCGTTACCTAATCTAATTCCTTCCCTCTAAAAAATTCTCGAGAATGTTGACTTACAAGTTTTCAAGTACATGTAAATACCATTTATTATATCCGTTTTCGCTTCTGCCGGTGTAGCTCAGGTAGTAATGTTCTGGACCCACAATCGTAGAGTCGGTGATACGAATTCTGCTGTGATAGATTTTTTTCTTTTTTTCCCTTTTCAAATTCAGTTTATTTAATTTCTGAACCTTAGGTACCGCAAATATAGAGGAATTCTAAAATCCGATATCCTTCCTTATAAGCCACAGCGGCCGTACTGATACCTTGATTGCAAAGTCTTAAATATCGACTCACACTCAGAACACAAACTTCAATTCTGCCTCATGATCGCCTATGAAATACGAGGTGTGTGAGAAAAGTAATGAGACTGATTTCATACTAACAAAAGTTTTTATTATTTTCAAACAACAATGTTATCCCCCTCAAAGTAGTTCCCTTGGGCAGCTACACATCGGCGGAGTCGTCGTTCCTACTCTTGGTAGCAGCGCTGGAAGTCTTCAATTGGTATGGCTTTTAACTGGTCGGTCACTGTCTTTTGAATGTTCTCCAGAGTTCCAAAATGACGCCCTTTTAGGACATGTTTCAATCGGGAAGAGGAAAAAGTCACAAGGACTCAAATCAGGTGAATAGGGGGTTGAGGAACAACAGTAATGCGTTTTGAGCTCAAAAATTCATGGATGCAAATGGCCGTGTGACACGGAGCATTGTCATGGTGAAGCATCCACTTGTCTGCAATTTCTGGTCTCACACGAATCACTCTTTTCCTCACTTTTCAAATGACACTTTTATAAAACACTTGGTTGACAATTTGTCCTGGTGGAACGAATTCTTTGTGCACGATACCCTTCCTGTCAAAAAACAAATCAGTATGGTCTTAATCTTTAACTTGCTCATTCGACATTTCTTCGGCCGAGGAGATGACGGAGTGTGCCATTCTTTACTTTGCCGCTTTGTTTCAGGATCGTACTCAAATATCCAGGATTCATCACCAGTGATCACACAATTGAAGAATTCTTGGTCATTAGCAATCCTCTCAAGATGATCAACGCACACGTTTTTTCGAATGTCCTTCTGTTCAGTTGTGAGATTTTTCGGCACCAATTTGGCACAAACTTTTCTCATTTTCAAATCATCTGTCGCAATTTGATGCGCGGTGAAAGTGTTTAAATTTAGCTGTTCACTGATCATATTTATTGTTAAACGAAGGTCTGATCTCACAAGAGCCCTGACACGATCAATGTTTTCGTCATTTTTTGAAGTCGAAGGTCTCCCTGAGCGAGGTTCATCTTCAACGTGTTCTCGGCCTTCCAAAAATGATTTGTGCCAGCGGAAAACTTGTGCTCTCGATAAACACTGTTCCCCATAGGCCTGTTTCAACTTTTCAAAAGTCACACTCGCGGATTCACCAAGTTTAACACAAAACTTTATTGCACAACGTTGCTCTAAATTCCGATGCTCCATTTCTGTGACGTACAGTGAAAACACAACTTTACTAATGGCGTTGTGAAAACTAATGCGTTAACTGTACGGAGTTGTAACTCGGAGAGGAAGTGGAAGGGATCAACAATCAGATTTAGCATCCGCCGGTAGACACAACGTTGCCAGATCTCCTGCAGTGTTGCCAATCTCATTACTTTTCTAACACACCTCGTATATATCAGCATTGTTTAAGTGAATGCCTCTCTTTCGATATCTTCTTTAAAAAATCTCAGTACCAGTGATTAGTAAGAGGCTCCAGTTAAAGATATTCCACTGTTCAGTGCCCCATTCACATACAAGATTATATTAATAATAAAAAAATCTCGGCGTCAGCAATTATGAAGAACAGCCCAGGATGATGCCGTTAAGAAGTTTCCACCCCTCAGTGCCCAAGACGTCGGCCCGTCTGCGCCTCCATCGCGAAATTAATAAGGAAGAGCTAGTCGTCGAGCAGCGGCGTTCTGGGTGCCCGAGCAGCGTGGGTAATTCTGCACAAAGAGCTCTGGGGGGGGGGGGAGCAGGCCGGGACCACTAATATCTCGCCACCCTTCCCTCTCTCCCTTCCTCGCATCTTGCGTGCCCCTAGGAGGCGCCAGCGTGCTTACGTTATGGTGGCGCGATCAAAAGGTGCCTCCAGGCCCACGCTTCTCACGGTAAACAAGCTGGCGCGGCGTACAGCCAGGAAGTCTGTACTTAAAGTCGCGGAAGGGGCGTGTCAGTGTAGTACGGTATCCTGACCAACCACAACCGTAGTAGTCTCACGGTATCGTAGATCGTTTTGATGTTGTCTACATCTACATACATACTCCGCAATTCACCGTAAGGTGCGTGGCGGAGGGTACACTGTACCACTACTAGGCATTTCCTTTCCTATTCCACTCCCAAATTGAACGAGGAAAAAAAGAATGCCTATATGCCTCCGTACGAGCCCCAATTTCTCTTATCTTGTCTTTGTGATCTTTACACGAAATGTAAGTAGGCGGCAGCAAGTTCGTACTACACTCAGCTTCAAATTCCGGCCCTCTAAATTTACTTAACAGAAATTCACGAAAAGAACGTCGTCTTTCTTCCAGCGATCCCCAATTGAGTTGCCGGAGCATTTCCGTGACACTCGCGCATTGGTCGAACCTACCGGTAACAAATCTAGCTGCTCGCCTCTGAACCGCCTCTATGTCTTCCTTCAAACCGATCTGCTGCGGGTCCCAAATACTTGAGCAATACTCAAGACGTGATCGTACAAGCGTTTTATACGCGGTCTCCTTTACAGGTGAAGTACATCTTCCCACAATTCTCCCAATAAACCGAAGTCGGCTGTCTGCCTTACAACTGTCCTTACATGCTCGTTCCATTTCATATCGCTCTGCAATGTTACGCCTAGATATTTGAACGACGCGACCGCATCAAGAAGCTCACTACTGATGCTGTATTCGAACATTATAGGATTGTTTTTTCTACTCATGCGCATCACCTTACATTTTTCTACATTGAGAGCTAGCTGCCATTCTTCGCACCAACTAGAAATGTTGTCTAAGTCAACCTGTATGCTATTACAGTCAGTTACAGACGACACCCTCCCATACACCACAGCATCATCAGCAAACAGCCGCAAATTACAACTTACTCTGTCCATCAGATCATTTATATAGATAGAAAATAATAGCGGTCCTATCACACACCCCTGGGGCACGCCTGACGATACACTCGTCTCTGATGAACACTTGCCGTCGAGGACAACGTACTGCGTTCTATTACTTAGGAAGTCTTCCAGCCAGTCACAAATCTGTGAACCTATTCCATAAGCTCGTATCTTCGTTAGCAGTCTGCAGTGTGGCACCGTGTCGAACGCCTTTTTGAAGTCGAGAAAAACACAATCCGCCTGTTGCCCTTCGTCCATGGCTCGCAAGATGTCATGTGAGAAAAGGGCAAGCTGAGTTTCACATGAACGATGTTTCCTAAACCCGTGCTGATTCATGGAAAGAAGCTTTTCCGTTTCAAGGAAATTTACTATATTCGAACTGAGAATATGCTCCAAAATTCTACATGAAACAAATGTCAACGATACTGGCCTGTAATTGTATGGGTCAGTTCTCTTTCCTTTCTTATACACGGGAGTCACCTGCGCTTTTTTCCAATCACTAGGAACTTTGCGCTGAATTAAAGATTCGCTATAAATGCAAGCTAAGTAGGGGGCCAATGCCGCAGAATAGTCTTTGTAAAACCGAACTGGTATTCCATCCGGACCAGCAGACTTTTTCGTATTTAGCTCTCTCAGCTGCTTCTCTACACCGGAAATACCTATTGCTATGTCCCCCATTTCGGAATTAGTACGTTGATCAAATGATGGTATATTTGTGCGGTCCTCCTGCGTGAAAGATTTCTTAAAGGTTAAATTTAGAACTTCAGCTTTCCGTTTGCTTTCTTCTATTACTGCCCCGGAATGATCAACTAGTGACTGGACAGTGGGCTTTGACCCGCTTATCGATTTTACATAGGACCAGAATTTTTTCGGGTTCTCGGAAAGATCTTTTGTCAACAACAACGACAGTACTATCGCAGCACTGTAGGTAGTTTGCCGAAGAGTACACACTCCCAATTTTAGCCGCATTGGAGTGGCCGACCGCTCTCAGGCGCTTTGCTACGGAGCGTGCGGTCGCTCGCCGTCGGTGGTTAGAGGCCTTCCTCGGGCATGGGAGGGTGTTAGTTTCATTTAAGAACGTAACGCTAGGGACTGATAACCGCAGCAGTTAAGTACATGTATTTACAAACCTGAACATTTCCCAGTTTTATTCGTAGTTGTTTATCCAGCGGACTGCAATATATGTGTCCAGTCAACTGTTGTGCAGTTTCTTGATTGTTTGATCCACTGAGGAAGTCCATCATATGTGTCGAGGTAAGCACTGGTATCTACGCTGCTCATAATATTTAGGGGATCAGGTAGGATATCATACACAATACACATGTGGTAACGTATTTTATTGAGATATTAGTTTATGTTGTAATTTTTGTGTGGCACCGTACGCTGTTCAGTTCTTTACTTGAGATTTACATGACGTATACTTAGAACGAGGTACCATCGGTCAGCCATAATAAAGATAAGACATTCTAGTTACCCTCCAATATGGTGTGCGATCACCTCGGACACCCAGTACAGTTGCACATCTGCGACGAACACACAGTATGAGGTTATGGATCAGCTCTTGAGGGATATGTGGCCATTCTTCCATAAGTGCAATATCATCATGTTCTGATACCGTTGTGAGAGGTGAGCTGACTGCGAAGTGTATTACAGACATGCTGAATCTGTTTTAAATCCGGTCAACGATTTTGGAATTCCATTCCTTCAATTCCCTCAGCTTCAAGCAGAAGGAACCAATCTCTTATTGCACCACCGTAGGGCATAACAAAAGATCAAACTCTGAGCAGTGAAAGCGCCATTTTGAACGAAAAAGATGTCCATACGTCCGCCAGTACTGACTCATGCCCAAGCCATTCGTCTACCATCATCATAATTAGAATTGTTCCGAGTTCCGCGTTTTCTCCAGATGATGGAATGGCGACTGTCAGGCTGAATCAAAATCTTGACTCATCTATGAACCTGGCGCCAATAGTTACGACTCCAATCGTGCTGGCTAAATGGTGTAATAGGTTTAATGGGACACACAACATAGGCATCCGTGCATAGAGGCCACCTTTCCGAAGGCTATTTCGGACTATGTGTTGATATTATGCCTCCTGTTGCCGCTTCGAGGCAGCGTTACAGTTGAGTTGCATTCAGCCTCCTGTTTCAACGGGCTGTTATCTGGAGAAAACGGTCATCTCTAGCTGATGTTACCCGTTGACGACCTTGGCCTTTTCTGCTTTTATCGCCCATATCGTCTGCAATTGCGTCCTGATCCGGGAAATTACTCTTTGGGACACTCTAATAGATGCAGCCACATCCCTCGGTGTCTCTACCGCTTCCAACCTTCCTACGGCTCCCCATGCCATAGCTTAGTGCAAGTCACTTACTACAAAATCAATTATTTTGCAAATATATGTCTTCTTAGATCACGACGCAACAGCGGCATACAGTTTCTCCTAATGATGCGTATACTACCTGGACGTATAACTTTGGTGTCTGAGCATAGAACAAAAGCGTGCCTGCACATTCATATGTTTCGCACACGATTTTGCACTGTCCGCCGTGTTTTAATTAGTCAAACAAATTTCCATCAGTTAGTACGTGACAAATAATTGCTAGATTACCGTCTGGATTTGAAATTTATGTCAATATGCGAAGTGAGTACCGAATCGAAACATATTTCCTTTCCGTTTTCTTGTAATACTTCATGGTAGTCATGTTGTAATTAGTCAAAAAACAGAATAAGAACATCTTTGGCTAGCACGCTCAGAAATATGTAGTTAGTATAGAGATCAATGGTTTCTCCTTACGCCACACGGCCGTCGACTCGCGACGATTGATGGCCAGCAATCACATCTTTGGTTCCGGCGTAGAGGACTCTGCTGATCGCATTGTGACGCTCTCTATGAGACATAAAACAGAAGAAACCAATACACAATTTATATAAATTAATAATACGGTTACAGGATAGCTAATCAAACAAATAACCGAAGTTAACGCTTACCTGACAAACTGAGCTTATAAAACAAAGGGGAATACAAAGGGGAATAGGTCTGAGAGGATGGTTCGGAGAGACGAAGAAAGAGTTCAAGTAGGGCAACTAGATGGAGAAACAAGAAAAGAAGGAAAGGGAGAAAGGATAGGAACAGATGGATACAAATAGTTGAAGTACATGCATATATTTGGGTGTAGGAGGTTGACATAGAGAGAGAGAGAGAGAGAGAGAGAGAGAGAGAGAGAGAGAGAGGATGAATAGAGAGATATGGAACAGAGCTAGGGAGGAGGAGAAGATGGGCAAACAAAGAATGGGTAGGAAGAGCCATGTGAGGGACAGAGAGAGAGAAGTGTGAGGAGCAGGAGATGCAAGGAGACGGAGAGAGAGAGAAGGAGGGGGATCGGGGGTCGGGGAAGAAACGCGCCGGATAACAAAATGTTGCGCTGTTCACCACAGTGTTATTAATAGACTGGAGCAGGACCTTCTAAAGAAAATATAGTCTTTAATTGCAGGATCTTTAACAAACTTGGTTCCGTGGAGCTGATGCCTCACCAGAAAACTGAACAATCAGCGAAGTGCGTCACTAATTAATTTTACTTTTGATAATGGATTGGTTCAAATCATGTACTCACTAATCTGGTAGACAGGATTTATTTCCACTATTAAATAAAAATCGTACATTTCGGAGAATGTTCTAATCAGATGAAATGACCACTAGAGCTAATCGCTGTTGAAGAAATTTAAAGGGCCGGAATTGAAAGCTGACTACAAAACGATTCTGCTGCCGCCTACTTACATTTCGCGTAAAGACTGCAAAGATACAGTAAGAGATATTAGGGCTCATGCAAAGGTATACAGGCATTCGTTTTTCCCACAATCTATTTCGGACTGGGATAGAAAAGGCAATGACTAGTAATGGCACTTTATGGTAGATGTAGATATAGATGACCACGTGGAGGAAATATGTAGCAAACACTGCAAAAATTTTAATTCATATATCTGTTTTGGATCTCTGACTCGCGAAGCATATCCGTAACTTGCGGGTAACGTGCGCATCGTTAACAACATTCTCAAACAGACTGAAAGCCTAAATATTATAATTACTACAAGTTTTAAAGTGTAACTGTTTAGAAGGTAAGTTATATAAAAAATATCTTCAGCTCTCTTGTTTAAAATGGCTATAAAAATTGACTTAGAAAATTCGTGGGCATTTAGTTTATGTAACACTAAATGACGCAAATTTCTAATTACCGCAACTTGTTCCGGGCCTGTCCAGTGGAAGGTATACTCACAGAACATCATCTTTCGTCGTCATTGATTGCGAATTTCTACGAGCGTTACGAGTCTACGAGTCTGCGAGTCTCATGAGCGCAGTGGAAGCTCGTAGCAGGCTGACGGCGGCTGACTCGCAGTGCTCCATGCACGCCGTAGCTGCGAGTCTGGTGTAAGGGGTTAGAATCCCGACCGCAACACGAATTTTAATTCAACGCCTCTCCCTATATTCAGTACCTTTGGTACAATGAGACAAGATATAATGAATTGAATTATTGTTGATATTTGTACCCCAAAGCATTTTCCCCCCTCCCCATTATTGTGAATACACGTTAGATGTGGCGTCCTTTCTTTCCCACTGGTGCGAGTGAACAGACACCATTTTGGATCATGCAAAAATGTTTGTAGAACTTATGGGACTTAACTAGGGGGTCATCAGTCCCTAAGCTTACAAACTACTCACGAACTAGCTAAGACTAAGGACGGCACAAATATCCATGCCCGAGGGTGGATTCGAACCCCCGACAGTAGTGGCCGTGCAGACCGTGACTGGAGTGCCTTAGTCCCCTCGGCCACCGCGGCCGGCTTGGATCATGCAACCATTACGAAATACGAGTCATAGGAATTTAAGACAATTCCTGACATGGGGCATTGAATTAAATCAGTGGGCATAAATTCCACCGTTGATTTAATTCAATGTGCACTGTCAGCCAATGCCGTAAACTCAATTGCGTCGTGATTCATATATTAATGTTCCGAGTGTGCTGGAAATATATACTTCAACAGGTATCACAGAATGTTGCGAAAAACGAAAGTAAATATAGGCGATGCTATTTTCGTCACAGCTTGTAGAAAAAAAGTGACAATCATTTCTTTGAGACATCGGGCCGATCGAAGTGGGGGTTGCTGATGGAATTCCGGAGTACGCGGAAAGAGAGACGGAAGGGGAGGGGGAGGCGCCTTTCAGAGCATCTCCGCCTGAGACAAGTGTCTGCGCACGCCTCGATTTGGACTGTGAAAGCGAGGCAATTTCCCGCTTACGATGACGTCTTTCTGCTACAAATCGCATTGCTCGGCAATCGCTGGGCTGCAGAGCAGAGCAGAGTAGATGGCGCGAGAGGCCGTCGCCGCCCTAATGGAACCGAGATGAGCGCCTCAGCAGCGAGGCTACGGCCGGGAAATCTGGATGAATGACACCCCTTTTGTCGCCGGAAAACACGCACTCTGCCAGAGACAGGCGCCGTGGAGAAGCCGTGCCGGCTGAGACACGGAGTAAGACACTTGTTCTTGACACCAACAAAAGATCCCTACAGTATCACACGTATATGCAAGAGAAAGCTGCAATGTAGCTTTCTAATATGGCAGATACTTGCCCCAGGGAACGACAAGGTAATAATTTCCTGTTACTATGGCCTGAGGTCAGATAGGCCGAATAACTGCGTTCACTCATTGTCCCATAATACATTCGTTTAATGATGCCAAAATTTTTCTGAACATTATGTTTGACAGAAAAGTTCTTTCCATCCCATTTCACATACAGGGTGTTTCACTAAGTGTGTTTGCCTCTGTAACTTATAAAGTAATAGGTGACGGAAAATTTTAATGCGGTAGGTGAACTCAAGAAATGTTACACCTTCTGCGGAGCTCTGGACATATTTTATTGTATCATTTTCCACAGAGTTACAACCCAAAGATATAATTTGTTAAATGAAACAACAGTTTTTTTCTATCGTGCATTGGATTCGTTGAAACCAGCTGCGTCCAAATCAATTTAAACTACATTCCTACCACTGTTAGTTTGGGAGCTACAACCCTTCAAAGTTTCAGGGGCAGATACCACACGCTGTACATAATATATGGCTGTGTGGTGGGTGATGGATGTTATGGCGGTTGGAAGTTGATTTGCATGAGATGTTCAAATGTGTGTCCATATTCCTCAATGCATAATGCAATGCACCGTCGAAAGGATCTGCGGACGAGATGTAACATCGCCGGTGTGACGGAGCGGCATGCGTCCTCGATGCGCCGTTCATCTGGGGAAGTGGGCTCAGTGACATAAACACGATCCTTTAGATATCCCCACAAAAAGAAATCTACTGGTGTTAAATCGGGCGACCTTGTGGGCCATGAATGAGGACCATGGCGCCTGCAAACCTGTTGTTTAGTTCTTCCACAACAGCATGCGCAGAATGGGCTGGGTGACCATCGTGCCGGCCGCGGTGGCCGAGGTGACTGAGGCGCTCCAGTCACGGTCAGCACGGTCACTACGGTCGGGGGTTCGAATCCCCCCTCGGGCATGGATATTTGTGCCGTCCTAGTTCGTAAGTAGTTCATAAGTAGTTTGTAAGTTTAGGGACTGATGACCCCGTAGTTAAGTCCCATAAGCTTAACAAACATTTGAACATTTTGGTGACCATCGTGCTGCATCCACATACGGACTCCCATGTGTAGACACACATGTTCAAGGAGACCACCCAAATTGTCGGCTATAAACGCGCGATATAACTCACCTGTCAGTGTACCTGGGAAGTAGTGTGGACCGATGATTTCATCCCCAAGGAATCCACACCACACGTTAATAGACCACCTACGTTGACGGTCGACAGGTCGTACACACCGAGGATTGTCTGCGGCCCAGTAGTGCATGTTATGGCGATTCACTGCACCATAATTTGTGAAGGTGGACTCATCAGAGAACATAACACTTTGTAAAGACCCCAGCGTGAAATTACGAATGGCCCACTCACAGAATGTCACTCTTGCACGGAAATCGTTCCCATGCAGCTCCTGGGTCAGTGACAGGCGGTACGGGTGAAACCTGTGGCCGTGTACTATTAGCCACAGAGATGTAAGACTGACACCAGCGACTGCAGCAACGGCTCGTAAGCTGACATGAGGATCGTGGTGTAGTGCAGCTAAAACAAACACCTCCGTCTCCTCACTTCTTGCAGGTCTTCGTCTGTTACTGCGGGGCATTACCAAGCTGCCTGTTTCCCCAAGTCGTTGTTCGGCACGTTAGAACTTAATGGCTGCCGGGGCTCTTCGCCTAGGATATCTCACGGCATACGCCGTGGCTGCTTCAGTGGCATCGTGTCGGCACTCGCCGAGCATCAGCAACACGTCAACGTACTCGTTGTTCGTGTATGCCATCGTCATGCGATGTCAGTAACTGTGGTATATTGAGCACCGGTTGTTTGTGTGGCTCCAACTGTAGGGTATACGACAGTCAGCAGTCTAACAGAGCATCGAGGAAGCTTCTCGCTCCGTGACACCGGCGACGTTACAACTCGGCCGCACCACATTTAGAAGGCGCATTGCATTATGCGCAGTGTTTGTGGTATCTGCCACTGAAACTTTGAAGAGTTGTAGCTCCCAAACTAACAGTGATAAGAATGTAGTTTAAATTGATTTGGACGCAGCTGGTTTCAACGAATCCAATGCACGATAGAAAAAACTATTGTTCCATTTAAAAAGTTATATCTTTGTGCTGTAACTCTTTGGAAAATGATACACAATAAACTATGTTCATAGATCCGCAGAAAGTGTAACATTTCTTGTGTTGACCTACCGTATTAAAATTTCCCGTTACCTATTATTTTATAAGTTACAGAGGCAAACACACTTAGTGAAACACCATGTATAATAAACTTTTTAGTTTTTGGTGCTACCTAATTACTCCAAATATTGCGTGCTTACAGTTGTACGATGCAGCTATTTAAAAGTCTGCAGGTAATTTATTAAACACGAATGGATGTTCTTCTTATTATTGCTACGTTTCTGTTTATGGATGACAGAGACTCTTCCAAGCTTCTCATTTCTCTCACAATGTATTGTTTAGTATCTCTTCGCAATGCAGACCACATCGGGTATCATATTCTTTCACTTTCTTCTTCCATCTATCTCGTGGCCCTCCAATTGGTCTTCCGGATTCTGTCCATTCTAGGGCTCTTCTAGGACATCTTTCTGGTCGCATTCTTTAAATGTGCCCGAACCACCTCAGTCTATTATTTTCTATAATTTCTTTGAGTGGCTTAATCTTTAGTGTGCTTTGTCTCTCAAAGTCCAAGTCTTGGTAAACTAGGGGACTACCCGTAGGGGTAAAGCAATGCAGGAACTGTGTCTACCATGGAGCACGATGGCAGCTGTGAAGGCCTCAAAGGAACCCTGCATAGTGACTGCCAACGTGGCTCTGGTGAAGCTACGTTTGGCTCAGCATACAAGTAGAGGATAACCAACCTGTTTTAAAAAGTGAAACGAGCTTCGAACAGGAATGGTTCATGTTATAAATGATAACACAATAAAGTAATAACTAACTAAATTGTTTTGTACAGTACCGGTTAAACACAACACAAATTCACTCAGGTCCAAAGGCAGGCGTAGTCATCATGAACAGGCATGAATACAACTGGCTACTAGGTCCCTCGCGGCGGCCTATACACAGTCCTTGTTGTTTTTTTGCTTGGCATGAGGTGGCGAGAGGGATGCCTAGCTAGGACTCTCATGGAAACCCATGCCCGGAAACGCCATTCCACGACGCTACGGAGAGTCCAACTTACAAGCACTAGCTCCTGCCGCTAGACATCCCCTCCAGCAACTTCGACGCTCTGTAGCGTCATTGAATGACGTTTCCAGGTATGGGTTTCTTTGTTCACTTTGTTCCTCCCACATCCACTCGAAGTTCGTTTCTGTATTAGTGTAATTCTGAATGACACTGACATATGGGACACATACCCATCTCAATCTTCGACGTCCATTTACTGCCGGAAATATGCACAGGACGAAATTTTGTGAGATACATTTTTTATTTCTAATGTTTAAGGAATCGCTCTGCAAAGTCCGAGTGCGTGAATTTAGATTCACCCTGAATATTGGAGTACATATGCCCATTGTGGGATACCCACCAAGTGACGGGGGATGTAGAAGGGCAGCTAATCTCATATTATCCCGATATAGGGGACAGAGTCACGTAAATGATGCACGAGTTGTGGTGGATATCATTGAAATAAAGGAGTTGTTCGTTGAGGCAAGATTGATTTGCGAAATTTCTTTCAATAACATTTCCTCCGAAAGCGAACATATATTGTTATTACCCACCGTCACAGGGAGACGTGGTGAACATAAGAGGTCTTCCTTTTTGTATCGAGCTCCTAGAGAATGGAACGCTAGAGAAACATGCAAGTGGTTCGACGAAACCTCTGATAGACACTTAAATGTGATTTTCAGAATAAATACTTAGATGCGGATATATTGTGCTAGTGCTATACGGGACATAAAATCATAAAACCATGGTCGTTTTTTACCATATTTTATCTATAGATTTCGAAAACTAACGTGAAAGTTATCTATTTCCAAACGAGCGGACTAGTTGAATACTGAAAATGTAAAGATATATGCCCAACATTTTCGTCTACTGGCTCACAAATGGAGCATGCGAATTAGGTTGTTCGGTCTGCCTGATGTCAAATGCAATACAAGCCTAGAAAATACCAGTTTTCTATGAAAAATCCTAATCATGCAGTACCAAACTGCGCAGAAAAAAAGAGAACGGCGCACTTAATGATAGAGCAAAGAGGAACAGGACACCGAAAACACTATAATTTTTATCTGTCAATAAAACTGAACTGGAAATGTCAATTACTTTAGAAATGCTTTCTGCAACTTGATGTAATAAACAAAATACAATGAATTAAGGACTCGAACACTATTGTGAACTACAATCTCATGAGTGATGGGAAGAATATTCCTCAAATTCCACAGTTTTGACGCCACATCTACGTACTTTGATATAACATCTAAGTTTCATTCAGTGGTTACTTTTTCACACTGAATGCAAAACATATCACTAATCGAGTTAGTAAATACGTAATAAATCGAAACGTCATGCGTGACGTGGCGGTTTTTCATTAATCTAATTGTTTATGACCTCATAACTTAGAGACTGTGTGTCCTACTATCATATAATTTCGAATGTATGTAGTATATGAGTATACTTTCTGTAAAATACATTTCTAATACAATTAATAATGCGGAAGTAGTAAAGTGTAACGTGTAGTTCAATGTCGTATTTTTACTGCGTTAACAATGGAAACGTAGTAAGTGATAAACTTATTTCTTTATTTAGCAGATATAGTAAAGCGAGAAAAAGTTTTAAAAATATGTGTAAAGTTCGTTCCAAGTGGAGAAACCAGATTGGGTACGAATATTTTGTACTGCCTGTAATCAATGGCTGTGGGGGGAAAAAATCACCGGCGTCACTTAGTTCGAGAGTCATGACGTCTTAAACACAGAGTAAAAAATGAGTTGCATCAATCCTGAATGTTCAATTTATTACGTCTTTACCATTACCAATATAGGAGACATACTTTTCACACGGTGCGCACATGTAAGCACGTATGTACTTTCGAAATTACGTTATAGTACGACACATGCTGCAGGATATGTGACGTCAAAATCAATGTAATGCTTTAAAATGAGCCCCAAAAGGCACGAGTTTGTAATTTATTACATCTTTACTACTATCTGCATGCGCAACATACTTCGCAGATCGTGTCATAATATTCCACTTCACGAAAGTGGAAATTACGTTGTTCTAGGACAAACTTCAGGATATATGACGTCACTGCGATTGCGGTGCATACAACCCGTAATGGATAGAGAGTAGTGTGTAAAGAGGGAAGAAGCTAGGCTAAGAAAGAATAAATGTACACCTGGGCAACGCAATGAACTAACGCCAGAAAGTAAATAAAGATAACTTTGCCGTAGTGACTATTCTGTATCCACAATAAACCTTAATTTCGCTTGCCCTAAGCCTTAGAGTGCAATGAAAGACGAAGTTTAGCAGTAAAAATGACCTTCAGCTGTGGCTTCATTACATTTATTACAGCCAACCGGTTTTGATGATATAAAAGGCCACTATTTGACCCTGCGTGAAAGAACATAGCCAATGCTGCTAAGTATTTTTATTTATCTACTACAGCTGTTTCACCACTATGACATTGTCATGTGTACTGCAAAAGAATAAATAAGTTTTTGTAACATATCTTTCGAAACAAAATATAGTACATTACCATGATTTTAAATGTATTACTTACGTTTTATCTCTTGTTACACATAGCATGTGTACCCCTATATGATATTATGCGCGTACATTTGTCAGAAAGTAGTTTATAATTATTTGTTAGTTATATGTATTTCCTGTTTGACATACCTCGTGAAGCTATATGTTTAAAAAGATTTAAACATCCTGAATTACGTGGTGTCTTTGGTTATGATCTACTTTGTATCTCTGGTCTCTGCAAAATGAAGGATATACACTATCTCAGAAACTAGAGGAACATACTATTTCATATCAAAGATAATGCCAAATTACGAATAGCATAAAGTACCTCCTAGAAGAGAGAGACACAGTATTTCATAACCACGACATTCAGAATACTAAATTTTTGTATGTATATCCACAGTCAAAGATAACACAAAATTCGAAAACAGTGTACTCTGTACAAACTGAGTGTATAACTTTGGTGTCTGAGCATAGAAGTACAGTGTGTCCGCACGCTCAGATGTTTTATACACGTTTTCTCGTTGTCCACTATGTTTAAATATGGCATACGAATTTACAAAAGTTATTACATGATAAATGATTCCTTGCTTACCTCTTGATTTGAAATTTATCTCAACATGCGATGAAGTAGACTAATCTGGAAGTGTAATTTAACAGTATTTTCTTCTCGTTTTCTTGTAATACTTCATAGCAGCCACATAAGAATTTGGCAAGAAACGAAATATGAACATCTATGGCTGGCACGATCAGACAACTGAAGTTAAGCCTTCTGTTAGTATAGAGTTCAATGTTCGAAAATAAACATTTCAGTGACCAAAGCTACTACTGCTGTACACTGAAATCTGGAACACAAATTTAGAATGACTAATTTCATTAATTTTGATTTAGAACAGTCTAGGTTGCACAAAAGTGACCTTTCACTTATTCATACATGACGCGTTTCGCCTCTTCTGGGCATTGTAAGACGTTGAAGCGGGAAAATTTACAGACGTGTTTAAGAAAAACAGAACTAAAAATCTGTTAAACATGTCTTAAAATTTACCTTTAAAATCTATTTTAAAGGTTTTGTCTTATTGAATTTATAAATTTGGCGCTCTGTTTTTGTTTTCATTTCCTGCCACGCCAAAACGTGAATGTGGTCATGTGGCCTGCAGTGTTATCAGTCTGCTGCCGGTCGCGGTGGCCGAGGTGACTGAGGCGCTCCAGTCACGGTCTGCACGGCCACTACGGTCGGGGGTTAGAATCCCCCCTCGAGCATGGTTATTTGTGCCGTCCTTAGTATTGAGTACTTCATAAGTAGTTTGTAAGTTTAGGGACTGATGACCCCGTAGTTAAGACCCAGAAGCTTAACAAACATTTGAACGTTTGATTTTTTGTTATCAGTCTGCGCCTTCCCTATTCCTAATATTTCTTGCTGAGGAAATATTTCACATATTTTTGGTTAACTCCCGTTTTTCTTAAACAAGTTTGTAAATTTGCTTCCCTTCAACATCTGATGATGCCAAGAAGAGGCGAAACGCTTCATGTATGAATAAGGTAAACATAGCGTTTGTGCAAACAAGACTGTTTTTCACCAAAATATCTATTACGTTTGCTGTGCCAGCACACAAAATATGGAGTTTCAGTTATTTAATTACTGTTTTGTTGTATTTTCTATGTCCCAAAGAACAGACATCATATCAGTAATCGCGTATATGCCCCAGCAGCCGGCTGCGGTGGCCGAGGGGGCTGAGGCGCTCAAGTCACGGTCTGCACGGCCACTACGGTCGGGGGTTCGAATCCCCCCTCAAGCATAGGTATTAGTGCCGTCCTTAGTTCATAAGTAGTTTGTAAGCTTAGGGACTGATGACCCCGTAGTTAAGTCCCATAAGTTCTACAAACATTTGAACCTTTTTTTGTATGCCCCAGTAGACGCTTCATTATTGTGCGAATACACAACTATGGTCGATCACTTGCGGGACTCCAGGACAGGCTGCAATTCAGTTGAAGTAACGTGCGGGGTCGTTACCATCGTACAAGTTGAGAATTTGGGGAGGAACAGAAGCGTGCCTGGATAGCCTAATTGGTTACGTCGACTGATATGCCGAAGCAGGAAATCCACTGAATTTATTCCAGTGCCCTGACATCGTCCATATGTTTGCAAATTTCGAATTCGTCTAAGTTATTGTCTTAGTATTTGTCAATTTATGTTTTCATGAGCAGTAAGAGGGAAATAAAATGTTTTTGTATATCCCTGTTCAATTATTACGTATAGTGTCATGAACCCCAGAATCGTGGTGAAATAAAATTTGTATTTATATATGATAGTAAACTGCCATTATCTGATTTGTAGTCATTGATTCACAGTATATGAGTTGAAAAAAAATCCTGCACTTGAACTAGCGATCTGAGCTTATGAAACTGAACGACAACTACAATAAATTCATGACATCACACACTGGCACAATAAAGTCAGGTACCTATTTCATATTTTCTAAAAGTTTTTTGCATTTGAACGTTGGTCATTGAGCATGTATAAAATCTAAGTATTTCAGATATATTTGCGACGTACTTTACTTTCCTAATTCTTGAACAACCTGTGTTGTTAAAGGTGAAGCATTGAATTAAAATTTGTGATGCGACAGGGAATCGAACCCGGGCCTCCACGCTCACTAGGCAGACGTATTACCGCTTTTTGTTTTATTTCATTTAGATCTATGATTGGCGGTCGTTTTCATTGTTCGTACTTGGTTGTTCGTTGAGCATTTGGATCAGCTTTTTTATTACAGACAGCGTTAAGCCCATTGGCCAGGCGCGCTGAGACACTGCGCCCGGCACCGCTAGACCACCGTACCACCAGCCAGTAAGGGGCCTCGGAATAGTCTAAGCGTCACAAACATTAATTCAGGTTCTGTGTTCTCATGAATTATTGCCGATACTGCCAAGGCTCTCCATGCAGCAGAATGGCACCTCGGCAATGGACATTTTGGAACTTCCCTGGCTTTAACCTTAGACCAAGGTTAAAACACAGGATATATATACACAGGGTGTTTCACTAAGTGGTTTTGCCTCTGTAACTTATAAAATAATAGGTGACGGGAAATTTTAATGCGGTAGGTCATATATATATATATATATGAGGCACGTCCAGAAAGTAAGTTCCGTTTGGTAATAAAATTAAATTGTACACAGATACAAAAGAAATTTTTATTGAACAAAATTCTACAACTCTTAAACTACTTTTTCACATAACTGCCGAAATTTTCCAGACATTTGTCATAGCGTGGCACCAGGTTTTGTATACCTTCTTCATAGAAATCTGCCGCCGGTGTCTTCACCCAGTTGGAAACAGTGAAATTTGGAGGAAGTCCATAGCGAGAGCACTAATTGTAAACCTGCGGTTTTCCTGGATCTTGTCATCAATCGCGTGAACCAGTTCTTCTGTAACCAAAGGTGGATGCCCACTTTGTTATTCATCGTGCACATCACTACACCCGCCATTGAACTGTCGGACCCTTTTTCTCACCATCGAATCACTCATCGCATTTGGTCCGTAAACATCGCTAATTTGCCGATAAATTTCACTTGGTTTCACTATCCTCGCATTCAGAAACCGAATCACTGACCTGATTTCACAGGCGGCGGGATTTTCAATCAACGCCGACATTTCAAACAAGCACAACAAAGCGTACGTAACTGACAGCGATCTCCAAATAGCGCACGTTCTTCTCCTTGATACACATCGTCTACAGGGCATGAGCGGAACTGCAATCGCAGCGCTGCAGCGGAGATAAATTGAAACGGAACTTACTTTCTGGACGCATATATATATATATATATATATATATATATATATATATATATATATAACCTGTGTTGCCATTAGTCAAGTATTGCTGTACAAATTCCGGTGCAAAATAATTTCCCAAATAGGAGTCTTTCTGCAGTAACTACTGTATCCCCATGAACTAAAATTTTTAACTACTAGAATACCGCTAGCAGTAGATACATTGCGAGAACTGTAGCCGTACAGCAGGGAAACCCACTGCACCTCACCCAGCGCTGTGTACGGACTCGGCCGGACACGACCGGTGACCCGTACGAAATCCGGCATTAATATTCCACCGTGACGGATAAACGGCAGACAAATTCGCTGCTACCGTTATCCCTGTGGGTCATTAAAAGAGATGAGTGCGACCGTGCAAAGTGTTAAAACATGCAAATTAATTCATATTTATAATGTATGACCCGGAGCTAGATTATTGATTAGGCTCCGGTAGCGATTACATAACCCCCAGAAATATCAGTCGACGATCCTATTGTGTCGGAATACTCTTAGCGTACAGGAGACTGACAAAATAATTCGAACACCGTGCAGTGTACTGCATCATGTTACAATTTGACCCCACTGCATACTTGTTTACACCTTAGACGCGTCCTCAGTTCAGAATTACGTTTCGTTCTGTGACGATCACCACAAATTATCATGAAATGCGTGGTCCGTCGGACGTCCAAGGAGAGTGAGCTGTGACAGAAACGGCTGCACTATTGAACGTTAGTATACTCAGTAATGACGGCGAACACGAAACAAGGTAGACATCATTAAGGAAGAGAAATAGTTTGCGAAACCCACTGACAACGGCTGACGACCATTAACAAAGATTGTAGTGAGACAAGAAAAACTGCCATGGCAAAATCGCCTGCAAAACACAGAATTGAGTAATAATACCATCAAATTGAGTAGTCTATTAATCTTGTATATGAAAAAGCGATGAAAAGGGCAATGTATTGCGGGAGATTGAGCAAACGTTTTAAGCTGTAGAAGATATCTGACTTATCTCGCTTCTGTAAGAAATATTCCACAGTGTTTTCTAACACCCCAGAGACTATAAACAATATCTACTGTAAATTTCAGCTACGGGAGCACCGAGAATTTGTTGTAAGGCCACATACGATACCGTGGGTGCGCAAGCAGGAAGTCGAGGAGGAGACTGCGCGCATGTCAGAGGAATTCGATTAGGTTTGTCCTAGATTCGCGGTAGTTCAGTACGATCATCGAGCTACTGACGTTGGTTTAAGCCCTACTGGTAGCAATAGGAAAGCTGACATTAACTTCGGCTTCATTGTAGAACTTCCAGCTGTAACAACCTAAGGGCGCAACACGTGTGCATCGATACTTCCGACCGTAAGTACTTCCCAATGGCAATGTTGGTCTCATGCAACATGAAAATTGCGAGTGGTTTTCTGAAACATGTTTGAAGTTTCATCCTTGGATGGGCAACAGTGGTTTAAACTAACATACAAGCTCTGCAATAAAGTGATGTTAAGTTGTCTTTTGCGAAAAGTTTAGAAATAAACTGAACCATTAGCGGACACTCCAAGCATAAGTTACCGAGTTATCTTTTTGTTTCAATTTTGTGACGATATTTTTCGCGATACGTGGAAAACTGCTTATAAAAGCCAAAGAGAAAGCCTTGAAGTTGATTTATTATGGAAAATTGTTGAGTTCTTATGTGGGAGACTGAAATGGACTTATGATTATTGGGATGAGGAAGTCTAGTAGACCACAACGCAATGGTGAGTAAGTCCAAAATAAGAACGAAACAGCATCTCCTGTACCAGTTAATGATGTACGATATGACAGTATGATGTCACATGACAGATTACGGGCCAAAAGAAATTTGCAAGTTTTGTATTCAGAGGTACTTTGACTGAAAAATGTGGAAATCATGGAATTGGTTTAACTTTTCACAAAAAACTACTTATTTTCACACGTTTCATATGAAATTGTCCAAGATACAATGATTTCTGCAGTCATAAGTACAACACTGTAATACTGATACTGTCCTACCATGCAAAGTCCTTGGACAATGTTACATACAAACCAGAAACTATATTTTGAAACAAATCGTAGACATCTGTTCACATGGTCCCACACATTTAAGTAACATAATACTTTTCCTTCTCGTGACTTCTGTGTGTGCCAAATAAAGGGCTAACTACCTAAGTGCCCAAGCCTGAAGTATTCACAGTGTCTTGTACACCTTTTCTCGTTTTATAAAAAACAGTCTGGAGCGCAAACTTATCTTTCATTCTCTGCTTGTTCATAGGCACGGGTGGGTCACCTTTAGGATACGGTGCTTTAGGATACGGTGGATTCCTCGCCGCGCTCGGTTACTCGCCGTCGGAGGTTCGAGTCCTCCCTGGGGCATGGGTATGTGTGAGTGTTGCCGAGGGGACTGGGGCGCGTCAGTAACGGTCCGCACAGCCACTACTGTCGGGGATTCGAATCCCCCCTCGGGCATGGATATTTGTGCCGTCCTTAGTGTGCCGTCCTACTTCATAAGTAGTTTGTAAGTTTATGGACTGATGACCCCGTAGTTAAGTCCCATAAGCTGTACAAACATTTGATTTGAACATTTGGTGGATTTCTCCAGGCTCTGCCACCGCTATCACTCCTGAAGGAACTTACAGCTTCTGCTCTGCTCCGCAACATATATGGAACACCGTATTCTGCAGATGACCCACACAAGGGTCGAAACTAGTTTAGAATAAATAACACGTTGGCGCTCTCGACGGTTTTTCATTATAAAAATTGCCATCAGAGCGTTATTTCATAAAGGAAACAAAAATGTATCCAAAAATATTACATTGTTTTACCCCTATCATTAGTCTTACCCCTATCATTAGTCATCTTGTTCGTTTCGAAATTTTCCCGACATTTGTCTTCAGTCAACCATGCATAAGCATGCATGATGCTGCCAGCCTTCCACCGTCGGCTATGTTCGCTAAGAGGTGCTGATGAAACGCACTTGTTGAAATTACGCGCTCTTCTACTGCCACATGCATCAGCCTTTCTCTGTGCCGCACACCTCAATCTTTTTTTACACATTCAGTGATTTTAAGAACGCTAGTGTTTTGATCATTATTATTCTACAGTTTGACTCATTTAATATTCAGACGAATACAAATGTGTTCTTATGTAAAGAATATTTACAGCTTAAGACCGTTAAGATTCATGACCTATACCCCCCCCCCCCTGCTGCCACAAATGTCCCTGCTACTATCGTCTCTCCCGATCACTCTCGCAGTTCTTCCTCTCTTCCCTCACAACCACACACTTTCATATGCCTCTTCTCGAAACCAATATAAAAAATTTTAATGCATTTGTAACGACGCTGTTAGGCCTAACTTTAATTAATTGTACAAGAAAAATATTGTAGAAATTTCAGTTAGTAAAATTTAGTGATTTATTTTGTTTCAGATTCTGAATCCGATCCAAGACGATATGAAAAAAAAGGGGGGGGGGGACATTCACAAATGTTGACAGACAATAAAAGAATAATAATTATTTTAAATAAGAGTTTAGTTGCTGAACATCCTAAGTCGATTTTCTTCACTATAGTAAAAATGTTTAACTTTGTCCTCTGACAGTAAATTGCAAAGCGGGGAACATCATCAAATCCTTTAGACAGGCAAAAACAGTAGTTTGTGTTATCCCCACTGCTCACAACAGTCATCATGTAAAATTTGTAATACAGATGTAGTATTTGTTATTTTTTGTGCATGGAGTTATTAACCTGGCAAGATAAAGGCGTTCCACATAGTTCATATTACACATAATATGTTATGTGTAAGTAGAGAGAGACAACTAACAGTTAATGTTTGTAATGGAAGGATAGGTGACATTCCTCATAAATGCAACGATATATAGACCGTAGCATAATTGAGAAAATGTAGGTGCATTGGCTTTACTATTTGAAGGAGGTAAAGTTGGTCATATCCGCTACTTTTCGCGAAGACTCTTTGAGGCTGTCAGAAGGAAGTGCCTCAAACTCTTCTTAAAAGCAGCAGGAAATTGCATTGCGCGGAGAGTGCCTGGGGTAGTCCCAAGGGCCACAGAAGAGGCGGCGCACGAGTTGGCGAATATTTTTATTTTCCGAATGAGCACAGCTAGGGCACTGAAGGATGACCTTACCTACCGATCTGATAGCCCGAGAGTCGTTCAATATCACTGCGACGTACTTGGGGTTCCTGCCCACTGAGAAGAGTATGTGGTATATATGGCGTGCGCTTTTCAAGTAACTTTTCTATACGTAACGTGTAATTTGACGTATGAAGCACTCATATGGTCATATAGACCAATGTTACAGACGCAATGCACACCAGATTTCACGGACAATTCTAAAAATCTTGTATAATTTATTATTTCTGTAATGCTGGGTTACATCGTATAGTTTACGTTATGTAAAACGTGTGCTACCATGACATTATACTCATTGCTGTTTTCATAAATTTGAGAATCGATCGATCAGTTGTTGACTTGAAAACTGCTCGTTCCATGATTACTTACAAATTTACTTTTATATAAATAAGACACTAATGACCACTACGTCAGTTGCCTTAAGAAACACATTCCCTTTCATGTCGTTATTTTTGTTTAGGGCCTATATTTCATTGCTCTGTGTATGTGTGTTTAAATTATCGCATTTGGTTTCACTTTGGTAAGATGTATTTTAAATCGGAACGACTCGTATTCCAGTGCCATAAATGTTTTTGTGAGGGACAGCTTCCGTCAGATAATTCTGAAGTAAACGCTTCGAAGCAGGTAATGTATTCCAGGTGAGGCACGAATTCTTTGACTTATGACTACGAGGATTCTCAAGCTGAAAACAATTTTTCAAATGTGAAACGTAACGAATTATTTTTTGTTATTCTTCCTGAGTCCGCACACTAAACTTCTGGCTCTTCCAACAGAATGCGTAGCATCATGGCTGTTTTAAAATGTTGTCTGTATGTACTGTACGGTACAGCCAACCTGCTGTCATTGAATTTCTTACTAAAGAGACAGATCCTGTGGGGAATATTTCCAAAACTTCGTGCAAATGATACTTCCCGAATGTAACTTTCACTTTACAGCGGAGTGTGCGCTGATATGAAACTTCCTGGCAGATTAAAACTGTGTGCCGGAACCTGGACTCGAACCTGCGCCCTTTGCCTTTTTTTGCAAAATGTTATGGTCTATGAATAATCAAGATGCTAATTTCGGACGGACTGCGACTTTACGCTTTATCCTACACTGCATTTATCACAGCTAAGATTGAAGAAAACGTGACTATGCTCTGCAAGAACCTGCTTATTGGGCTATGTACGGTTCCGATTTAAAAGTGATGCTCGATGTTATCATAGCGTCAAATCCTACATGTTACTTTATGCCCCAGCAACTACCTTCGTTGCTGATGTTATCTTTTTCTTGTGATCCTGTAGTTATAAACATCCTATGCACTCACTGTAATTTCAGTAACAAATAAAAAATATTACATAAAATAACTGGTTAATTAATAAAACGGGCTTTATCGTAACGCTTGCCAATGATGTACGCAAAGTCAGAGGTTTAGTGAAATGAGATTTGTTCAATCAAATTCCTTACTGGAAGTTGTCAGACGAATTATTAATTATAAATAGAATAAAATGGTTAAACAATTGCATTGTCTTCGATAAGAAATTGGTAGCCCTTCCCCCCCAACTGTGTGATCATAGACAGAAGGAAAAAAAAACCTGGCACATTTTCATACGATTTTCACAGAAAATTTGAGCTGATTGGGGAAACATGTAGGCATGATTTCATAAAAAATCAGATCACGAAGAAAAGATACATCGCAATATTAAGTGTTTTCAGTAACTGTCTGTTCATCTATTAGAAATAGCTAATCTCGTAAACTACTTCACGGATTAGCATGGAGCAACTTCGTTTCATAAAAGTGGAATCAGGGAAATTGTTTTAGATGTAGGTTATGCTTGAAGTATGGATTGCATAGTACAGCAAACAAGCGAAAGAGGCGCTGTAGTGCACCACAGAAATAATAAACACCGCTGCTGTATAATAAGTATGGGGTAGTACAACAAGGAAGCAAACGTCTGTGATAGTATTAGGCAATCTTATGTCTATGAATACGAACAAACATTAAACATAATGTTACTGATTTCGCTTTGTGTATTAAATACTTTACGACATTTCTTTGCTTATTTTAGCACGTTTGACTTTGTGTATGAAAAACTTGATGAAGATACATCGTTCCGGACAATGACTTTTACTTACATTTTACATCTGAGCTAGGACAACTGAGTTTATTAACAGAGCGATCCAACAAGGATTCTATTTTTACTGACTGAGGTCCGGAACCCTAGAAAGCCATGATACACACAGGCTCTTCTTCAACAACTGTTGCGAAGCACGGGCATATAAGCTAGTAAAGGTCATAAAGGGAACGTGTGGGGGAAGGGCGGCGAATGTGGTAAGCGAGGCGGAGGGTGTGGAGTTCAAGTATCTGGAGGGACTGGTAGTGGCCAGGGGGAGCGGTAACACAAGTGGGGTGGAATCAGCATAGGATAAAACGCATGATGGAAGGGCTAAGGACCAAAGTCCAGCCGGAAAGGAGTTTGAGGAGGTTGCGGCAGGAGAGGGCTAGGACTTAACACACATTTGAACATTTTCGAAACTTAATTGCTGTATGTGAAGTCGAGTAGCGTATGCACTGCCGTGTTCTTCTGTTTTCACTCCGCACCATTAAAAATATTATTAATCATAGTGGACTTAAATAAGCTTACATGTGTTACCATAACATATATGTAAATCACGACTTTATAACACGCGAAATAAAGGTTCAAATGCGAAAATGCTAGTGGAAAAGTAGCGCATAACTCGTAGCTAGTGTGGCCAAGCGGAGGAACCTGTGTACTTGATTCACAGTTTCCATCTTCTATTTGTTATGGTTGGGTCTTGCCGCTGACGACTCTTCGCAAACGCTAATGCTTTCGGTTATTAAGTGCAGTCAGAGCGCATGTATGTCTGTAATGCTGTGGATCTCGGAATAATGAAATCTCTGAACATTTTGGAGATGGCCTCCTGCAATATGCTGACGACACAGCCTCCCTCGCCCTTGCCCACTTCCTCGCTCGTTTCCAGTCTCACCTCACCACGTTTGCTGCATTGGCGCGACCCGTAGTTCCTCTCCATCAACCTTGACAAGTCCCAGGCAATCATCGGAGTTTTTACCACCCCCTCCTTTTGTCTCCACGATTTTAACCTAACCCTCCACGATCGTCTAATCCACCACACCCCCACCGTTAAGTACCTCGGCATCACCCTTGATCGATCCCTCTCCTGGACCACCACCTCCACACAGTTCGTCAGAAAGCAATGACCCACCTTAACCTCCTAAGCCCTTCTCGGGCAGGATGGACGCGTCAACCCATCCACTATCCTACAGATCCATCATACATCTCGCCCTCTGAAGCTTCCATCCCGTCTGCGTTTCCACTCCACCTACCTACTAAAATACACTTCCAATCCTCCAATACCACGCCCTCATCCGCCTTCCCCACGCGTATCCATTACTACCTTAACCCGTTCCCCCACCTCCTACAGTTCCTCGAACATATTCGGCTCATAAACACATCCCGCAAGATAGACTCCCGTAACCCTCTGGATTGCCCCATCCTGACCGGTGCTGGACCTCTACCACGCTTACATCACTGTATCCCTCCCCTCTTTTTCCCTACCGCTTGGTCGCCCCTGGCCTACCCCATCCCTTAGAGTCTCTACACTCCCCTCTCTTACTCCCTCCTTCCCCTCCCTCAGCGCTTCCACCCCCCACCCTCCCCACTCCTGAGGGATCCTCTGTGCTGCCAGTTTTAAATAGTACATCGTTTCGTGTTAAGTGTCTCAGTGTCGAGTTTTAACAGAGCGTCTACCAACTCATAAACAATTGTCGACGCCGGAGGTTTTAACAGTGTTTCTTCGTCGTTCCACTGTTGTGTTTCTTACTCTGTGTGTTTTAACCGTCACCAGGGACCAATGATTTTAACAAAATACATGTGTTTTTCTCATCTTGCTTTGTTATTGTTTTACAAGTGAAGTTCTCTGTCAACTTTTTTAAGTGTTTCATGTTTTTATCATCATGTCATTGTTCCTTAACGTATTCATGACCACTGTACACAATGTATAGGCGAAAGAGCAGCGTGGAAACCTGGTGACAGTCAGCCGGTGTAATGTTCTAAGGCATAAAATGACAATAAAAATTTAAATAACAAAAACAAATTGAGATGGCACGTTCCAGCGTCTATTTAGAATTGCCATTCCGCGTTAAATGTATCTTGATTCTCCTAATGCGGCCACAATTACGTCGGATACCATTTGACGTACATCGTCGGGACTACAAACGATGTATCTGACAGCGCACCACCCTGTGCGGTGATCCCGTCTTATTTATTTACGCTTACCGCCATACCATGGCTTTTGTTTACTCGTCTACAGACACGGGAACATGGAAATGTGTTATCCTAGAGAGGCCTGACAATAATATCAACTTACGTATGGATAGTCTTTTTCTGTGTTTCTTTATTTTTCACACCAATCAAAGGGTTTATTCCGATTTTGATGAAATTTTTCATACCACTTTCGAAACAAGGAGGAGGTCAAAGGCTAAAAAAAAATTCGTACGGCATGGCGAAGGGTACTTCACAAAAGACCTCGACAACAGTCTACATTTTTTTCTTACGATATTGACAAAATTCGGTACATTTTAAAAGACTTCGATACAAAACTAGAACTGTACACCTACCTCGATGAATTTTTGCGACCTTGACCTTCAAAATAAGAGCAAGATTTCTACCTACATTATACTTCGGAAGGTGCTTGTTAGACAGTACTTAGAACGCACGTCGACACCAATCTACAAATTCAATCAAATACTGATGAAATTGTCAGTATTCACCTTACAAACCACATAAAATTTGGTACGGTGTAAGGACGAAGGTACATTACAACCAAACTAGACACCAATCTACACTTTTATTGTGATAATCAAAACAAGGGCAAGATGTCTGAGCCCATTAAATTCTGACGGTGCATGGCGGAGGGTACCATACAACAGGGTCCATTTGACAGATTACCTTGAAAGGCTTGGATGTATTTTTTGATGGAGGAGATTGTTACAGTCGGAGGAAACTTAGTGTATAGGAGAAGGTACATGAAAGTTAGTTGATATTATTAATTTTTCATAGCCTAGGGGATGAGAGGACAAACTGAGAGAGTGGAGGATGTAATATATGTATTTATAAGAGGGGAACAGTAACAGGAAGGGAGAGGAGAAGTTGGGATGATAGGGAGAGGAAGAATGAGAAGAACAGAGCGGAGAGAGGAGGTGATATATATATATATATATATATATATATATATATATATATATATATAGATACGGATTATTCATTTTGACTTTTAATCGATAATTCACCTCTCACCTCTCACCTTGTGACACAACAACACAGTGACCAACGGTGCTTTCCAGTCATGTGAGCGTACAGGGTGATATATAAAACAATGCTTTATGTATTTTTCCTCATTATTTGTATTTTTTGTAATTTATTATGTATTTGTATATTTTGTTTCTGTGATTTATTTGTATTGTCCTGCTAATTTCCATATATGTCAAAAATATTGTAAATGTAATAGACACGCTGGGTTAGCAAGGGCTTTGCTATTGTATAGAATCATCTTTGAGTAGGGAGTTTTTTTTATCGCTGGTAGCGCAGAGGCGCACAGCGAGAAGGAGTCGTTGTTGAGAAGCAGCGGCGGACAGACGCATTAGTGAGACTGTGTGCTCAATGGTGTACGGCAAAAGTACGTGGATTGGCACTAGTGGAGGAGACGGCGAAGAGGCAATATTATTTATTCATACGGCCACAGCTTAAATAATTAATAAATGCATCAAGAGGAATGCTGTGGGCCCTAAATTGTAATTAACATTCGTCGCCAAGAAGAGCCTGTGTTTGCCAATTGTTAAGTGCCAACAGTCTCCAATCAGCAGCAACACGTCGCACACCAAATTCAGTAAGATCTGTCCAGTTTGTCTTAGCATGTACAGCTAACCAGCGTATTAGTGATGATTGTTCAATAGCGAACACTGTTATTTGTGAACCTGTGTTTAAAAATCATTACCCATAGTCATTGTCCAGACAGGTTTCTTCCTCATCCATTGTTTTTCCGAGGATATCCACAAAGTTATAGAAAACTAAAAATCAGAGTCATTAAAAACAATGTGACAGTCGTTAATAAAAATGTGTTCAGAAAAGTATTACTAAATGTAGCTTATGCCAGTGTTGCTGATCAATAGTTTTGCTAAGTTGAACGAAACTGCTGGACTACCTTTCAATTTCAAGAGATATTTCAATAAGAGTGTAAAAGATTAATTGTTTTCCACTGCATATTATTTTGAGGTAAATTGTTTTAACTTGCAAGTACTGACTAGTGAGAATAGTAATTGTTTACAAGTGTTTGAATGCTAATAATTCTTGGTTAAAGATAGAGCAAAAGTTAATTAGAAGGTTAAATATTCAGTGTTATTAATTAATTAATTAATTTTTGAGCTTGCCATTAGTACAGTTAATAGTTCAGTTACAACTTGATTATTGCTAAAGTGCATGGTATACTCGTTGTAGAATAATTTCTGGTACTTATATAAACAATTAATTATTTGAAACTGTAAATAGTAAGTATTAAGTGAGAGTTTTGCATAATTTGCTGCATGTTTCATTTACGCGGCTATGGCTTGCATTTCTCTGTCTTACATTGAACCCTGTGTTAGTGAACTGTTGCTCAATAATTAGTATATTGTCAGTGTCTTTTGTACCGAATTTGACTCGCACACTCTGATTTTCTGCCCACCCAAATTTTACGTAATATTTCACGTTGTTAATTAACTTTTCTATTATTGACATCCCACCAAATTATTTGCTCGTACATCGAGCTGGCGACCGTAAATCAATAAATTATTCACTTTTTCCAAATTAATCCCTGTGTCCCGTTTGTTCTGAATTTTTTTCATTTTTATTCCAAATTTTACTTTCCACTTTCTTTATTCCTATCGATCGTTGTTGTCTACTAAAGATGTACAGCAACGTTCCGGTTATAGCCTCCACTACATCATCGGCTTCATTACCGATAGCTTTTCCACCAAATTAAGATAATTAGGCACACGGGTATTTTTCTAATTATCATATTACTAACCGGTGTTGTAGGACGGGTAGGGTTATAACCTCATCTATGTGAGGAGTCACCAGAAATGACGGTTTACACTGTAGGTTCCCTCCTCGCGGCTGGATAGGACGCGTAGTTCAGGGACATGCAAGTCTCTGGAATGGCGTCGAGTGGAAAAAGTACTACCAGGCCACTGACTCACCCAAAACTGTTATTAATAAATACCTGGTCAACGCCGGGTTTCCAGCTGATTTGATACAAATAGTAGACAGATATGAACAGGGTTGACCATTCCTTTGTTAGTAAAATATAATGTACGGAGAGGTTCTATTTTTTAAAATGTGTAGATCTGAAGATAACGTTTATCGAAATAAAATAAAGAGGAAGCGATCTTTGCATATATATTTCTCAACAAATAAATACAGTAATAACTGAATTGGTAGAAGGAAGCGTTTGAGATGTTGGACTCAAAACAGGTGCTTTGATTTGATTTGATTATTCCAGGGAAGCCAAAACAGTCTTGGTCCAACCCGCCACTGCCCGCACCGAAACTAAGTTTATTGTGCGGTATCGCTCCATGTATATCTACTAAAGCCAACCAATATCCCTGAACAGTGCAAGGAGTCCCTTTACCAGTTCTTTATTAGACACAATTTCTTCTGGTCTAGTTGTCCCAAATGTTCTGTGCCTTTTACTCTACAATGCAATGCATTCGAAGATTAGATGTGATGCCGTCATCACAGATCCTACATTTAGGGTGTCTTCTGTTATTCCCATTGTATGTAGGTGTTTTTTGAAATTCCCATGGCCTGTCAGCAATCCAACCATGAGTCTAATCTCTCTCCTGTTCAGGCCCAGGATTGCAGAGATTCATTTAAAACATGGCTTTGGCATCATTACCTTGCCATGTTTTTGTTGGTAGACTTTGGTCCAATATTCTACGTGCTGTCTTCTGAGCCAGTTACGTAGCTCCAATTTGATCATTGCCTTGGTGATTGTCAGGACAGGTTCCGGTCCAATAAATGGAGTCTCTACCCCCATCCTGGCTAAACTGTCGGCATGTTCGTTGCCACTGATACCCGAGTGGCCAGGGACCCACAATAGGTTTACTCTATTGCTTTCCCCTAGCTCCACCAGAACCCTATGACATTCTGCAACAATTTTAGACCTTCTTGCAGGAGCTGCCAGTGATCTCAGGGCTGCTTGACTGTCTGAATAGACATAGATGCTACGCAAATTATTCTCCACACATGCCCTGATGGCAGTGATTTCGGCCTGGAATACTGAGGCCAGTTTTCCTAGAGAGATGACGCCCTCCAGTCTTGGCTGCACCCCGTATACCCCGGCCCCAAACAGGTGCTTCGTGATGACCAGGAACTATTACAAGACGAAATCCCAGACGAATAAAAAGCCACAATGCGTCGATCTAGTATCCATAAAACCAGGAGTGATGAAATTAGAACTCAATTTGTAGATTTCATTTAGAGTTTTTCTTCAGGGACCGTCTGTTTCTTGTGGAGGTGTTTTGAACTTCACAGTTTCTCAGAAAGATTCCGCTGGTCAAGTGTTGCTATAGTACGGTACTGTTAAGGCAGTTTCTAGATTGGAGAGTTTTAATAACAGAGATGAAGTTGCTTTTCGTGCATTTCAAGATGCTGAACTGTACAATCGTGACGTTGGGAAGCTTTATTTCACCTCTAGCATGCCTTTTACATTGAGGACGAGAAATCATCTGAAGATTAATGAGCAAGAGGGTGCTTGTATCTGGGTGAAAGGTCATGATAATTGTTTTAAAATAAAATTGACTGGTGATCTTGTATACTATTACAGAAGTTAAATAAAGTATGTGTCCTTCCTTATCTATAAAAAAAAAGAAAAAAAAGACACATTGATCTTGCCAAAAGCCGGTAAGCGATTCCTTTTGGTGTTGTAGCTCTCAGGGGCACTCTGGGATGCTCTCTGTGTGAGGCACCTCTGGGAATCTCTGCGAGCCACAGCGCTCTCTCGCACAGTAAGTGTGGAGCGGGAAGTAGCCGAGGGGCCCCAGGTCGGCGCTCTAGATTTTACCAGGCGCCGGCCGCGCAAATATCAAGTTGCGCCGGAAGCGATAAGGCTGCGCTTCGTTTTTATCTATTTCCGCTTTCGCGCTGAACTGAAAGTGCGGTATATCACATGAATAAACAACTAACGAAGTAGGCACATGCAACGACGGCCTCTGGGAAACGACCATCGATCCCGACAAATTCACACACAAACATTTGCGGAACAGTCACTTATTTATTTCTTACTCCACAACAAGTGCAGGCATCCTCGCGGAGGGTGTCAACCAACGCCCAGAAACATTTCATAGATCCCAGAGGAAAAACGGCTGGACGACGAGAGGCGCTGCCGGGGCTGAGTGCGGAGTACTCTGCCAGTTGTTGACAGCTCCGACGCATGGCGAGGGACGGACGCGGTGTCGGACGGCCGCTAGGAATGCGACCACATAGCCGGGAGACGAGGTAAACAGCCCGCGTAGAGGTGCTGTTATAACATGACCGAAAGGCCTCTCCGGACCAACCTCTTCAGCTCATGGCATGCATGACTCCCCACGTACAGAGAGAGTGCTACCCAGAAAAACTTTTATCCATACGCCGGGCCCGGATACAAACGGTCCCTTAATCAAAATCACTCGATCCTGGCGATGTCGTGCATCGTCTCAAACATTTGATTTAGTGTAGCGGTACTCCAATTATTTTTTTTTTTTTTAGCTACATTGAAGGTGAGTGTTACGAAAAGCAGTGCACCCTCGGAACACAGCTGGCAGGCGGCCACGCACCGCCGGTCACGCTTACCTGCTGGCGGCAGTTGCGCGCGATATGGTTGCGTGGCTGCGGGCATTCGGGCGTGTCGGGTGGGCGCTAGCCGCTCCACTGACCTGCGAACAGCCGAATGGGGCGGTGCGGCCGGTAGGCGCATTCAGCGCCGGGCTGGAATCCGCTGGCGGGGCCCAGCAAAGTGGGCTGCTGGGCAACTGTAGCAGCGAGGAGGAGGGGAGCAGGGGAGCCACAGCCGCAGCTAAAGCGTGGAGGGGTGCGGCCGGCCGCAGCGCCACACGTCCCCTTTAATGGTGCGGCAGGCAGGACCGAGAGCGCCGGTATGAAATCTGGACAGGGCGCCTACTCGACATCGACGAATTCATCCAAATTTGTGGCACATGTAGGGCGTGGTAAGATATTAAATTGCACCAAGTGGGAAGACCTGATGGCCAAGAGATTAGGAAATAAAATGAATTTTGAGACGGATCTGTCACCATATGCACGTTATCAACTAGCCCTGAGAGATTCTGTTTTAGAAAACTGTGTTTCGCACATCGGTGACAGCACACGTGGTGAAGTGGTTAGCATCGCAGATCGCTGTGCTTGCGGTCCCCAGTTCAAATCTCGCTATGGGCAGAAAAAAATTATCGACCGGCGTTGCTCACCGCGCCCGGTCAGATCTAAAAGCCGTATGTAAAAAAAAAAAAAAAAAAAAAAAAAAAAAAAAAAAAAAAAAAAAAAAAAAAAAAAAAAGGAGAGAGAGAGAGAGAAAATACTGAGCCAAATAGTAAACTATCAGCAAGACCGATCATGACCTAACTCCCGCAAAGCTGGCCGCGGTGGCCGAGGGGACTGAGGCGCTCCAGTCACGGTCTACACGGCCACTGCGGTCAGGGGTTAGAATCCCCCCTCGGGCATGGATATTATATCTCACCTTCATCAAATTCTTGAAGTGGTCGTTTGAAGTTCTTTGTATACTTTATATAAAGAAAATGACTTCGCAGACTCTCATTAATTTCAGGTTAAAATTATTTTATTGTTGCTTCGTAAATAATAATAATAGTTTTTGCATAAACAAACGTACATTCAGTTTAAGAACATGCCACAACATATCTTTTTTTTTTATTATTCCTTCGTAAACCACTAAAAGAGAACAAACAAAAAATCTCTGACAAAGAGTCTTAATCTCCACAGTTCACAGCACTACACGAAATATATTAAGGAATATCTCTGCCACTGTATATTCGAAATATCACTGTCGCATGAATTACTAAATGTACTACTAAAGTAAGCCGGCGACGGTGGCCGAGGGGACTGAGGCGCTCCAGTCACGGTCTGCACGGCCACTACGGTCGGGTGTTCGAATACCCCAGCGGGCATGGATATTTGTGCCGTCCATAGTATAAGCTAATTCATAAGTAGTTTGTAAGTTTAGGGACTGATGACCCCGTAGTTAAGTCCCATAAGCTTCACAAACATTTGAACATTTGAACGACCGCAAACCATCGATCTACCTCACAAAAAGTCTGTATGAGATCGGATTTATATTGAAAGGTTCGCTGGTTCGATTCCGCCCGGTGCAAAATTATTGCTTCCCCTGTGTTTTCGATGAATATCACCAAGATACATGTAATTGAGCCAATTGCAAAAGAATTGAAGTATCGATTTACATTCACGACGTCCCCAAGTACGCGTTAAGTACAGTACCTTTTTAAATGTTTGTAGACCGGAATTTCATCCAATGCCCCCCCCCCCCTATATATATATATATATATATATATATATATATATATATATATATATATATATATATGGTGTTTCACTAAGTGTGTTTATCCTCTGTTACTTATAAAGTAATAGGTGACAGCAAATTTTAATGCGTTTGGTCAACACAAGAAATGTTACACTTTCTGCGGAGCTACGAACATAGTTTACTGTATCATTTTCCAAACAGTTACACCACAAAGATACAATTTTTTAAATGGAACATGTGGTGTCGCACAAGTCTAAATTGTGCGCCACCTACTTTCGCTGCGCGCCGCCATGCACGCACGGCGCGGCGTTCTTACGACGTCAGCCACGAGCGCCCTATGCTACAACTCCGTTCGTGGCCACCACTGAACGACATCGTTCACTTGGGACTGAGATAGGAACCAGGTAACACTTCGAAATCAGATAGGCACTAGTGAAGACTTGGCTATCGGATAGGCACTAGGCAGGCCTCTAGCTCAACTATGTATCAGCATTCTGCAGTACTGAGCTATGTAAAAGTTAAGTATTACTAAGTCTCTAAGAAATATATATCTCGTTCTAATTTAGTGTTTCTGCTGTCCCACTGGCTGGTCACCTCCTACCTGCACAAGCGTGCATCCTTTATTCCTGTGTCGGTCTTTCTACTCGGCCACCGACACCTACGACGGAAACGAGACATGAAAGCGGCGACGAGGCTGGGACACAAAAGAACAATAGTTTATTGTATCGTGTATTAGATTCGATTAAACCAGCTGCGTCCAAATCAATTTAAATTACATTCCTATCACTGTTAGTTTGGGAGCTACAACCCTTCAAAGTTCAGGGGGCGGAGTCTACGACAGCGTAGCTGACTGGCTGGTGGTCATGAGACAGTGGGCCGTGCCCCAGGGGATAGCCACTCGGTCAGTCAGCTACTCTATCGCAGCCTCCGCCCCCGGAAATTTGAAGGGCTGTAGCTCCCAAACTAACAGTGACAGGGATGTAGTTTAAATTGATTTGGACGCAGCTGGTTTAAACGAATCCAATACACGATAGAAAAAAACTATTGTTCCATTTAAAAATTATATCTTTGTGCTGTAACTCTTTGGAAAATGATACAATAAACTATGTTCATAACTCCGCAGACAGTGTAACATTTCTTGTGTTGACCTACCGCATTAAAATTTCCCGGCACCTACTATTTTATAAGTTACAGAGGCAAACACACTTAGTGAAACACCCTGTATATAAATTGATAAAATAACCTATATGATGTTGCGGTTAATTGTGACGTCAGTCTACATCTACATCAATATTCTGCAAACCACTGTGAAGTGCATGGCACAGTGTAAGGTCCCACACTACCAGTTATTAGGGTTATTTTCCTTTTCCATTCATATATCGAGCATGGGAAGAATGATTGTCTCCATGCATGGTGTAATTAATATAATCTTGCCATCGCGCCCCTACGGGAACAATATGTAGGTGTACGCATTACCAAAGAGCAGAAAAAAATTGTCGCTGGATGGAGGTGCACCCGCGACCTTCTAAACACAAATCCGATCTTTTACCGCTGAGCAAAACACCGCTTGTTAAACACGCCGTCACAGGGAAGTTGATAACATGCATATGGTGATAGATCCGTATCCAACTGCCTTTTATTTCCTAATCGCTTGGCCATCTGGCGTTACCACTTGCGGCACTTTCGTGGAAGAATTTGGCCTTGGCGAGTAGACGTCATCTCTTTGTCAGCGCGCTGTATTCCGCGATAGAGACAGCAGAATAAAGGACAAGTAGCAGCGAATGAGAGAAAATGAGGCAGAGCTGAACGATCTGAAATTCCTCTAGTTACGCTGCGCGTAAACCAACGTACGAGGCGTATGTATCCGGCTTTTACTGGTTTTATATATAATTTGTGCTTCCGTTGATAGGCATGCCACAACAAAGCAGATCTTCCGGCCCTCACCTGTAAAACTAAATTGATGTATTAACCGTAAACTGTTTGTTTAATGTTTTAATGTTTGTAGAGTCTATGGGACTTAACTACGGGGTCATCAGTCCCTAAACTTACAAACTACTTATGTACTACTTACGAACTAGGCCGGCACAAATATCCATGCCCGAGGGGGGATTCGAACCCCCGACCGTAGTGGCCGTGCAGACCGTGACTGGAGCGCCTTAGTCCCCCCGGCCACCGCGGTCGGCTAACCGTAAACGTGTTGAATATTGTCCAAGGAAGTCTTATGTGTTGTCTACAAAACGCTACTTATTGGCATTTTCATATTAACTTCTATCAAAGTTCACACTTTAGTACGTTTTAAAGCAGTTCGTACACGATACGTAATGACTATTAAGTATTATTTGATCAATATTCCGATATGACAGTCGTCATGCATTCGTTATATCCATGTTGCCGCACGCGAAGGATTGTCTTTGTTGATAAGGATTTGGAGTGTTAATGTTTATAGGGTGGCCGGATGCCCTTTCTGTCGCCACCCCATTCCCCTCAACAGGAAATGTGTACCCCAAATATCTGTGTATAGTGTTATATGTGTGAAAGTAATTGCGAATCGTGTAACTGAGACTTGTGTACCAGACGGGTATTCACCTAGAGGGATGTAGAAAACCGTCTAAAACCACATCCAGTCTGGCCGTCACTCCGACCCCCTCGTTAATTCGTTGCGCGGATTCGATCGGGGTCCGGAATGCCTCCCCGTCCCGGAAATTCGTTGCGTTATACCGCCAACCGAGCGGATAATATTCCGATATGACAGTCCGATCGATAACTCGCCCACGTCCGTTTATTCACCCAGAGATGTATATATATAAATAGTGTACACACATGCAAGTTCTGTTGTATGTGCGAATGTATTAACAAACATTTAAAGATGCAGTGAGAATGAAAGAAAATGCCCTTTAACTTGCTAAATAAGTTCGTCCTGGTCCCTAATCACAGTTCCTATAATTATTTGAATCAAATTAAAGTCGCCGGCCGCGGTGGCCGAGGGGACTGAGGCCTTCCAGTCACGGTCTGCACGGCCACTACAGTCGGGGGTTCGAATCCCCCCTCGGGCATGGGTATTTGTGCCGTCCTTAGTCTTTGTTAGTTCATAAGTAGTTTGTAAGTTTAGGGACTGATAACCCCGTAGTTAAGTCCCATAGACTATACAAACATTTGAACATTTGAATTTGAAATTAAATTCCGCACCACACATACACTTACATCCAATATGTATCGAATGTAATAACTGATTTCTGATATATCTGCTACTGAGTCGAACGATTATGTTATTTTAAATCTTGCATATAACTTTTAAAAATTGTATTAAATGACCAACATCATACATGGTTTTAGCTCCGTTATGTTAAACACGAGAGAACTAAATTAACCGTTAAAATGCACGATTTTTTAACTAAAAATATTTCTGTGATTTATAAATTGTACAGACAAAGGGAGAAAAATTAAAAAATTCTTATAGTGATTGTTTTCCAATAAATGCACATATACAACATACAGAAACTTGTTATACAATTTTCAAAGTAGGAAAGTATAAACAAAATTTTCTGCTTATTATGGTTCTTCATACCTGTCTCAGTTCGTGTGATTTTTCCTCCTTCCAAAACTCGCTCTTTATATGGAAAACAAAATGTCAAAATCGGCAAATCTGGCGTTTTTTCCAAACAAAAACAAAGATGTTAACATAAGTTCACAGTGAAACCAACCTCGTCACAACGAACACCAAAGACTCTTTCTACAGACTCTGCTGCATCTGTTAAAAACGTAATAATTCACGAAATTCGCTCTAGACGTGGATAAGACAATATTACAATTGATGTTGCAGATATGGAACATCATTCATTTAAGGGTTGACATGAGAGAAAAATTAACTTTAACAGTGCCGAAAATTTCTTTTTATATGGCGACACTGAGAAAATGTCCTTGGCCATATTCGCCTTTGATGTTGGTACCTGCCCCCTCCCGTAATTACTTTGACCTAAACTTAATATTATATTTATAATAATTATAATTTTGTAATTCCTGTTATGAAAATCCTCTATCCCAAAAATTAAAAATTTAAAATAATAATTAATATATAAAGAAGGGGTTAAAAGAATAATTCCAGTTTGAAGGGGCACGGTACAGCATACAGTGATCACGGGGACTGTTAACTTATACCCACAAAATACAAATAGATTTTATATTATATGTGAGAGCATGCAACTCGTAATCCCTATTTATGTACAAACTCCGGCAATAATGCCTAATGAATGAAGTCAGAACAGTCGATCGAGCAACACAGGCGAATCAGAATGCTGTGCATGCGTAGCGGCCTCTGTTGACAACCTGCCCCCACCATAGTTCACTTGAGCATCGTGTTAGTTCCCTGTTGATTGTGTTGGACGAAGTCCTTGTTTAGTGCATTGGGGCCGCCCGCGAATGGCCGTGCGCTCTAACGAACGTTGCTGTGGAGTGCGGATCTGCTCCCCGTCAGAGTTCCAGTTCTCCATCGGGGAAGGTTGTGTGTATATTCCTTGCCCTTAGCGTAAGTTATTTTAAATAGTTTGTATGTCTGGGGAGTGAAAACCTGTGCAATTTGCTCCCATAGCTGCACAAACATTTGAACATTTTTAGTGCACACGTTACTACTGAACTGTGAACAGGATAATAAAAGAGCAAAGGATCAATTTAAGGGTTTCTTAAGCTTTGAAAGACACATATGCAAACACATAGATGATGGTACGTGTTTATCGCGTTCACGCACTATCCATGAAGTTTGTGTACGAGAGGTACGCCCGTATTCGACGAGGATGGGAAAGGGTTTCCGATAATCCCCGTAGCGGACAACCTACGACCGCCGTCAGTGACGATAGCATTGAGAAAGTGAGGAAAATAATTATTGATGATCGTTGCACGAATGATAGCAGTTGAACTGTACATTACCCGGGAATCCGTGCGACAACGTGTTGTCGTCTTTTGCTACATCACGTGACTCACGATCAAAAACCGGCTGGTTCAGAGGCTTCACAGTGGTCGAAACGCCAGATTCGACACAGAATTCCTTGAGACATTTTAGCATTAAGGATAAAACCTTATGTCTCCGGTACGGCCGCACGGGAGCGGTCGTGCTTTCTAAGGAGCGCTAAGGATTGCGCGTCTGCTCCCCATCGGTGTTTCGAGTCCTCCCTCGGGAATTTTTTTGTGTGTGTGTGTGTGTGTGTGTGTGTGTGTGTGTGTGTGTGTGTATGTGTGTGTTGTCCTTAGCATAAGTTAGTTTAAGTAGTTCGTAAGTCTTGGGACTGATGACCATAGCAGTTTCGCCCAATAGGTTTACAAACATTTGAACATCTACGGTACGATCCTGAAACGAAACTTTAACGCCTGTAATTGCGACGGAAAAAGGTCAGAGCCGAAAAATCACGCATCAAAATAGTGTACATCACCTTTTGCCCCTGGCAGTCATAAATAATCTACGCTATTGACAAGTCAGTTGAATGCCGAAGCATTATTAAAAATCAGACGAGACGTAACAGGTGTAGGTCTTTTATCATCATTGATTTTATGTTCTTAATGTTTCGTAGGTGCTGATGGGATCCCGTGAAAAGTCAACTTGCTCTCCAAAATTGCTGGACTCAACCCATCCGACGAATATGGATCCCTATTGGATAGTTCTCGGGTAAAACATGACATCACTTTATCACTTTACACATCATGCTTCTGGGGCCACCGTGCGCTGTCTATGAACTACACTGTTCATTTACGTTCCCAACGGCGCTTTCCGGTCGTGGATTTGGCGCCAGAAACTTACTGTCCTGAGTTGCCTCTCCTGCACCTATGTGCAATAATAATTCAGTTAATTTCTGCTATTTCAAATCTTCTCGGATCAGTGACAAAATACCTGTTATTTCGGACGGCTGTAATAAGCAAAGACCACCCTACCAATATCTTCCCACACGGACCAGAGTAGCTGAACCATGGAAGAAAGCAGAAACGAACTTCAACGCACTATTTGTTTATTACAAGCAAATAAATCTGCTAATATTAAGCATTCCATCTTCACCAGGCATTCAGTTTGCTTTCAAATAATGCTCGGTACTGCGAAGTCTTTTTGGAACTACGTTAGTGACAAAATTATGAAAATACATAACAGGGTATATTTGGCATAAGCGCCTCACGCGATACAGACTGTGCACTTCTCTTAGTTACTGGAAACAATGATATAGTGTCCGCTTACCGGCACTGCGTTTGTTCAGGTGGTATGCCTACGTGTAGTGTTTCCATTTAGATCGAGTTCTGAATGAATAACTGAGTAAATGCATCCCATCGAAACATTTTACAGTGTCCTTGATGTGTTATAAATAGTCAAATACTTCCAAATCCTCGACACGTTTTTATTAAGACAAGAGTACGCCGCTTTTCCTCGGAGGATACCTTCCGCAGTGGAAGGCGAAACGTCAGGGGGTAGTTTTATGTATGGACCAAAGCACCTCAGCCTGGAAGTTTTAATTGTTGACAATACCTGCCGTAAAAGCCTTCATTCTATGGTTTCTGTTAAGAGTTACTTTCATTCGGCGTGTTCTGATTCTAGTACGGTCGTTTTATCTGTCAAAGTCATGAATTTATAGGGTGTGGTGTCTTGGCTCTGCAGATCGAGCTACATGTTGCAATAAAATCCGATTCAAATTCCGCCCACTGCTTCGTTAGGGAACCTTGCGGCACAAATCAAATACCAGTTTTAAATAACTAGAGCCACGTTTCAGACCTCTATGCTGCGTGGGGATGGTCACACGTCATGAGGTAGTATGCCACTAATTGCGCGGCCGTAACTTTGTACATTCGGAACACAGATTCGTGAACTGTTTCTTAGATTGAGAGCAAGTCACAAAGGAATAGAATCGAAGAATTTGACATTTTGTGCTGTAGAAGGACGCTTTCGACCAAATAGGCCAGAAAAACAACCTGCCGGCCGCGGTGACCGAGGGGACTGAGACGCTCCAGTCACGGTTCGAATCCCCCGCCCCGTCGGGCATGGATATTTGTGCCGTCCTTAGTGTTAGCTAGTTCGTAAGTAGTTTGTTAGTTTAGGGACTGATGACCCCGTAGTTAAGTCCCATAAGCTATACAAACATTTGAACATTTTTGAAAACAACCTGTGGAATTCACTGACAGAAAGAATGGAAATGTCAGAGAAAAGTGTACAGTATGGAGTTAGACTCGTTTACATAATATCATTATTAATGTTTAACCCTTCGTCGGGCGCAGTCGGCCTCACAGGCCAGCAAAACACTTTTTTGATTCCCGTGCTTAACAGTAGTGGCCCAGCGGCCCGCCTATCCGTTTACTAGCCTAACTTTGGGAACCTCACACAGTGCCGATTCGCAGGCTGCCATCGACTTCCACGCGGATCACCGGGAACTCCTTGGGCCTCACAGGCCGTCTGCGCCCGATTACGTTATAGTTTTTAAGGTGAGATTTTTCAAGATTTTTTACTTTATTACTTCGTTTCAATCAAACTAAGTCTGTCCTCTGTGATTTTCACCGTTACCTTCGTAAAAAAAGAAGACTTTGACGACCCTGGCCCTTCAGACTGAGTGCGCCTGATCGAGTTCTTATTTCAGTTTTCCTTACTTTTCCTACGTTATCACATCCATATTTTCTGCTGAAATGTTCAGAAAAGTATATTATGCCTCTAAGCCAATAATCTTGTGGAAATAATGCGCCTCCTCGAGGACGAAACTGCTGAAGATCGAGCCGCGGTCGAAGATTTAGTCGATGAGAGAGACACCAACTCTCAGGATGAGGTAGGAGAAGGCAAGGAGGACTCAGTAGCTGAACAGTAAGTTTAGGGAACAGCTCGGGATTTTGAAGAAGAGAAGAAAATATGTGAGGAGTTTTTATTTTGGAAACGATAAGTCGACGAAGTAGTCTAAGTAGATACCTTCTACTATTCATAGTGTGAAGAGTCACATCATTATTACGCAACATCCAGTGTAAAAGATATTGCTACAAATGACGCCACCAATTGCAAAACCTTGTGTCATCAACTTCTAAGTGGACAATATTAACCAGTGTATGCTATGAATATATGTAGAATGTCGATTCGGCTGCAAACTCTACTGCAAAATTTTTACCCCACGAGGAACGGGAAATTTCTCCCACATTACCTCCCAAATGGCTAAAACGTCGACCATGCGTGGCTGAAACAAGAATCACGAATGTTCAGCTTGTCAGCAACCAATCTGCTTCAGCGACGTATACGTTCTGTGCCATACCTGTGTTTCAGCTGTTGATTTGGGAGCTATAGCATCGGTTTTGGCTGCAAATGTGGCGAGAAAAGATGATTAAATGTCGGAATAGACTGCCTAATGTCCTTTAAAAATAATTTCATTACTTTTATGGATGTCTGTTCGACCAATTTTTAATGCTCTTTGTGGGAAATTGGTAATTTTAGTTACTTTAGTTTAAGGTGTATTGTGTTCAATAAATCCATTATTATGTTTTAAGATTCCTGTAATTCCTTCCTTTAGATCCTCTTCAAGACTAGCCAACACGCATTTTGAATTTGATTTAACATGGCGGAGCTAGTCCACAAAATATGTGGGTGGCCTCTCAGGCCGGGTGCGCCTGATTTTGTTTCATCTGGAGGTGCGCCCGACGGAGGGTTAAATCATTATCAGTAGAAAAGAAGCTTCAACGGAATATTGGAAGCCTGGAGTGCAACTGCATATTATATTATAAGAAGACAATAGGACGACAACACAGAAGTTACGTTTTCGTTAAATGTAGAACCCAGGATAATGGTAGAAATTGTAGGAAGCAATGGGTCGTAAATTTGCAGTCTAATAGTTTTGTTTAAGTTTTAGATTATAGCTCTCGATTTTATCATTTTACCTTATTATTATTTAATTATTATTATATTATTATAACAATTTTATGTAGTGTGCAAATTTACTGGTAGTTTAGTCCCTTAGGAAATTGAAAGGGAAAAATGATCAGGACCACCCATACAACGACAGAAAAAACATCAGATACATGCGTAAAGAATGTGTCACAACAACAATAATTGTATTATGTTGTACAAACTTTTATTTTTCGATACCCGAAGAACGCACAGTTTTTAATCTTTTGTATCAATTAAGACCAGTTTTCCATGGATTTTTAAATCTTGCTTTCGATTTTCATTTATTATATCAGATTATAAACGGACTTTATGTCTTGTCTTCCCACAGCTTTCGGGAGAGTCGTAATTGAAGGAAACATTACAACGGCTGCTATAGGTTGGCGCACAGCACGGACGATGTACTTGCTAAGACGCGGTCCGCAAACAGGGCCCTTAGCGCCAAATAGACACAAATACCGAACACGTTCCGAGGTAGGACATGAAGAAGACAGCCAGTTACGTAGCTGAAATATCGCGTATAGATGACGTGGATAACTGTGAGAAAACCCGATTGTTCAAAATGATCTTTATGGTCATTTGCGTTCGAGATTACACGCCCGCGTTATCGCCAGTGAGAGGCACACTAGTGATGTCATTTTTTAGGCCGCTACATTTGCTACCATATATTCCACCTCTTGTCAATACAGTGATTGTCTCCTTGCACGTGTGGCATTTTCTTTTCTTTTTAATTTATTTCTTTGGGACTTTAAGATGCTTGAAATTACCTCTTTGTTTCCTACTTCAACATCTACGTCCATATTCCACAAGCCACCTGACGGTGTGTGGCGAAGGGTACCTTGAGTACCACTATCGGTTCTCCCTCCTATTCCAGTCACGTATCGTTCGCGGAAAGAAAGATTGTCGATATGCCTCTGTGTGCTCTAAGCTCTCTAATTTTATCTTCATCATCTCTTTGCGAGATCTTTGTTAGCTCATACCGAGCTACAGATCGTCTCTCCTGCAGAGTCTTCCACTGGAGTTTATCGATCATCTCCGTAACGCTATTACGATTACTAAATGATCCTTTAACGAAGCGCACTGATCTCCGTTGGATCTTCTCTACCTCCTCTGGCAATACAACATGGTACGGATTCCACCCCCGTGAGCAGTATTCAAGCAGTGGGCGACCAAGTGTACTGTAACCTACTTCCTTTGTTTTCCGACTGCGTTTACTTAGGATTCTTCCAATGAATCTCAGTCTGGCATCTGCTGTACCGAAGATTAATTTGATATGGCCGTTCCTTTTTAAATCACTCCTAATGCCTACTCCCAGATAATTTATCGATTTAACTACTCCCCGTTGCTGACCTATAGTGTAGCTAAATGATAAAGTATCTTTCTGTGTATCCGTAGCACATTACACTTGTCTACATTGAGATTCAATTTCCATTCCCTGCACCATGCGTCAATTCGATGCAGATCCTCCTGCATTTCAATACAAGTTTCCATTGTTACAACCTCCCTATATACTACAGCACCATCCGAAAAAAAGCCTCAGTGAACTTCCGATGTTATGCACAAGGTCATATATATATATATATATATATATATATATATATATATATATATATATATATATATATATATATATATATTTATATTTATATTTATATATATATATATATGAACAGCAACGGTCTCACGACACTCCCCTGTGTAACACCTAACATCACTCTTACTTCGGAAGACTTCTCTCCACTGAGAATCACATGCTGCGTTCTCTTATCTAGGAACTTCTCAATCCAATCGCACATTTGGACTGATGGTCCATATGCTCTTACTTTGTTCATTAAACGACTGAGGGGAACTGTATCAAACGCCTAGCGGAAGTGAAGAAACACGTCATCTACCTGAGAACCCTTTGGCCCTCTGAGTCTCGTGGACGAATAGCGCCAGCTGGGTTTCACACAATCGTCTTTTTCGAAACTCATGCTGATTCCTATAGAGCAGATTTCTAGGCTCTAGAAATCTCATTGTACTCGAACATAATACACATTCCAAAATTCTGCAACTGACTGACGTTAGAGATACAGACCTATAGGTCTGTACATACGTTCGACGTCCATTCTTGAAAACGGGGATGACCTGCGCCATTTTTCAAACTTCTAGAGACGTAAGATACACCACTGCAAGTAGGGGGCCGAGTTCCTTCACGTACTCTGTGTAAAAGTCAGGCGGCCTTTCGTCTTTTGAGCGATTCTGTTTTTCTATCCCTCTGTCATTTATTTCGGTATATTTCATTTTGTCATCTGCGTAACAATCTAAAGAAGGAAATACAGTGCAGTTTTCCTCTGTGAAACAGGTTTGGAGAAAGATATTTAGTATTTCAGCCTTTAGAATGTCATTGTCTATGTCAGTACCATTTTCGTCACAGAGTGTCTGACATAAGACCAAAATTTCTTAGAATTTTCAGCTAAGTCAGTATATCGAACATTACTTTCAATTTATTATTGTTTCAAATTCTTACTGAGGTGAGAGGTAGCAAAAATAAAATATCTTTAAAATGCATACTGTCAACCATCAGCAGTTTATGCCTTAACCGATTTCGGTTCTAAACCACCTTCAGAAAAGTAAACTAAACAGATTACGTCGATACATTGTCTGTTCCCTTATCCATGTAAATCAATAAAAACTACATAACATATCACTTGACATTAAGAAGCGTTGCTGACCTTTTTTTGTCACCAAGACATAATATCAAGTGACATGTTATGAATTTTTTAATGATTGATATAGATAAGGTAGCAGACAATGTGTGTTTACTTTTCTGCTGATAGTTTAGAATCGAAACCGGTAAAGTTATCACTATAATAAATAGCTGATGATTGCTTCATTGCCCAGTAGCGTTGACACTTGTAATGTACTACGAACCGCGCCCCACTCGCTACTTGTGTACAACGAAAAAAATCTGACAAATTACTGTGCACACCGAGGCATTCAAACAATCATTAGTTAAGTCTAAGTGAAAGAATTCTCTATATAAGTAAACGCACGCAGGGAATACCACATCGACTCTGATTAGCTTTGAATATAATGTGGTAGACTGCAAACCCAGAGCCCCATTGAAAAAACTGTGATTAATATTTTTAAATGAACAGCGTCGAGAAGGTAATAGTCTCTCAATAGATTCGAATAAACCTTTTATTGTTTCTAATTTACTTCCCAACAGTGCACTCAGAATTTTTATTTTTCAAAGCCAGATCCTCGAATTATGATTATTTTTATACCATAGTGTGTACTATAGATATTACCATATTCAGACATACAGGATGAAGTGGTATTCGAAATACGAATTTCTCAGAAACAGTTTAGTAATAAAACGAAATATGCGCACTCGATGGACATGTGCTTAAAAGTCGTAGCAATACATATGACTACCTTTTTGCGAACAAATGCATATTTGGAAAATATTTTATTCGATTATGACTAAATTCGGAATTAACAATGCTGTTATTGAAATGTCGAAATGAGAACGATAATTTCGAAGAAAATGACTTTTTCTACACTGGTAGCTGTACAGTTGTACAGTTGTACAGCTGTATAGTTGTAACCCACTTTAAGTTTTATAATTTTTTTTCTATATATATCTGATAAGGTTTCAACGGTATACATTCATAAATATTAAATTCAAATTTTAGAGGTTGTCTTTAATACCCTAATAAACATTATCAGCACTTATAAAAGTAAGTTTTACTTATTTTGATTTACCCTACAACATTCTGAAAGCCTGTCAAATCAAAGCGCATACCATGGGTTCATTTAGTTGTTACTTCAGTTTAGTTAGTTCACTTCCCCTACGCACTTCATAATGGTTTTTAAGAGTACGGATAAACAAGCAGGCATCCCTCACATTCTTCAGAGCGTTTCCCTTTCGTGCTGGCCGTTCACCCGGCCTGCGCAGGTCAATTGCAAGTGGGCGGAAAACACAGGCTCGCCTGCGATCGAAGCGGAGGTAAACCGATTAGCAGGTAACAGGCCCGCGGGTAAAGGGGAACTGCGCGGGCTTTTTACCTGAGTGACCTGCGCAAGTCCGCGGGGCGGTGATCGCCTTAACGGGCCTCCGGGAACGCGCGGCGCTAAGGGGATCTCCCGTCACGGTCGCCAACTTACGGTTAGCCGTGCTCAGCGGTCCAACTCGAGGACGAGAGGGATCCAGTAATTACTGCGTATTTGGCGGTTGTGGTGTTGGCGGAACTGCTCACAAGGAACGCCTCTGACCTCGGGTCACGAGACCCTGCTCAGAGTGATACTCGATGAAGAAATGAATTTAAAAAAAAGTCTTTGTACACTTAGTTAGGGCGGATATGTGAGTTTTTTTTATATAAAAATTACCTTTGTATGGAAGGACATTGCGCCAGTAGTTATTCATCGTTCATAGTTATTTATCAGTATTTTTGAAATTGTGATCAGTTTTAGTGTACTTAGGCGTTATTTTGGGATCGTAAAATATATTAGTCTGCCTATAGTTACTAGGCCCGATCATTAATTAAAAGCCTCGGCGGATTAGCTGTGAGCACCGGGGCGCCGTGCTGCTGTGCGCGCGGCTGTTCACCGTCGGGGGTTCGTGTCCCCACTCAGACATGTGTGTTTGTGTTGTCCTTAGGTTAGTTTACCTTAGTTTAAGTAGTTTGTAAGCTACGAACTAATAACCACGCACTTGAGTCCGATATATTTACAAACATTTAATTTGATTAATTAAAACAATATACGAGAATATTATGCTCTTATACTGTGGAACTTACTGCTTAGTCATGATATCTCAACTAATTTATATTCATACTAATGTATTTTACGATCCGAAGATGATGTGCAAGCACGTCGAAACCGGTAGCTATAACAAAAATATTAATAAATTGCTATGAGTGATAATGATCAAAAGAAGTAAAATAGTTCCATCGGCAGGTACTTTGTTATAAAAAGAGAAACAGACTTAATTGCCATTACCCTACATAACTTTGCCTTCTACCACGAGTGGCTAATAGCAACTAACAGCATTTAAGTGCCATAGGAGGGAATTACATAAATCTGTGACCTGACTAAAACATTAAATTTTCAACCAAAAGGGTAAATACTTAGCTGCTTTAGGTATTTGTAACAGCGCAAGTGAAACATTTTTCAGATACCTGATAGTGCTCATATTAATCTTCAAATTTCATATACAGGATTTCGATGAAGTGTACAAAATAGAGCACAAGGGAAAAATTGCCACACCTCACGGTAGTCACGTTTTTTGCATTCAAAATCACTTTCGCATTTAAGCAACCCATTATCATAACAATTTCAAATGATGATATGTGCATACAATTGATATAAACTGTCTTCTGACTGCAATATACGTTTATACATTGATTGTAAATACTAAAGTGAATTTTGTGTGTGTTGCACTTCTTATATTCGTGCTCGGTAAGATAAAATGAAGAGCAATTCCACCTTAAGCAAGAAAAATTTCTGTTGTTAATCATCCGATCATGTTATATGCTACATTAAGTGGGTTTAGGCGTTTAATTTCTGAAATTTGTTGTCACTTGTTAAAATTTTAGTGTTTGCTCTATGAATATTATACTTAGTATTTTACATTTGTTAATGGAGTACCAAATGCACTAATATCTTCTTATAACATTACAAAATAACAAACTATTTTCATGTATCACTGAGCTATACCTTTATAAAATGTATAAAGAATTTTAGTTATATACCGAGTTCTTATCTTTTTATTTCTAGGAACGACAAAATAGTGCATTGAACCAAAATTCATTAGACATATTGTAAGTGAACAGACCTATGATACAAGGAAAACCATTCTTACGATACTTTAAAATAATCGACATAATTTGTGAAAATTTTTTCGCTATAGAACTAAAATTATTTACTCATATTGTTAATTTACATCTAACGGATAAACGAAACTGGTTTGCACCTTTACATAATTGATGTAAAATGATATTCATGCATTTGTTATACCATTAAAATGCGAACAATTTATCAAATGTTTATACAATCCATACGAAAATATAACATGTGGAAACCCTTTGAGAGATTTAAGGCATAAACCGACTGAAGGTAATGTCTAAGCGCTTAAAAATGTCAGGAAATGGCGTCTTGCATTAAGCGTAATTTTTGTCCAGTTTGTCTTGCACATTGTTTTATCCAGTCTTCGAAATTCAGAGTCTGCACTTTGATGTCTAATATAGGGATAATGAAGTGTTTAGAATACATGTGTTTCCACAATTACAAACCCTTTTAGCAAATGTACGAGGGCATAACAAAAAGTAAGTTACACTTCCACGTTATGGCCATTTATTAAACGGCCTATACGAAAGCAACAGGACTATGGTAATATAAGGTCAATTTTCCACATAGTCTCCAACACACTGCAATCATTTCTCGGAACGGTCAGCGAACTTTTCGATTCCGGATGCGTAGAAGTATCTTCCAATATAAGACAAGTTTTGTACGGCTACTTCAACAAACACAGAATTCTACTACAAGTATATGATCATGATATACTATTTGTGATGAATTAAAAGATAACTTTATTACATTTTGTGGACGCTAACAACTGATTATGATTTTTGTCACAACATGAGGATTATAGCCTCTTATATAATCGGTTAATTGAAGTTAGACTTGACCAATGTAAAAAATAACATCGAAACCGGCACATCTGTAGTATTAGTTGTGATTAATACAAAAACGAAACTTTGATTTTCAAGTAGTTGGCGATGTATGTCATACATTCCTTCGTAAAATATTATTAAACATTAGACTTCATATCTCCCCCTGTATGTACCATGCGAATTTTGTAAGACATAAGTGATGCAAAAACTAAAAAAGTCAGCATTCTATTCTTACCTTTATCCCATAATGTCATAGGGGTTTATTATTTTGGATAACTCATCAAGCGAAAGCAAACTTTTCCGAACCTGTAAACGTGCGATATGAACTCTTTGTGGCGAGTACTCGAGACCATTCTACAGAGGGCTTTTTAAAGAATTGGGCGTAGTAAATACTGCTTCCAATTTATTTATTCGTTAATGAAATTTATCATTGAAATGTATTTTTTTCAAGTAGTATTTAATCAATACTAGATACTGGAAAAACTTTCAGATGATTTAAAGTCACTTACTAAGGTACACAAACGAGTTCATTTTTCAGGAGTATCCGTTTGGAATAACATTCCGGTAGCAATTATAACTTCAGAAAGTTCAGCTTCAATCAAGTCTCCTTGCACTGTATTGATAAATGTCCTGAGAGAAGTGACTGAGTTGTGTAGGTTACCATGATATGATGTGAAACTTGCGTAAAAACTGACATCTGTACAGACCTTGTATTGTAATGTGTACCTGATTCTTGTTTTCTGACATGTTTCACTCCCCAGAAGACCTTCTCACTATGGAACAAACAGTACATTAGAAATAATGTAGTTTGAATCAACTGTGCGAAAATAAACAGGCTTTTACTGTATCCACAGCTGCATCAAATCTCTGTAGTATTTCTAGCTACAATAGCAACATCAGGCCTATGTTGGCGGATTGTAGAAGTTTTCCACCATACTTCTGTTTCCCTGTAGTATTTTAGTGATGTGTTTGTCGTACCATCTTAGGTACTTGCCGAAAGTAAACACCGAAATTACAATGGCAACATAATAAATAAGCAATAATCGAAATACTGCATCCCTCAAAAGAAAATAGTATATTTGATTGCAAAATTTGGCGTTTTGCATTATGGAATATCTGCTCTCATTCTAAATTCTACGGAAATGAAACATTAGTCATCCATGCAGATGTTTTCCTTTTATTGTCTTCTAATTTAATATGAAACTGTTTACCAGGTTTCAAATTGAGTTGTACCATCTTCTGATCCGTTTTAATCTCACCATCTGTTCCTTATTATTATGCACCATATATATTCCACATTTTTCACTCTGTCTTTAGTCTCTTTTATCTGCCAGTCATTTCCACAGTTTTCCTCCCTGGCCAGTTTAGCTGACAGCTTCCTTGTATTGCAAACAAAAACAGAACAAAAGAACCTCAAATTTTTGTATCCTAATCTTTCGCGACTTTCACGTACTCTTAGATAAAGAGGCGTGGAACTGTGTTTTGAATTCACATCTCAGAAGCACCGTTTTTTATTGTTATTATTTACGGACGTGCTCTATCCGAGAATGCCGTCTTTGATGGTGAAACTTGGCCTTTATATGTCGACCGTCGATCATCATTATCCCACTCCACTAAGCACTTGAGCCGTATCAGTGTCCTAACATTTTACACGCTAGTTTCTACTTTATTCAGTTTACTCCCAGTCCATGGTTTGGCATGGCGTTCATTTCATTCCACATGTCCCATATTCCCACCAAAGATAACAACGTCATCGGCGAATCATGTAATTGATATCCTTTCACACAGAATTTTTATCCCAAGCCGGAAACTTTTTTTCTTGAGCTTTGTCTAGATTCAATTGGGCAAGATATGAAGAAATGCAACGAGAAATTTGAAGAAGTAACTGAAGTTAATTGAGAAGTAATAAAAACTCTGCTGTTTGCCGATTCGAATTCTGTCAGAGACAGCAAAGCACCTAGAAGAGCAATTGCACGGACTGTACAGTATTCTTAAAGGAGTTGATACTATGAATACTATGAATATGAAAAGGAGTAAAACAAGGAGAATGGAATGTACTCTAAGAAAATCTAGTGCTGAATTAATTAAAATAGGTGATGAGACATTAGAAGTAGTAACCGAATGTCGTTATTTCGGTAGCAGAATAACTCCAGATGACTTCGATGTGATAAGAAGTCTCTGATGACGTATGACCCGATTTATTAAATTATTAAACGCTGTAGAAATATAAAGCCACAGGAGGTAATTCGGTTGATCATATATTGACGCATTTCGAAACAATCAATAGGCCTAAAGATTAATACTAAACATATATCATCGTTGCACTGCTGAACTAACTAGGGCAACCACCAATGGCAATAAACGTTTAACATTAAACCTTACTCCTGGGTAGAGAAGAAAAGCATTTTTGATAAAGCTAAATTGGCCGCATGGCTATCGGCCGCCATTTCCTGTACAAGTTCCTGCTGGACCAACTGCATAGCAAAATTTGCTGTGACACGTCAGGGGTTGACCATCCATGGTAAACAACGAGAACTACCTAGGTGACCACCAAAGTCAGAAAACAAATCCTCATCGTCACTGCTATATCTCGCCTCTGGATATAATAACTGAAAGACACTTTCTGATACGAAAATTGTTTTTATTGACAAGACAAACTAATCATCTTCTGCAAACAAAACAATCAAACTTTTGAAACTAAGGCAAAACCAACAAACTTCAACTAAACTAAGGAATCAAGCTACAGATTGGGCGGCCGTTTCCGCAGGAGCTTCGAGTCGTCCTCCTGGCTGGGATGTCATGTACCGGTGGTTCGCCTGACGAGCAGACAACCCGCAATGCAGAGTACAAGCGTAAGAATGGATAACAGTGAGGCGTCCCACAGCGGTGGTTCCGGAGTCTCCAGAGGACGCGATGAGCACCTCCAGAGAGCGATTTAACCGGAACTATTTCCCTCCGCACTGGCACGTATCACTGCGCCGACTATTTCGGGAGGCGCACTGTAACACGATGCCAGTTCTCCGCCGACCGCCTACGAGAACCAGAGCGGAGCGATCGCGACCGACGCCTTCGGGGAAGAGTCCCTGCCAGCGACGCCGCGCCTCCAGGACTTCCCGAAACGGAATACGTCGGCCGGTTCCGTCTCCCTGGCCTTTCTCTCAAGGCTGTCGTTATCTCTCTGGCTAGTACCTAGTTGGTTAAGAATAAAATTTTAGTTGAAGTTTGTTGGTTTTGCCTTAGTTTCAAAAGTTTGATTGTTTTGTTTCCAGAAGATGATTAGTTTGTCTTGTCAATAAAAACAATTTTCGTATCAGAAAGTGTCTTTCAGTTATTATCTCCAGAGGCGAGATATAGCAGTGGCGATGAGGATTTGTTTTCTGACTTTGGTGGTCACCTAGGTAGTTCTCGTTGTTTACCATGGATGGTCAACCCCTGACGTGTCACAGCAAATTTTGCTATGCAGTTGGTCCGGCAGGAACTTGTACAGGAAATGGCGGCCGATAGCGCTTTAGCTACGGAGGGAGGCCACCGCACGCCTCGTTCTCTTCTTGATAGTAGAGGGTTCCGGGGGGCCCCTCCGCCCTTCCCAGCGTGTAATAGGTAGGTGGAGTCTTGGGCAAAATACGTGACCCACCATGAACAACATTCCTTTGCATACGGTATCTCTGGTCATGCCCACCGTAGAGCTTTCTTTCTCGGATACGTTGGTCCTGAGGTTTACTGTAATCTTCAGCAATTAAAACCGGAGAACGAACCACATGCCCTACCCTATGACGGATTGAAGTTTTGCTTGCAGGAGTACTTTGACTCACAAGTGCATGTTACGACAGCTTAAGCTGTCTCAAGAAGCATGGTCAGTCGCATCGGGAATGGATCGCTACCATCCTGGGCTTACCAAGGGACAGCCAATTTCGATGTGCCAATGAAAGCTTCCAACAATCTTATGTGGCATCGCTCGTGGGGGATATGTTCATGGTTCTTGTCCCAAACGAGGGCCTCCGGAAGGATTTACTAAAGCTTCGGGACCCCTTCTTAGAAGCATATCTTCCAGTTATTCGGGCGTTTGAACAGTCCCTACAAGCGTCCGCCTCGTTCCATGAGCAATTTCAGGTGCATGCGGCCCGCCCCATCTGGCGACAGACACCTCAGCAAACCCCCCCCACCCCATCTTCTTTCTGGTAAACAAACCTCCTTCACTGGCGGCCTTATGCAGTTACCCTCTTGCAAAGACTGTTTTGTCACACACCCTAGACATCAATGTCAGTCTCGCCGAAGTCTGTCATGCTTCCTCCTCAATGCAAGTCGACTATACTGAGATCGATCCTGCGGCAGACGACGACCCAGGCACGGCTTATCAGGATGATCTCCATGTTCATGCTTCATGCAGTGCTTCCTGTTCACGATAAACAGGTAAACCTGTCGGTATTGGTCAATGGCCACCCAGTCGACTTCCAGGTAGACACTGGGCTACCTCTTCTATCATTTTGTGGCAAACGTATCAACTCTTAGGCTCTCCTCCTCTTCAACCATTCACCCACAACCTTCGAGGTTACAGCAATTAGTTAGTGAAGGTTAAAGGCAAGTTTACGGCACTCATCAAACATGGCGCCACAACTTGCAGGATGCTACTCCTGGTCGTGGATACACCGGGAGCAACGAACTACCGTATTATTGGTAGACAAACCAGATTGTTCCATCCGTGTATGTGGTGATTTCAGTAAAACCATCAATGCCCACTCGATTGTTGATACATACCCCAAAGTCGACGACATCCTCACTCACCTCAATGGGGGCAAACTCTTCGCGAAAATCGACCTCATGGACGCATATTTATAGCTTTCTTTAGATGAAGCGTCCCGCAACTTGCTGGTTATCAACTCTCCTTTTGGTCTTTTCCTCTATAATAGGCTCCCCTCTGGGATCGTGAGCGCCCCAGCGATTTTCCAGATATTCTTTAAAACTCTTACAAGGGACGTGTCTTGCACTGCCAACTACCTGTATGACATCATTGTTGCCGGACAGTCCGCTCAACACCTAGCGGACAAGCTGTAAATCCTTTTTTCTGTTCACCAAAGAGCCAACCTTCACTGAAATTTGAAATAAATCTCAATTTTTTCTCCCTCAACTTGGCCCACGTCCTCAGTGCCATGGGTATTGGGCTGCTGCCTCATCATGTCCAGGCCATGCAGAATTTACCGTCCCCTTTGGACGTCAAGTTGAGCTACCACAAACGCCTGCTGCCTCTCTGATGCAATCCGTATTGGGATACTTGAATTATCACAGGAAAATCATTCCACATACCTCAACCATCGCTGCCCCATTGTACCGACTGTTACGTAAGTAATGGAATTGGGATATGGCATGTGAAAGTGCCTTCAGCAATCTCAAGCAGGCCTTGCTTCATCCCTCATGTCTTATGGCCTTATGTATGGCCTTTGATCCATCACTCCCTGTGATTGTTGCGGCAGATGTCTCTGATCATGGCGCGAGTGCAGTGTTTTCACACAGGACCGATGGGCTGGATCGACCAATTGACTTCATCTTAAAAAAAATTGACTCCGGCACAGCGCAACTGCGGGCAAATTGAAAAGGAGACCTTGGCCATAGTATTAATTTTAAAAAAAGTTCCATTTTTGGTCGTCATTTTACCATCTTGACCGACCACAAACGACTGCTCCCTCCTGTTCGCTATGATGCAAACATCCATACCAAAATGGCTAGACGCCACCAAAGGTGGGCCTTATTTCTGGGTAATTACTCTTATGACAATGCCAATCTCCTCTCCGGGCTACCATTAAGTCAGGATCTTTCATATGACGCTGACCCAGAACTGTGCTGCCACTTAGGCGCAGAAGAAGAACACACTCTCGCCTCCCTTCCCGTTGACGCAAAACTGGTAACCAAGCAGTCTGCAGAAGACCTAGTCCAGCGCGAGATCATCCGGCTGGTTCAGCAAGGTTGGCCGTCGGATAGACGACAGGAGGCTACCCCAAGGGTTCAAAATTATTGGCATGGACGGCACGAATTCTCTACGACCGGCAGAGGTCTGCGATACCGGTTTGCTATCCACGATGATGTCTGGGTCCTGATGTTCTCCCGCCGCGGCCCCTGTTGGGATCCGGCGGTGGAACTACTGGGACGAGCAATGGTGGAAGTTCAACTTTCAGATGGCTTCCTTTGCAGCAAGCATGTGATCCAGGTGCGCCGCAGGAGCAGTCAGTTTACGACTGCAGTCGACTGACCGCTTCTTGATGGCCACACACCTCTTGCGAGCCACAAACTGCCAGGCTCATCCGATGCCATGGACGTCGATCCAGACTCCGACACTGGCCTCTATCTGGCTCATCTCTTTGCCGGGGAGGGATGTCAGAGCCGGTGGGACGCCTGACGAGCGGACAACCAGCAATGCAAGGTACAAGCCCATGGATGCAAAACAGTGAGGCGCCAGAGAGCGCAGTAAACCGGAACTATTTCCCTCCGCACAGTCACGTGAGATCAGCTCGAGACTGCTACGTATCACTGCGCGCCGACAATTTAGGTGGGCGCGGTGCAACAAGACGTCAGTTCTTCACCGACTGCAACGAGAACCATTGCTCCGGGGAAGAGTCTCTCCCAGCGACGCCGTGCCTGCAGAACTTTCCCCAACGGAATACGTCGTCTTTCAGTTATTATCTCCTGAGGCGAGATATAGCATGGGGTGTGTGTGTTGTCCTTAGTGTACGTTGGTTTCCGTAGTTTGTAAGTCTATGGACTGAGGGCCATTGCAGTTTGGTACAATAATTTATAAACATTTGAGATTAACTGAAATATTAGGATGTCGGATATGAAAACAATTATCTGGAGTATAGCAATGTAAGGGAGTGAAAGGTGGAGGATCATGAATTCAATTAGGTGGAAGAAGGTTTTGGAATGTGGTGTTACAGACAAGAACTGCAGATCAGATGGGTTGATCGTGTAACTAATGAGGACATGCCAAACAGAAATGAGATAAAAGGAATGCCCTGCCATAGCGTCACTACAAGAAGTACACATTTATAGACATCAAGGAATCATCAATTTAGCGTTGAAGAGTCGTTTGTGGGCTAAAAAACACAAAAGCAGGCTGACAGACGAATGTACAGTAGTAAGCAGGTTGCCATTATTATTGTGATATGATGAGGGTTGCACAGGACAGGACAACGTGGAAAACTGCAACAAACCAGTGTACAGACTAAAAACCACAGCAACACCGTTACGGCAATGGCAGTTTTTAATATTTCTCTGCACTTCAACTACGGCGAGGTGCAAGAAGAACATAAGACTGACTTATATGGATGCAAGACAGCACTCTTTTTAAACCGAGATTTTCGTTCACTGTAATCCATTCAAATATAAAATTATCTTTGGTCTCCATTAGTGAGACACACTCCGTCAGATAATCAAAATTTCAAAAAAAAAAAAAAAAAAAAAAAAAAAAGTTTGCAAACCTATTGCACTAAACCGCTATCGTTATCAGTCGATAGATTTACAAGTTATTTAACCATTTATTTGGAACACAAACAAAAATTGAAGGAAATGTAATAAGTTGTTTAAATTAGACGTGTAGGGCCGTTTTAACAATTTTATATGAATATAGTTTCTTGTATGTATGTAACTTGCCCCAAAAAGCGCTTGGTTGCTACAATATAAAACTACAGTTTTGTACCTGTGACGGGAGAACGTAATGTATTTCAGACTATTTCATGTGAAAGGTATGAAAACTTTCTTGGACAAAATCCAAAACAGTCATAATTTGACATTGACCGTCAAGTACTTGTGAAGACGATAAAAAACATAGTCTGGCAAGTGACGAAATATATCATGTCGGACATCATTCACTGGTAAACAAGATGCTCTTTTCTTCTTCTTTTGGTCTGGTGTCCATTCAACAGTATTCTGCCAAGCCACCTCTTCCCCATAAATATGCCACGGTCAAGTGGCCGAGCCTTACAAGACGCCTAGCTTCGAAGTTCGCTGATGCTCGGCGTCGGAGGTTCGAGTCCTCCTTTCGGCATGGCTTTGTGTGTTGTCCTTAGCATAATTTAGTTTAAGTAGTTTGTAAGCCTAGAGCTGAAAACCAGACTAGTTAAGTTCCAGTGATATACAAACATTTGAACATTTTAACCCAATATACAGGATGGTCCACTGATAGTGACCGGGTCAAATATCTGACGAAATAAGCATCAAACGAAAAAAGGGGGGAAACAGATGACGTTATAATTAGCCCGCTAGATGACGCTGCCGTAGATGAAATGGATAGCCGCGCCATCTAGCGGGCCAACCATAGCGCCATCTGTTTTCCCCCTTCAAGGTAGAAAAGTTTCTTTCTTTGTAGTTTTTTTCGTTTGATGCTTACTTCTTGAGATATTTGGCCCGTTCACTATCAGTGGACCACACTGTGTATCAGGCCACTTGCAGTGTCTTAGATAAGAATTTTGCCAACAATTTTGCATAACCAAACTTCAAGGCTTCCTCTTTCATTTTAAGCAGTTTTCATTGCATCAGGAAGAAATTACTTCACAAAATCATAGGAACTAGTATCCCGGTAATTTACGTTTGCAGTTTGAAGATTCTGATTATTGTCAAAGTTTTCACAAAAGAGAACGAAACTTTGCTGTATTTGGGACCTTAAATGTTGGTTTCAAACTTCATAGTCCATCAACGACAAAAATTGAAACATGCTACAGAATGCTATGCGCAATTTTGATGTCGCTTAATAGCAATATTGCGAAGATAAGGATTAAAATAACTTTGACTGATGATACCACACACGCCCCTCTGATGGAAGACTTGAACCTCCTGCGGGAACGGCTACGCAGTCCGCAGTGCGCCTTAGACCACGCGGTCGTCCCGAACGAATCACGAATATTTCAAACATTGATTAGCGAAATTTAGAAAGAGCAGGGGAAAGCGACTGTTGACAATAAATTTGAGCCGGCCGCGGTGGCCGAGCAGTCTGCAGCGTGCCAGTCACGTTCTGCACGGCCACACCGTCGGGGGTTGGAATCCCACCTCGGGCATAGATATTTGTGACGTCCTTAGTATTAGCTAGTTCATAAGTAGTTTGTAAGTTTAGGGACTGATGACCCCATAGTTAAGCCCCCTTAAGCTACAAACATTTGAACATTTTTTAATAAATTTGATGTTATAAACAGCCACAAGTCGCTTCAGTTATTTATTTAATTAATCGGTTTCATTCTATACAAAAGAGCAGAATAGTTTGATAATAATAAATAACTATCGATTTATATAATGATTATTCAGTATAGTAATTCAAAATTGTTGTAGTATGACAGCAGAATCAAATGTTCGAATATTTGTTAAGGTTAAGGGACTTAACTGCGAACTACCTTATACTAAAGACGATACAAATATGCATGCCCGAGAGGGGATTCGAACCCCGGACTGTAGCGGCCGTGCAGATTGTGACTGGCACGCCGCGGTCAAAAATGTTCAAATGTTTGCATAGATTATGGGACTTATTAATTTTGACCACATTGTCATAGGAGACAAAAAACAGCGATCTATTTGATATGAACAATATACAGAAAACAGTCTTGATCGCAGAGATTGATAGTTTTAATTAAAACTATCAATCTCTGCGATCAAGACTGTTTTCTGTATATTGTTATGGGACTTAACTACGGGGCCATCAGTCCCTAAACTTACAAAGTACTTATGAGCTGAAACTTCCTGGGAGATTAAAATGGTGTGCCGGAACCGGGACTCGAATCTTGGACCTTTGCCTTTCGCGGGCAAGCGCACTACCGACTGTGCTATCCCGACACGACTCACGATGCCGCCTCACAACTTTACTTCCGCCAGTACCTCGCCTCCTACTCTCCACCATACCCTCTCTTCCAGGAGTGCTAGTCCTGCATGGTTCGCAGGAGAGCTTCTGTGAAGTTTGGAAAGAAGGAGGCGAGGTACTGGCGGAAGTATTGTTGTGAGGCGGCATCGTGAGTCGTGTCGAGATAGCACAGTCGGTAGTGCGCTTGCTCGCGAAAGGCAAAGGTCCCAGGTTCGAGTCCGGGTTCAATTAAAAAAAAATAAAAGTTCAAATGTTTGTATAGCTTATGGGACTTAACTACGGGTTCATCAGTCCCTAAACTTACAAACTACTTACGAACTAGCTAATACTAAGGACGGCACAAATATCCATGCCCGAGGGGGAATTCGAACCCCCGACCGTAGTGGCCGTACAGACTGTGACTGGAGCGCCGCAGTCCCCTCGGCCACCGCGGCCAGCGACAGCAGAATAATTGAATGTTTTCGACAGCTTTTGTGGCTAAAATCAAATTTAAATATCCAAAGAAGAGTCAGTATTGTTCGTCAATTTAATTCACGATCAATACTGAATTTTCCTTGGATATTTAACATTTTATGGTCGTGGTGCACACTGCTCCTAATGGAGTCTTCATTTCAAATCAAATTTTTAGATTATTGAATTTTATTTAAGATGTGAAACCGCCAGAAGATTTCATTTAGGAAGAACTGAGGAGTTGCGGTGGAGTGTCTCCTTTTACCGCTGCGCCGCGGCGGTCTCCGCAGTCGGTGGAGTGTCGGGCGCTTCATATCTGTCGCCGGAGTGCCGGCAAATTGACACCGGGACTGACCGGCCCGCCGGCTCGCGGCGTCCGTCCCACCCCTATTCCCACCCCCAAACCACCCGCTGTCAGACGCCGTCTGCACCCCCAGCGGGCGGCCTATCGGAGACACAATGCCTCTCCACTGCTCGGCGCGCTCCAGTCGGCAGATATCCACCGCCGCCCAGGGAGAAGAAAGCGGAGGGATCGACACGGGGAAATGGTCCCATTTGGTCGATATGTGGACGTCGGGCGCGGTACTATTATGTTCGGAAACTCCCTCGTGCTGAAATGTGATTCTTCAGGACGCCGTATCTCTGGTTCTATTGATGGCAGAGCTAAGGAGTACAGTGTTTTCGACAGCACTTCGTTTATCGCTGATTTGTATACCTGTCGGAGCATTGGGTACATTTTAACTATCCTACAACAGCTGATTAAATATTAAAAGATTCAACCTTTTCTGAAGAGATGGCCATGATTATGATGTAAACTGTGAGATCCTACATCCCCTGAAGAAAAGCAGAAAGATGACACTACTGGATATATTGGATATCAATAAACATTTGGCTCAGGATGCCAGTTTAGTATTAAATGGTAAGATCCAGTTCCCCTCGACACCTCTACTGAAATAAGTTTTATTTTCAACCCTCCTTTTGAACAAAAATAATCATATTAGTTTTGATTCTTTACACATACTTATTATATTTTTTATATACGAGGTATGTCCACAAAGTAAGTTCCGTTTGGTTATATAAACCAAACGTGAACAGATACAGAAAAAAATATTTATTGTATAAAAGTCTGCAACTCTTCGTTCAGCTCATCATCGTTGAAGTGTTGACCACCAAGGACAGATTTTAGGTGTAAGAAGAGATGAAAGGAGGCTTCTTCTTCCCGTCACGTTGCCGCCCGGCCTCATAAGGCAATAGTGACCAAACAACTCTTACGGGAATTTCACTGGGACGTGTTTGATCATCCTCCGTCCAGTCTCGCTCCTAGCGACTTTCTTCTTACACCTAAAACCTGTCCATAGTGGTCAACACTTCAGCGATGATGACGAGCTGAAAGAACATGTTACCACATGGTTGAATACACAGACGGCAACCTTCTACGAAGAAGGCACACAAAGACTTCTGCCACGCTATGGCAAATGCCTACAAAATTTCGGAAGCTGTGTAGAAAAGTAGTGTAATAGTTGTATATTTTTGTACAATAAATATTTTTTCTGTATCTGTACACGTTTGTTTTATATAACCAAACGGAACTTAATTTGTGGACATACCTCGTAAATGTTAATAACCTTCATAATTAAGTACTTGCGATGAACTGTCCTGTGAAGTATCGATTGTCTGTGATAACATCTTTGTAAATCTTAACATCTTTGAAAACATATGTACTACAGTCAGTTGTCACCTGATGATGGCCTAAGAGGCCGAAAGCCGGTTTGTGACCAATAAATAAGTTTTGCAGAACATCAGGAAGTTGTTCCTTTTTGATATTATTCTCATGCTCTGTCAAGTACCAACGAAAAAATCTATTAATTTTATTAAAAATTTAATTATGAAAATTAAAGTACCGTACACAATTCAGTGTTTGTTCTACAGGTTTCTTTATTTTCAAATGATGACTCCATTAGGAGCAGTGTGCACCACGACCATAAAATTTTAAATACACGAAGAAAATTCAGCATTGGTTGTAAATTTGTGTATTTATTATTATAGATCGGTTTAGGCTACTGAATAGCCATCTTCAGTGCAACTGAAAAAGTACAAGCCTAGTAAAAATACAAGAAATACAACATTCATTACATCTGTATTACATCAGTTTTTACATACCTTGCAAAAACGACTAGAAACATTACTGATCGCTTACTAGTCATTTTGAATCTGATAAAATCATTTTGTATCGGCTTGTTGCTATGCCTTGTGGCTGGATTAATAAGATCAGTAATGTTTCTATTGGACTGTGCAAGGTATGTAAAAACTGATGTAATATATATGTAATCAATGTTGTATTTCTATTACGTTTGTACTTTGTCAGTTGCACTTAAGATGGCTACGCAGTAGCCGAAATCCATCTGTACTGATAAATTAACAAATTTACGACCAGTGCTGAATTTTCTTAGGGTATTTCTTTATTTTGTTAATCGGTTTTCGCCTTCTTAGACATTTACTGAAGTTTAGACAAAGAACTTACGTTGTCAACAAACCAGAAGAGATGTTACATGGTCGATGGAGCAGTTACAGTGTAAATAAATATTTAAATGAAACCTGTAAATCAATAGTACTGCAAAAGGTAATATAGATGCTATACATCGAGAAACAGTGCAAACATAACTAATTCTTGACAACAATGATTGCAGTGAATAAAGGAAAAGTAAGCAAGATTCTAAATTCTGAAGGGTTGTTCAAAACACAAGATGACACAAACCTAAGAAATATAGAATTAATATTAGAAAACTGGTAATCTATTAATTATAACTAATAAATACATAGCCGGCCGCGGTGGCTGAGGGGACTAAGGCGCTTCAGTCACGGTCTGCACGGCCGCAACGGTAGGGGGTTCGAATCCCCCCCTCGGGCATGGATATTTGTGCCGTTCTAGTTCGTAAGTAGTTCATAAGTAGTTTGTAAGTTTAGGGACTGATGACCCCGTAGTTAAGTCCCATAGACTATACAAACATTTGAACATTTTTTTAATAAACACATAGACAAAACAGAGGGGTGGGAGAGGAGGGTATAGGTGGGGTCCACTGAAGAATTGTGAAGCTTAACAAACCGGAGGTATTCGTCCGAACTGAAAGACGGCGCAAATAAACATATTAAATTATAGTCAACACAATTAAATAAAGAATTACTGTAAGGATATAGTACAGAGGAATGTGGAATATTAGTACTACAAAGAAAAATACAGAGCAGGGCTGATACATTGGAAAGCTACACTGGTATTAACACAGAAATTAGATAAACAGTGGCTGTACCAAATTTAAATTACATTTACAACTTTATATCAGTCAAGTAATTGTAATGCAAAAGTACTAAAACCTATTACAGACTTATGCTTCCTCAAAAATAGAATAAGATAAATACGTAGTAGCAAGTTGGTAGCCCAAGAAGCTGAAAATCGATTAACGTGCATAAAAAACACATAATTATCTACTGTAATATTCATAATGAATTTGTTCTACCAAGAACCGACGGTATCAGTTAACTCTTCAGTAAATGTCTGATGATGGCCTAAGAAGCCAAATGTTCAAATGTTTGTAGAGATTATGAAACATAACTACGGGTCATCAGTTCCTAAACTTACAAACTACTTATGAACTAGCTAACACTAAGGAGGTCACAAATATTGTCACGTTGCAATGGAAGTAGGCTTGACTTCGAAGGCAACTAAACACAGCACTTATACTGAAAGCACGTTTATTACGAACTCAACATACACGCAGCACTGACTACCTCTCAGGCAGAGTGCTCTGCTATTATACACAGACAGAATTTACCAGAAATTAGAAGATCAGTTAACATAAGAAACAAGTAGAATTTACAAGTGAACATAAGAAAGATGTAGAACCTTCTGGAATTGTAAATTACAAAGAAATAAAAATTTGCCGGTGAGCGGGGTTGAACCGGCGACCTTCTGCTCCGCAGTCCGTGACGCTAGCCCCTGCGCCACGCGGGCAGTTGATGTTCGTGGTCTCTCGCGGCATTGCTCCCTCTCCTGGAGAAACAGCGACCCGCTGTTATGATCCCTGTGGAGCCAGCTGCAATGCCCTGGATCTTGACCGTGTCATGGGTCCTCTGTATGACAGTTCAAGAGAATCCTTCCCTTCTCCGCGATTATCGACGACAGACGTTCCTGTCGTGGCTTCATCAGGAACATTACCGCCCTTAAAGTCCTTGAACAAGAAGCCATTGTCGTCTACCTGCTCTTCAGGATCGTAGTAAGGCTTCATGCGCAGGACGTGAACAATGTCTCTTCGTTTTTGACGTTTCGACGACGGCTCATAATCCTCAACTTCGTATGTGACGTCTGACAGGCGGCGTATGACACGATACGGAACAAAGTATCGCTTCAATAACTTTTCTGATAGTCCAACCTTCCGTACAGGGGTAAAAATCCATACCAGATCTCCTGGGCTGTACACAACCGGTCGGTGTTTGTCGTTATACCGCTGACGGTCCTTCTCCTGGGCGTCCAGTGTCCGTATGAGAGCCAGCTGTTTTGCTTCTTCGACCCCGGTGATGAGCTGATTAACATAGTCATCCTGAGTGTCCGGTTGGAACGGGAACAGTGTATCCATTGTCGTCTCAGCTTCACGGCCATGGAGCAGGAAAAACGGAGTGAAGCCTGTGTTGTCGTCTTGAGGTATTATAAGCAAATGTCACGACTGGCAGAATTGTATCCCAATCCTTCTACTCAACATCGACGTACATCGACAGCATGTCGGCTAACGTTTTGTTAAAACGTTCCGTAAGACCATTTGTCTGAGGATGGTATGCAGTTGTCATTCTGGGGACAATGTTGCACCGTGACATTACCTCTGATACAAGTTTTGACTTTTCCACGATCAGATATCATGACACGTGGTGTTCCATGCTTCAAAATAATGTCTTCTACAAGGAATTTTGCGATCTCTGGAGCTTCTAAAGTCGGCACAGGTTTGGTGACAGCGTAGCGTGTGAGGTAGTCAGTGCAGACTATTATCCAACGGTTACCGGTTGTCGACTTCGGGAACCTCCCAACTCGGTGGAATGGAGCTGCTGCCAGCGGAATCGGTAAGAGATGTCCTGGAGGTAAATTGCGGCACATGCTTCCGTCGCTGGCACTCTTTACAGTGACTCACATAGTGCTTGACAGATCGGTAGAGACCTTTCCAGTAATACCTGAGTCTGTTTCTGTCTAGGGTCTTCACGAATCCCAGATGACGATATTGGAGCATCATGGAAATATTTGAGAATAGCTGGCTGGAGATGAGCTGGAACAACAAGTAGCCATTTGGGGCCCAGAGGATCGCAGTTGCTCTTGTACAATGTTCCGTTTATAAGTTGGAACTCTCCATTGGTCGGTTCTCCTTTCTCCAAGGTCTCTATCATTTTTAATAGTGTTGGATCTTCCCTCTGTTCAGCTGTAACGTCATCTAATTCAGTGAGAGCTGAAATTTCATTAATGCTGTTGTGTTCCACTAATGGATTCCTCGAAAGGCAGTCGGCATCCTTGTGTTTGCGCCCGTTCTTGAATACCACTGTGACATCGTACTCTTGGAGTCTTAGTGCCCATCTTGCTAGTCGACCTGATGGATCCTTCAAGCTAGTCAGCCAACAAAAATAATGGTGGTCTGTCACGACGGTGAATGGTTTGCCGAATAAATACGGCCGGAACTTGTTGATAGCCCAGATAACCGCGAGACATTCTTTTTCAGTTATATAGTAGTTTATCTCGGACTTTGAGAGTACTCTTGACGCATAGGCTATCATTTTTTCGACACCTTCCTGAACTTGTACAAGCACTGCACCAATCCCATACCCACTGGCGTCTGTGTGAAGTTCCGTTTCTGCATTCTCGTCGTACAAGGCTAGCACTGGTGCGGAAGTTAGAGCCTCCTTAAGTGCTCGGAAAGCTCTTTCTTTTGTCTCATCTCAGTAAAATTTGGCGTCTCCCTGCAGAAGTTCTTGTAATGGACGTGCCTTGTTACAAAATCCTTTTATGAAACGTCGGTAGTATGAGCACAACCCGAGAAAACTTCTCACATCACGAATGTGCTGAGGAGTTGGAAATTCTGTGACTGCCCTTACTTTATCTGGATCAGGACGGACACCATCTCCGTTGACAAGGTGCCCCAGGATTTTTATCTCTTTGGCGACGAAGAGGCACTTCTTTGGAGTGAGGCGGAGACCTGCAGCCTGAACACACTTCAACACAGTTGACAGGCGACTCAGATGTTCTTCAAATGTTTTCGAGAAAACGACAATGTCATCTAAATAGCAGAGACACGTCGTCCATTTAAGGTGTCGAAGCAAGATGTCCATCATGCGTTCGAATGTGGCTGGAGCATTACATAATCCAAATGGCATTACTTTAAATTCATAGAGACCGTCAGGTGTAATAAAAGCCGTCTCCTCCCTGTCAGCTTCGTCAACCTCGATTTGCCAGTAACCTGTCTGCATGTCCATAGTTGAGAAGTATGTAGCTCCTTTCAAGCAGTCTAAGGTGTCATCAATACGCGGCAATGGGTAGACGTCCTTCTTTGTGATATTGTTCAGCCGTCGATAGTCGACACAGAATCGCCACGTGCCACCCTTCTTCTTTACGAGGACCACCGGAGACGACCAAGGACTCTCCGAAGGTTGAATAATGTCATCTTGCAACATCTTCTCCACTTCCTCCCGAATTATCTGTCTTTCAGCTGGCGACACTCTATACGAACGCTGGCTAATTGGCGGATGGTCCCCAGTATTGATACGGTGCTTTATCGTGGGCCGTTTCGTCTGACTTTTCCCCTGTAGAGGTGTGAATGCACCCGAAAATTGGTGTAGTATACCTAACACCCGCTGTTGTTGTTCCTTGGTCAGTCCAGGCCCTATTGGCAGTTCCAAATTTGTTTCCTCCAGCGTGTTGTCTGTACTAATAGCAGGGCATGGGTCTTCATTGATGACGTTGAGCTCACCGTCCTGGATTGGTTCAGCTGTCCCGATACACATTCCCTTGGGGATAAGTTGTGACTGCTCGTGACAATTTGTGATCCAAATCTCTCCTTGACCACCGGTAATGCTTATGATAGCCGCTGGTATGCAAATTTCTTTTGTGAGCCTGATAAACTTTTTACTATCAACAAGAACTTCACAGTTTAACCAGTCATCTGTGTTTGTGACTGCAACTCTTCTCATTGTCAACGGCTGTATCGTCACATTGTCAACGACGAATAACTTCCCAGAAAATTCTGTATTACGTGTATCTGTCGGAACAACTTCTACAATTTGCAACTCAGATCTTCCACAGTCAATGATAGCTTGGGATGCCTGAAGGAAGTCCCATCCGAGGATGACATTGTGACTACATTCTGTTAACACGACAAATTAAAACGGCTGCGTCCTGTTGTTGATGGTTATTCTGGCGACACAAGTTCTTGCTGGCTGTACGTAATTTGCATTCGCGACCTTCAGCACAGTTGCTCCCGTATCACAGAACATTGTCTTCTTTAGTGTGCGGCGGTAATTATCCGATAATACAGAAAAAGAGGCTCCTGAATCAACAAGTGCCCGGACAGGTTGACCGTCGATTATGACGTCGATGAGATTTCCCGACATCTTGGCGACTGTCGTCCATGGAGGATTTTCATCTGCGGCGGCCTCACCTCCGTAGATGGTCGCCTCGCTTAGTTTTCCTGGGCGCGGCGGCTAGGGGAGCGGCTGGTACCTAACGGCGACGGTGAACGGCTGCGGCGCGTCGGGGAGCGACCTCGTCTAGGGTACGGCGATGCGCTTCTTTCCATAGGTCGACTGGACTCATCAACAGGTGACTGCCTTGGATAGAACTGCTCGACGGCTGACGTCTTGCGGCAAAATAATCATCGAATACTCGCCTCCTCTCTCTGCAGTAGCGTACGACATGTCCAGGACGTCCACAGTGGAAACACAGTGGTGTGTTGTCTTCTGTCCTCCAGACGTCTGTTCTTCTGCGGGGCGTCATAGTTACCGGGGGAGTATGCTGTGGTCGCGTCGGTCGGTTCATGGGCTGCCGTTTGGCGGCTGCAGCGTAAGTCATAGCAGAGCGACGCCATTCTTCACGTCGGGTGCGATTGACGGGGCAGACAGGAGCTAATGTTTGAAATACCTCGTCCTCAGCGGCGTCGGCTACCTCGTGACTTACAGGGCTCACATCCATGGCCATAATCTGATGCTCGCTCGGTCTAATAGTCCCGGCTGCCATGCGCTGTTGTAATTCTTCTCTCACGATTTGTCGTATGAGAGAAGCCAAGTCCTGCTGGTCTTCCACAACGGCCATAGGGACTACATTTGGGAGTCTGTCATACTTTTGGCGTCCAACCCTCCTTTGTTGCATCTCTTCAATACGATGGCACCACTTGATGAACTCTTCTGTCGTAGCGACGTCTTTTATCAAAAGAGCTTGATACATATCTTCTGCAATTCCCTTCATCAGGTGCGTGATTTTGTCCGCTTCAGTCATGTTGGAATTGACTACGTTACACAGGGCCAAAACACTCTGTATGTACGATTGTGTCGGCTCACCATGTCGTTGGGCCCGGTTCTTCAGTTGTTCTTCCGCCGAGCGGATTTGTCGCTGGCGGTCTCCAAACGTCTTCTTAAGTTCCTCCTTGAACGTCTCCCAAAAAAAATGTTCAAATGTTTGTTAAGCTTATGGGACTTAACTACGGGGTCATCAGTCCCTAAACTTACAAACTACTTATGAACTACTTACGAACTAGGACAACACAAATATCCATGCCCGAGGGGGGATTCGAACCCCCGACCGTAGTGGCCGTGCTGACCGTGACTGGAGCGCCTCAGTCACCTCGGCCACCGCGGCCGGCGAACGTCTCCCAGTCATACAACTTGTCTTCGTTGTTTTCGAACCATTTCTGGGCGGTTCCATCCAGATAGTAATAAACGTTGGTCAAGCACATCGTATGATCCCACCTGTTGTACTTGGCGACTCGGTCGAACCCTTTTAGCCATTTGTCGGGGTCCTGTCCAGCATCTCCAGAGAACAGCGACGAGTGTCTGATGTGCAGCTGGCTTATTGCTGGTTTCGTCTCCATCGTTCTTCTGATAATACGGACTTTTGGAAGGATGTACTCGGTGTATCCCTTGTATTCCGGTTCCAACCGTGTAAGCGACGGCTTTTACGTTGCCTAATCGGAGCCACGGTAATGCAGCTGTTGCACAGTGTACCCGGTGCCTCCATCAAACAATATCACGTTGCAATGGAAGTAGGCTTGACTTCGAAGGCAACTAAACACAGCACTTATACTGAAAGCACGTTTAGTACGAACTCAACATACACGCAGCACTGACTGCCTCTCAGGCAGAGTGCTCTGCTATTTATACACAGACAGAATTTACCAGAAATTAGAAGAACAGTTAACATAAGAAACAAGTAGAATTTACAAGTGAACATAAGAAAGATGAAGAACCTTCTGGAATTGTAAATTACAAAGAAATAAAAATTTGCCGGTGGGCGGGGTTGAACCGGCGACCTTCTGCTCCGCAGTCCGTGACGCTAGCCCCTGCGCCACGCCGGCAGTTTATGTTTGTGGTCTCTCGTGGCAATATCCTTGCCCGAGGGGGGATTCGAACCCCCGACCGTAGTGGGCGTGCAGACCGTGACTGGAGCGCCTCAGTCCCCTCGGCCTCCGCGGCCGGCTACACTATACAGGCAGCCATGAAGGGATGTAGACTTTGCAGTGGAACTGATTATTCCCATTGCCTGATGTAGTTAGACGTCGAGTTTACGTACATGTGCACTATTTTTCCATACTTGAGCACGATAGTCTGCGGTGGAATAAAATAATACCAAAGTTTAAAAATTATATACTTGGTGTTTAGGACAGTAGCTGTGGCTTAATATGTGTAAGAGTGTAACGTACGATTTTCGTTACTTGTCAAAGTACGAAATGGTTAGAATTAATAATCCCGCCCAACTTATGCTTCCCAATTAACAGGTAGGCTAACCTGAGAATCTTCTACTGTTATGACCGCTGCCAGCATTGAATCTCTTTTCTTCTAGCAGGTTATTCTCTTTGTGATGTAATATCCAAAAATGATAACAAGAGGGGAAGGCTACAAATGAGAATTGAACAACTGAGTTAAAATAAAGCCCATTATCTCCAAATGACCTACTGAAAGGTGCGATAGCCTGTTACACTTGGTAATACAGTAAAGTACAAGATATGAAATACAATCTGACACTGCGAACGTCGTATTGCAGGGCAAGGTAAAAATGAAAGCACACGTTGAAGTATATGGTGGTTCTATCAACTCGTGCAGCCCTTAATGAGAGAGAGTGTACTTGGAGTAGTCAAGAGAATGAACAACTGTACGCAAGCAGTGGCAGCACCATTCTAAATACAAACAGTTGCATTTCTACAAACTCGCGAGCGATCGACAACAATTATGCACCGAGACCGCTCAATTTATGCCTGCTGCTGTAAGTCAGCCTCTGGATGTTCTATAATGGCGGGAACGTGCGCACAAGTTTAGTTCGTCAACCTATACCATTATTTATCAACTGAGGGCAATTGCGTTTCTCCTTACTTTTGTTACCAAGTATTTGCCCATCATCAAAATAATAAGAAACCTCTTCAAAGGAACCGTTAACAATGGTGCGGTCTGGCTTCATTCTTCTCGAGTTACTTTCCTGCAGAGACGGAAAACGGCCGAAGTTATGGTGGCCAAGTGGTGTCCGCTGCGAAGAAGCAGAGTCCAATCGTTCAAAATAACGGTTGGAACGCAACTGGTGTCTGTTCGCCATACCACGAATTCATACTAGTAATTAATTTGGGGCCCAGAAAAATAATCCATCCTCGCGAAACAAAGGTCCTCAGGCTAGGCAGGCGTCCTGTGACATTAAAGAGCTGGAAAAAATTATTTTTATGTGATTTAAATGCTGATTAATATTCACAATTTTAATCGGGCCATGCCTTATGATAAATCAATCGAGACCTGTTTTTGCGTACTGTTTGAATCTATAATCAGAAAGTTATGAATTAATTAATGTACACTCACTTTGTCATGAAGATTGAACATGGTGTTCAGCTGGGAAAAGTCTCAGCTCTACAAAACCACAGTTACTTCATGGGCGAGAAAACAACGAAGAACATAATTCTTGATAACAACAAAGAATTTTGGATGTCGCCACTGCTGTAAAGTCTAATCATTACAAATCGCCGATACTTTTACCACACGTTCAACTAGCACTATGACATTTCTCTTACACCGTCAATGTCTTTCTGGTTCTCTCTTTGAGTATAAAGAAGGACTAATATATTCGCAGACCAAATTATTGGTGAGGAAAGTGGAATGAAAATAGAAAAATGTTCAAATGTTTGTAAATCTATCAGACCAAACTGCGTGGTCATCAGTCCGTAGCTTACGAACTACTTAAACCTAGGTATACTAACCTAAGGAGAACACACACAGCCATGCCCCAGGGAGGACTCGAACCTCCACGGCAAGCAACCGCGCGCCCCGCAGCGAGACGCTTTAGACCGCTCGGCTACTCCACCACGGCGATGAAAATAGAAGTTTCTCGCTCTCCACTTTTCTGTTATATGCAAACAGGAACATATCCTGCAATTTTCGAAAGCCTACTATAAAAACGGGTATATTGATATAATGGTTAAAAAAAGAAACAGTGCAGAACGGTTTCAGTCTATAAATACCATCTTCATATAAATACCACTGCACGCAACACAGAAATTCAGTGGGCATACACAATAACGGTAAACGCATTATGCTAGTAATAAAAATACAAAATTACTCTCTGCCATGCACTTCAGTATGACTTGCGGAGTATTTATGTGGATGCAGATAACCATGATGGCAGTCAGGCCGCGCAAACATGAAAGAAGTGATATTTACACTCTCAGCCAACTTTTAATATTTTTTCGATATCTTTGGAAGTTTCCGAGATCCAGGGGATAATTTAACCATTTTTGTACAATATAGATAGAGAGGGAAAAATTGACACTCATGCTTGTAATGGCATGAGGGTTTTATTAGAACCAAACAAAAGTTCAAAAAATATCAGACAGATGGCTCTTCATCTGACCAGAAAAGCAATAATTAGCATAAGAAATTAAGACAAGGAAATGCTCAATATGTTCACTATCATTCCTCAACAATAGCTGTAGTCGAGGAGTAATGTTGTGAACAGCACTGTAAAGCATGTCCGGAATTATGGTGAGGCATTGGCATCGGATATTGTCTTTCAGCATCCCTAGAGATGTCGCTCGATCTCGATACACTTGCGACTTCAGGTAACCCCAAGGTCAACAATCGCACGGACTGAGGTCTCGGGACCTGGGAGGCCAAGCATGACGAAAGTGGCGGCTGAGCACACGATCATCACCAAACGACGCGCGCAAGAGATCTTTCACGCGTCTAGCAGTACTTTTTTTCGGTTCTAATAAAACCCCATATTATTCCAAGCATGTGTGTCAATTTTTACCTCTATATCTACATTACTCCGTGATTTACTAAGTTTTCAAATTTACACTGACTTTTTGATTACCCAGTATTACTTGAGAAGATTTGATACTGAACAAACACATTGAACAGTTACATTCGGACACCACTGAGAGGTAGGATCATATTAAAATGATTGCGAACAGAAAATACCCGAAGTATAAAAATTATCGCGTAGTGAAAACACGTGAAACATCACCGACGGTTACAAAGTCGTACGGTTAAAAGAATCCAAGAAAAGTTTTACTAATTACCTTTCTGCTATGTAGAAGGCACCATGCTGCGTAAAGGTTGTTTCCATATTTGCACAAACTGCTGTAATTGAAATATAAAGCTGTCTTAACCTGCTCATCGACTTTTTAACCCTCACCATCTTACTAAATGCTGGTAATTACTGTTGATGTGCAGTGAGTACCAAGTGCGAAACGCACTATTTTACCTACACACGGTTTCCTGCTTCCGTCTAAATGCATGACAATATGGCTGTCTGTTCAATCTTCTTTCTACCGAAATTAGGAGGGAATGAAATGTTTGTAAATTTATCGGACTCACATGTTAGGTTATCAGTCCGTAGCTTACAAACTACTTAAACTAAGGTAAACTAACCTAAGGACAAGACGAACACCCATGCCCGAGAGGGGACTCGAACCCCCGACGGCGAACGGCCGCGCGCACCGCAAGACGGCGCTCCAGTACGCACGGCTAATCCGCCGCGGCGAAGTTAGGAGGAAGCACTGTTTCTCCTCGAGTCAGAAACTAATTTCCGCCCCAACCAAAATTTCGTAGGAGGTTTCGCAATCTCCTCCATACCCATTAGAAAACCATAAGTTCATCGGCGAGTCTTCCCTCTTATGGAACCGTTTTTGCAGCAGTGAAAATCTCAGAACATACTTCACAGATAAAATTTGTTGGTATTTGGACAGTGCTTATAACAGGCCTATCAGGGTGCCACTAACATATTTTGAGCAAACTGATTTTTAACCTCTTCGCCTCAGGTGAGATGGTGATTGTTATTGAGCAAAGAACGACTTTATTAGCTACAAGGTTAATGACTTGTTCTGCCTGCGAACGTAGAGGTTGGGGAGCAGTGTCTTTGTTCAACCCACTTGTAATTACTTCCCTGACGTCATAGCCGTTTCTCGGTACGGACGCGCCGGCCGCGGTGGCCGAGGGGACTGAGGCGCTTCAGTCACGGTCCGCACGGCCACTACGGTCGGGGGTTCGAATCCCCCCTCGGGCATGGATATTTGTGCCGTCATAGTTCGTAAGAAGTTCATAAGTAGTTTGTAAGTTTAGGGACTGATGACCCCGTAGTTACGTCCCATAGACTCTACAAACATTTGAACATTTTTGGTCCCGAGGCTACCCTTTCGACACAGCTGTTTCCAGTGAAATCCTACAGAAATCTTCTTGACTGGAACTAGCAGCGATATGTAAAATTAAACTTACTGTTGGTAAGGTAACACAAATAAAAGAAATGACCTTATTACGATCAAAGGACTGTGAAACTGAATAACAATTCATTAAAAATATGTGATGTAGTAGTTGTAAAAGAAACTGGCACATTACACATTACATGTTGAAAGATGCTGTTTTTTGGGAACCTTGAAATTAGAGTTTTTTCTTTTAAATTTAGCTATACTTTCAAAACATTCTTTTTTGCTTCTAAAAATGTTATCTTCGCATTCCTTGCTAAGCACAGCGGTTTGACACACTACTGGTCAGCAATGTTGAAAGACGGTGCTGAGAGATGACGTTCCGGACACTATTTACCTAATCATTCGGATTGAAAAAACTGCTAGGTGAAATCAAAATTTATTGTTGCAAAAATTATAGCTTCACATATTCCTTTGATAAAGGATTCATTTCATTCCGATACTCCACGTAGATAAAGTGCAATAAAAACAGTAATAAAAAATTACAAAGACTATGTTTTAGTAGATTTAAACTCATTCCTAGTAATGGATGAAATGTTGAGGCGATTTCAAATTTCATTTAAAATTGAGGGAACAGTGATAAATCGTTTTCTTCTAAACATATGAGTTTCTTTCTGGTGGATAATCGCGTACGGTGTACCCACATTGTGCTCATAATAAAAAGGTGAAATGATAATCATTCCACATACCCACAGCGGAGTGGCCAAGTGTATTGAGGCGCTATGCTCCGGTGCGCGAGGCCGCTCACCGTCGGGGTTTCGAATCCCCCCTCGGGCATGGATATTTGTGTCGTCTTTAGTATAAGGTAGTTCATAAGTAGTTTGTAAGTGTAGGGACTGATGACCCCGCAGTTAAGTCCCTTAAGCTTAACAATCATTTGAACATTCCATATACAGGAAACTACTAGTAGAGGAATTTTGATCTATACTCATCGTGAAAACCTTCAGTAGTTTATTTTCTGTGTGGAGTAGAAGGGTGCTCTAAGATGCCTTGTTGCGGAGTGCGCTGTAGCTCGGTGTCGGAGGTTCGAGTCCTCCGTCGGTATGGGTGTGTGTACTGTCCTTAGGTTAGTTTAAATTAGCTTAAATTCTTTTTAAACCTAGGGACTGATGACCAAAGGAGTTAAGTCCCATTTGAATTTGAATTAGTTTCATACTGCATATAAACGTGTCTGAGTTTATAAATAAATCATGAAAACTTTACTGACTTGCATAATTTGCTTTATGCCAACATCACGTCTTGTTACAGCGGGGAAAAGAAGTGAACCACCTGAAAAATTCTATTACTGAAGCTCAAAACAAGGAATATTATTGAATCGATCCACGTCTCGTCCTTATAGCTTTTCTTCTGCCAGTACCTCACCTTCTAATGTCAAAATTTCACAGACGTGCTCCTGCTATCACGCCACGCTTCACGTTCCGTCCTTATAGCTATTCTTCTGGCGGTACCAGACCTCTTACGTTCCAAAATTCACAGTTCTCCTTCGCTAGAGAACTCATGAGAAGTTAGCGAAGTAGGGCGCCAGGAGCGGGCGGATTGTAAGTAGTGAACATGAACTGTAAGGCGTTCCAAGATAGGTCAGTTGGTGGAGCGCTTTCCACGCACAAATTTAATTTGCTAGGAAGTTTCACATCAGCGCACACTCAGATGCAGTGACCAAAATGTTCAAATGTTTGTATAGCTTATGGGACTTAACTACGGGGTCATCAGTCCATAAACTTACAAACTACTTACCAACTAATACTAAAGACGGCACAAACATCCATGCCGGAGGGGGGATTCGAACCCCCGACCTCAGCGGCCGTGCAGACCGTGACTGGCACGCCGCAAACAGCTCGGCTACCGCGCCCGGCGCTGCAGAGTGAAAATTTCATTGTGGAACGAACATGTTCCTTTCACGTTAGTGTGGCCTCCTTGGTCTACGACCATTACCTGCCATTAGGGATACAATTCTGTATTTGTATTACTTCTATAGATTCCCTCTGTAATATGATTACCGTTATTTTTGTATGCATATAAAGATAGTATTTATAGACTGAAACCTTATCCGTCTGATTTTAATTTTTTTACCATTATATCAAGATATCTGTGTCTATAGTAGGCTTTCAAAAACTGTAGAATATAGTTCTGTTTGAATATAACAGAGGAGAGCCAGCAGGCTTTATTTTCATTCCACTTTCCTCATGAATAATTTGGCGTGCGGACACATTCGCCCTTTAGTATGCTCAAAGAGAATATCAGAGAGACATTGATGGTGTAAGAGAGGAAATAGTGCCATTCGGAGATCAGGCATCCATAATAAGAGGCGATGACAGCAGAAGACAAAGAGAAAGGATCGGAGATGGCAGAGGAAGCAAAGGAGAGGAGAGAATGTAGAAAAGAATGACAGCAAAACAAGAAGGATGACTGAGGTTTAATGTCCTGGAGACAGCGTGATCATGCTCTCTCTCTCTCTCTCTCTCTCTCTCTCTCTCTCTCTCTCTCTCTCTCTCTCTCCGCCGTCCTCCCAACGTGATGGTAGCGAGCTAAACACTGCGCCACCTCGTTCGGTACGAATAAGAGATTAGTGGAAACCGTGCATAATAAGTACCGTGTCAAAAAATAAAAAAATAAAATAAAACAAAATAAAGAAAAACTGGACCTTGCCACACAAGTGTGACCCGATTGACCGCAAAGTTGTCCTCTGCCATTGGCATCGCTGAATGCGGTGTTGAGGTTCATACGATAGTTGTCGGGTCTTTGTCCAAGGAACACATTACCAGAAGATCAAGTAGACCCCTATTGTACTTACATGTCAACACCACACTATTTGAGTATACCAACATAGGAAAAATCGTTCTGAAAAATTATGCGGGCTATCGTTGCCATTTGTTGACACATGGATTTTGTCCTGTGACTCTTGGCTGACGTCTGTTCGAAGGTTGTCAACAAAGGTGGTTAACAAACCTTCGCCGGCCGCGGTGGCCGAGTGGACTAAGGCGCTCCAGTCACGGTCTGCACGGCCATTACGGTCGGGGGTTCGAATCCCCCCTCGGGCATGGATATTTGTGCCGTCCTAGGTCGTAAGTAGTTCATAAGTAGTTTGTAAGTTTAGGGACTGATGACCCCGTAGTTAAGTCCCATAAGCTTAACAAACATTTGAACATTTTTTGAACAAACCTTCGCCCACTCAGGTCCGTGTCAGGATGTCGTTCGTATCTGTAATGTCGATATGTGAAAGCTTTGCCCTGGTCATTTCTGCTACAGGTTTCCCCTTTCTGCCAACAATGGTCTTCTTCTGCAGCACAGGTGTGCAAGATCAGTCTAGCTTGAGGTTTTCACCTTTCTCATTGTTCCCAGTTCTGTAGATGTCTTTGCGGCTTCCCAGAAAGTGGTAGCTCTTATCCTGAAGGATGGTTGTTTCGACAAATACCTGTGAAACAATCTATTTGGACTACAATCTATGATCTAATCGTCGATGAGCTGCGGTTGTCTGCAGTTTGTATGTACCCTTTTCTTTTAATTTTCGTTTTCTTATTTCTGTCTGATGTTTGATACTTGTCAAGTGTGGTCACAGTTACTTTTCTGAACTGACAGTATTTTTGTAAGCCACAAAGTAAAATTAGCAACAAAAGCTAATACATAACATCATGAACCACATTCCGCCTCCGGAATATGCAAAATGACGTTCCAAGAATGACGAATGACTCATGCTCTACATACGAGAAACAGACCTAAATGTAAACAACCGATATGTAGAACACATCAAAGCCTACACATACAGCAAACACATAACACCAGAAATAGAAACACACACACAATTTTTCCATTTGGAAAAATCGAGCAGAATGTCGAAGTACTCAACCAACTAAACAAAGAACATAAATTGGACCTATTTCAAGAACTGGAAGTGTATACACATTGTAGGAAACATGAAGGCAAAACATTAAATGTAGATTAGAAACTGAATCAGTAGATTTCTCCTAATATTTCCATAGTACAGTTAAATAAAGACGTCAACAAATTGAAAGAAGCACAATCGTAAATATACATAAGCAAAATACGACCAAGATCACGAGAAAAAATATCCTTCGCTAAAATGTGCCTTATTCTATGGAAAACATTACTTAAAAGCAACCAATGTAAATATTTGAAATTGTTTTGTTTAACAACTCTGATGTATACCGTTGAAAAACTTTATATATGATGTATAATACGTGTCAGATTCACAACAAACAAGGAAATTGTAAGTAGAAAAATTAACATATAAAGATCAGTCATCAACAAAAATTGCACCTGTAAATATATATTCCAGTAAGGACAGATGAATGAAGGAATAACACACCTCAAACATCACAAATAAAATGACGTATAAAACCCACCTGAAGAAGGGGATTATTTCCAAAATAGCGACATGCTAAATGAAGTACAGAATCGACCCTAGTAGCATTATTTCGATTTATAAACAAATCCAATAATCTCACTGTTGCAAGCTTTACACAAAACCCATTAATAAAGAATCAAATCAAAGTATTTTGTACCTTAGCTCTTTATTGGGTCAGATTTAGTTCTGTATCTCTTGTATGAAATTCTAACTAGGACTAACGCAGATTAGTTGCCGTTTGGGATTAATAAATTAAAAATGCATTTTCCCTAAATTATTAAGATCGGTTTAAATAAATTCTTTCAGATGAATGTTGGCATTTCGGGTATTTCATGCATAAATTGGTAATCATGTATTGGTTTATCCTAGTGTTTGTACCACTGACACAATTTCATATATTACTAAAATGATTTTGACCTATTCAACACTGAAATTCTCATTCATTAGCTTTCTGGTTAAAAGTTATTGTCCAAACTCAGTCTATACGAGTTGTAAGACATAATTACAGAATCAGAAAATGGCCCAATTGATAAAAACATGAAATAGGATATATAGATATATTTTCGCAATCATTGATGGACAATAATTGAAAATTGTTTTAAATCATATGGCACAATTGATCACTTCCTCAAGTAGATCATGTCGGTTAAAGTGAGAGTTTGTGCAGGTTTCTGTTGCAAACACACAACGATCTACTCTCGCTATACCACTCCATAGTGTGACCATCCAACCCCATGAACCACAGACATTTCCGAGGTGGGGTGGCTTGTGTGCCTCAACGATGCAGATAGCCGAACAGTAGGTGCAACCACAGCGAGGGGTATCTGTGGAGAGGCCAGATAAACGTGTGGTTCCTGAAGAGCGGCAGCAGCCATTTCAGTAGTTACAGGGGCAACAGTCTGAATGATTGACTGAGCTGGCCTTGTAACATCAACTAACATGGTTTGCCATACAGTTACTGCGAACGGCTGAAAGCAAGAGGAAACTACAGCCGTTACTTGTCCCGAGGACATACAGCTCTGCTGTATGAATACATGATGATGGCGTCTTCTTGGATAAAATATTCCGGAGGTAAAATAGTTCCCCATTTGGATCTCCGGGCGTGGACTACTGAGGGACTACTTGTCGTCATCAAGAAAAACAAAACACGCATTCTACGAGTCGGAACGTGGAATTTTCTAATCCTTAATCGCGTAGGTAAGTTAGAAAATTTGAAAAGAGCACTGGATCGGCTAAAGTTAAATGTGGTAGGATTAGAGAAGTTCGGTGGCAGGTGAACAGGATTTATGCTCAGGTGAGTACATGGTTATAAATACAAAAGCAGTTGCTGGTATCACAGGAGTAGGTCTGATAATGAGTAAGAAAATGGGAATGCGGGTAAGCTGTTATGAATAGCATAGTGAACGCATTATCGTAGCAGAGATAGACAAAAAGCCAACACCGATCACAGTAGTGCAAGTTTATTTGCCAACTAGCACAGCCGATGATGAGGATATCGAAGAAATGTATAAGGAGATAAAAGAAATTATCCAGAAAATTAAGGGAGCCGAAAACTTGATTATGGTGGGGGACTGGAGCTCGGTAGTAGGAAATGGAAGAGAAGGAAATGTAGTAGGTGAATATGGACTGTGAAAAAGGAATAAGAGAGGAGATCGCTTGTTAGAATTTTGCGCAGAGCACAATTTAATGTTCACCATTACTTGGTTTAATCACCATGAAAGATGCCTGTGTACATGGACGAGACGAGGAGACACTGGAAGGTACCAGATTGACTCTATAATGGCAAGAAATAGATTTAGAAACCAGGTATTAAACTGTAAGACATAGATATAGACTGTGACCATAACTTACTGGTTACGAAAAGCCGATTAAAACTTAAAATGCTGAAGTAGTAGAAAAGTTGGAACCTGGACCAATTGCAGGAATCTGAGGTAGATGAAGGTTTCAGAGGGAGCATTAGGCAAAGTTTGTTTCAAACAGGGGGGGGGGGGGGGGAAGTAATACAGTAGAAGAATGGGTAGGTCTGAGAGATAGCGTAGTTAAGGCCGCAGAGGATCATATGGGCAGAAGGACAAGGCCTAATCGAAATCCCTGGATAACATCGGATATAGTGAACATTACTGATGAGAGTATAAAATATAAAAATTCAACAAGTGATGCTGGCAAAAGAGCGTACCAACATCTGAAAAATGAGACTGACAGAACGTGCAGACCGGCTAAGCAGGAGTGGATAGAGGACAAATGTAGAACTGTAGACTAATGTATAACTAGGGAAAAGATAGATACCGCCTACAGGAAAATAAAAGATATATTTGGAGACAACGAATATCAAGAAATCAGAAGGAAACCAGTACTAAGCAAAGAGCGGAAAGCTGAAGTGTGGAAGGAATATATAAAGGGCCGATACAGAGGAAATAAACTTGAAGGCAGTATTCTAGAAATGGAAAACGAAGTGGAGGAAGATGAGATAGGAGATATGATATAATTTGACAGAGTGCTGAAGGATTTGAGTCGAAACAAAGCCCCTGGTGTAGATGATATTCCGTCTGAACTGCTGATGTCGTTAGGAGAGCCAGTCATGAAAAAATTATTCCACCTGGTATGCAAGATGTATGAGAATGGGTAAATACCCTCCGTCTTCAAGAAGAATATTGAAATTCCAATTCCGAAGAAAGAAAGTGTAGGCAAATATGGAAATTGCAGAACTATCAGTTTAATAAGTCATAGTTGCAAAAGATGAACACGAATTATTTACAGACGAATGGAAAATATTGTGGAATCCAGACTTTGGGAAAATCAGTTTGGATTTAGGAGAAATGTAGGAACACGGGAGGCAATACTCACATTACGACTTATCTTAGAAGATAGACCAAGGAAAAGCAAACCTACCTTTTTTAGGGTTTGTAGATTTGGAGAATGTTTTAGACAATGTCGACTTGAATACACTCTTTCAAATTCTGAAGTTAACAGAGGTAAAATATATGGAAAATACTTCTACTCAACGTATACAAAAACCAGACAGCAGTTATTAGAGTCGAAAGGCAAGAAAGGGACGAAGATTTTGGGAAGGGAGTAAGACAGGGTTGTAGCATTTCCCCAATGTTGTTCAATCTGTACATTGAGCAAGCTGTGAAGGAATGCAAGGAGAAGTTTGGAGAGGGAATTAAAGTTCAGGGAGAAGAAATAAAAACATTGCGGTTTTCCGATGACATAGTAATTTTTTCAGACTACGAAGGACCTGGAAGAGCAATTAAACGGAATGGACAGTGTCTTGAAAGGAAAATACAAGATGAACATTAACAAGAGTAAAAGGAGGGTAATTGAATGTAGTGTCAGAAAATTAGGTGAAGCTGAAGGAATTAGATTAGGTAATGAGACAATAATAGATGAATTTTGTTATTTGGGTAGCAAGATAACTTCTGATGGCCGAAGTAAAGAAGATATAAAATACAGAATGGCTATGGAAAGAAAAGCGTTTATAAAGAAGCGAAACTTATTAACATCCACCATTAATTTAAATGTTAGAACGTCCTTTCTGAAAGCACATGTCTGGAGTCTAGATTGTGTGTGACACTAAGGAGTTTAGACAAAAATATGATAGAAGCTTTTGAAATGTGGAGATACAGAAGAATGATGAAAATTAGATGGGTACATCACGTAACTAATGAAGAGGTGCTTAACCGAATTGGGGAGAAATGGAGTTTCTGGCATATCCTGACTAAGAGAAGGAATAGATTGGTGGGACATATTCTGAGACATCAAGGAATTGTCAACTTAACATTAAAACGAATTGGGTATGGTAAAAATCGTAGACGGAGACAAGGGGCGAATACAGTAAGCAATTTCAAAAAGATTTAGGTTGACGAACGTATTCTCAGATGAAGAGACTTGCACGGGACAGAGTAGCATGAAGAGCTACATGAAACCAGTCTGCGGACTGAAGACCACAACAACAGTGTGACCATTAGTTTACGCTCACATTGGTAGCAGAGCGTTTTTACTCAAAAATGTTCAAATGTCTGTAAATCTATCGGACCATACTGCGTGGTCATCAGTCCGTAGCTTACAAACTACTTAAACCTAGGTAAAATAACCTACGGACAAACACACACACCCATACCCCAGGGAGAACTCGATCCTGCACGGCGAGCAACCGCGCGCTCCGCAGCCCGACGCTTTAGACCGCTCGGCTACTCCACCGCGGCGTTGTTACTCAGAAGGTGAGATATGTGAAATAGCTAGTTAGTATCATAATTTGTCTCAGTAACGCTCGCTGTTTAAGCCATGTCTATCAGACAATTTCTCAATACAGAATTTCAGCAAACTAACGAGAATACAAAAGAAAACGCCAATTTAAAGCCCCACTCGACTGGCAGATTACCGATATCTGTCTTGGCTTGTGCCCACTCTGAAGAGGTTTGCATTTAACACAGGAAATTGGTGTGCCACCACTACTCCTGTTCAGCATAAAGGCTAAAAGAAAATAATTAGCAGCACGTGGCGCGCCCAGATTACTACTCATCTATTTATTGCCACACACAACTCTGCTGACGCAAACAGACTCATGCGTTGTGGTCGCATTCGGTTTTCACAGTGCTCCACAATACAATTGTTAATTCCAAATAATGAATAGACTATTGCACAATATGTCCTGTTTTTTTTTTACTATTACACTGAAAATTTTGATTAGTGAAAAATATATCTGCGACACTTGTCGCTGATCACCGCTTTCTCTGACTGCTAATTACGTTCTTCATATATTTTTCATGTTCATCTATGTTTTACGAGCTGCCCAGAACGCAGTTGTGCACTTCGTCTTTTATGATTTACCCTTCGCTACGATTAGACGTATGTCAGGGACTTCCTTACTACCAAATGTAGGTGTGTGAGTTTGTTTTTCTCTTTAAATATGATGAAAACATACTTGGTATAATTAAAACCTTTTACTTACTTAAAATGACCCACCTTTTAATGATTCATGAAGTGTACCTATTTTTTCAGCAGTAATCTTGATTATGTAATATTATGCTTGGAGCCATTGTTGGACTAGTATCTATAATTTACTAGAAACTTCTAGATATCATTATATGTAACTTTCATGAATGTGACTCTATAGTAATGCATGCAAGTAGATCTTCGGAATTAAACGAAATCCGATCGATTTAAACAGTCCTTTGTCACAAAAGTTAATTTAATATTTTTTCACGGTTATTCAGTTAGAATAATCCGCCCTAAGTAAATCAAGCATCATTTTACATAATGCAACAAGAGTATTACAGCCCCACCTTCTACGATCCACACAAATTGAAGCAAATATGTTGGTAAGAAAGGTCATCGCGGTATATGTTAGTTTCTTTGTGTAATATTGTGCTCAGATGTTGCTTTTATCCCAAATTACTACTGCCGCTAAACTTTAGGTTTTGAGTCTGCTTATGAAGTTACTTAAATATGTCAGTCCACCAAGTTACTTACCTGTAATATTACAACGCTAGTGACACTTTAAAAGCGGCCGGTAACATTAACAACCACTCCAACAACTGATGGGATAAAAAAAGCCCAATACTACATTTTCTGGTTTCTCTAAATCGTATAAAACAAATTCAGGCAACTTCGACTTTTGCAAAGTTCACGGACGTTTTCTCAAAAGAGTTTTCTGCTCAGTTTCTAATAATTATATCATAGTGCGCTGAAAAATGTGAGACTAAACAAGCCCACTGGAGTAGTGATATTCCGTCTGAACTTTTGATATCATTAGGAGAGCAAGTCATGAAAAAATTGTTCCACCTGGTATGCGAGATGTATTACACAGATAAAATACCCTTCGTCTTCAAGAATAATATTTCCAATTCCAAAGAAAGAAAGTGTAGGCAAATTACAGAACTATCAGTTTAATAAATCATAGTTGCAAAATATTAACACCAATTATTTACAAATGAATGAAAAAAAAAGTGGATTCCTACATTTTAGAAAATCTGTTTGGATTTAGCAGAAATGTAGGAATTCGGGAGGCAATACTCACATTACCACTTATTTTAGAAGATAGACTAAGGAAAGGCAAACCTACGTTTTTAGCGTTTGTAGATTTGGAGAAAGCTTTCGACAATGTCGACTTGAATACACCCTTTCAAATGCTGAAGGTAACAGGGGTAAAATATAGAGGCGAAGAGCTATACTGAACCCATACAAAATCCAGACAGCAGTTATTAGAGTCGAAGGGCAAGAAAGGGACGAAGGTCGGAAAGGGAATAAAACAGGGTGGTAGCCTTTGTCCAATGTTGTTCAATCTGTACATTGAGCAAGCTGTGAAGGAATGCAAGGAGAAGTTTGGAGAGGGAATTATAGTTCAGGGAGAAGAAATAAAAACATTGCGGTTTTACGATGGCATAGTAATTTTGTCAGAGACTGCAAAGGACCTGGAAGAGCAATTAAACGGAATGGACAGTGTCTTGAAAGGAAGATATAAGATGAAAATTAACAAGAGTAAAACGAGGGTAATGGAATGTAGTGTCAGAAAAATCAGGCGATGCTGAAGGAATTAGATTAGGTAATGAGACAATAAAAGTAGTACCTGAGTTTTATTTGGGTAGCAAGATAACTTCCGATGGCCGAAGTAAAGAAGATATAAAATGCACAATGGCTATGGGAAGAAAAGCGTTTCTAAAGAAGAGAAACTTGTTAACATCCAATATTAATTTAAATGTTAGGAAGTCCTCTCTGAAAGCATTTGTCTGGAGTGCAGTATTGTATGTGAGCGAGACGTGGACGATAAGGAGTTCAGATAAAAAGATGATTGAAAGCTTCCGAAATGTGGTGCTTTAGACGACTGATGAAAACTAGATGGGTTGATCACGTAACAAATGAGGAGGTGCTTAACCGAATTGGGGAGAAAAGAAGTTTCTGCCATATCTTGACTAAGAGAAGGGATAGATTGGTGGGACACATTTTGACACATCAAGGAATTGTCAACTTTGTTCAAATGTTGGTATAGCTTGTGGGACTTAACTACAGGGTCATCAGTCCCTAAACTTACAAACTACTTTTGAACTAGCTAATACTAAGGATGGCACAAGTATCCATGCCCGAGGGCGAATTCAAGCCCCCGACCGCAGTGGCCGCGAAGACCGTGACTGGAGCGCCTCAATCCCCTCGGCCATCGAGGCCTGCATCAACTTAGTATTAGAAGGAAGTGTGTGGGGTAAAAATCGTAGAGGGAGACCAAGGCACGAATACAGTAAGCAAATTCAAAAAGATTTAGGTTGCCGAATGTATTCTCAGATGAGAAGCCTTACAAAGGACAGAGTAGCAAGGGGAGCTGAATGAAACCCGTCTGCGGACTGAAGACCACAACAACAGTGTGACCATTATTTTACGTTCACATTGGTAGCAGAGCGTTGTTACTCTGAAGGTGAGATATGTGAAATAGCTAGTTAGTATCAGAATATGTCTGCGAAATGTTCGCTGTTTAAGGCAAGTCTATCAGAAATTTCTCAATACAGGATTTCAGCAAACTAACGAAAACACAAAACTAAATTTCCAATTCAAAGCCCCACTCTACTGGCAGATTACCAATAAACTGTCTCTGAAGAGCTTTGGAATTAACGCAGGAAATTGGTGTGACACCACTAGTCCAGTTCACTATAAATGCTAAAAGTAAATAGTTACCAGCACTTGGCGCGCCCAGATTACCACCCATCCATTTATTGCCACACACAACTGTACTGACAGGAACAGGCTCATGCGTCGTGGTCGCATTCGACTTTCACAGTGCTCCACAATACAATTGTTATCTTAATTCCAAATAAAGTCCGCCGTTGGCGAACGCTTCGCAAGGCTAAGTTACATCGTTTGTTTCCGCTAACTTAGAATTTATAGCTATTCTTCTGGTCGGATGAACTATGGTTTTTATATTGTACTTTGGAGGTTCTGTGATTTATCGAACCTTCCTAGTTATTAAACTCAGGCTCAATTATTTTTTCTTCTAAATTTAATTATTCATTGTGTAAGTTTATGTTCTTTACTATTTGCTGTGGGGTATTTCCCCCTTTTAATCTGGCGTATTGTCGACGGCACCAACTGGGATTTATAATTTAAATTTTTGTTTTGTTTTAGTTGTTGTCTTAATTCATGCGCCTTAGTTTGTTCCAGATTAGAGGCCGTTAATTCTAACCGGGCACTGTAAATTAATGTACTATTAAATTCAATGTATTTCTTATTGTTGGAATCACCATAATTTGAATGCAGTCAGCGACTCGAAAATTTGCATTAAAAATTGGGAACAATGGCAGGAGGGTGTCCATAACGAGAAAATCAAAGATGTTCAAATGTTTGTATCGCTTATGGGACTTAACTACGGGGTCATCAGTCCCTAAACTTGCAAACTACTTATGAACTAGCTAACACTAAGGACGGCACAAATATCCATGCCCGAAGGGGGATTCGAACCCCCGACCGTAGTGGCCGTGCAGACCGTGACTGGAGCGCCTCAGTCTCCTCGGCCACCGCGGCCGGCGGGGAAATCAACGAAAAACTGGGAATGAACACCATAGATGAAACAGTTAGAGCGAACAGACTGAGATGGTGGGGTCATGTTACCCGCATGGGAGAAGCAAGGTTACCTAAGAGACTCATGAGCTCGGCAGCGGAGGGTAAGATGAGTCGAGGTAAACCAAGAAGAAAGTAGTTAGATTCGATGCAGAATGATTGTAAAGTAAAAGGCATAACATCGGACGAGGCATCAATGTTAGTATTGAATGGGGGATCACGGAGGAATTTTATTAGAGGTACTATACTCCAGACTGAACGCTGAAAGGCATAATCAGTCTCTAATGATGATGATGATGAAAAATTTCCTTCATAACTTTGTGTTTGTGTCAAACTGAAACCGAATTTTCGTTAAAGATAACATTTGGACTGGTTTGTACGAGACATGAAGTTATATTAAATTTTGCTTGGACAATTAATACATTGTTAATATTCCAGAATGAAACTTTCCTTCTGCAGCGGAGTGTGCGCTGATATGAAACTTACTGGCAGATTGAAATTGTCTGCCGGAAACGGGACTCGAATCTGGGACCTTTGCCTTTCGCGGGCAAGCGCACTACCGACTGTGCTATCCCGACACGATTCACGATGCCGCCCCACAACTTTACTTATGCCAGTACCTCGCCTCCTACTTTCCAAACTTCACAGAAGCTCTCCTGCGAACCATGCAAGACTAGCACTCCTGGAAGAATGGATATAGTGGAGACATGGCTTAGCCACAACCTAAGGGATGTTTCCAGAAAGAAACTTTCACTCTGCAGCGGAGTGTGCGCTGATATGAAACTGGAAGTTTCATTGTTAATATTGTTTGCAATAAGTTGTGGTACACACAAAGCTGCATTGAATGTGATTGGGCTTCTGCTTCCGTATACTTATCCCTGGATAATCACCCGTCATAATGAATAGACTATTGCACAGTATGTTCTGGTTTTCTGGTTTTTCTAAATCGTGTAAAACAAATTCAGGCAACTTCGCCTTTCGCAAAGTTCACGGACGTTTCTCAGCAAACTTTTCTGCTCAGTTTCTAATAATTATAGAGGAGAACTTAAAATTTAATCTTTTTTCTCATAATACAGTTGTCTACACAGATGGTCGCAAGTTAGTTGTGCGAATGATCTGCCTCCTCGCAATCAGTTGAGACCAGTGTTCTGGGGGCAGGAGATTCTGTGCAGCGAAGCGATCGCCAAGTCCGCGGAACTTGGGAATCACGCGAGAGCGTATTCATGGGAGGAGCCCTGCAGGGCGTCAAGTTGAGAACCGGAGGCAGGGAGGAGAGCAGTCGGACGGTGGGGTCTGGGGGTGCCGGATCAGCAGTCGAGGGGAACTGCGAGTCGGCGGAAGCGGCGCTGCGCCGTATGCGAGCGAGCGAAGTGCAGTGGAACTCTCTGCGGCGAACAGTGTCGGTAGGTATTGTACAAGGAGCAGTTGTGAGCTCCAAGTAATATAATAGTACTGTTCTAATTGTAATTTTATGTAATGTGTTGTCGTAATGTACACAGACACATTAATAGAACCAGTTTGTTTTTTTGCCAGCAGTCTGCACATTCTGTTATAGGCTGAAAGAAGAAAGAAAATTTGCAGGATGACTTGCAAACAATTTTTGAAAGATATTCGTCGCCGTGTTTAATGCAAGTTCGCGGATCTCTTCGTTCAGCGTGTAATGTTACTTTTTTTTTTTTTTTTTTTTTTTTCGCTTGTGTTGTCACAAGATCAAAGTTGAAAACCGGAATTGAAATTTAACTAACCGTAAGATCAGCAATGAATATTAATTTTTGAAATGGTTAATACACTGAAAGGACTACAAAAGATTCCGTTGTCAGTTCTCAGTAGCAATGTAAATTTAAAATTACGACATTACCAGAAAGCACCATTACATAAGAAAATAACAGAATCAGTTACCTGGTATGCATTCATTGGTGGAAGCCGTGACACTGCAGTTGAACCTGTATGAATTGATTAATGTCTTCGTTCTCGTAATCTAATGCTTGGTTTCATGACTATTAATTATTAAAGTTTTAAGACCGTGTGCAATTTTGATCACCATGGTTATCGAAAGTTAAAGAAATTATCGGACTTCGCTTTTAACAGAATGAAGATTTCCTGCAGGCATTGAATTCAATGTTTAATATAAAATGAGAGTAAATAAATTTTGCATCGAGAATGTTCGTTTGTCATCATAAGACAATAGGCAACAATGACCAAGCATCAATTTACTAATATTGCTGAAAATAAGTCATCAATTAAATGAAAGATGGGGAGAAATAGTCATTATTTAAATAAAATAGGAATTCCAAATGAAAGTTAAAGTTTATTACGTAAAGGGTGCTAACCAGAGCTCACACTTACATGATTATGGAGGTCGAGTAAAATACGTCCGCTCATTATAAAGGTAGAAAAACGAAAGACGACAAGCGATTCCGTTTTCTCTCCAGATCGTTTGAAATAGTTGAAGGTATAACTTGAAACAAGGATAATCAGAGATTTATTGGCAGAGAGAACGGATGCTTGCGACAAGCGTCGCAGACATAATTTTCAACAACAAAATATCAATGTATTGCAACAAGCGCCACACAGACACACTGCTGACGAGGTCTTCTGTAACTTGCTTCAATCTGATTAGTAAATAAGAGTATCCAGAACACTGGATTATATCTTACCTTCATCAAATTCTTGAAATGGTCATTTGAAGTTCTTTGTATACTTTATATAAAAATTGATTTCGCAGACTCTCATTAATTTCAGGTTAATATTATTTTATTATTGCTTCGTAAATAATAATAATAATAGTTTTTGCTTAACCAAACGTACATTCAGTTTAAGAACATGCCACAACATATCTTTTTTTATTATTATTCCTTCGTAAACCACAACAAGAGAACAAACATAAAAAATCTCTGACAAAGAGTCTTAAGTTCCACAGTTCACAGCACTATACGAAATATATTAAGGAATATCTCTGCCACTATATATTCGAAATATCACTGTCGCATGAATTACTAATTGTACTACTAAAGTAAGCCGGCCGCGGTGGAAGAGGGGACTGAGGCACTTCAGTCATAGTCTGCACGGCCACTACGGTCGGGGGTTCGAATACCCCCTCGGGCATGGATATTTGTGCCGTCTTTAGTATAAGCTAGTTCATAAGTAGTTTGTATGTTTAGGGACTGATGACCCCGTAGTTAAGTCCCATAAGCTCTTCAAACATTTGAACATTTTTACTACTAATGTAAGTCACGCAGTAACAATAAAGGCAAATTTACACCATTCCAGAAAATCGGAAGTAGAGAAATTCTTTAAAGGATGAAAGTGCAGTTCTCGCTCGCGAAGATAAGCCTTTTTACCAGGTTTCGGAAATATCTAAGACTGCCTTCATCAGAAAATATAAAATTAATACAAGTCACATAATAAAAGTTATAAAATCAGCGGTAAAGCTTACACGTCACAAAAATATCGTCAGTCTGGTACCTCAGTGCAGGCGTTCATACATACATTTTTTTTTAAATTTTTGTGACGTAAGCTTTACCGCTCATTATAGAACTTTTATTATGTGACTTGTATTAACTTTAGATTTTCTGATGAAGGCAGTCTTAGATATTGGCGAAACATGGTTAAAAAATCTCATCTTCGCCACCGAGGACTGCACTTTCAACCTTTAACTTTGGAACGGTCGCTGACAATCGCAGCTATGTCTAAAATTTTAAGAAAATCCTATGTCCTTTAAGTAAGCAACTAGTTCGTCCCCGCAGTGTTACCCAATGTTATCTCTTAGAACTAATACAGCATGAGGCATTTGTGACTTATAAACATAGCACGACGTCGAAAAGGCAAAAATTTTTGAGTTGATGGAACGAAGTTACATAAACTTGATTCTCGACGGTTTTATCGTGGAAATACCATCACGCGGGTTGCCGAGTTATAAACGTGCTAGGAAGTAAATAATGTCCGCATTGCGGAACCGAGGTCGATTTTAAAATTCCATAGATGAAAAAGTACACTTCTCATCCATGCTGCCTACACTAGTTACATATTATGTACTAGCATCCCGACCCGGCCTCGAAAGGATAATAAGGGATTTATGCGATGTTCCATGAACGACACTCTAACTCTTTTCCAAGCGTATCTGTCGTATCACAACAATAAATTTGAAAGTAGCTTGTTAAGTTTTCTAAGTAAGATCTCGGGCAGTAGAGATCTTCAAATGTAAGTTAAAACGCTCACAGCTGCTCTATATTACTTTAGTACTTGCGCAACGGAAATCTATCTAACTGCTCACTCCTTATGGGAGCAGACAACGTTTTAACAAACACAAAATTAATGTTAAAAAAAAGAATATAGGTAATTAAAGATGGGACTGGTAGCATGAAATTGTAAAGCAGAGGTTTGATACTTTAAATCATCATCTATTCACTAAAACGAACAAGCAAATAAATATGGGGAACCATATTAAGCACAATAAAGCACACACCTTGTACAAAAGTGAATTAAGACATAACGTTACTGACCATAATGAAATTGTTTCTGCCCTTTTTGAATATAGAGGTAATGTGGGAGGAAATTTGCAAATACACAGTGGATGAAGGAAAGAACATTCATTCACCCACAGGCACATGCATAATGCTTGCGACAACACTTGATAGCAACGGCGAAATGAAGTGTCGGCGGGTTTTTGACGAGATGGTGGGTGTCTTGAAGCAACTATGAACCAAACGAACTCATGTGCAGTGAGGCAGCGGCATACTATCTGTAAGTACCACAGTGAATTACATAGGATTTGTAAAAAGAAATTAATTTAGAATCAGCAAGTAAAGCATGCACGAGAATTCATATAGAAAAAGCTAGTATTAGTAAAAGCATGGCTGGAGGCCACAGTAAAGACCATTATGAAAGTATGTGGTTAAAATAAATAAATAAGATAAAAAATATTAAAGAAAAACAGAAAGAGAATTCAAGCATAATAAGTTTACACAAAGGCTGAAGGCCACACACGTAAATTCTATCTTGCGAAAAACCGGACACCAAATCATCACTGGACTGAAAATGCAAATACTAAATTTAAACTGCATTAATCGAGTTCTGTAAATTAAGACATACTTTGCCTCGCATACCGAAAGAAATACACAAGAAAACTATCACTGATAAGCCAAGACTGCCTGATCACAAAGGAAGCAATGTAGCAATGTTTTAACAGCACCTCATTCGACCATGATTATGTTGGTACTACACTAATATCAGGCCACCTCGCCATATTGCCAAGTAAGCTTGTCTCTGGCCACCCAATAGACGCCAATGCAAACGTCATGCGAATCCATGCATTCTGAACTAAAGTAAACGAGGCCTAAAGCGCGAGGCGGCGACTGTAAGCCATTGTGCGGCAGTCAGTCAGTATTAAAAGCAAACATCCACAATCACATAAACACACAAGTTCAATCACACGGGTAACATATGTAAGGAATAAAATAATTGACATACAAGTAGACAATATTAATGGCGGAGAAACAAGAGTAATGAATAACTCAAAATGGAACATGACCACACATTCAGTGGACGTGTTTCAAACTAATTTCCCGATTCCCACTTCGCTCCACTCAATCGCCGTCTTTCGGCATCTGAAAGTCTTATGTATATTACGTCAATATTATAAAATGACATACCTTATCCATTATTATTAGTCCAGGCAAATTAGGAAGAAAATTAGCAAATAGGGGAAAATTTATAAAGTTTTGAAACATTGGGAAAATACCCATATGGGGTGTAGTACCCTCCGAAAGTCAATTTGTACCATATTTTAAATTTATACGAAAAATGGCTCGTTTTGCGAACAGAGCTCTCAGTAGTAAATATATTCCTTGCAAAACTGTACAAGAAAAAGATCTTGTGTATTTTTTAATTTATACGAATGATATTTGAAGTATAATAAATGCAATAGAATTCAATTAACATAATAATTTGGAGTTTTTGTTCTATAAGGAAGTATTTAAATGAATAATGTAATTAACCCTCCGTCGGGCGCACCTCCAGGTGAAACAAAATCAGACGCACCCGGCCTGATAGGTCACCCACATATTTTGTGGACTAGCTCCGCCATGTAAAATCAAATTCAAAATGCGTGTTGGCTAGTCTTGAAGAGGATCTAAAGGAAGGAATTACAGCAAACTTAAAGCATAATAATTGATTTTTTGAACACAATACACCTTAAACTAAAGTGACCAAAATTACCAATTTCCCACAAAGAGCATTGAAAATTGGTCGAACAGACATCCATAAAAGTAATTAAGTTATTTTTAAAGGACATTAGGCAGTCTAATCTGTCATGGAATCATCTTTTCTCGACACATTTGCACCCAAAAACCGATGCTATATCTCCCAAATCAACAGCTGAAACACAGGTAAGGCACAGAACTTATACGTCGCTCAAGCAGATTGGTTGATGACAAGCTGAACATTCGTGAGTCTTCATCCTCCTAACTCTTGTTTCAGCCACGCATGGTCGACGTTTTAGCCATTTGGGAGGTAATGTGGGAGAACTTTCCCGTTCCTTGTGGGGTAAAAATTTTTTCAGTCGAGTTTGCAGCCGAATCGACATTCCATATATATTCATAGCATACACAGGCTAAATTGTCCAGTTAGAAGTTGATGACACAAGGTTTTGCAATTGGTGGCGTCATTTGTAGCAATATCTTTTACACTGGATGTTGTATATTAATGATGTGACTCTTCAGACTATGAATAGATGGTATCTACTTAGACTACTTCGTCGTCTTATCGTTTCCAAAATAAAAACTCCTCACATATTTTCTTCTCTTCTTCATACTCCCGAGCTCTTCCCTAAACTTCCTGTTCAGTTGCTGAGTCCACCTTGCCTTCTCCTACCTCATCCTGAGAGTGGGTGTCTCTCTCATCGACTAAATCTTCGACTGCGGCTGGATCTTCAGCATTTTCGTCCTCGAGGAGGCGCATTATTTCCAGAAGATCATTGGCTTAGAGCCATAATATACTTTTCTGGACATTTCAGCAGAAAATATGGATGTGATAACGTAGGAAAAGAAAGGAAAACTGAAATTAGAACTCGATCAGGGGCACTCAGCCTGAAGGGCCAGGGTCGTCAAAGTCTTCTTTTCTTCCGAAGGTAACGATGAAAATCACAGAGGACAGACTTATTTTGAATGAAACGAAGTAATAAAATAAAAATATCTTGAAAAATCTCACCTTAAAAACTATAACGTAATCGGGCGCAGTCGGCCTGTGAAGCCCAAGGAGCTCCCCGTGATCTGCGTGGAAATCGATGGCAGCCTGCGGATCGGCACTGTGTGAGGTTTCCAAAGTTACGCGAGTAAACGGGGAGGCGGGCCGCTGGGCCACCACTGTTAAGCACGGGAATCAAAAAAGTGTTTTGCTGGCCTGTCAGGCCGACGGCGCCCGACGGAGGGTTAAGTGTATGGCAATATTTCGCAGTCTATATATTCTACTTGATAATATTTCTTCTGCGATCAGAATTGTTGAAATCAGGAGTACGTGCCAACAATAAAAACGTCAAGTTCCCCCTCTCATTTACTCATTTTAATTCACGTACCAATTATCAAGTGTACCAATGTCTCTGTTTGACAGCAGTGGATTGATGAAGGAAACGAAAAAGTTGTCACTGTATAATTTTTACAATCAACTACCTGAAAGGAATATGGACAACGATCAATCTAGGTTCTCTGTTATAGATGGAGGGTTTTTTACCACCATGCCGTGTGGCCGGAGTATGGAACTTTTGGTGACATAAAACCTTAATAGCCTATATTCAGAGACATTATGAAGATGACGTTGCTGTTGTATTTGACGAATATTCACAAAGTTTCTGAACATAAAAACTATTGAACGCCAAAGGTGAACGATGAAGCGAACCACACGAGAAATTTTCTTGAATGACAAGACGTAATATGTTGAATCACAGTCCGCTTTTCTAAGTAACCTCATCAATAAGAAAATGTTTATTACACTGCTTGTGCAAAAACGTGACAGTTTTGGTATTGAAACCAGGATTGCGGATGACGATGCAGTTGTTGAAATTGTTGCAAAAGCAATACATGCATCAAAATTTTACTGGCAAATTATTGTAGTGCGTCAAGATGTAGATCTTCTTGTGCTACTTTCTGCTCTTTCTTCAGACGATACAGACATAATGCAGATGAGGGAGGTAAAGATAGCATCAGAACAAGTTGCTACAGATCTAAAGATATATGTGATTCCTCACTCATTCATGAATGCGAGAATTCAATCCTGTTTCTTCATGCCGCAAGCGGTTGCGACAGAACTTCAGCTTTGTTTGGGAAAGGGACGCTCCAAGCTTTTCAACTATTCAACCGGTATCCCCAACTTCATAATATTCCACGGATATTCAACGATCCTGCTACCTCCCCTGATACCACTGCAAAAGCAGGAGAGAAATTTGTACTGTCTCTGTACACAAAGCGATTACAGAGTCCGGATCATGACAATTTAAATGCCATTCGATTTAAATGTTTTAATGTACTTGTAGGTCAGGCAAACAGTGCTGTTATACTCTCTCGTTTGCCACCCACCACTGATGCTTGACGCCTGTACTGTTACCGAGTTTACATACAAGTCCAGCCATGGCTGGGGAACAACTTGAAACCCAGAAACTTGGGCTGGGGGGAATCAAACTCATCTCTCATCTCTCTCCAGAGAAACTACTGCTACTGATTTCATGTGGCTGCATTCAAGGCTGCAGACGAAGGTGCGGATGTGTGAAGGCAGGTTATATATAAAACCATCATACAAATCTAAGTATATTTTAAATTCTTTTCGTAAATTCTATGTAATTCACCGTGGTCGCACACCACGTGGTACTTGCGGGTAGTATGCCACTGCCTTCCCGCACATGAGTTCGTTTGGTCTGTAGCTGATTTTTAAATTAGTGTTTCAAGACACCCAGCATCTGGTCAAAACGCTGCCGATGCTTCGCTCCGCTGCTGCTATCAACCATTGCCACATGAGTAATGGGTCACAAACATTATGCATGTGTCTGTGAGTGAATAAATGTCCTTTCCTTTATCCACAGTGTATTTGCAAATTTCTTCCCGTGCTACCTCCAAATTCATAAAGGTCAGAAGAAGTTTCATTATGACCAGTACTTTATAATTATTTGTACAAGGTGTGTGCTTTATAGTGCTTAATATAATTACAAGAATTTATTTGTTTGATAGATATTTTGGTGTTTTCATTGTGTACATGCTGTACATTTGACTGTAAATATAACAAAAGTAGTTACTGATTAGTTTTACAGCAATTTTCATGATAAATGATTTTCATTCCAGTAATTGAAGTTGCATAAATCTAAAGGAAAAGAAAAGCAAACATTGTCTATATAAATGAAAATGAATCGCCAAATGTGTTGTTAAGCATAAAACTCGAGAACGGCTCGACCAATTTGGCAAATTTTTATTAAACTTTTTATTAAATCACAAGGAAGATTGTTATGGGGAGAAATAACATAAGAATTACAAGGAAAATAATAAAAACAATAATAAAAACACTTTTACTTTTAGACCCATGGCGCCTATAAGACGTCGGCGCAGCAATTTGGCTCAAAGAGTTCAGCATGTTGGCGTCAGTCTTTATGATGTCTTCTTATTGTGTGTGACTGTTAAAAGTTTCTTGTTAATATTGTGTTACAAAAACTCGTTTGCTAATTGAAATATTACATTAAGATGTAATTAGTGTTTGAACAGTTTTGAAGTGTACAGTCCGGAACTGAAGTGAGTAATTTATATAATTTTCTATCAAATTTACACTTGCGTTGATTAACAACCACCCTAATCTACAAATAACAAGGGCGAAATCGTATTTATCGAAAATTTGAGCGTTTCGAAATTGAAATTTAAATGATTTCACTTACCTAGCAGTTTTAACAATATTCATGATAATGTTGTTTCATTTCAATGAGATATTCTCGATACTAACTACACAAACAAATCCGAATCACCAACTGTATTGCTAAGCGTAAAACTCTAAAAGAAAACTAATTGTGTGTTTTTTCACTGAGTGTGTTTACTTTTTGAACCATGCCGCCTGTATGACGTGGGCGCAGCAATTTGGGTCGAACATCGGTATAAATCAAGCTAATTTTCAATCACGTCGGACTTCACAGCAAAGCGTCAATCTGGAAACCCCACGCTTCTCTCATGGACAGTTGTATGTTGCCTGCTCTCGCGTCGTAAAACCGACAGCTTTATTTATTTACGCGCCAGGCAATCAAACAAAGAATATCGTGTACCCTAACGCATAACAGTGAAAATACTACATTATTACTACAATTATTACTAAAGTCTTCCACTGTACAAAATAGAAAACTTATATTTGTAATTAATTTTGTTTATCATGCAGACACAAATCTGTAAATAAAGTTATCACTATGAAATATGTTTACTCCGAAGAGCCAATAACTTCTGACATAACAAAGTCTGTTGGGGAAGCTGTATTAACATAAGAAATCGATGTAGTGTTATATTAGAAAAAATATAGGACAGAACAACGTTTTCCGTGGCAGCTAGTTCTATATAAATAAGTCCGTTTTAATAGAAACTACACTTCATTTTACCTTCAAATTTTAGCGCTGATAAACTAATTACCTTACTTAAACATGCATTTGAGCTTTTCTGGGAAAAGTAGATAACTTCGTTAAATGAACGTATTTAGTGAAGGTTTGCAAATGGAAAGTAAATTTCATTAAGGGGTGGGGGAAAGGGAAACACCACCGTTGGGGGGGATGGGGGGACCTTTCAGTTTTTTACTTTTACATCTTCTAAGAGTGTTTTTCCAAAGTTTCAAAACTTTGTAATTTTTAAAATATTTTTATACTTTTTAAAAACAAATTACATTAAGGGGTGAGGGAGGGGGACACACCCCCGGTAGGGGAAGCAACTTTTCTGTTTTTTACTTCTAGATCCCATACCAGTGTTTTCCCAAAGTTTAAAAACTTTATAAATTTTTCTCCCAATTTTCCTTGTTTGCCTGGACTATAGGTCTGAATGACAAAACATGCAAATATTATGAAAGAATAAACGTATTTTCACATGTACAGTAAAATTCTTAAATCACAGAATACACTGCTGCTTACAACAAGTATACCACGCACCTTAATGAATTATACACTCACACCTTCCTCATGAATCGAAGTGCACATTGTTGAAAACCGTATGAAAATCTGTTAAGTTTATTGGGCAATTGATGCGTCAGGAGGACTTTGTTTCATTATTTCTATAGATGCCCATAAAAATCGATGTGTACATGTATTTTATTGGTTGCTATGTTCTATTTGGCATACTGATACAATCTTGAGCGAATTCATATTTACTTACTATCACAGTCTAATGTTCATATGGAAGTCTGCCTGACACTTGCAACCACAGTAACAGCGCTAACTGCAGTATCAGCATCGTCACGCAAGCGATGCTAGCGCTCAAAGCGGCAGAGCTGCAGTTAGAGAAGAAATACATGATACAAACTTAAGGCATTTTCTCCGGGCGATAACCAGCTCAACAGTACTTTGGCTACCGAGGGCGCCTACCGTCTCGTTACCTCTATGCTCTGCGCACCAGCCAATGGGAAGACAGGGGCTCGCCAAGATATACCGGAGCACCACAGTAACGATAGTCAGTATAGCTATCAGTACAGGATTACGGCAGAGTAAGAACCGGATCTAGGAGTGCTACAGTTCCAGGAGATACGACAGCAGCGAGCCAGCAGTCTACCAACGTTAGCACAAGCCGGAACACTACTACTGAACGATGTAGTACAGATCATTGCAAAACTGTTTTGTAGCCAGGAAGTAATTGTACCACAAGCACTACACCAAAGTTGAGTATTCTTTTCATCTGTATAGTAGTATATGTGAGCTAATCAATCACTTTATCTGCAGACTTTCTCCACACCCTTGCTAGCCACAGACCACCACCTTCTGTTACCGCATCCCGGAGATATAAAATAAGTGGCTGCAACACCACGGTTGTCCAACTCATTTGACTCGTGTTGTAACGCAAATACTGAAGGAAAAATTTACTCGACATTAGATAGGACGAAATTCAGTTGTAAAATGGCACATGACATCCCCTGATCTGACCCCTTAATGGTTCATTTTTTGGGGGTGACCAAGAGATGCAATCTATGATGAAGCCCGGATTACGCCATACGATATGCGTCGTTGAATCGCCAATGGATGCTACAACTCTCGGTTCCCTTTCGGGGGTTCGAATCCTCCCTCGGGCATTCAGTTCAAATGTTTGTAAACCTTATGGGATTTAACTGTGGGGTCACCATCCTCAAAACTCACAAACTACTTAAGAACTACCTTATACTAAAGACAAAACAAACATCCATGCCCGAGGGAGGATTAGAACCTCCGATGCGTGATGTCGCGCGATCCCCATCGTGGCGCTCCAGACCGCTCGGCTACTCCCGCGCAGTCCCTCGGGAATGGATGTTTGTGTAATCAGTTGTCGGCGCATGAGTTTCGAGATATGGTTTTATACTCTTGGTACGCTTCGAAATTAATATATCATGGGTCTGTTTTCAGCAATATAAATCAGATATGTTTTCCACTAACGACATGTCAGACAAAAAGTGAATGTGGCAATATGTCGTTCGCGTGTTGTTTTGGTTGTTTTCATAAGTTTCACCCTACTGGCTGTGAGATCGCTGACGAATAGACGGCCAATAATTGTAAATACGTAAAAATATACATTACAAGTTTTTTTGTTTTGTTTTACTTATTGTGTTTCTTTTTCACTGTGTAGCAGAAATAAAAAAATCTGTTAACAAATAATACACTTAATTGAATATAAATCACACGTCCCAATGCTCTACTTCAAAATAAGGAAGGAAAGGTTTTACAATTATGAGTATATTATCAAACTATCAAAAAACTGCCACGATGGAGTTTAGATCCTGGATCCACAATTTGACAGTCCAACCCCTGGACTACTGCCCGGCGATGGTGAAAAAACAAATACGTTAATTACTCGAACCTCATTAACTTTATACCACACATGTATCAGTTAAAATGCTCGTCTTTAGACGATCTTCCGATGTATGGCAATGAATATGCTGTTTTCCATAATTAACTTTGACCTTGATGTTTTGGACGATTACTGTCTACCAAAAAGCCGAAACACGTATCTTTTTATATTCAATATACAACGTTCATCCAATATTTGATCGAAATCGGTATCCCACATGGCATACCCTCTTTTTGTGAGTAGTGGCTCGGGGTGTATGAGAGCCAGCAGTGTTAGGTGGCTGTGTATGTTTGCAAACACAGAGCAAGGACAGTAAATTACGTCCCATGACTGTCTCATCTGGTTGCAAAAAGCAACTGGATAAAGACTTTAGATGCTGCAAGATGTTTTCGCTTTACGCTGCGCAGTTGTGTATCTCGTGACGGCAGCTTACTCAGGTGTTCCTGTTAGTCATCGCCAGCAATTTGGGATATAGGGACTGCTTAAAAATTTTCAATGGCACTGTCACACGAATCCTCATCTTCTGTAATACGTAATACCTCTTGCAAAGTCGAATATGCATGATAGAGAATCTGCTCGTGAATGCGATTGCCTGTCGCACTGTATATAATTGCATAACGGATCATTGCATCTGCATAATACCATTCACAAGCACATTGAGACCGGCACTGTTGTATCAAGCCTTGTAGTTCCGTGCCACAATGGCGGTATGTCTGATTAGGCTGTTTGCACAAATGAAAGATATTTTAATGAGCAACAGATACTTGCTCACGATCGTCAAAGAATTGAGTAAAGGCAGTAATCAATTCATCATTCTGAAGCAACTCTAGACGCGAAGACTGAAACAATATCTGCCAGATCCTATAAATTGTAGTGCAGGCAGTGGAGAGGAAATTTTCAGTACTTCATATTTCATATCTGACACAATGAAGCTTCAAACTGCGGAAACCACCGGCTGAAGTCTTCCTGTTGTTCGATGAATGTGCTGATGGGTGTGGCGTAGTGGTATAGGGGTGTTCAAACGAACACATTGTGGGTATCATTGAAGTCTTTTTACCAATATAATCACTACCCCACTGTTTAAAGAGACGAACGATTTTCTGATCCAAGAATTCCTGTGTCTGCGACAAGAGCCAATCTTCCACTATGTCCTGCAACTCGTCATCCGAGTTGAAGCGCTTCAAGATGTTATTTCAGCGGATTAAACATATGAAAGTTACAGGGTGACATGTTTCGGCTGTAAGGCGGACGCTTAAGGCGTTTCCACGTGTACTTTGTCAGTACACTTTCTGTGACCCTATATAACGTGTGGACGCGCATTATAATGGAGCAGAATTACTCACTCTGTTGAAATTACTTTCTGTCACAATTATTTGCAATCTTGTAAAAAATAAAGATTTTTCTCACGGTATGTCATTGCCAGTCACGATGGGGATAAGTTACTGAGACGATACAGGATTAAATATCAGAGACTAACACGTCCAAGATATGATCCAAAGTCGAAGCGGAAGAAGAAATAAGTTCAAGGTCTTTTGAAACTGATATGAAATGTTTGTAAACCAATTTAGCCAAACTGCTAAGGTAATCAGTCCCTAGACTTACAAATTACTTAAAACAAACATAAACTGACAGGAGGAGGACTCGAACCTCCGACGGCGAGCACCGTACACTCAGAAGCAAGGTGCCATAGAACTTTCTACCACTCCACCGCGGCCAAGCACTGCGAAACAGGACAATGCTTAAGTTTCAATCTCTTAGTGCTTTGACGACTTTAGTTTTCTTCTATTCTTTTTATTTCATTTTTAATTAATTTTGTCAGAATAGTCGCCCGAAAAAGCATCAAGTGGTAAAAGCTAACCTTAAGTTACGTTTCGGTTGTTGATGACTCGTTGCAGACATCATTATTTATTGAACAAGTAGCTTTCTCCATTATCTTATTACATGTTCACGGAAATTACGTTTCTGTTTATGTATGATGCAGAAAAAATAACACGACTGGCATATGGCCAAACGAGGGAACGTGCGCTTAATAAAGCTAAATACGAATTCTACTCGCGTCCGTACTGTGCGCTTTGTGAGCGAAATGAAGCCAACAATTGCCACTGGAGTATTTGAAGTCAATTCCCACTAATAAGAAGTTCCCAGCAGATTACTATGTCTAAGTCTTTGTCAATTAATTCGACCGAAATTACTTTTCTGACACAGTTATTTACAATCTTGTTGAATTTAAGATTCTTCTCGCGGTATGTCTTTGCCAGTCACCGTGGGAATAAATTACTAGAACGATACAGAATTAAATATCAGAGACTCATTAATCAGATCTTAGTACACGTCTAACATACGATCCTAACCGATCGCAAAGTCGAAGCGGAAGAAAGTATAAGTTCAAGGTCTTTTGAAACTAAAATGAAATGTTTGTGAACCAATTTGGCCAAACTGCTAAGGTAATCAGTCCCTAGACTTATAAATTACTCAAAAATAACTTAAACTAACCGGAGGAGGACTCGAACCTCCAACGGCGTGCACCGTACACTCAGAAGCAAGTTGCCTTACAACATTCTGCCACTCCACCGCGGCCAAGCAGTGCGAAACAGGACAATGCTTAAGTTTAGATCTCTTAGTGCTTTGACGTCTTTAGTTTTCTTCTATCCCTTTTATTTAATTTTTATTAATTTTGTCAGAATAGTCGGCCGAAATAGCATCAAGTGGTAAAAGCTAACCTTAAGTTACGTTTCGGTTGTTGATGATTCGTTGCAGACATCATTATTTATTGAACAAGTAGCTTTCACCATTATGTTCTTACATGTTCACGGAAATTACATTTCTATGTGTGATGCAGACAGAGTAACACGACTGGCATATGGACAAATAAGGGAACGTGCGCTTAATAGAGCTAAATACGAATTCTACTCGCGTCCGTACTGTGCGCTTTGTGAGCGAAATGAAGCCAACAACTGCCACTGGAGAGCGCTAGGGTCGCAAATCACGTTAACTAGCACGCCCCGTGTGCCACTGGCACTGCGTCCCGCTACGCTGGCTTTCTCGACCGTGTGGGCGTCGACGCTTCGCTCCGTGTGCCGACAGCTGAACTGAAAAGAGGGCGTTACTTATACACGGACGAGTATTATCATTATCTTTGCATATACCCGTACGATGCGAGATGTCCGTTGTAACACACGGAGTTCAGCACGAACAAAACGCCAGTTGGCAGAAAGCGTTTTGCTAAGCGGCGGAGAGAAATTAGACGTAATTCCGCTCTTCCATCACGAAACACTGTGTTGCCTTGACTTTCAGCCCACTTCAGAGCAGTCAGCCCTATGGTATCAGTTCACAAAACAGACTTTTGGTCTCAAAAGTATTATGAAATTTCGACACTCGATACTGTACTTACATTGCATTAATATAGACTTATTTTCGCTTCTCAGAATATCTAAAAACAGCAAATGTCTACTGTTTGTTAAGTTTTACTACAGAATGCTCGCCGGCCGCAATGGGCCAGCGGTCTGCGGCGTGCCAGTCATGGTCTGCACGGCCGCTGCGGTCAGGGATTCGAATACCCCCTCGGGCATCGATATTTGTGCCGTCTTTAGTATAAGCTAATTCATAAGTAGCTCGTAAGTTTAAGGACTGATGACCCTGTAGTTAAGTCCCACAAGCTCTACAAACAATGGAACATTTTGTACAGAATGCTCCTAGAATCCAAAGAAACATAGTTAAACAAGTATTAGACTGGAAGACAGTAAACTACCGACGTCAATAAAGAACAACTAGCTTTGTCTGAAAGGGAGTTAAAAATGCAATGAAATGATATAAGACAAATTATGTTGTACTGAAGAACCACAGAAACTCGTATGAGAATGAATATGTAAACACAAGTTATACTTTCAGTTTTTGTAAAACCTAATAGATGAGAGTGTTTTTTGTTTTAAAAATGAATAATTTCGTATATTGTATAAATGGTTTTATTGTTGATTTCTCCCCATGAGTAAGCAGTGCACAATGAGAGCGAAGAAAAACTGTCACGTTAAGAATTAGACTTTATTCATTCTGAATTTGAGAGTGAAAGCACTTGCAACAACCTACATATATAATTTCAATCCTTTACATAGCCATATCTCACTGACAACCACAACATAATGGTCATGGGAAGAACGTTTATGGCGTACTACTTTCCCGCTGTTCATGTAGTAAAACTTCATACTGATAGACTTGATAATCATATTAATATGTTCGTGAACGGCGCGGGAGAATTTGCACTTCTTTAGAGGCCCATATCTAAGGTTCTATTCATGCCAGAGAGAAGGGGTCAAGTGCTCCGGAAAGATCTTAGCCTAGTGATCATTTGTGTAGATATTAGAAGAATGGGTAGACTATAGCTATCATACAGTACATCGTTAAAATTTTCAAAGTTACATTCTTCCTGGAGCTCATCCAAATTGAGAAAATCATTTGGCTTTTGTACATGACGTGTAGTCTATGGTGGGCTTTAAACGGCTTACAAAAGCACTATTCATTCATGGGCGGTTCCTTAGAAAATCTCAAAAACACGTGATTTTTGGGTACCAAGAAAACGAATTGTAGGGCTGGTCACTTCGATACTTTCTACTCATTGCAAATCTTCGAAATTTTTACCATATGTTCTTATGATGATATTATCGAGGCCGTTTTTAAATTTTTTCGATATCGTTATCATAAAAATTCATAATGTTCAAATGTTTGTAGAGTCTATGGGACTTAACTACGGGGTCATCAGTCCCTAAACTTACAAACTACTTATGAGCTACTTACAACTAAGAACGGCACAAATATCCATGCCCGAGGGGGGATTCGAACCCCCGACCGTAGTGGCCGTGCGGACCGTGACTGGAGCGCCTCAATCCCCTCGGCCACCGCGGCCGGCCATATTGTTATCCGTTACCGAGATCCAGAGGTTGAAACTTATCATAGTTTTGCACAAAATCACAAAACCCGATTTCTAGCAGTTTTAACACAGTGAATCGCAAATATCTAAATAACTAACCATAAAAAATTGTTCAAATATTTACAAAACGTCCTGTACATATTTCTCTATAAACGTCATTTTTCAGTTTTCGTAAATCTTAGTCCGTTAGCAAGAAATGGCCGAAAACAGCGATATTTTATTAGAAAAAATGCGTATTGTGCTGAAAGACGGCGTTCGGACAGCTCTGAAACTTATCATGCGATTTAAAGAAAGATTGAAATCTACGGTCAATGAAGGAGTGATTTTTGTTTCCGTTTACTTTACAGTCAATATGCAGCATCCGGTTAAGTGAATTATTGCAACATATTTTAAAAAGTTTGCAGAGGTAAACCACATTGCATAGACTTCTCGTATGGTTGATTTTAGGTTACACATAGCTGAGTATGAAATGTAGATAAGATATAGAAATTTTATTTTAAGTTTAGAGCAGAATGATATGTGGTTCTTGAGATAGGTCTGATTGTTAGGTAACGTATCTTGAGGAATAGGAAATGACTAAAATGTTTTGTGTATGTTGTTGAGGTGTTTATCTGAAAAATCCGTTTCCCGGTTATGGAAATGTGTATTCGTTATCGCGATACGCTACAATAATCATAATTTTTGGTATAAAAAGATCCAACTATGTGCATTCGCAAATCTACACTTCTATTCATGGCAAATGGTCGAAATTTTACGATGAAATGTAATATAAAATACTATCCAAATTTTACTCACCATTGATTTTATGTTATATAAGCAATACACTCTGATGTAATAGGAAAAAGACGGAAACCAGCTAAAAATTCTCCTGCCGAAGCACAGATAAGGCGAATAAGTTCTCTAACACAAAAGTATGGAACCAGCAACCTCAATCCTAATTCCGATTCCTCACAAACATTTTGGCATGCGAACATATTCGCTCTTTTATCGGCTGAATGTAAGTAGAACAGAGACAGTGCAACAGTCAGAGAGAGACATATAAGTTGGAACAGAGAATGTTTCAGTTCAGGAGAAAGGCATATGCATGAAAACAGCAGTGGGAAGCTAAACGAGATGTTGGAAGTCATGAATACTGGCAACAACAAACTAAGATAGATGTTGGAAGTCAGGAACACTGGCAACAACAAACTAAGACAGATGCAGATAGTAGCAATTGGAGCAAAAGAAAAAGCAGTGGGTCTACAGGACAAACCCCAAGCAAACCATCCTATGGACATATGTGTAAAGGAGACAATGGTGATTGAAGACAATGAAAGCCGACTCTAAGTGAGAAAAAAAGGATACTGGCAACAGGACAGGAAGTGAATGGGACAACGTCAATGGGGCAGAGTGACGATGATAGTGGCAGAAAGAGACAGCGGTAAGGAATCGCGAGGGAAAAGGATGAAAACATTGAAAGTTTGACACAGACAGAAAGCGGCAGTGGGAGAGTCAGCAAACAAACGCACAGAGATATATATACACACACTGACAGTGCTATGACGGCTTAACTGGGCAAAAGTATTTACAACGTTCGCGCTAAAAGTGCGTGAATATGTTGGCATGCCAAAATTTTTGGTGAGGAAGTCGGAATGAAGATTGAGGCAGCTGGTTCCACACTTTTGAGTCAGAGAACATATTCGCCTTTTCTGTGCTCCGGCATGAGCATTTTTTCAGCTGGTAATTTATTACTTCACGGCACAGATTCCGTTCGCTGGTCTTTTACAGACAATATACAAACATACAAGAATTTACCTTCCGACTTATATTACGATTCATAGTGCATGAGATTTAGGTTCATAAGAAATGGCCCCATCGCTCATGCGGTTTAGATTTGTTACATCCTTATTACTAAAGCTACCTCTGAAAATAAAGTTCAAGTAACATTAACGTAGATCAACTACGAACTACAGTTACCTTAATGCCCTTTGAAGTAGTAACCTCCTATAATTAAACTGCATTATCACTGCGATCACGGCCTGGAAACTTAGCACGCCTTTGGAATAGTGTTCAAATGCCCCGTCATATTTCGTTGGATGTCAGGAATATCGTCACTTTCCTTTCAAAGCGAGGTTTATTCGAGGGAATAGGAAGAAGTCTGACCTCCAGATCCGGCGATTATGGTAGATCTTCAAGGTCAACCACCCTCTTATTTACCAGGAAATGTTGACGATACACGCCGCGTGTGGGCAAACGGTGTTGTGGACAAAAGACGAAGAACCTTGTTGTGCCTACTGGGTTCGTACCCTGCGTCGACGTAGCATGAAAAAGTTAAAAATTTCAACATACCCGGCAACGTTCACAGTCGTTCCCTCAAGCAGGAATTCCTTGCGGATAATGCAATGACTATCGAAAAAGGTGATGATCGTGGTTCTCAGGCGTTTTATTTTTAGGTTCAGACATTTGAAAGGGTGATGTCGGAGCACGCCATTCCACGCTAGGACGTTTCGTTTCAGGGTCGTGTCGCAAACACCAGGCTTCATCCAAAGGGATAATATGGTTCAATAAACTGGGTGTCGCACTCTTCGTTTCGACAAAATCCTATCAAGCCTCTAAACATGCCTGCTTCTAATCGTGAGTCAAGTGATGTTGCACAAGACGACAGTACATTCATCTCTTTCCTAATTTCAGGGAAAGTTTTTGTCGCACGGAATCACGGTTAATCTACAGTTCAAATTCAAATTCAAATTTTTCTAAATCTATCGGACCAAACTGCGTGGTCATGCGTGGTCATCAGTCCGTAGCTTGCAAACTACTTAAACTAAGGTAAACTAAACTATGGACAACACACACACCCGTTCCCCAGGGAGGACTCGAACCTCCTACGGCGAGTTACCACGCTCTCCACAGCGAGGCGCTTTAGATCGTTCCGCTACTCCACCGCCGCAAACTGTAGTACATTCGATATCATGTGCACAGTCAGTCGACGGTCGTTCTTACTTAATGTTTTCGTTTCAGACGTCGGTCGCCGGTCGTCCGCTAAGGGGATTGTAATAAACATTTTCTGCCTCCTCGAAACCGACTAAATAAGCATTTAGTGCAACAGCTTTAACACGGAACACACACGACGCTCAACTGAACTTCGGTGGGGGCAGGTTGTCAACATCAGCCGCTATGCAGGTACAGCGGTGAGATTCGCCTGTGTTCCCCTGACGCCATTCATCGATATTTATTGTCAGAGGTTGTATGTAGCACATAACTGCTTTCCAATTATATCACACTACGTCAATCGAACCAAAGGTTACGTTTCATCGGCAGAACGCTTCGAAGATGCACCAGCTCCACCAAAGAGACTGCCTACATCACTCGTGCGTCCTCTCCTGGAGTACTGTTGCCTTTTGTGAGACCCTCACCAGGCGGGACTGACGAAAGACATTAAGAAGGTTCAGAGAAGGGCAGCTCGTTTTGTTCTAGCACGTTACGAGGGGGAAAGCGTCACGGAAATGTTGCACAAATTGGGGTGGAAATCATTAAAAGAAAGACGTTATTCATTGCGGCGTGATCTGTTTGCGAAGTTTCAATCACCGACTTTTAGTTCTGAATGTGAAAATATTTTGCTAGCACCCACCCCCTTAGGGAGACATGACCATACCAATAAAATAAGAGAAATCATATCGAAAACGGAACGATTTAGGTGTTCTTTCTTCCCACGCGCTATTAGAGAACGGAACGGTAGAGAAAAGTTATGAAAGTGGTTAATGAACCCTTTCCCAGGCACTTTAACGTGATTTGCAGAGTATCTATGTAGATATTTCAGGCGATGTGGCGTCAAAAACAAACCGCCCCTTCAAGCATGAGGTTGTAAATTATTAAGTCTTTAATACCAACTCATTTCTCAAAAAATTGACAATCAGTTGCAATATTCCAATCTACGAAACTGAAAAATTATTTAAGTGCACATTATGCAAAATATATCTTTTAATAAGGATCCAACCGAATATGAAGTGTAAAGGATAGAGTGTGGGATAGAAGCATGTGCACAGAGAAAAGTAGGAGATCGACTAACATAAGAATGGAGTAATTAAATACCCGGGCTGACTTAGCGATTGAACACTATAACTAGTTTCCAGTTAAAGTCCTTGTAATGATTCTTGTAATTTTTGTTCTTATTACTTCCTTACATAATTGCTTATTAAAGATTATATTTAATTTTCATCAAGCTGGACTATATGAATGTGTTACTGTTATTACACTATAGCGAAAAAGTGTCTCCACAAGCTATGTGATGACATTATGAACTATATCACATAAAGGAGCGACACAGTTGTCATTTTAATGTGTCATTTTTTTTATTTCATATATTATGTTCGTGCCAAAAAATGAGATGCACGCCAACAAAAATGGAATCCAGTTGCATTCGAGAGTACAGGGGGCGTACTTAAGAATCATATATTGTTCCGCGTCTTATTTTTAGTTACATTCCAATTTTCCATAATAAGTAGGGAATATAAGTAGGAGTACGTGTTCGACAAAAGTGAGAGCTCTGTTTAACACGACAGTTTTCTTATCTTAAATGTCAGTAAGGTAATGAGGAAGATGTATAATAACACTACCTAGAGCACGGTGAAAGCAATTAACAATCGAAATTCTTTGTGACATTGTTCGCAAGTTTGGGTATTACATATTTAACAGCCTACCACGATGTAATTACCTTAGAAGATCGCAGGCTTTGGTAAATGTTGCATTGTGTGTACAGTCGATATACTACAAAAATCGTGGAAGCTAGATTGTATTTTATACGCGACGGCTCTGAAGCAATTAATTTTACTTTCGAAATTGAATGGTGTCAGCCTGTCAGCTTTTGCAGACACAGAAATTAAATTCGAATCGAAGATACATCCTCGATGTGATAAAAGGAAGGCCGTGTTTCGTCGCGGTACGAATGATGAATCGAATTCTGTCTCCGCAGAATAGCTATGAATAATATTTGCCTAAATAACCAAAGTTTTAATTTGGCCTGGGATGTATCGCCGGTGGCAACTGTAAATATTCATAACATTTATTCCGGTTGGCGCAAAGATGCGGGATCTCTGGTCTCAGCCTTCTGAGGCGAAACACTGCAGAACATCGGTTATTGACCCCGGTACACAGTTTTCTGTCTCCTGAAAAACAGCGCTGCAGGAAACACGCAGAAGACTATTTTGTTTGCCTGGTCTTCACCCGACAGTTGTGTGAGAGGAAACGTGATGGCAAATACCACGTTAAATCAGGATTGATAGTTTCTAAACTGTATGAAACTAGTGCCTTAGGTTCCTTAAAAATGAAAATCAACAGGTTTTGCATAAATATTGCCTGAGTGAAGCGTATATTAGCTGTCACATAATTTGTGAAAAATGTTTAGCCATTTCTGTATCGCAAAAACGATTTTAGTTATCTTATAAAATGTTTGCATGATTTCAATGCGACTGGTGACCTAGCTGTTTAGTCCCGAAAAAATAACAACCACAAGAAGAACAACACGTTGCGGATCGCACGGCCTCCCGCGTCGGAGGTTGGAATTCTCCCTTGAGCATGGATGTTTGCGTTGTATTTAGTATAAGTTAGTTCATAAGTAATTTGTGAGTTTAGGGACTGATGATCCTGCAGTTAAGTCCCGTAAGCCTTCCAAATATTTGAACATTGAACAACAACATGACTTCAATATGAATTAAATGACATAACACTCTTGTGTAATGTGTTTATATTAGAAAAACTGTCAATTGTTTAAATTCTTTCGGCAGCACAATTTTCCCAGTTATTGAACTATCAACCATGTGTTTGTTTCACAGTTTGCAGTAGCATCAAAAAACAGTCTATGAATACGCTGATTAGGAATATTTTTCGTTATGTTTCTACCTACTGTGTCTGTTACCTTCTGCTCATTTAGATTCGTTTTGCAGATTTATTTTTCATTTATTCTTTAAATTCTACATTGCTACACACATAATAAATCAGCCAGAGGTATGTGCATGTACCTCGAAGATGGATTTCCTACAAAAGTACCCTGATATTGGTTTTGTTCAGTTCAGTAATCTCCTTATGTATTTGTACGTCCTTGATATTATACAAGCATAGCGGTTATCTAAAAAGTGTTGTAATTTACTGAAGTAACAACTAAACTTAAAGAGCGCTCGAATTTATTTTTTTACCTTTTCGTAATATTTAATGACTGGTTTTGGCAATCATTTATTGACATCATCGCATCATATATACATGTATAACAAACAGCTACAATTCTTTCAAGCGATCTATGCGTACCTTTTACTTCAGTAACTGATTAAATACTTCAGATTGTACTATTGTCGGAGAACTTTGTGGGGTGACGTTAAACAGCAAGAAGCTGACGAGCAACGAGAAGCGTTTTCGTCACCCGCCAGTCAGTGCTACCCCTTCAACTTTGGTGATTTTATGAGATTCTTTAATATGTAATGAAATTTCTTGTATCGTCGCGCTGCATCTTACGACTGGACTTAACGACTCAGTCGATTTCATTTCAGCAGACACAACATTTACTACATTCGTTTTGTTTCTTTCTCCAGGAAAAAGTGATGAAGTGGACCAAATACGCTTGTTAGTTCTCTCAAGAACAGTGTTTTTCAAGCTATGGGTCACGACCCCCTGAAGAGTCGCAAAAGATTAGCTTGTGGTGTCGCGGTTGAAGGAGGGTGCAATAGTAGCGTGTTCGGTAGCAAATCTACGTTTCTACTATGGCAAAAGTTCCACACGGAAGTGACAGGGTTTTGTGAAAGTTGCTAAATTAACAAATCATCCGTAGGTGCAAAATTGGGACTCGTTTCATGTGGCCCTTAATCAGTCATCAGAAGTGTCACAGGTACAAGATGTACCAATGGCATTTTTTTAATTGTGATTATGAGGCGAGCGAAACGCTAATCAATGAAGTCATTTTTGCACCAACGTATGACTTATTAAATAAGCAGTTTAACAGTCTTTGTGCAATACTGCTACAGTTATTTACAGTGGTTCCAATCTTCTTGTATGACTGTCACATGCTCAAATATTGTAATTCTAGGAAAACAATTAATCGCCAGCTTAAAATTATTTTTAATGAATACTATTACTAGTGGCAACAAGATTTCAATTCCGTACTAATTTTACTCAAATAATAACAATAACATTTTATTACTGGATCGTACTAATTTGCTGCTGGTTAAGGGTTTTCGGTATCCTTTCGAATAAATGCCAAGAAGAGCTTCTTAGAAGTATCATGGAATGATACATGAGCTTTGATGGTTTCGTACTCGCAAATGACAACACGTTGCCAGAGATTACAACCGAGATTTATTATTCACGACAGCAAAACAATACATGAAATACTTGTAGTCACGACGTATCTTCTTTCAGTTTTGATTTATTTAGGCTACTGCAACTTTCGCCAGACTTGAATGGTTGCAATAATATTAGATACACCAAAGAAAGAAAGTTATATAATTTAGATTCTACTCTACTGTACAAAATGCTACACCAGGAAGAAATGCAGTTGATAAATGGGTATTCATTTGACAAACATATTATACTAGAAGTGACATGTGATAACATTTTCAAGCAATTTGGGTGCATAGATCCTGAGAAATCAGTACCCAGAACAACTACATCTAGCCGTAATAACGGCCTTCATACGCTTGGGCAGTGAGTCAAACAGAGCTTGGATGGCGTGTACAGGTACAAATGCCCATGCAGCTTCAACACGATACCACAGTTCATCAAGAGTACTGACTGGCGTATTGTGACGAGCCAGTTGTTCGGCCACCATTGACCAGACGTTTTCAAGTGGTGAGAGATCTGGAGAATGTGCTGCCCAGGGCAGCAGTCGAACATTTTCCGTATCCAAAAAGGGCCATACAGGACCTGCAACATGCGGTGGTGTATTATCCTGCTGAAATTTAGGGTTTCGCAGGGATCGAATGGAAGGTGGAGCCACTGGTCGTAACACGTCTGAAATGTAACGTCCACTGTTCAAAGTGCCGTCCTTGCGAACAAGAGGCTATCGAGACGTGTAACCAATGACACCCCATACCATCACGCCGGGTGATACGCCAGTATGGAGATGACGAAGACACGCTTCCAATGTACGTTCACCGCGATGTCACCAAACACGGATGCCACCATCATCATGTTGTAAACAGATCCTGGATTCATTCGAAAACATCACGTTTTGCCATTCGTCCACCCAGTACGTTGTTGCGTACACCATCGCAGGTGCTCCTGTCTGTGATGAAGCGTCAAGAGTAACCACAACCATGGTCTAAGAACTGATAGTCCATGCTGCTGCAAACGTCTTCGAACTGTTCGCGCAGATGGTTGTTGTCTTGCAAACGTCCCCATCTGTTGACTCAGGGATCGAGACGTGGCTGCACGATCCGTTACAGCCATGCGGATAAGATGCCTGTCATCTCGACTGCTAGTGATACGTGGCCGTTGACATTCAGCACGGTGTTCCGTATCCCCCCCCCCCCCCCTCAAACCACCGACTCCGTATTCTACAGTCTTTGGATCGCGACTAACGCGAGCAGCAATGTTGCAATACGATAAACCGCAATCGCGATAGGCTACAATCCAACCTTTATCAAAGTCTGAAACGTGATGGTACGCATTTCTCCTCCTTGCACGAGGCATCACAACAACGTTTGACTAGGCAACGCCGGTCAACTGCTTTTTGTGTATGAGAAATCGGTTCGAAACTTTCCTCATATCAGCACTTTGTAGGTGTCGTCACTGCCGCCAACCTTGTGTGAAAGCTCTGAAAAGCGAATCATTTGCATATCACGGCGTCTTCGTTTGTCGGTTAAATTTAGTGTCTGTAGCACGTCATCTTCGTGGGGAAGCAATTTTTATCGCGACGGGTGTACTTGCAAGTCACGGTCCACCTCATCTCGCTGCATCCAGATATTTTACACTATGGATTACAGTTATTTTACTGTCATTGGAAACAGTCACTTCTCATAACCATGCACCGCTATTGTTTGCGATACATGTCTGGAAACTTTGAACGAATTCCTTTGGAATGGTGTTTAAAAGCCTCGTCACATTTCGTTGATTGTTAGAAACATCGTCAAATCTCTTCCCTTTCAAAGCGAGCTTGAGTCTAAGGGACAAAAAGACGTCTGCAGAATTAAGATCCGGCGAGTATGGTGGATATTCAAGCTGCAACACCCCCGTTCTGGCATGAACTGTTTGGGGATATTTTCTGTGTCCAGGCGAGCGAGTCGTTCAAGTATATCACTAAATGGTATACATTATACAAAACCATTCGTAAATTAATCGCTCTGACAACATTGTATGGATAGTTTCATATCCAAATTAAATTTTGCACAAATGGAATAAAACTGCTTCCTACTTTGTAAAGACAATGAGAAATCCCTTCAAGCGAAGATTCTATTGAAATGCATCTACTATCACTGTGATTTAACTCGAGACTCCAGATGACAGGCAGATCAGTACCAAACGTTGTTTATCGATAAAATATAAAAAGCACACCCAACCGGGATTCGAACCTGGGTCTCCCACTTTCTAGCCAGTTGATGTCATATATTCTGTGAATATGAAATAATAACAACTGCAGAATCAGAAGTGACGTCTGAACAGACGCCACATGTAAGGAAAAATAATCTTCTCTTCTAGTAGATCAGTTCGTTGCGGCCGTTTGTGTTCGTTCTGGGTTGTTCTTTGACCCTTTCGTCAGTTTTAGCTTCCACGTCGGCGCAAACTTGCCTACAGAACCTCTACATGATATGCTTTCACAGTTATTCCATTCCTATCCTCGGTATTCCATTCCTATCCTCGGTAGGTCAGGTGTTGCTTATTATTTTAGTTTAATCGCGTTCTGCTGGACTACAGCACATAGCACGGGTTATATCGGAGTTAAAGTTGATACTCCCTCGATGTACGTTTTGTACCGATCTGACTGTCTGACATCTGGAGGTTTGGGTGTTAGATGGAGTAGGTCTTCTCACATAGAATGATCACATAGAATGATCAAACATGAATGGTTTGCGTCGAAATAGCTCGAGGAAACATTAGTTTTGATTTTGTGTACTGAAAAACCCACGTGCTAAGGTAGAAGCTTTCGTTAAATGGTTGTGGTTCTCTGCAAATTTATGTTGCTTTAAACGGAAGATATGGTGAATGATTTACTAATGAAAATGCGTGAGCGAAAATGACATGTTGCAGGACTAGCAGTGTTAATGGCATTCTGTACGCCGGCCGCGGTGGCCGAGGGGACTGAGGCGCTCCAGTCACGGTCTGCACGGTCACTACGGTCGGGGGTTCGAATCCCTCCTCGGGCATGGATATTTGTGCCGTCCTAGTTTGTAAGTAGTTCATAAGTAGTTTGTAAGTTTAGGGAATGATGACCCCCGTAGTTAAGTCCCATAAGCTTAACAAACATTTGAACATTTTTGCATTCTGTACAACAAAACTGAAAAAATACAGTCTAGATTTGAACCTGCCCAATAGCAATTGTTATGATGAAACTTAATTCAGGCAGTGGCTATAATGTACACAAAAGTTCGATTTCCTCGGAAACTTGGGACTACTGCTCGAAATGTAGGTGGTCAGATACTTTAGATACGTCCCTGTGCAACATATCCAACTCAACAAGTCTCCTTCTTAGTGTTGCCCACAATAACCCAGACTTATGGTCACACTGTTTCCTATATATACGTTTACGACACTTCTTGGTTCAAAATATCTTTTGTCGCACGAATACATTCAAGGTACGACCTCCATTCCCACATACATAATAACGTTCAGAAGTTCTAATCTTCCATGCCACGATGAAATACAGTCTTTTTTATTGTGTGGAAATTCGTGTAGGCATTTAATGTTATAAATAAACACAACGGGGAATACCTAAAAACTTCATTCACTTTAATAATGAAAACTAACGGTAAGATATAGCGAATATGTTCAGTAGCTTTTATTTTTATTCGTCATATCTCTTATTGTCATTTGTTGGAGGACTTCTGCGATCCCCTATTACGGCACGGGAAATGGAGTAACATATGAAAATTTGTTTGACCACTGTGCACAAAAATTCAACACACAGCAGAATCAAAATTTTTGCCATTTCCGCGTTTGCGCTTCTACTGTTCTCGGCGAGAACAGAATTACACCACTGACTGCTCTCTCATTGCAGCTACAAAAGGCAGCGCTCGATTGTTATTTAGCTACCAAACAGGACAATATTTGCCGGCTCTGTTTGACACATACATCACCCACGGAGTACACAACCGCTCGGCTGCAGTTGCGATGGTGAAACTGTTTGGACAATCATTGGTGTCCCTTCTAGAACAATTTCAATGCAAGTTTGGACATTCAGTTTACTTTGAGACATGCAGACTAATTTTATCCTAAAATCTAGGATAACTGTGACCTACCACAAAAAAGTGTCACTAAGAAGTAGTTCTGTAACTTGAAGCATTACATATTAATAATAATTTCACCTTGTAGCAAAACGTATATCGATTTAATTCACTGAATAAACACTATCAGTGGAGTTTTAAGTCCAGAGGACACAAGGCAAACCTTAAAACATCTTACAATTAAAACACAACAAATGTCATATCAACGTCTACATTAAGTATTAAACTGAGCTAGCTAATATTTAGTGTACACGCTGACAGGAAATTTTATGCATTTTTACTGTAAGAAAATTAAGAGGTGTACATAAGTCCCCTGGACATGAAACTCCAGTAAGGATGTCAATCAATGAACGAAAAAAATGTTCAAATGTTTGTAGAGCTTATGGTATTTAACTATGGGGTCATCAGCCCTTAAACATACAAACTACTTATGAAATAGCTTATACTAAAGACGGCACAAACATCCATGTCCGAGGGGGAATTCGATCCCCCGACCGCAGCGGCCGTGCAGATCGTGACTTGGCACGCCGCAGACCGTTCGGCCACCGCGACCGGCTAATGAACGAAATCGGTGTGCTATATTTTTAAATCAATATATCATAACCACTTAACTGAAATTTGTATTGTTAATAATTATATTTTGGTAGTTTTTGCACACGACTCATTACGGAGTCTTCATAGAATTACACATTAGTGATGACAGTACGTTTCACACTGACTTGTCCATTGGCGTAACATTTATATTAAATGTCACTTTCGTAGCCATGAAATAAAATGATCCTACGGCTTTTAGTGGCTAGGGTATCCTAATCAGGATTCGGCTGCCTACTGCAAGTCTTCTTATGGCGAAACGTCGGCGACTTTCGTGACACAGATGATGAAAATAGTGACCACGACAAAGCCACAACATCCAATTTTCTGCCAGGAATCGAACCCATGGACCCTTGCATGTTGGTCAGCGGTACTGCCAATAAGATATGGTCGCGGAATTTATTGTCGTAAGTCTCTTTATTAGTATTACGATACCTTATGTACATTGTCAATATATCCTAAAGTGACAAGCATTGCAAAATAAATTTCTCAGAGTATGCGCTGAGACGAAATTTCCTGCTAGAAATGTAGGCTCTGGCTGTGTCGAACGGTCGTGGGTCCTGCTCTCGTACCCTGTCAGCAGTGTATAGTCGAAAAGTTTGTAAATCTATCGGACTCAACTACTTAAAATAAGGTAAGCTAATCTAAGGACAACACAAACACCCATGCCTGAGGGGGGACTCGAACCCGACGGCGAACGTCCGCGCGCACGGCATCACGGCTCCCTAGTGCGCACGGCTAATCCACCGCGGCCAGAGTATTGTCCTCGAAAAGCAAATCTTCTATGTTCCGTTCCCGGTTCGACACACAGTTTTAATCTATTAGGAAATTACGATGAACATTATTCAGTATCACTTATGGACTATATTTTTCAACTGTATTTGCTATTATACAATTTAAATATTCTTAGTCATTAATGTGCAACATTTAGACAATATTTACCTAATATCTACAACACATGTACCGTGGTGCTTCTTCACATCAATACTAATATGATCAGTGAGAATCAACATCTCATAATCGGTCACCAAACAACTCCAAAACGTGAGCAGAAACTTAGTTGTGGCTTAGGGGCAGATAGAAGGGCCAGGTCAAATTAAAAATTAAGCACCTTCTTCAGTTCATTTATTTCAAATAGCTGAATAACAGTTATGTTCTAAGCGGAAGAATTTAATTTGAAAATTACAATGTAATTACAATTAAATGCTGATAGGCCGCTGGCAACAAAAACATCCGAACTGTGATAGGTTATTTATTGTACTTGTGCTTACGGGTTTCAAGCAAAGGTCACCTTCAGAGCACCTAATACAAACAATACAAATAATACACCACACAAAACACAAATTGGAATGCAAACAGATTAAGAGATACCTAAAATCATCAGATTACATGAAGTTACAAAACTAGTAAATACCATGAAAGAAACTCGTCAAACTTAAAAACCATGAAATGGCTATTTAATAAACGCTATTACATGCGTTCGGCCGCGGTGGCCGAAGGGACTGAGGCGCTCCAGTCACGGTCTGCACGGCCACTACGGTCGGGGGTTCGAATCCCCCCCCCCCCCTCGGGCATGGATATTTGTGCCGTACTTAGTATAAGCTAGTAAATAAGGAGTTTGTAAGTTTAGGGACTGATGACCTCGTAGTTAAGTCCCTTAAGCTTAACAAACAATTGAACATTTTATTACATGCGTGGTTTATAAATCTACATACCTCCAGTACTGTTAACTATACTGCAGCGAGGCTATGGCAGCATCTCTAAAAAGACAGAAATACAATCGTATACATTAATAGGTAAAATGAAACCAAAAAAAAATACAGAAAGGAAGAAATTTCGAAACAAACATTGGCTGAAGTACAACGTAATTATTACTTTTAGTTTATTTTTAGAAAATGTTACATGGGGTGATTAAAGACATTAGATGTAAGTAGCGCTATGCAGAATTAGCATACTCAAGAGGACAGCTTCTCTAAATCAGACCAGTAAAGTTACAAATATAAACGCTAAAGGTGAAAGCAAATGGAAAGTTAAAATGTAAAGAAGCAAGGTTAAAAACCTCATATTTCTAAAAAAGGGGAACGTAGGCCAGAAACCTACGCCACCTGTAAATCACTGGTCACTAATAAATTGTGGAAAATGTCAACAAACCAATGACAACATATTGCCGCGAGTCTTCGAGGTGAAGCGTGGTGCAGTGGTTAGGATCGCAGATCGCTATGCGTGCGGTACCCAGTTCAAATCCCGCCAAGGGCAGAAAAAATCGCACTCTCGTGTTTACGGCCCCATTTATATTTGCCTGTAGTTTCATAATTTTTTACAAACATTTCGGACAAAAATAATGAAAACGTAAATAATAATAATAAAAATATGGACGATATGATTATGACTCCACTGTCGTGATAATATCTAGGCCTATGCATCCAACACGTAATATTTTAACAAACAGCCAAAATTAATTATTTTACTATCTCTCCCACATTTTCTTTATTTTTTTTTTTTTCGTTAAAATATTACTGCGTGTCATGATCTGATAATCTGTTCTACGTTTATTTTCTTTGCCTGAACTCGTAGGAACGAAGCGTACAGGCGGCGTTCGGAAATCAGTCACGAGACATCCCGAAACTCTTTTTCATACGCCATATTGCTTTGTATATATATGATTATTGTCTTATTATAACTCAAGCATTGTCATTTGAAAGCAATGGCGCACTGAAAATTGTCAAAAACACGTCGTTCTTAGGACAATAAATTATAATCAAATGTCTAAAAATGCCATGTTAGCAGATAACATCTGCCATCGATGGTACAAGAATTACGGATTACTCTCGCAGCTGTTCGGCGTATCGTAATGGGCGCCGAATTAGTTAGTGATGCACGAACCTGTTAGACGGTGGACGTCAGAGAGTTGCCGACGTGGTAGTTCATCGTGCTCGTTCAGACGGCTCGACGCCCCGACGAAAAAACTAACGACGAAACTATCAAAATAAAATAAAAACCGACGTCCACAAAGGACCGATCAAATCGAGGAACCAATGAAAAGAGAGAAAAAGAAAAAGGAATCAACGCCATCTGTAACTTAAAAAATGAACAAAATCCTCAACGAACAACCCAGGACGAATATGATCTAAGGACCATAAAGCATCGCTCTACCTGAAGCGCAAAGAAGTATAAATAAAAATAAAAACCCTTTACTGGAATTTTTTTCCTTTTCTCTCATCTTGAGCCCTAAAAGATTATCGCACACTCTTGTTAATTGAACACAACTGCAGGGTGTTTCAAAATGGACTTTACAACTTCGAAAATTAATATATATTAATTAAAAAGCTATACAAAGATGGTTTTAGTGTTGTTTCATAGGAAAACACATCAGTTTTTCACTTGCGGAATTTGCTAGTGCAGAATCGCGCCGCAACAAACGCTAGCGGCATTTACGTTAAAGATGGTTACTTTCACTGGCCACGAGCGTGCTAGCTGTGTATTTTGGTTTGTAGACTCAAAGTCGGCTACAACAGTTAAGCGTAAATTTCATACCAAGTATGCTAAAGGTTCTCCTAGTAGGCTTACAATTTATGAGTGGCATAAATGTTTTGTAGAAACGGGGTGCCCAGTAAGATATAAGAATGTACCAGGTCGTCCAAGCCCTATGGGATAGTGTAACTGAATATGTTGCAACAATTTTTATACCACAGATCGGTGACGACGGAGAACGAAATGTTTACTTCATGCATGACGGCGCACCACCACACTATCTGACAAACGTCCGGAATTTTCTCAATGACCGTTTTTCAGGTAAATGGATTGACCGTGTTGCGCCAATTGCATGGCCTGCTGTTCCCCAGACCTGACACCGCTAGACTTATTCTTCTGGGGCTCCATCAACGATATGGTGTACGTACGTCCTTTGCCGGCCACTCTACCGGAATCTACGCCGCCGCTGGTCAAGTTGCACCTACAACGCTGATGCGAGTTTGGGAAGAAATCAGTTAAGGATGGGATGTCTGCAGGATAAACAAAGGAAGCCACATTGAACACTTTCAGTTTAAGGTCAAAACCTTGATGTGTTTTTTCTTTGAAATAACACTAAAACCAGCACAGTGCCTCTCTTTCATAAATTAATATGACTTTTCAAAGTTGTAAAAACCCTTTTGAAACACCCTGTATATTCTGCAACTCCAAAGATTCCGAGTTGTTTAAAGGTAACAGCGATTTATATGAAAAGTGCATTTGGTCTGTTTTGTCAATATACTGTGTTGTTGTTATGGTCTTCGCAGACTGGTTTGATGCAGCTCTCCGTGATACCCTGTTATGTGCAAGTCTACTCGTCTGAGGATACGTTCGGCAACCTACATCCTTTTGAATTTGCTTTCTGTATTCGTCCCTCGGTCCCCCTCTACGATTTTTACCCCAAACACTTCCTTCTAATGCTAAGTTGACAATTCCTTGATGTCTCAGAATGTGTCATACCAATCTATCCCTTCTCTTAGTCAGGATATGCCAGAAACTCCTATTCTCCCCAATTCGGTTAAGCACCTTCTCATTAGTCACGTGATCTACCCATCTAATCTTCATTATTCGTCTGTAGCACCACAATTCAAAAGCTTCTATAAACTTTTTAACTCCTTATCGTCCACGTTTCACTACCATACAATGCTACACACCAGACAAATGCTTTCAGAAAGGACTTCCTAACATTTAAATTAATATTGGATGTTAACAAGTTTCCCTTCTTTAGAAACGCTTTTCTTCTCATAGCTATTCTGCATTTTATATCTTCTTTACTTCGGCCATCATAAGTTATCTTGCTACCCAAATAACAAAATCCATCTACTACCTTTTTGTCTCATTACCTAATCTAATTCCTTCAGCATCACCTGATTTTCTGACATTACATTACATTACATTACCTTCGTTTTACTCTTGTTAATAATTTCGTGTGACTCATTGGCCTGGTGCAAGTCATTCAATTGGACGCCACTTTGGCGACTTGCGTGTCCCTAACCTACTGCAGTTATCCATCCAGGGAAAGGGGACCTACAGCTTAACGTGGTATCCGAACCACGGGTCGTTTTTGGCGACTCCTCACATCGTTGAAAGGTGTAGGATGGGTTAAAGTGCAGAATGAAAAGATCCGAGGTCCGACCAGGTTTTGAACCCGCGATCCTTCGATTTCTAGTCGAGCGCTTTACCCCAAGACCACCGGGCCCGACTTCTCTTATTAATGCTCCTCTATATTCATTTGAAGACCGTGTCCATTCCATTCAATTGCTCTTCCAGATCCTTTGCAGTCTCTGACAAAATAACTATGTCATCGATAAAACGCAACCCTTTTATTCTCTTTTCCCTGGACTTTAATTCTCTCTCCAAATTTCTCCCTCCATTTCTTCACTGTTGCTCAACGTACAAATTGCACAACATTGGGGAAAGGCTAAAATCCTGTTTTATTCCCTTCCCAACCTCTGTGTCCCTTTCTTGGCCTTCGACTCTAATAACCGCTGTCTGGTTTTTGTATAGGTTGAAGATAACTCTTCGCTGCCTATATTTTACCCCTGCTACCTTCAGAATTTGGAAGAGTGTATTCCAATCGACATTGTCAAAAGCTTTCTCCAAATCTGCAAACGTCAAAAACGTAGGTTTGCCCTTCCTTAGCCTATCTTCTAAGTCGTAATGTAAGTATAGCCTCACGTTTCCTACATTTCTCCTAAATCCAAACTGATCTTCCTAGAGGTCAGATTCCACAAGATTTTCCATTCGTCTGTAAATAATTGGTGTAAGTATTTTGCAACCATGACTTATTAAACTGATAGTTCTGTAATTTTCACACTTGCCTGCACTTGCTTTCTTTGGAATTGGAATTTCAATTATGGTCACAGTCTATATCTGCCCCTCGACATGTCTTACAGTTTAAAACCTGGTTTCTAAATCTATTCTTTACCATTATAAAGTCAATCTGGTACCTTTCAGTGTCTCCTGGTCGTTTCCACATATAGAACTCTCATTCATGATGCTTGAACCAAGTGTTGGTGATCATTAAATTTTGCTCTGTGCAAAATTCCACCAAGAGATCTCCTCTTTCATTCCTTTTTCCCAGCCCATATTCATCTACTACGTTTCCTTCTCTTCCCACCTACTACCGAGTTCCGATCAAGTTTTCTTCTCCCTTAAGTTTCTGAATGATTTCTATTATCTCATTTCTTCGATATCCTCATTATCAGCCATGCTAGTTGGCATCTAAACTTGCACCATTGTGGTCGGTGTTGACTTCGTATCTATCTTTCCTAAGATAATGCGTTCACTATGCTGTTCATTGTAACTTACTCGCATTCCTATTTTTTTTAATTCATTATCAGACTTACTCCTGCGTTACCACCAACTGATTTTGCATTTATAACCCTATACTCAGCTGACCAGAAATACTGTTCATCCTGCCACCCAACTTCACTAATCTCTACCATATCTAACTTTAACCTATCCATTTTTCTTTTCAATAATTTGAACCTTGCCTAAGAGATTAAGGGTTAGAACATTCCACGCTCCGACCGGTAGAATGCCTGTTCTGTTTTTCTTGATGACGACATTCCCGCCCGGAGTTCCGAATGGGGGACTATTTTACCTCTGGAATATTTTAACCAAGAAGACGCCATCATCATGCATTCATACAGTAGAGCTGCATGTCCTCGGGAAAAGTAACGACTGTAGTTTCTCCTTCCTTTCAGCAGTAACTGCATGGGAAAGCCACGTTAGCCGATGTTACAAGGTCAGATCAGTCAATCATCGAGACTGTTGTCCCTATAACTACTGAAAAGGCTGCTGCCCCTCTTCAGGAACCGCACGTTTGTCTGGCCTCTCCAAAGATACCCCTCCGTTGTGATTGTACCTACGGTTCGGCTATCTGTGTCGTTGAGACACGCAAGCCACTCCACCTCGGCAATGTCTGTGGTTCATGGAGGTGGAAATACTATGAAATACATACCAACGAATTGCAATCACAGACAGCAGGCCTCAGCCTCAACCCAAAGAGATAAAAGAGACAAAAATCCTGGGGCACCCAGTCAACAGTGATGATTTCCGTCCTGATCCAGATAAAGTGAGGGCAGTTGTAGATTTCCAACTCCTCAGCACTTTCAAGATGTAGGACGTTTACTCGGGTTGTGCTCATACTACCATTGTTTCAACAAAGATTTTTGCATCACGTTATGTTCTTTGCAAGAACGTCTGTGGAGAGACACCAAGCTTTACTGGGATGAGACGAAAGAAAGAGCAGTTGTAGATTTCCCACTCCTCAGCACTTTCAAGATGTAGGAAGTTTACTCGGGTTGTGCTCATACTACCATTGTTTCAACAAAGATTTTTGCATCACGTTATGTTCTTTGCAAGAACGTCTGTAGAGAGACACCAAGCTTTACTGGGATGAGACGAAAGAAAGAGCAGTTGTAGATTTCCCACTCCTCAGCACTTTCAAGATGTAGGAAGTTTACTCGGGTTGTGCTCATACTACCATTGTTTCAACAAAGATTTTTGCATCACGTTATGTTCTTTGCAAGAACGTCTGTAGAGAGACACCAAGCTTTACTGGGATGAGACGAAAGAAAGAGCTTACCGGGCACTCAAGGAGGCTCTTCCTTCCGCAACAGTTCTAGCCTTGTACGAAGAGAATGCAGAAACCGAACGCCATCCAGGTGCTAGCGAATATGGGATAGGTGGAGTGCTTGTAAAAATTCTGAAAAGTGCTGTAAAGGTTATAGTCTATGCATCAAGAGTTCTCTCGAAGTCTGAGATAAACTACTCTACAACCGAGAATGTGTGTCTCGCCGCTATCTGGCCTATCAACAAGTTCCGACGGTATTTATTCGGCAAACCATTCACCGACGTGACAGACCACCATTCTTTGTGTTGGCTGAATAGCTTGAAGGATCCATCACGTCGACTAGCAAGATGGGCACTAAGACTCCACGAGTACGATGTCACAGTGGTGTTCGATAACGGGCGCAAACACAAGGACGCCGACTGCCTTTCGAGAAATCCATTAGCGGAATACAACAGCATGGATGAAATTACAGCCCTCACTGAGGTGACATTACAGATGAACAAAGATCCAGTGTTATTACAAATAATACAGGCGTTGGAGAAAGGATAACTGACCAAAGGAGAGTTTCAACTTATAAGCGGGACATTGTATGAGAGCAACTATAATCCACTGGGGCCAAAATGGCTACTGGTTGTTCCAGCTCATTTCCGGCAAGCTATTCTAAAGTATTTCCACGATGCTTCAATATCCGGTCATCTGGTATTCGTGAAGACCCTAAGCAGAATCAGACGTAGGTATTACTTGCAAGCAGCTCCATTCCACCGGATTGGAATCAACCATTTGGGTAGGTTCCCGAAGTCGATAAACGCTAACCGATGGATAAGTCTGCATTGACTGCTTCACCCGCTACGTTGTCACCAAACCTGTGCCGACTGCGAAAGTTCCAGAGATCTCAAAATTCCTAGTAGAACACATATTTTCGAAGCATAGTGCACCACGTGTGTTGATATCTGATCGAGGAAAAGCATGAGACGTAATGCCTATTGCGACATTGTCTTACAGAATGTCTTAATAAGGCCTTAGTTGATGCGCTGTAGATGAACATAGATGTTGAGCAGAAGGATTGGGATACAATACCGCCATTCGTGACATTTCCTTACCATACAACAAGGAAAAATACCACAGGCTTCACGCCGGTTTTCCTGATGCTGAGGCGACAATGAATACGCTGTTCCCGTTCCAACCGGACGCCACTCAGGGTGACTATGTGAAACAGTTCATCACCAGGGTCGAAGAAGCAAGGCAGCTGGCTTGCATACGGATAATAGACGGCCATGAGAAGCACCACCAGCGGTGTAACGACAAGCACCGACCTTTTGTGAACAGCCCAGGAAAGCTGGTATGTATTTTTACCACTGAACGGAAAATTGGGCAATCGGAAAGGTACTGAAGCTGTTATTTGGCGCGTATCATGTCAAACGCCTGTCAGACGTGACATACGAACTCGAGGATTAATATCCGTCCTCAAAACGATACAACAGCTAGAGTCATCGTTGATGTGAGTTAGCCGGCCGCGGTGGCCGAGGAGACAGAGGCGCTTCAGTCACGGTCTGCACGGACATTACGGTCGGGGGTTCGAATCCCCCCTCGGGCATGGAAATTGTGCCGTCCTTAGTTGTAGCTAGTTCGTAAGTAGTTTGTAAGTTTAGGGACTGATGACCCTGTAGTTAAGTCCCATAAGCTTTACAAACATTTGAACATTTGATGTGAGTTACAGGATTCAAAGCTATGAAAGCTATTTGAAAAATTTTACGTTCTGGACATAACTGCATAGGGTAAGCTTCAAAAGAAACCGCAATTTACTTTTATTTAGAGGTTTATTTGTGTCCTTTTAAAACTTTATCGATCTTTATGAAAATGTATGTTGAGTTTACAGGTATGTAAACAAAATTCTGTTATTTAGTGTCGAGTCGTTCCGTACAACATTTTTCTACCTTTTTATTACTCCTTAGACATTTAACTGTGGTGTGAGAATGTTTAAATGTTTGTAAATCTTTGGGACTTAACTATTATGGTTAGCAACTACTTACAATAACCCAAGAACAACACATACACAAACACTCGTGCCCGAGGGAGGACTAGAATCTCAGACGGGGAGCAACCGCGCTCCTGGCAACAATGCACGCTCGGCCATTTGGTAAAACACTTCAAGTAGTACTTGCACTCACAACGTCTCAATTATTTGTTGAATGTATTACGGACTCTATCTTCCTCTATCCTCCAAAGTTGTTACTGTCTTAGCTCTAATACTGATGTTACTGCCACATGCCTAAACACATGTCTCATCATTCTAGCCAATCTCCTTCGATATGAATAGGAAATCAGGGGATAAACATAATGATGAAAATTATAGCAAGAAATGTTATGACCTTCCTATTCCAGTGTCGTTCGAGAAACAATGACCACCGTTTCAAATTCCCGCCCATCAGCCATGATCGTGTGTCGAGCAGACTGCATTTGACATTTGCTATTCTCAGTAGTCCATTAACCAATTTTCTAACTAAACGTACGCTCCTATCATAATATATTCTCCCACAACTAAATACTACAAATTGAAGAATTATTTTTTCTCATGACGCATGTGCATTCGTGAACATGCCGGGATAAGTTATAATGTAAGTCGCCGAAAAAGCTACAGAAAAAAAAGTTGAAGCCTTATGTCTGAATTAATGACTTCAGAAATTGGCTCCTCTCCTATGAGTTATTAGACCTTTGGTGTTCTTTTATTGATGCTGTGATGTTCCCAACGAACCGTACAAATGTAATGGCAAACAGAATAAATTTGTGGCGTTGCTGCCGTCCGCAGACTCTCCCCAATTTTCTATTAATCCTTATATTTATCTTTACTCACTTCATCTATATTCTAGTGTTTCTCACCTGTAATTTTATCACATGTACTTCATTTCGTAACTGACTGAAAGTGTTCTGTTATTTATAGTTCCTTTCTGACCTTTCTTCACAAGTTAATTTTTATATTATAATGAAGATAGTTATTTGTAAGACAAGTTATTTTGCCACACGCGTTTCACCTTTATTTGCAAGACATTTTCAGTGGCCTGAAATATATACTTGATTCTTATATATATTATATTTGCGTTTTTAGTATTTTTAGTTTAGAAACAAATCTGGTGCGTTATAAAAGTGTTACTAAAATATTTTGATACTATTACTTAGAATTGTTTACTTAAATGATTCCTGCTCGTGTGAGTGCGAGAAAGAGAGAGAGGGGGGGAGGAGGAGGGACAGAGAAAGAGAGAGAGAGAGAGAGAGAGAGAGAGAGAGAGAGAGAGAGAGATGTCTGAAATGCGGCTTTGTGTGTTTACTTAATGTCTGGTTATACGTAATGTTTATTTTAAATTTTTTCCCTCATACGGTATGGTGTGTGTTTGTGCGTGTGTGTGTGAGAGAGACTGTGTGAGTGTATGTGTGAATTTTTTCTCTTTAATTACTCTCATTTCTTTGACAAGGCTTAGCAGTGAGTTTTCATTGGGTTCTGTTACATTCCTGCACCACATTTTGTAGTTTTATGTTTCCATGAGCAGTTACTGTACTGAATACTGCTGTCTTGTATCTATGTATGTTTTCAATTATAATGTTCTGACAAAACTTTTATTTTGCATTGTTGATATTTTTTCTGTTTTCGCTTTTTCCATTTCATATAATTCAAGCTCCAGTGTAGTAAAATGCGTGAGATGAAGTCTTTGCTACCAGATCGAGATAGAATAACTTTCTCTGGGATCCAGATGGAAATTAATTATGTTTCTTCATACCACCCTGACGAGAAAATGTCCCCATGGCAGAAAACAGTCTTACGGCCGTTTTTAATAAGGAGCTCTTTGGCGTTGTATAACCGCGCAGACCTCCTTGTTCAGTCAGTGCGTAGATGCAACGGTCTACATGTCTTACATGTTGGGTTAGCGGCCCATACTTAAAGGCACTGGGGATTGGTAATTTTCCAGATGGAGCAGCGGTAACACACAGGACTCGCATTCGGGAGGACGGTGGTTCAAATCCTCCTCCGGCCATCCAGATTTAGGTTTTCCGTGATTTCTCGAAATCACTCCAGGCAAATGTCTGAATGGTCCCTATCATAGGGCACAGCAGACTTCCTTACCTATCCCTACCCGAAACAATCTGAGTGTTAGCTCCGCCTGTAATGACCAAGCTGTCGACGGGGAGTTAAACACCTACCTTCCTTCCTTCCATTCTTTCCAACACAAGAAATGCACAGAACAGGGTTGACGCGAAGGTATTGGTCACTTTATTTTCCCGTATGAATTGTTCGCGTGGAACTTATGAATTGGATCTTTTTTTGTAGTTCTTCATCGCAGTTCTACAGATCTTTCGTAGTGGATTGAACTACGTGACCATAGTACAAATTTCGTTAGCTCTAAATTCATTGCTGAGGAAATATTATGATTATTCTTTCCTCATGGTGTCGGATAACACATTTTGACCATTCAATTCAACTTTGATTAGAAATAAGTCAATTCCACCTTCTGAGTTTGCCATTTGAGTGCATGATCGAAAGTTCGGGCGCGTACAACCGTACCATCCTTCTCTAGAGGCTGTTCCCTGCACTTTCGTCCCCTATGTACCTTCGTTGTGGGTAAATCTAGAAGCCCAAATTTTCTGCGCAGTGACCAAGAATACCTTCTGTAACTACATATATTTCCAAACACGAAATATTGGCCTTCGAAAAAATCGATTTCACTCACTGAATCACTCATCGATCATCAAAAGTTCGAAGACAAATATAAACGAAAAGTTTTGTGCTTACATAGTGTTTAGCATCAAATGGAAGGAAAATTCATACATCTGTAAATATCAATCATTTTTAACACATTTTCTCTTGCGTTCAGATATTGTCAATTGTACATAGCATTTTCGAGAGTGAAAATTTGGTCGGCCTTCATGAAACGAATGTGAAAGTCATCACTATCAAAGATCGATAGTTTGCAAAAGCCGAATATAATCATTCTAGACGCAATTGCCGCCCAGACGCGTCAAAAAATGTTAAATTATAGCCTCTTAGAATTACTTTTTTTACATAAGGCCTACAAAATCTAAAGCATATTACATTTAATACTGTATCTCTGTAGAATATTATCTAACTATTCACCAAAGAATAAATCATATAAGAAAAAAGTACAGTACTGGTTCGATATTTCTAGGTGACTGGGATCAGAATTATTGAAAATTAGAATTATTGAAACTTAAGTGGGAAAAGGAATTGGTCAATGTTGAACATGTGAGTAATGTAAATTTAGTTATCGGGGGGGGGGGGGGGGGATGGCAGATCCCCTGTCAAGTCGAGCACACAGGCTTAGCATTCTTTTCTCTAATCATTCACGACACTTTCTATCCCCTGCATCTTCGTTTTGGATACAGGTACCAAGAATATCTACTGTTACTACCTGTATTACCAAGTTGTACTATTCTATGCCTTATCAACAGCTACATTTACATAAATAGTCTGCAAATCACACTGAATTGCATGTCATCACATCGAAGCACAGTGGGAGCCAACGTGATAGCAGAGTAGCCATGTTACGTTTGCACAGGTAGTTCCAATGCAGCTATCTTAATGCTGAAAGCAGAAAAGTGAAGAAAATGGGCGTCAGGTAAAATGAGGAGAAATTATGAACATATGAAAGTATATTATCCCCGAAGAAGCTGAATGAAGATACCACACAGTGTCAGTTGCTTATAAGAGTATTGGAACATAATTATTGGTAACTATTTATTTACAACGGATAAAAAGCGTTATATGTTTGCACCAGTTACTGTCCTTCAAAGTAGTCGCCAGCGTTGTATATAACCCATCGACAGTGATGGGAAGGAGTAGTATACGGCCTCTTCTGCCACGGCGGCATGGCTGACCGCATTGAGGCGATATGCTCCGATGCGCGAGGCCTTTCTCCGTCGAAGGTTCGAATCTTCCCTCGGGCATTGATGTTTGTGTCGTCTATAGTATAAGTTTGTTCATAAGCAGTTTGTAAGTTTAGGAACTGGTGTCTCCGCAGTCAAGTCCTATAAGCCCAACAAGCATTTGAACATTTAGAGCCTGTTCTGTTGTTTGGAGCGGTATATTGCCTGTCGAATGTCTGGAACAGTTCTGAAGCGTATGCCACGAAGTGTTTCCCTCATGTATGGAATCAAAGTCACAAGGACTTATGTTCGGGGAGTATGGTGGATGGTACAGTACTTTCCAGTCCCATAGACCGAATAGAGTAGCTCCGGCTTGCGCTGTATGCACCCGCGCATTGTCGTGCAAAATTTTGGGTTGGTTGCGCAGAAAGTGTTGCCGCTACTTTCCCAAAGCTGGTCGCAGGTGATGTTCTACAAACGAACAGTAACAATGTGCATTAACGATCTGCCGTGGAGGAACGTAATGCATTACGATAACACCACCGTAGCAATACTCGAGAATCACCATAACTTTCACAATACTGCGGTTCTGACGCCGTTTCGACTTACGCGACAATCCATAACGACGCAATTTCTTGGATTGGCGTTTCAGTTTTGACTCGTACGAGGTGGCCCCATGTTGTATCCATTGTTACGATACAGTGTATGAAAGCATCTTCTTCGCGTTTATAACGTTAAAAGTGCATCTGAGCTGCGTCGTAACGCATCCATTTCTGCATTTCCGTCAATATATGCGAAACCCATCGTGGTGCAATTTTTCCCATGTCCAGGCGTTCCTTCAGGATGCGAAGAAAAGTCGTATGCGTTGATCCGGTTTCGTAGGCGAGCTCCCGAACCGTCTGACGTCAATCGGTGTATAATGTTTAGTTTCATATAGATGATTGGCTACTGCTGAATTATGGTATGTTTTGTTCTTTAGTGATGCCATGTGTTCCTTGAAACGGATCTGAAATGATCTACCAGCCTGGCCTATGTAGAAACAATCACAATCCAAACATTCAATTTTGTATACACCTGTGTAATGTAATGGGTTTCTTGTTTTGCTGTTATGAGGTATAAATATATCTTTCACAACCGATAATAAAATAGGACAAATGCCCACTGTGGCCACTGGAGGTATGTTATGTTAACTGTTTACATTTAATTTCATTTGAACAAGTGTGCAATGTTACATTCTGATGTAGTGTTTTGTATCTTCTCTTGTGCAACAGTGCAACAGGTAATCCTAACCTATATGAATTCAACTTAATGTCATTCCACCTGATGACGGAGGGTTTAAACCATCGAAATGCGTTATGGGTACAATGAAACTAAGTGACTGGTAACAGTACTAAATTGTTTTTTAATCAATTTCAAACAACAGTCACGGTATAGCCTTTACCAAAACGTTTTCATTCAAAGTGTTTAGTCTTGTTCTTAATGATGCCTTCTACACCTGTATTGAAACCTGGTATATGTAGGCGTGAATCATTTACCAAGTACGTTTTATTTATATTATTTTCTTTATTTATTATTATTATGTAAAATGAATAGATAATGTGCGTAAAGTGTCATGTAGCAAGTAATGTCAATCGGACGTTAGCACGGTGTGAAGAGATGAATGTTTGATGATAACTGAAAACACAACAAATTGAAACTTTTGTATAAAGGAAACGAATTTACTGAACGAGTCAATGATCTTCAGTTATTCAACAAGAATAAAACTCCGTCTAAATCGCTAAAATTATATTTACTGTTTACGACGTTTCGGCATCTGCGCCGCGGTGAAGTAGCCGAGCGGTCTAAGGCGCCTCGCTGTGGAGCGCGCGGTTGCTCGCCGTCGGAGGTTCGAGTCCTCCCTGGTGTGTGTGTGTGTGTGTGTGTGTGTGTGTGTGTGTGTGTGTGTGTGTGTGTTGTCCTTAGGGTTAGTTCACCTTTAAATAGTTTGTAATCTACGGACCGATAACCACGCAGTTTGGCCCGATAGATTTACAATCATTTGAACATTTTAACAATCGGCATCTGCCATGATCAGAAATAAAAACCTCAGAACTTGCACATTAAAGTTCAGCGTCAATGATAAAATATTTCATATTTGATGATTTGATGATGTCAATTGCTGAAACGTCATAAATGTCCAACCAACAACTATAAAAACAAAATTATTTGCAACTGATAAATACAGTAGAAAATACTTTTTTTTAATTACATACCGATATAACACATCGAAATCTACATACATACTCCCCAATCCACTGTAAAGTGCGTGGCGGAGGCTACACTATACTACTACTAGCCATTTCCTTTCCTATTCCACTCCCAAACAGAACGAGGAAATAAAAAGGATGTCTATATCCCTCCGTACGAGCCCTAATTTCTCTTGTCTTGGTGATGGTTGCGCGAAATGTTAAGTAGACGACAGCAAGATCGTTCTACACTCAGCTTCAAATTCCGGCCCTCTAAATTTCCTCATCATAATTTCTCGAAAAGAACGTCGTCTTTCCTTCAGCGATTTCCATTTGAGTTCCCGGAACATAACTGTGAAACTCGCGCATTGGTAGAACTAACAGTAACGAACCTAGCTGCTCGCGTCTGTTACTGCTTCCATCTCTTCCTTTAAACTGATTTTCTTCGGTTCCCAAACACTTGAGCAGTACTCAAGATGTGGTCGTGCACGCGTTTCAAACGCGGTCTCCTTTACTGATGAAGTACATCTTCCCAAAATTATCCAAATAAATCGAAGACTGCTGTCCGCCTTACTCACAACTTTCTTTCACGTTCGTTCCATTTCATATCGCTCTGCAATGTTAGGCCTAGATATTTGAACGACGCGAGTGCATCAAGAAGCTCACTACTAATGCTGTATTCGAACATTATGGGATTGTGTATCCTACTCGTGCGAATCACCTTACACTTTTCTATATTTAGAGCTAGCTGCCTCTCCATTCCTCGCACCAGCTAGAAATTTTGTCTATGTCATCATGTATGCTATTACAGTCAAGTAAAGACGACACCCTCCCATACACCACAGTTTCATCAGAAAACAGCCGCAAATTACTACTCCGTCAGATAATTTATACGGGGTGACAAGCTAATTGGTGATTACCGATCGGTACTGGTTCATATTGTGTACGTAGACACATAATACGTGCAAGGGGGAAACCAATATGTGCTTATGAGAGTTGATGGCAGCAGTATTATTCGTTTCGGACCTCTTGATAAGTATGGAAGTGCGATTACGCATGTCAATCACATCGCGATTACGGGCAGCATGGGGTTCACGCCTGAGCCTCAGGACGTGCGCTAGCAGCGCATTTCGGGTTTTTCACGCGTCAACTTCGCGTCCCAATATTTCGGGATGTAATTGGAATATTGCGATGCAATCAAAGCCATTGCTTACGTGATTTATCATGCTATGGATTGCTGAAGAAAAAAATATAGGGTGTCCATTAAAAAAAACATAAGTTTGTGTTAAAACACACATTTGCTTTCGTTTTAGAATGTTTACAAATATGTACATTCATGGGTCCCAGCCGTACAATGATACCTACCTAGTAGGTAGACATTTTATCACTGACGCTGAACTTTACTCTGCAAATTCAGAGGCTTTCACATCTGATGATGGCAGATGCCGAAACGTCGAAATCAATAAATATAATTTTAGCGATCTAGACGACTGTTATTATTATTTAACAAATGGAAATATAATTCGAAGGCGTGGCATCTGGTCGGCTGACTTTGCTCGGATAACGAGCACCGCCAGATTGTGTCGGAGACCGCTACCGCGCCCGTCGTGAAAGCTCCAATCGGCTGCTCCTCGCCAGCCTATACGCCCTTCCAGCGGCGACAATCGCCCGCAGCCCGTAATCCGCCGGTAACGACGCCCCCTTACTCCCTCCCTTTCGTCCCCCCTTTTTTTTTCTCGGTCCGTCGTCGTCGGTGGTTCGGCGACGTGCCGATTCGCCGCCGCCTCGCTTTGTGGCGGACTTGCCGCGGGCGTTAAATATTTACTGTCTGCTGACGTCACGCCTCCATCGATTGCCCAGCGCCCGGTAGTGAGGGCGGCATTTTAATCTCTCTCTCCAACCGGTGCCGCAAGAAGTCTCGGAAACGGTTTTTTCCCTACTCGACAGTCGAAGACGGAAGTGATTTCCTTTCTTGAAACGCATCGAATACGGCAGGTGCATTTTTATAATGACTCTCGCCCTGAAGAAATTTTGTTGACATTCGCAAAATTTTGGAGTTTGAGAAACCGTGTCACTGGAGGAGGCGGAGGAAAGATTCTGAGATTTCTAAATAATGAAAGGAATTTTCTATGCTTTACCCTTATCGCAGTCTATCAAACTCAAAATATAAAACCCAGACCCTTCCAACAGAAAGGTCAGTGTACTTTACTAGTAATTTTGTCCAGTTGTAAATAATAAAGTACCTTAAAGTCGGTAATACTAGAGCGTAAAAAGACATTACTAGGGTAAGGTGGTACAATTTCGATCATTTCGGACAAATGTTATTATAACTGGAAATAAATTGAGAAAATGAATAATTTTAACTATGGCACCTGTTCTTGGATGTTTAATGAATATGTAACACAAATATTATAGAGTTAAAAATGTTGGTATAAACACAAAAAAGGTTACGGAATTGAGAAAAATCGATCGAAAATGTACCACACTAGGTACAATTATGAGCACTTCCTCGTATAATTTTGATTACGGGCAACTTCCACATAAAAGCACTTTTTCTGTCACGCACCAACGCATACTTCGTGGTACCAGACATTGCATTTTTGGCAGAGAATCCAGTCACCCTTAACTAGATGATTTATAAGAGCGCGTTAGACTAAGTAGTTTCACTTACCTCTTCAAAGGGAAAAAAATTATATCTCCTTACCGGAAAGTGGTGTATTCTTGGGAAAGACAGGAGGAGCTGTAGAAACCTGCTACTCTACAACGCGACACAACGAGACACTACGAGACAGACAAATGGCGCGAAAACTTCTGTTGATCGGAATTGTACCTATATCGAATTTGTACCACCTTACTCTATACCCAGAAGAAGGCCACTGTAACGTTGATTGAAACGTCTGTTATTACAGTAACAGCCATCTTACATTATATGATGAGGTACAGCACCCAGACGACAACCGCTGTTTTAACGTTATAATTGAATAAAATGGAATAAATAGATGTACCTCATAGTCGAACTTTGTTAGGAAAGTAAAAAAGATGGGTCTACGTATGCGTACGAGGTCATCTACATCCACCCTGGTTATTGTGACAAATTCCTTTTTATGGTATATTACACCACGTAAATTTATTTTACTTGACGTTGTACGCTAGATAATATTCGTCATCCAAACATACGATGTTTTGATAGCTTTTTGATAGCTCTTCATTTTCTCAAATTGAACATCCCTCTAACGAATGCTACGGGAAGTGTATAATTTTCTGCCTGTGTGTGTATGGTATTGTATGGATTTAGGACAAAAGTTTTATTCGAAATTAAAGGGAAAATATTAAACAAAACTTACATCAGGTTGAAATCACAACGTATGTGGGGCTCAATAGTAAATATTCTTCACACCAGGGTTGGAAGTTAAATGGTGTCGACACTGCTGTGGAGACAATATGCAATGGAAACTAATTTTGTCGGTAATACAACACGTTGTTGACATACCTGCCTTACCTCCTACCAAATGGACTCGCCCATCCCACGTCACCGGCGTGAGCACAATCGAGAGAAACACGGCCACTTGTGAGCGAGCGATCTATGCTTTCGAAATAGGAACAACGGAGATGGATCAAGAATGAATGTCCCAGAGGTCGTACAGAACGACAGTGCAATCAAGGTCTTCAAGAGCCGTGGGGAGAATCGGCATTGCCGTACAGAAAGGGGGCACGCTGGGTAAATGCCTTAAGCTATGGTCGCTAAGCTGTGGCATCGGGCAAGTCGTCCTAGCGTCTCTGAAAAACAAGTGGATACTGCTGCCGCTTTAGTGAGCACCATGTCCCAGGGAGGACTCGAACCTCCGACGGCGAGCAACCGGGCGCTCCGCAGCGAGGCGCCTTATACCGTTCGGCAACTCCACCGCGTCGCAGATGCCGAAACGTCGTAAACAGTAAATATAATTTTAGCGATTTAGACGGAGTTCTATTCTTTTTGAATAACTGAAGATCGTGGACTCGTTCAGGAAACTCGTTTCCTTTAAACTAAAGTTTCCATTTTTTGTGTTTTCTGTTGTCATCAAACGTACATCTCTTCACACCGTACTAACGTCCGATTAAAATTACTTACTACATGACACTTTACGCCCATTATCTATTCATTTTACATAATAATAATAAAGAAAAGAAAATAAATAAAACGTACTTGGAAAATGATTCACGCCTACATATAACAGGTTTCAATACAGATATAGAAGGCATCATTTACAACAAGACTAAACACTTTGAATGAAAGCTTCTTGGTAAAGGCTTTACCGTGACTGTTGTTTGAAATTGATTAAAAAACAAGGTAGTACTATTACCAGGCACATAGTTTTATTGTACCCACAACGCGTTTCGAGAGTTTAAAGCCCCATCATCAGGTGGAATGACATTGAGTACATGTAGGTTAGGATGACCTGTTGCACTGTCTACAAGAGAAGATACAAAACACTGCATCAGAATGTAACTTTGTACAATTGTTCAAAAGAAATTAAATGTAAACAATGAAAATAACATATCTCCAGTTGCCACTGAGGGCATTTGTTGTATTTTATTATCGGTTGTGAAGGATATATTTATACCTCATAACAGAAAAATAAGAAACCCATTACAGTACACAGCTGTATACAAAATTGAATGTTTGGATTGTGACTGTTTCTACATAGGCCATACTGGTAGATCCGTTTCAAAGAACATATGACAGCACTAAAGAACAAAACATACCATAAATCAGCACTAGCCAATCATCGATATGAAGCAAAACATCATTCCTGCATTAAGAATCTCAGTATTCTACACATCCAATCGAAAGGCAGAAAACTGGACATCCTTGAGAAACTTGAGATCTACTTCTTAAATGACATGACAGCATATATAGCAGTATAATGTCTTTCTTCGACAGTGGCCTAAATTTGTAAAAAAACCACATACATACACACACCTACACACACAAACACACACACACATCCATCCAAATATACACAACCCTTCTCAGCCCAAAAAGTCTATATATATTTAAAATTTGTATGTATATCATCTTAAAGTGTATACTAAAATTATATATATCTCAATTTATAATGTGCACTGTATATTTGTCATCAGATCATTGTCATTTAAAGCATAACCATTCATCTATATATATAAAGATCTTACTGAGTGAATGACAATCTCTGTATAGTATGTTAGCTTCTACATTAACTCCAAAAAATTTACAGTGTGCGTTGTATACTTGTCTCCTGTTTATCATCATATAAAGTATATTGTTAGAGTCAAACTTTGATGCATTACATCTTTACTGTAAGTTCTTTGCTTCTGTTAGAAATAAACAAAGATGGTGGCTCTGATTTGTTACATGTAAATGAGGTTAAGACAGTGCAAGGGACCTGTGGCCACTGGAGATATTTTATTTTGTTTATATTTAACTTCATTTGAACAATTGTAGAAAGTTACATTCTGATGTATTGTTTTGTATCCTCTCTTTTACACAGTGCAACAGGTCAACCTACATGTACTCAACTTAATGTCATTCCACCTGATGATGGGGGTTTAAACCCTCGATACGCGTTGTTGGCACAATATAACTCAGAGACTGGTAACAGTAATACCTTGTGTTTTTAATCAAGATTAAACACGGCGACAAATCTCATTGATTTTGCCGTAATAGTTTCCCTCACCACTTTCAAAAGCCATGCTTAAAAAAGTAATGAGATATACAGTATTTGTATAGGGTAGCGGGAATTTTTCGAGGAAGGTCGTGGGTTTCAATACAAACAGATTGGGAAGTACTGTGTTAGACTGTGACTTATTGACGAATAAATTCGCCGTAAGTCCCACATTAGGTCCTTTCGTCATTTTACACGCTGCGCGTCTGTTGGCACTGACATCTGTACGCAAATGCCGCTGATCTCGGTCATTTAAGTGCCGGCTGGCTGTCCGTTACTGTGTTCTCTGTGGCCAGAGGTTATACGTAAAATTTGTTCTTCTCAACTCAGTCTGAATAACACGGCTCCTCAAATACTGAATTCCGTCGGCATTTCGGAAATGGAAACCTAACCTTAGCTAATCTAATTCCACAAGCATTCTGCTTCCAAAGTCAGTTTAATCCCGTCGTGCAGCACTAACCAGATCAGGAAACTTTTCAGAAGGAATACTAGTTAATTACAGTTCTGAGAATGCGTCTCCATTTTATTTCTTCTATGCTTCAGTCCATTACTTTTGCCACTTCAGTGTATATTCATGTTGAATGGTAGCTCCACAAGCTGGAAGCATTGACAGGTTGCGTACCACGTTCATAAAGATTCGTGACTATCTTTCACGAGGTGTCATCTAAGATTAATATTGTAAGATTAAAGTGAATCGACAGAACCGCGATGCGTGAACATTTCGTAATTCAAATATTGGTAAACCAATGTCACCAAACTGCTAAAGTCATCGGTCACTAGGCGTACGTGCCAAAACAATTACGGGACCAGCTATAAGTTACAATTGTAATTTGGGTGTGATACAATAATCAGGTGAGATATGATACACAATATATACAATGTAACCTATTTTACTAAGATATTGCTTATAATATGATCTTGTGTTCGGGGCGACTCGGTTGCCCAGTGGTAGAGTGCCAGACTTTCAATCCAAAGGGCGCGGGTTCGATCCCCGCCAGGTCCTAGGATTTTCATCTGTCACCTTCCAGGCAGTATTACTCATGTGAAAAATCTCGAGTAGCACAGTGGTTCGGAACCCACGTTATACTGTAGGTCCCCCTATAAGTGGCTGGTCAAGTCAGTTCGAAGCTCGGAGGTAGTTAACGGGATACTACCTCCAAACAGGACCATACCTAGTAAAGCACTGTGGTGTTCAAACCAATCTTCGGATTGTTGCTCTCTCAACTCTTTAATTGAAGTTTACGTGGCGTTTACTTACTACGAACATGATGAGAAACTCATTCTCGTTGGTCTCTAATATGTGGTGTGATCACCTTGGATGGCCAGTATAGTTGCTCACCGGTTTGTCATGGACAGTATGGAGTTATCAATCTGCTTCTGAGGAATATTTGCCATTCGTATATCAGTGCAATATTCAGCTCTACAGCCGCTGTGGCTGGTGCTGAACTGGCTCCAATGCGTCTGCGGTTGAAAAGCTGGTCACTCCATACGTTCAATTCCATGAGCTTCGAGCATGTCAACTATTGCAAGTCTGTAGAGTCGAGCGTTTACACCAGAATAAACCCATCGATGCGGTCGACTGGCCATGTGTTCCAAGGCGCCTAACTGCGGAGCGCGCCGCTGCTGGCCGTCGGAGGTCCCAGTCCTCCCTCGGTAATGGGTGCATTTGTTAGCCTTAGCATAAGTTAGTTTGAGTATTTTGTAAGCCTAGGGACTGATGCCCGAAGTACTTATGTTCCACAATTTACAAACATTTGAACATTTGAATAAACCCACCTCCTGTGGTACAAGCTTACGGCACTGCAAGAGGTCGAAGGATCTTGTCTCTATATCTCTGAGCAGTCAAAGCGACATTCTGAACGGCTAAGAGGTCCGTACGTCCGCTAAAACAGACTCCTACCCTCACCATTCGTCCACCACCGTGATATGATGTTTCCTACACATGAGCAGTATTGTTCCGGCGATTGCCTCTATGAATACAAAATGTTGACTCATCTGTGAACAAAACCTGGCGCCATTCGTTACGACTCAAATCCTGATGTTCCTCTGCCCAGTTTCTGCTGGATAAACTGTTTCGTAGTTTTCATGCGGCACACATCATAAACCTCCGTGCGTAGATGCTACATTCCCGAAAGCGATTTTAGAGTGTGTGTTGATATTGCGCGTCCTGTTGTTGCCTGGAGGGTGCGTTGCAGCGAAGTTGCATTCATCCTCCTGTCTCGACGGGCTATTAACCAGAGTTAAAGGTCATCTCTTCTTCCTGTTGCGCGTGGACAACTTGCCTTCTTTCAACGGTTTCTGAAATCACGTCTTGCAAATTTCGCTTTGGGACATTCCAATATCTGCAGCCACCTTCATCTACGTCAACCTCGCTCCCAACATTCCTATCGTTCTCCGTGCCATAGATTCGGGTAAGTTACGTTGTTGTGGGATTGTATTACTTGCTTACTACTCTATCTTGAATGCTTGTGCAATTCGTTTGGAACAGTAAATACCAACGACCTCTACTACAACCTTCCAACCTTCTCCTGTTACCACTATTTCGAATGCCGTAATGTTGTTGTGTACATTCCGTTGTATAGACAGATAGAAGTCGGACAATTATTTATTTATTTATTTCCGTACTACCGACGAAAAAACTTCGAGATCTAGCTACCTCAACTGATTTCGTAACTGTTTGATCAGTGTATTTAAATTGTCATACGCTAAGAACAATACAAACACACACACATAGATGCCTGAAGGAGGACTCAAATCTCCATCGGGCGGAAGCAGCGCAACCCGTAGCAAGGTGCCTTCTTCGGCACGGTCATTCCTGGCCTGCTGAGGAAATGTCTAAAGGATGCATTTTTTCGACAACTTACTTGGATCAGGATGAGTACACTGAGATGTATGCTATGATATGCAGCATTATAGAGGTCGCTGTTACCTTGTTACTGCAAGACTTACAAAAATTTAATAGTTGCACAACGTTTCATTCCTTTAAAAATTCGAATAGCGTATATTGGGGAAAAATTAGCTTTTACTGAAATATTCATTTTCTGTAAAACATATCATTCACATGTGACGCCTAGTTTAGCATGCCGCTAGATTAATAATTTGCTTGGCATGAAAAATAAACGCGAAAACGCAACTTGAAACATCCTTTATTAGCTTATGCTTTGTGACGCGTCGCAGAAAGTATTCATCGGAAATAACTATTAGTGAAAGTCCACCGCTGCTCGCGTTCTGATGAACATCTGCTGATCTACAACATAAACCAGGAATGGTCGGTAACAAATGCTGCGCCGTTAGAACTCGGCACAAAGTAATTCCATGTCTGATGCTGAAACAGATTTTCACCCCATGTAGTTCGTGGATAGTGCAGAAGATGAGGTAAGATGTAACTGCTTTTCACCAGATTTTGCACCAGTCTCTTTGATCAGGCTGTCCCCCAAGCACCTCAACACTGACCCATGACAGAGTGTCTGACACTCTTGACGACGAATTGACATACCGCCCTCTTAAAGAGGAGTAAGGTACCACACTTTCTCTCAAACATTGAGCCATGCTATGTAGACATTGACTATAGTCACTCCTCTGCGATTCTCATATATTTGTTTGCTATTCTAAAATTTCTAATTCCATCAAATTTATAGTGTCACACTGATTTCAACGGCCAAGACTATGTACCTTTTCAAGTACCTCAGGAAACATAAATACGATTTTATGTGGCATGTCAATTAGTTATTCAGTATATTCCACTTTCAACATCTAAGTCCTGTTAGAAACAAAATCCTCGTTTTATTTTACATCAAAAGACTGGTAGACTCTTCGTATTGTTCCTGTAGAGGTTGTGGTTGAGGTTTACTGTTAATTACTTCGTTGGTATTGGCTTTTCTATGATGAAAGTTATTTTTCAGTGCACTCCTCGTATTCAGACTAAGTTTCCATTGCTATGACATTGTGTTCGGACACTGCACTTAAAATGTAGCTCACTTTCATACGCAGTACTGCAGAATCGTTGCAGTCATGAACTGTGTGTTGTGGATGCGATGATTCAAGAATGTCTAATAATGCTAAATCGGAGCGAGTCATCCTGTTTTCAGATAATAACGTGGAAGCTTTGGAAAGAGCTCTCAAGATTGTACTCCACAACGTGGGTTTTCTAAGCAACCGTTGCGAGTTACTGCGGAGGCACAACCGTAGTAGCTGGTGTATTTATTTCAGATCATTGAAGCAGTTAGAATTTGAATGTAGACCTCGAAACAATTTTCATAGTAGGCAGGTTCCAAGGGACGCCAATCAGTTACTCAAAGTTGAAATTAGAATTTTGCTCTGACCTTGCAGTACTGTCCATAATTAAATCCAGCCGCAGGATGAGTCAATCTATCGGCAAGTAATAATTTTAGTTCTAGAAGCTAATGAGACCTTCACTACGAATGATGTATTCAACAATTTTAAGTTCAGGCCCTTATTTATGCATCACAATACCTTTAAGAGGTTTATTATGAGTAAACGCCCACAAAAAATGAAGGGAAATTGTACTCTTTACATTTTTGTAGCGGTATAATACCACTCTTGGTAATAGAGGGTTGTATAACTGTTTTCATGTTGCTACCAGTATGGTAAAAGGTTACAGACTCTAATTAAATACCTCAACGTCTCTCACAAGAAGGTTTTTCACATAAATCTACAACAATTAACAAACTGGTTACCGCATTGGAGAGCATCAATTGTACAGTAACAAGGAAATAAGAAGACAATAGGCAACCATGTCACCAACAAATATACAATAATAATAATCAGAATGATTATGATTATAATAATAATAGCTGAGCTCTATTCCAGGACACTGTAGTCCAGCTAGGTTCGACACAACATATTTAGTTAATCAAAGAAGCAAACATTTTGTATGTCATATAGGTAAAACAGCAAACATGAAAATTAAATAAGGTAGACAGAATGTACTTCTAGTGAAACTTATAGCAGAGTACTACTGTAGTGCACAAAAGCATTCTGGGTGTTATCTGCCAGTAGACGCTGTATTACATTATATCAAAAAGTGGAAAATTGTGTTAAACCGTGATCCGGACCTGGGTCTTCTGGTTGCTAGCCAGTTTCTCTGTGCCACTCGGACTACTCTAACATGCCTCCCGTCAGACCAAAATTTCAACCAAACACTGCTGATGTAGTGGCATTGTCCATTTTCATGATTCGCGACGTTTCAACGATTTACGGAAGAACACAGCACTACCACTCTTCGTACTTATATTTATAGTTGCGAAAGAACTGATTGTGCAGGCGTTATGAATCAATATACAAAAGAACATTAGCCAGCAGTGGGCATTGAAATACAACAGTGTGGAAAAGAACAGTTTGCCTTCATTGATTTAGCAGAAGTGTATGAGACGCCAATGTGTGTCAAGCATTAATCAGACGATGCTAAAGGATATAGAGTAGAAAACGAGACAGTACAAGTCCTAGATCAATTATGTTATTCAGAAAGTCAAATAATTTATGATTCCCGTAGAGGAGAAGATATAAAATGGTGAACAACAATAGGAGTAAAACCATTTTTATTAACATTGAGTTTTATTTATTCTGGAGGCGTTTGTTTGGAGAGTACTGATATGGTACGAACTGTTCGGAATTGGTAAGGTGCTGGGTCGTAATAATGTTAGACCTTTACTGAAACCAATTTATTAGAAAAGTAAAGTATGATAATACTAGTCTTTTTGTCAGCATTAGGCTCGGGCGAGACGTAGTGGTCATCTGGATGCTCTTGAAATTTGACCACACTTAGCAATTTATTTATGCCGTACGCTTTTAAACTTTTGTCATTTTCGAAGCCAACATAGGGACACCGGCATATTTCATCACACATTTTATTAAAACATAACAAATAACTAACAAATAGGTGACACTTAACAAAGCGTCGTGAAAAATTTCCCCTTGAAAACAATTTGTGGCACAGATATACGTCATTAAAATACATATATCCAGACCATCTCTTTGTTAGACGAGTGCATACTGACGTCAACCTGTACGACCAGTGACTATGTGGTGCCTCGCCATATGGCGTTAGTGTCATCCTGTTTCTCGCTCTTTCTTCTTTTCTTTTAATACTGTTCTATTAACTTTAGAATATCTAACACAATTCTGGACAATTGAGTGTTACACATAACAGTTTTTTGTTACATTGTACTACTGCACAACAATTTTAACCCTTTAATGGATGACTTTTTATTTGAAGCAATGAAAAATACCACGATTAATATATAGTGCGTCTATTCAAAGAAAAACATTGAAAATAAAATTCCTTAAAATTATTATGCACTATTAGCAACAAAAGTTTATAGTTGGTCAGCTTCCAAGATGTACCCAATGTTGTAAATCGCACTATTATGCCTCTCACCTTACCAGAAAGTAACTCATAATGCAACAGTAGTATGTGATTGAATACTTTTGCATGGCAAAGGAGGAGGAATATTAATGTTAAGAAACCACATATTAGGAGGAACTCAATGCAGGTAACTGTCGAAATGATTCAGTAGCACTCTGTTATTTATAATTTCTAGGACGAGCTACTAGCATATCACTACGTATACAAGCAGCTACCAAAAAATTTGTTGTAAAATTTTGATCAGTTTGAAAGATAATGGGAAAAATAAGGTATGTAGCTCATCAGGTACACTATGCGTTAAAGTGTTATGTAGTTGGGTGCTATACAAATTTTCTCATGTCAGACAGTAGTAAGTAAAACCACTGCACATAAATATCAATACCACAGTCCCTAGAGAGGAATCCCGGTGAGGGAAAAGGAGAAGGCGAAGGAACGTGGAAGGATAGAGTACGCACACAGAGCTGCGAAGGGAGAGCGACCTCCAAGCACGACAGAGGTAACAGGTAAAAATGTTTTTTAGAGTACTCAATTACTCAAAATGTCATGAGATATTTTAATGTTATCATCACACAAAAACCACACAGCACTTATTATAATCGAAGGACATGAAAGGGAAGCAATGGCTGGGAAGGGAGTGAGAGGGGGTTGTAGTCTTTATCCAATATTATTCACTTTATACTATGAGCAAGATGTGAAGGAAAGCAAGGAGAAATTTGAAGAAGGAATTATAGTTGAGGATGAAGAAGTAAAATCAATGTGGTTTGCTGATGACACTGTAATTCTGCCAAGAGACAGCAAAAGACCTGAACAAGCAACTGAACTTAATGGATAGTGTGTTGAAATGTGCATACAAGATGAATATTAACAAGAGTAAAATAAGGGTAATGGAATTAGATTAGGTAACGTGACAATAAAGGTTGTAGATGAGATTTTTTACCTGCGCAGTAAAAAAAGGTTCAGAATGGCAATGGTACGAACAGATTTTGTGAAAAACAGAAATTTTCTAACTTCGTATATTAATTTAAGTGTAAGAAAGTCTTCTCTAAAAGTATTTGTCTGGAGTGTTGCCTTGTACGGGAATGAAACAAGGACAGTAAATAGTTCCGACAGAAGGAGGATAGAGGCTTTTGAAATGTGCTGCTAAAGAACTGTGGTAAAGTTTATGTGGGTAGATCGGGTAATTAATGAGAAGATACTGAATATAATTGGGGAGAAAAGGAATATCTGGCATGACTAAAAGAAGGGATCGATTCGTAAAGACACATTCTTGGTCATCAAGAAATGGAGAACTTTGCATTTGAGGGAAATGTGTGGGGTAAAATTCGCAGAGGGAGACCAAGAGACGAATACAGTAAGCAGATACAAATGGATGTTGGTTGCCGTTCTTACGAGGGGATGGAGAGGCTGACTGAGAATGGATTGGGGCGGAGAGCTGCATTAAACCAGTCTTCGGACTGAAGACCACAGCAACAACATATGAATATTGTTTAAAAGAAATAAATAAGTAACGGAGAGAGAGAGAGAGAGAGAGAGAGAGAGAGAAACAGGAAGCCTCTGGCGAAGGATCCACATAGTTACTGGTAGTTCAGGGAGACGTCAGGATGCACATGAATGAAGCTTTCACTCTGCAGCGGATTGTGTGCTAATACGAAACCTCCTGGTAGATTAAAATTGTGTGTCGGAACCGGTATTCTAACCTGGGACCGTTCCCTTTCGCGGGCAAGCGCTCTGACGACTGAGCTATGCTGGCAAGCTTCACGGTCCATCCTCACAACTTTACTTTTGTCAGTACCTCGCCTCCTACTTTCCAAAGTTCTCCTGTAAACCTTGCAGAAACAGCACTCCTGGAACTTAGGATATTGTGGGGACCTGGCTTAGCCACAGCCTAAGGGATGTTTCCGGAATGAAACCTTCACTCTGCAGCGGCTCTGCTTACAGCAAATGGCACATTGTGAATAGAACTCAGTGAACCGTATTTTGTCCATGACAAATGTGCCCATATCATGAAAGTAAGAGAAAGAGCAGCGACATAGCGCGTTGAAGCGCTATGCTCCGATGCGCGAGGCCGTTCCCCGTCGGGGGTTCGATTCCTCTCTTAGGCCTGGACGCTTTTTGCTGTCTCTAGTATCAGTTAGTTTGTAAGTTTAGGGACTGATGACTCCTCAGTTAAGTCTCATAAGCTTAACAAACATTTGAACAATTTTAAGGAATACGATTTGTTTGTATTTAACACATTGTGGGCATACCCTTTCCTCAGTATTTGGTGTAAATTTCGTAAAAATTAATCACATACGTCTTACGATATACACCGTTCACTTTTCCTGAAAACTTTATGTTTTGTGACATAATTCGTTTTGAAAAGCAGCTCCTACGTTCTTACACAACAAGAAGTTTTGTTAATCTAAGCAATGGTAAAATGCTGCTTAACTTTATAGATGTTAAAAACTGTTTATTAATATAGCAATAGGCCTATTTCAGCACTGTGGCCATCATCAGGCTATTTCCATATGGCATCGTGGAGGTATAATTCATTATAATAACTGCATACAATTGCAGTATAAATGCTCTTTAGATGATATATGTATTATTTTATGCTTACAGGTATTAATTCATATCTGCTGTTCTGTCGATTTGACATATCCTCTAGCAGTTATCAATTAATAAAAAAAATGGTCAAATGTTTGTAAATCTATCGGACCAAACTGCGTGGTCATCAGTCCGTAGCTTACAAACCTACTTAAACCTAGGTAAACTAACCTAAGGACAAACACACACACCCATGCCCCAGGGAGGACTCGAACCGTGAGCTCCGCAGCGAGACGCTTTAGACCGCTCCGCTACTCCACCGCGGCATCAATTAATACCTGATAAGCATAAAATAATACGTATGCCATCTAAAGAGCATTTATACTGCAATTATATGCAGTTATTATAATAAATTATACCTCCATGATGCCATATGGAAATATCCTGATGTGGCCACATTGCTGAAATAGGCCTATTGCTATATTAATAAACAGTTTTTAACATCTGTAAAGTAAAGCAGCATTTTGGCATTGCTTTGATTAACGATATGTCCTTAAAAGACATACATAATGCTGCAGGCCCAAATGAAATGAAACATCAAGGAGTATTTAGTGTTAGAGGGATATGTGAGCGGTAAATCGTAGGAGTGCAGAAGACAAAGGCAATAAGCAGGTTGAAACTAATATTATTCGGAGATCAAGAGACAAGCTCAGATTAGAATAGCGTGAGGATCATTTGAAATCAGTCTTCGTACTGAAAACCACGGCAACGAGTGTAAATTATACTATTTTTCAAATTGTTAGACGTAATAAAGTACATATGAAGAGTGAGCTAAATTTATCGGAAAGTATGAAAATCACAAAAGGACTGAGACAAGGTTAGACGTAATTAGTAACGCATCTCTCAAAATTCCTCCCATTCCAGTGGACAGGAAAACATTGTTAATTATCTATATGTATTTCCATTGTTTTATCAATCATGTTATTGTAGTGCAAAATGAATGTGTCTTGAATTTATGATACGATAACTATTAATATCTTGGGGAATACATTACCAAAACTGGACTAGGGAGAACGTAAGTAAAATTTTGTACGTAAAGTAACAGGAAAATGGAAGGATGTACATAACATTTGTTTGTGGTAGAATGATAAAATTTATAGCAATAGCAAAACCGTTTTCCTTGCTTCATCTCTTCAACGGTAGGAAGAGAGCGGATAGGCTGATTACCCCTATTGCGCATGTGACTAAATTAACGAGGTCAGAAGGCGTACTCAAGTTTTCAAAGCTATAAATCAGGTTTTACTATGAGACACGCAGAAGAACTATTAACCACAGGAAGAGTGATAGTGACTTTCTGTATGTCGAGGCGTACACGGGCGACGTTAGTCAAATAAATTGCCGGCCGCCCCGAATGTAATTTCGGACGGACGTGCCGTATTGTAATGAGCACTCCATTAGGAATGTCCCACTCCAGCCCTTTATTTACGCGAAACACGGCCCCGCTGCCGCCTTGTTTTCAGATTACGCGGCCCCTTTTCTGTTGCAGGTTTGAATTACCTCTTCAAAAAAATTGTAAAATGCGGGCCGCGGCGGCCTGGGAGGGGTGAACGTATGCGCGTGCGTTTGAAACAGGACAATGCGGCGTAAACGAAGCGGGCGACCTTTGTGCTTGTGAGTTGTGCTTGTGCGCGTGTGCGTGTGTCTGTGTGTGAGTGAGTTGTGCACGCAGGCGCCGCGACCATTGTTGCAGCCGCCGCCGAAATGGAGACGTCAGCCACGCCAGGGCCTAAATCAGAGCGGGCCGCTTTAATTGCTTGTTAGGGGTTGCGCCAGGGTGGAGCAGCAGAGTACACTCGCGTGTTGCTCCGAGCCAGCGTTCTATTATTGTGGAAAGCTACAGTCTCGTCGGAATAATGCGTGCCGCAGCACTGGCTGAGAATTATATATTTCACCACCTACTTCTTCATCTACAAAAATACAAGCTCCGGTAGACGTGTGTGTGTCGAAGCGGCAGCCTCCTGTCCACTGGAAAGGGAGGAATCTTGAGAGATCCGTTACTACGTCTCACCTTGTCTCAGTCCTTTTGTGATTTTCATGCTTTCAAATAAATTTAGCTCCATATATACATGTGGCGTCTGTTCCGAAAAAACAGACGTCACTTCTGATCCTGCAGTTGTTATTATTTAATATTCACAGAATATATGACATCAACTGCGATTGGGCAAAGCTGAAAATGTGTACCCTGCCGGGATTCGAACCCGGATCTCCTGCATTCTACGCAGTTGCCCTGACCCCTACACCACTGGGGACACAGTGATCACCGCGCCTGCAAGGACTATATATATATATATATATATATATATATCCTGCTTTCTAGGCAGTTGCGCTGACCCCTACACCACTGGGGACACAGTGATCACCGCGCCTGCAAGGACTACCTAAGCACGCCTCCCCAGATTCACCCTGCCCACAGTACTCAATATATATATATATATTAGTGGGGAGGGGTGGGCAAGTTTGAAGCCCTTACTCTTACGGGAATTAGTTTCATAACTACGAGTTTGAGTACTGTGGGCAGGGTGAATCTGGGGAGGCGTGCTTAGGTAGTCCTTGCAGGCGCGGTGATCACTGTGTCCCCAGTGGTGTAGGGGTCAGCGCAACTGCCTAGAAAGCAGGAGACCCGGGTTCGAATCCCGGCTGGGTACACATTTTCAGCTTTGCCCAATCGCAGTTGATGTCATATATTCTGTGAATATTAATGAATTCTGTGAATTTAGCTCCCTCTTAATATGTACTTTATTATCTCTAAACCTCTGAATAATATCACAATTTACACTCGTTGCTGTGGTTTTCAGTGCGGAGACTGATTTCAGAAGGACTCCACGCTATTCTAACCTGAGCTTGCCGAATTATCTCCAAATAATATTCGTTTCAACCTGCTTATGGCCTTTGTCTTCTGGGCTCCTTCTGCGATTTACCGCCCACATATCTACATCTACATGGGATACACTGCAAATAATACTTAAGTGCCTGGCAGAGGGTTCATCAAAGCACCTTTACACTATTTATCTCCCATTCCGTTCTCGAATAGCGCGCTGGAAGAAAGAACGCCTGAATCTCTTCGTTCGAGCTCTGATTTATGGTATTTTATGCTGATGATGATGAGAGGGAGTCAATATATTTTCGCATTCGGAGGAGAATGTTGGCGATTGGAGTTTCGTAAGGAGTCCACGCTGCAGCGATAAACAGCGTTGTAATGATTGCCATCCCAGATCCTGCATCATTTCCGTGACGCTTTCTCCCCTGTATCATGACAATACAAAACGCCCTTCTTTGGACTCTTTCACTGGCTTCCGTCAAACCCACCTGATAAGGATACCACAATGCGGAATAGTGTATGCAGTTTCTTTAGTACTTCTGTTGCATATTTTAAGGTTTCGCCTTTTCCAAGACATTACCTACGTGTTCCTTCCAGTTTAAGTCTGAAGTAATAACAATTCCTAGGTATTTTGTGGAGTTTACGGCCTTTACTTTTGATTCATTTGTGTTGTAAACAAAGTTTAACGGATTTCTCTTCGTACTCGTGTGGACGACTTTACTCTTCTCATTGTTCAGAGTCAGTTGCCAATTTTTAAACCATAGTGATCTAATTGAGATAGTTCTGCGGTTGGTTTTGACCTTCCGATGATTTTACTAGACCATAAATGACGGCGTCATCTGCAAACAACCTAAGAGAGCTGCTTAGATTTTGTCCCAAATCTTTTATGTAAATAAGGAACAACAGAGGACCAATAACACTACTGTGTGGGACGCACGATATGACCTGTATTTCAGCCGATGCCTTACCATCGATTAATACGAACTGTGTCCTCTCTGACAGGAAATCGCTTATTCAGTCGCAGATTTGAAGCGATATACCATAATCACTCAATTTGATTAAAAAAGCCATTTCTGAGGCAGTGTCAAAAGCCTTTGGAAATAAAGAAATAAGGAATCAATTTGAGGATTCTTGTCAATAGCACTCATCACTTCGTGTGATGAGGGTCCGTTATTATGCTTTTCTTCATATGCACTAGGTGAATAACACTCAGACTCCTAAGTGAGTGACCTACCCAGGTAGATGTGTGTGTTGATGCATTTGCTTTTCGTACGGGGAACATGAACGACGACGTCCTGCGTGCTCGCCAATGTGTTTTTTAAGCGGTTTCCCACATCCCAAAGGGTGAACAGTTAATGTTATTGTTTGTTAATCTCAAGGACTTAACTATGGTGGTTATTAGTCCCTAACATTACACTAACTTAAAGAAACTCATGCTAAGGACAGCACAAACATCCATGACTGAGGAAGGTCTCGAACCACCGACGGTGCCACAGCTGGGCGTCTTACTGCTTGTGTTAATGTGCCAATTTTGGAACAGGGAAGAGCACCTGACATAGGAAGGTAAGTAAAAAATTATTCGCAATGTTCCTATAACCTTTCTTATAACGTTCATACTCAATTATGTCATAGTTTATTTTATTTTTATGATGTGGTCATGCTACGAAAGTTTGATCCTAATATCTCAATTTCTCCACTTTTGTTGCATGTAATACCTGCCCGATCCGTAAGAAGTTTGCAACAAAGGTGAACAACGACCAGTGGTCGAAAGGTGTTTCAAGGGCCAAAATCCGATCAAAGACTTTCGGCAGAATACGGAAATAGTGTCATGCCACAGCGGAGTGTGTACTAATGTATTGAGAAATTAAAACTTTGATAGCTGTGCTACAATCCGTTAACGGGTCTGTGGGACCGCACACTTTTTTCACTTAAACCGATATGTTTTAGTCATGGGCGATATACCGTTTCTTTTTGATCTCGTAGTTTTACGTTTTTTATAAATTTATTAAAAATACGCACTGATGGGCACTTTTCCCAGGAAAGAATTGTGCATCACCTACAGCATGCCACTTAGGCAGCAAACGCGCACATTGGTTCCCCAGGCAGCATAAATGGCGAACGACGTTGGGTTGGGGGGTTGGGTTGTTTGGTTTGGTTAGGAGGACTAAATTGCTAAGGTTATCAGTGGGAAGGGGAAGGAGTGAGGATAGGAAAGGATGTGAGGGGGAAAGGAAATGCAGTCCGGGAAGCAAAGAAGGACGGAAGAATGCATAAGCTCGGGGCTCCGTGCTCGTCATGTACGAACTCACGAAAGAACCGTAGCTCTCTTGATGGGGGGGGGCGGCCGCGGTGGCCGAGGGGACTGAGGCGCTCCAGTCACGGTCTGCACGGCCACTACGGTCGGGGATTCGAATCCCCCCTCGGGCAAGGATATTTGTGCCGTCCTAGTTCGTAAGTAGTTCATAAGTAGTTTGTAAGTTTAGGTTCTGATGACCCCGTAGTTAAGTCCCATAAACTTAACAAACATTTGATTTGGGGGGGGGGGGGGGGGGAATGGCGAGGGACCACTTATATAAAAATGTACAAATGACTTAACTGCGGAGTTATCAGTCCATAAACGTACAAACTACTTATGAACTAGCTTTAAAAGACCACACTGTCCATGTCCGAGGGAGGATTCGAACCTCCAACGCGGTCCAAAGCTCTGGTCATCACGTTCCGTATCTTCACTTGGACAGACGACTCATTCAACCTTGTAATTCGCCCAAGGACTGATCTGTAATGTTTTTTGTACCGTTAACCAGTTGGCTCTGCAGTTTGAACAAATCTGCCGTGACTCCTAGGCTTAGAAATCAGAAAGTAGTGCCCATCTCGAAGATAAGTGCTCCTTAACTACACTCAATAAATAATTACTGCTAAGTGACCTCACCGGGTACGGGAATGTGGTATTGGCAGTTTCTCAGTAAATAAAAGTGAACTAATTCCTGAGAGGTAAAAAAGTAATTTATTATTTAAAAACAATTAAAGTTGAAATGCAAATATTATCAAAAAATTGTCAAAGAAATTTAATAGGTTCTTAAGTCAAAATACGATACTGCCGTACAATATTACTGAAATATAATTTTTAAGACTGCCTGAGGTATTGCAATTAGGCGTAACTCGTTCTTTAATAAACTGAAATACCGGACGAGAGGATGTCGCCTTACTATCAAGAACAATGTTGTAGTGGTGTGGCGTTTGCACGGACCCTACACTGCTGAAATATCGTCGTTCGCTCGCGTTGCATATGCGCACAAATACCGTGTGTTGCGTCGATGCTGACAGCGGCTGCGTCTCTGAAACCTGTAAAAAGTTAGCTGATTAAATCGATGGCTAGGATTATTCAGCCAAAAACTTCCTATTGCGCTTGGTGACGCCAAGGCTCACTATTCTCCCTAATCAAACTAATATTGGCTGGGTACGCTAATTCAGCACATTAGCCCACCGGAAGATGCCGCTCAAATTCGTCCGCAGACGTTAACTATCAAAAATTATGGACTGGCAAAATGTCCACAGCTATGAAATCGTACCATAGTTACACGTTATGCATGTAATTCAACACTTGGTACCGCAAACTTCGCTGTACACGCAATCAGGCGTAACCACAGCAAGTCGCTTTCAAATTCACAGAGCGCGCGATTCTATCACCTGCGCAAGGCGAGAGAAGACGCATAAGTGAGTCTGACAACAATTTCCTCTGGCAGCTCTCAATTTCTTCTACCACGTGTCTTTCCCCAGCAGCCAATCAGCGTTATCGTAGAAACACGCCTTCTGCTAGCCTTCGCCAATAACAGCGCGCGTCACATACAGTCTGGGCAATTCCGGTAAAATAATGCGGCGCCAAGCTCGCCTCCCATTGCCTGTCTAAAGCTTTTCAGACGCGACCCCCCAGCTGTTTAAAAGCCGTCGTCTTTTGTATGCCATCGCCTTTGTGTTCCACCTGCCTGACTCACTGTCGCTTCCTCGTTCCAGCTACGCTGTAAAATGTTGCTTGTCTGTGTACGTCTTGTTGTTAAACGTTAAACGCAATTGACAGTTTCATATGTAATTGCTCATTACGCTCATGACCAATATGAATACACATATGACATGTTAGATATCAAACGAATCGGAATGATGAGTAGAATATGATTCTCTACACAAAAATCTCATGGAAGGAAGTCAGAAAACCTTGACTTCTTACAGCGGAAGGCCGCGCGATCCGCATTGTGGTGCTCCAGACCGCTCGGATACTCCCGCGCGGCCCACACATATATGACAGATATTCGTATAACGAACTACACATTGATAATTTAAGTACAATAAAACTTAAATTAGCAGATATAGGAGTGTATATATTAAAAACATATCCCTCAGTAGGAGCGTTCGACATCAGATTAAAAAACAAGCACATATAAAACAAACACAAGATAAAATTCATATCTCGCGCATCCAGAATTCGATATATAAAGAAGCGGTCTCGTTATATCTTACTGGATATTCCTGGGAGTATTCTTCGTACGTATTCACCAGCGGACACCTCAGAAGATGCTCCATTATTTGTATCTCCTCGCATTCTATCTGTGTCCGTATATCCCCATTTGTTCATTACTTGTCATCGTACCATGCCCTACGGAGTCGGTTGCCAATGCAAGTGAGAGCCCAGTGGAGGAGCTTCCTCGTGATTGAGTGCGTCATGGTACTTCTGTTTTCAGAGTGAGTGTATGGACTCTGCAGTTGGTTGAGTAGCGTTAAAGAAAATTTGTCTAGATTTCAGTCGTCTAGGTACAGGCTGGTGATCAAATAGTGGGTGCCTCCGATTATTGAGTTTTTTATACCGTTATTTGGAGTTGATGGTCAATTTCTTAATGTGAGGCGGAGCAATACCAGCGAATGAATACAAATGGCTCACTTTGGTAGTTTTTTTTATTTTCAGAAACTACAATTTCGTCTAAAAAGACGACCCATTAGTAATGTATGTACAGAGAAGCATTTGAAATATAAAGTATGTGTACAATTTTAACAGGAAGAAATAAGCCATGAAGCGTAGTGATTTATGGACTGTGGCTCTTCAGAATCGGTAGACGTTTTTTAATGTTTGACTAGTGACAAGAGATAGTTACGTTTTATCTTTGACAATGATTGTCTCTGCTGATCACATGAACAGACCACACCCATTTTCAGTGGCGTACCAACTATTTCTTTACAGAGGTGATGGAGGGGGAGGGGGGCGAGAGCGCAAAAATACCTGACTTCGTCTTTCACAGGGGGCGAGGGCATGGAACTCATTTAGCCGAGGTGTTCCATTTACGTTTTTAGAGAGAGGGATGATTGTTCAAACTAAGGTAAAATATCATGATGGGAGAGTATTTTAGTGTTGAATTGCGAGCTAGTGAGTCACTGCCCTACCTTGCCATCGAGCATGGCGGTCTTGCGACACGGCCAGCCATGAGCGCCCCATGAGTCTAAAGAAGTACTTTTCTAAAGTGCTGTGCAGCTTTATTACATATGCCTACAGATTTTGACCCCTATTAGCAGTCATGGGCCAAAAGAGAGGACAGAATGTAGTAGGTGTTACAAGATGCTTCAGTCAAAGGCAATAAAGGGCTGCCATCAAAAATTACGAACGCTAGCAAGTTTATTCACTGGTTCTTCCTAAAGATCAAATACAACCAAATGAATATTGAAAAAGGGGTGGGGGGCGGGAGAAACCGTCTCTTGCGCCTTCGAAGTTTGAGGTGGTGATTTGGGGGGGGGGGGGGGGAGAACTGCCGCTCCTGCCCCCCCCCCCCCCCCCCTCATCCAGTTGATACGCCGTTGCCCATTTTAGGTAGAGTTTCTCCTTCTCTCCGACGTCCGAGTAGTCGGCAAGACAGCACTTCCTAGAGCACCTCTGAGGAACGAGTTTTGAACGAAACATCAGGAACAGAAATGTTTCGTGAACCACGATCATCCAACCTCTGGAAGAATCGTCAACATTTGTGTCATCCAGTCATGAAAGCCTTCATGGTACGATTGAAAATATATAGCTCTTAAGAAAATATTTCATTTTTTTTATCCCCTTGAACAGATAAAAAGGACCAAGAATGGTGCAGAAGGCCCTGGACGGTGGGGATAAATACGTTCAGTAACAAAGCCAGTTTCCCACTTTACTACCATTTTAAAACTTTTTGTATCCTCCGACCTTTTATAAAATTAGGTTGCCATGTGAAAACACAGACATAGGTTGTGACTTACGCCATTTCCAGATGTACAGTAAGTAGAGGCAGTGAATGGCAGCAGGCAACATTAATTTCCACTTTCGCTTCGACGTGTAACAGCTGTGTGCTCTGGAAACACCCGCGCGCTCTCCAGGGTGAACGACGGGAAACCGAACGAGGCGGCCGCCTGCGTGGACAATGGCAACCGCGGCAAACAATTTCCGGCGGCGCAGGACAATGCCCGCCCGGCACGGCTGATACGCCGCGCTGCGCCTGTTCTGCGCTGCGCGGGCAGCCGCGCCGCGCACAATGCGCTGCTTGTGCCTACAACTATGCCACTCCAGGTCTCCGTTACACCAATGGGCAACCGCTTCCTGCCGTCCACATTGGGCTTTACATTCTCCGCAGACAATTCTAAATGACGGTTGTCGTTGTTTCCATAATGAATATTTTTACTCTGATCTAATAACATTTGGGTTCCCCCAAGGTTCCATCTTAGGGCCTCTGATTGTTTTACACACACACACACACACACACACACACACACGCACACACACGCACGCGCGCGCGCACACACACACACACACACACACACACACATATTTTTTAATGCGGTAGGTCAACACAAGAAATGTTACACTTTCTGCGGAGCTATGAACATAGTTTATTGTATCATTTTAATGGAACAATGGTTTTTTTTTCTATCATGCATTGGATTCGTTGAAACCAGCTGCGTCCAAATCAATTTAAACTACATTCCTATCACTGTTAGTTTGGTAGCTACAAACCTTCAAAGTTTAGGGGGCGGAGGCTACGACAGCGTAGCTGACTGGCTGGTGGTCATGAGACAGTGGGCCGTGCTCCAGGGCATAGCCACTCGGCCAGTAAGCTACGCTATAGCAGCCTCCGTCCCCGGAATTTTGAAGGGTTGTAGCTCCCAAACTAACTGTGATAGGAATGTAGTTTGAATTGATTTGGACGCAGCTGGTTTAAACGAATCCAATATACGATAGAAAAAAACTATTGTTCCATTTAAAAAATTATATCTTTGTGCTGTAACTATTTGGAAAATGATACAATAAACTATGTTCATAGCTCCGCAGAAAGTGTAACATTTCTTGTGTTGACCTACCGCATTAAAATTTCCCGTCACCTGTTATTTTATAAGTTACAGAGGCAAACACACTTAGTGAAACACCCTGTGTATATATGAATGACATATCATCAGTAACAATACCGGTTGCCAAGAGTGGTTTATTTGCAAACGACACAAACATTGAAATAAAATAATAAATCAAATATAGCCTTAGCCCTTTTAGACTTGGTGTACATTGTAATAGACACCGAATTTGTAATTATTATAAAACCCAATACGGATGGACTGTACTTTGAGACCCATTAGCCTGTTTACTGGACATGTGTCGCTTTTAGTTTCGTGATTCTTGCCGCCATCTGTACCATAATCGCATACTACAGAGAAAAATAGTGAACATAACGGACCCATTGCGGAGTGCGTCAGACATGATATTCGTTATTTTATGTATTATTTATGAATTTTACACTTCCACTTTACGATATAAGTTCCGTATCAATATGGTGTGACATATATAACTTCTTATTTCACATTCTTAACTGCCTTAGAGACCGAGTGTCCAACTTATTTCGCAAATTTTATGTTTGGAATAAAGAATGAAAATTTTTAATTTTGCTGAAATCTACATCAGATATGGTCTTATGGACGTGTAAAAGTGCAAGAATATGTTTTATCCTATTTTTAAATAATTCATAAATGAAAGGGTTAGAAAGGTCGGCTAATGCAATTTTCATGGACATTAATAAATGGTTTCTAGCCAATTCTCAGTCGCTAAACCTTGTGTAAAACACACTATATACACTTTAGATACTTGTAAAAGGATTCCTGCCGGTATATGTCTAAAGTATGACGACAAGGTGATAGAAGAAGTTGACAGTGTCAAATTATTGGGTTTGCATAAATATAACTGGAGGAGCATACCATAAAGCTGCAGAAGAGCCCTGATTTTGAAATGCTAATTTTCTTAGATGTAGGAGACAAAAAAAAATAAAAAATAAAAAAAAACAATCAAGCATATTGTGCGTATTTTCATTCCATACGCTTTTCTTGAGCCGTGTTCCCGCGCATGCAGGGTCGGCTTGTTAATTCGAACCGTGGTAGGTACACCTCCCCGTCTCGGAAAGCAGTGCGTTAGACCACACGATTAGCCGAGAGCATTTTCACTCCATAATGTCATACAGGATAATTTTCTGTGGTAACTCATCAGGCCAATCTGAAGTTTTCTGGGCCCAAAACGTACGATACAAATCATTTGTGGTGTCGAGAACATCTTTCAGAGGACCATTTAAGGAACTGTGAATAATTAGTACTCTTTCCCAACACATTTATTATCTAGTGAAATTTGAGATTTAGTATATCGTTTTTTTTTTTTTTTTTTTTTTTTTTTTTTTTTTTTTTTTTTAAACCAATAGCTCAGGACCTGGTATCAATACTAGAAACAAGAATAACTTTCGCTAAGATTTGAATTCACTTACTTTGATTCAGAAAGGTGTCCACTATTCAGAAATACACGTTTTCAATAACATGGCAGTATTCATAAAAATATAACTGACATTAAAGTTTGGTTCGAAAAGAGTCTAAAGGATATTTGATTGACAACTGCTTCTAATCATGAATTTCTTAGTAGAAGAGATTAATGTATGTTATGGTATATAATATTCATAATTTTTTTAACATACCTGCTATTGTCAGTGACCTGTACAACATCAAGGGTAAAAATGCAGCCCTCAGTAGCAAATTAAAAATTATTTAATCTGGTTTCGGTAATGGCTATGATTACCTTCATCAGAAATTGTAAAATATCTCACATAATAAAAATATACAACTCAGCTGTAAAGCTTATGTCACAAAATTTATTTTTAATTTTTGTGACATAAGCTTATAGCTGAGTTGTATATTTTTATTATATGACTTGTTTTATTTTATAATTTCTGATGAAGGCAATCATACTCACTGCCGATACCAGATTAAATAATTTTAATTTGCGACAGAGGGCAAAATTTTTATCCTTTGAAAACTAACAAATGTGAATATTGTATTCACTCTGACCTCAGTACTAATATTGTACAGTAATGTGATCATTGTAAACAAGTGTTGTACAAAATAGTCTAAGACTAATCATATACGCCTAGTATGTCCAAAATTTAGTATGTGGTCATAAGTTTGATGTCTTCATAAGGAAAATGATCTTAAAATATTGTACTTTTTATCTGACCGGTTCTACATCTTCTAGGACAATTACATTCGGGATCTGTGGAATTTACATCAACACATCTACTATTATTTTGTTAGTATTTGTTATGCATCTTGTTGTCTGACATGTGCTACAGCCAAGAGGGTTTCCTTATTTTGTGTCTATTGGAACGAAAGGTACATCTAATCTAATCTGCAGTATATAATCTCGGTTCCTAACATATCGAGAAAAATTCTAGAAAGGTCTATTAATGATATTTTCATGAAATTAATAAACGATATAAAGCCAACATTGAACTTTTACAGGACTCACAACATATGCATGAATTATGAAGAAGAGAAGATTGAAGAGGTTGACAGTATAACGTCCGTGATTACAGCGTGATAATAAATTCAGTTATGAGGAGCACATCACAGAACTGAAAAAAAATGTTAAAATGTTTCTATAGATTATGAGACTCATCTGCAGGGTTATCAGTCCCTAAAGTTACAAATGACTTATGAAATAAATATATTAAAGACAGCACAAACATCTATGCCCCAAGGAAGGATTCGAACCTCTAACGCGGGAGGCCTCGCCATCGGCAACGTGACGCTCCAGACCTCTCGGCTACTCCTGCGCGGCCACAGAACTGAGGAAACGACTTAACAACTTAACTGTATTTGCAGTACCAGTGTTATCAGACGTAGGAGACCAGTTCATACATAGAATACTAGGAATAAAAACGATCTACGCAAGGACTTAAAGTCCACTACTCAGGAACACACATCTTCTATAATATACCAGCATCCATAAAAAGTTTGGCCACAAAGAGAGATCAGTTTAAGTCGAGCTTAAAAGACTTCCTAGTGGCCAACTCCTTCTACTCCACTGACGAATTTTTTAATAGAGCCAAATAATGTACCTAATTGTTCTCATACTGTTAGTATTATTATATTATATTTGACATGTTCCACATACACGAGGATACCTTCAGCATGGATATATGGAGCGAGCAACTACTTTAATCTAATCTAATCCGTATATACTTTAATCCTATGCACTGCAGGCGTTACGAACATACGTGGTGACTACCCATGTAAAAAACCATATAGTAATGATATATATATACGAAAGTAAACCGAAAAACTCGGATGAACATCTATCAGATTACTGATTGTTGCTAAAATGGATCGATTTGAAGAGAAAAAAAAGACATCCATGAATGAATAAGAAACCAAGTGTAAATATTACTTACTACAGGGCGATTCTTGCAAAGAAGAAACATCAACCATCCACTATTGATGTTGCTATTTATTTAAATAGTAGTGTTTCCGGTTTCTTACCTAAAGGTTCATCATCAGACGGCTGCTCACGTTCAAATACACTTGTTATTTATATCTTGATTCTTGCCCTTCGTGGGAAGACCTTCTTGGGATGGTGGTGCACTACACTATACAATAAATTATTGAAAAGATATAATTAGTACCAATAAAGATGTAAAACACTGTAAACAGATCTTCACAATTGTGAAGATCGTTGCAGTGTTGATGGCTTCTGCTCACAAAATAATGTGCACTTCGTATACCGCTTATTTCACTTACATAAAATAACACAGCCTGAAACACTACATAAACCACAAACATTTCATTACATGAAACATTTGAATGCAAACATGGCGATATTATCAATGCAAAAACGTCTCTCGCGTATGTACATACATGGATTTGACAATGAACATTTTTACAGAGAATTAACCTTTCGCATTGCATTTTAAATTCAATGAACAATAATTACAAATAAAACAGATACAGTTTTGTTACGAAATATTAATTATATTGGAGATGTTGTTGTGAGATTATACTTAGGGAAAATAGTGAGAGGGCAAAATAAGCAGAAATATATAAATGTAATAACAATGTGTCTTATGTTGTCTACCTGAAGGATTCAGTTTTCACTCTTGTTTTTACATGCAACTGGGTATGTTGTTTCATTTTATTTTGTGTTTTTATTGTATGGCTTTGTTATGGTGTTGACAAGATATGCATTGTTTATTATTTGTAATTAGAAAGTAGGCAAGATAAATTTTGCAGAAAGGTTTCTTGGCCAGCTCTCTTAGGAGGAGATTTTGTTTTGATCAATATGTAATTTTGAACATATTGTCAGCGACCGTTACAACGGAAAAGGATAAAAACGCAAGCCTTGGTCGCAAAATTTGCTTGTTACCTAATTAATTCCTTTAGCATCGCCTGATTTTCTTAGACTGAACTCCATTACCCTTGTTTGCTCCTGTTAATGTTCATCTTATATGCACCTTTCAGCACACTGTCCATTCCGTTCAACTGCTCTTCCAGGTCTTTTGTTGTCCGTGACAGAATTACTATGGCGTCTCCAAACTTCTCCTTGCTTTCCTTTATAGCTTGCTCAATGTACAAATTGAATAACGTTGGAGAAAGGCTACAACCATGTCTTACACGCTTCCCAACCTCTGCATCTCTTTCATGCACTTCAACTGTGATAACTGCTGTCTGGTTTTTGTACAAGTTGTAAATAACTTTGCGTTCCCTATATTTTACTCCTGCTGATATCAGAATTTGAAAGAGTGTGTTCCAATCAGCATTATCAAAAGCTTTAAATCTGCAAAAGCTAGAAATGTAGGTTTGCCTTTCTTGACTCTAAGATAACCGGTAAAGTGAGGATTGCCTCTCCTGAATCCAAATTGATCTTCCCCAAGGTCGGCTTCTACCAGCTTTTCCATCCTTCCGTAAATAATTCGTGTTAAATTAATCTGACCGAAATTCTCCATTGAGATTTGGAAAAATTATTCCAAAGAGATACAATGTCTGGCCAGAACTTACGTAAGCTCAGTACCGCTGATAGTCACACAAAAAAAGATGAAAATGAAAATTTTCCGATCCCACTTTCATGTTATGGTACACCAAACGTGTGAAGTAAAAATTCTCGAATGTCTTTGTGGCAAAAAACTGTTTTTATTCACATATGACGCGTTTCGCCCGGTTTGGGCAGCTCAGAAATGTTTCCCGATGTCCTTGTACCATAGAGTAGGTATTCAACATATCTACATGACATGTGTTGCTACTGGTGCTGCCTGGGACAGCATTCAAATGAAGTATACAGGCAGTACCATTACCAGTGCCGACGCATGTCATGCAGATACACTGAAGACCTATTCTAAGCTACAGGGACACTGGGCAAAATATCTGAAGATATCCTAAACGGGCGAAACATGTCATATCTCAATTAAAAAAGATCTTTGCAACCAAGACAGTGTTTTACTCAATAAAATGAAAGTTTGGAACACAAGGTGAGTCACTTAATACTCTTCACGCCATTCTTACTGTTAACTAGGCCTCGCGGCGGCAGTGTGGTTGCAGTTTCACAAAATAGATGGGTGCTAGGAAGAAGAAAGTGCTTCCTGCAAGGGGGCGCAGAGGATATTGCATTCTGTAAAATCTGGATTTATTAGCTACACAGGAAACAGTTGTTAAACACTATAATGGCAATCAGCAAAGAACACTATTCCTTTAATTGCATTACCAGTTTTGATGAGACTTAAGCATAACTTTCTGATTTCCATAATTCATCCTAACAGAAGTTGTTGACAGTGTATCTCAGGTAGTTGTTGTTGTTGTTGGTTTTAAGGGGACTAAACAGCTAGTCCCCTCTCAGGTAGTGCAGCATTAAATTTCTCTTACCTCAAAGACAAATACGCAGACATGCATTTGTTCTTACGAGAATAGAATTGTAATTCTGAGCTACATGAGATGCACTGTCATCAGTTTCTGTTAGGATGAATTATGGAGATCAGAAGATGATGCCCACTTAGAATCGAAACGTGTCATCCAATTAAATGAATATCAATGTTTGCTGATAAACAGCCGTGAGGGAGTGGACGGCCGCTCCGGCTAGAGAATCGAGTCCTCCCTCGGGCATGGTTTTGTGTGTGTGTATGTTGTCGTTACTGTAAGTTAATTTAAATAGTTTGCAAATCTAGGGATCGGTGACCATAGCAGTTTGGTCCAATAGGTTTCGAACATTTTAACATTCGCCGATAACATAAATTAATTCCCGGTCGTCACAACGAACTAACGTGTTACCTATAAATATTGTGAAAGGAAGTCGTACAGCCCAAAGAGAATAAATTTCACATATTTTCTTATATGCGAATTATAAAACTATGGGTTTATGCTTAATTTGGTGTAGTTTTTTTTTAAATATTCGATTATGTACTATTTTAAATAAATGTTTGAAAATAACCATGAACTGGCATTTGCCAGCCGCGGTGACCGCGGGGACTAAGGCGCTCCAGTCACGGTCTGCACGGCCACTACGGTCGGGGATTCGAATCCCCCCTCGGGCATGGATATTTGTGTCGTCCTAGTTCGTAAGTAGTTCATAAGTAGTTTGTAAGTTTAGGGACTGATGACCCCGTAGTTAAGGCCCATAGACTATACAAACATTTGAACATTTAAACTGGCATTTCTGTGAGTTTTGTTTTCCATCTTTTCGCATTTTGGCGTTTTTCTCTAGAACTTTATAGTCTAGAAGGCTGTGATTTCTTTTGTTTTGTAGAGAACAGTCCGTTTTGTAAGTTTCCTGCACTATCGGTACCTCGCAGTAAACTCTTTGAACTGTACACTTGTTTGTGTTTGACAACAGTGATAGTTTTAATCTTGACTAACCCAAAATTAGTGATTAAAAATATGAAACAGATACTGGAGAACAAATATAGTGGCAATAAAAAAAAGTTGTTAATAACGAAGGACGTGATCATTTGGTTTTAAATCATGAGGACCGAGATTGCAACAAACAATGTGTGAAAAGAAGCCAGATCCAAGCGAAGGAGGAAGATTAGAAGTACCATCCAGGATGATTCTAACATATTTTTCATTTATCAGTTGGTTGTACATTACAGTTTTCTCTATAAACGCAATTTTCTCTGAATAACGTTAGTCAGTATAAATGCCCCTCGTTCTCATAAGTTTTTGAATCTACACCTATTACTTGTTACATAACATAGACAGTACAACGATGTTGTAGCTCTAGTTTAGCCATATTTACTGTAATAGTTAAAATTCATTAAATTGAAATTGTGAAAATTTACACAAATAATTATATGTTTAGGGAAGAAAACGTAACTTTTCTCCAGCTGTTATTTAAAGTGATAGTAGAAAAATACAGTCACAAAACATGCGAGATCCTGTAATAAAACACCAGTTCCTAAGAAAACGGGGCATTAATAATAATTTCATGTGGCTCATTGACCTGGTGCAAGTCTTTCGATTGGACGCTACGTGACTTGCGTGTCCCTAGCCTACCCCAGTTATCCAACCGGGGAAAGGGGACCTACAGCTTAACGTGATATCCGAACCACATATCGATTCTTAGCCAATTTAACATTATCGACGGTACGACTCCCCTTAAGGTTGATGTCTTCTCGAAATAGTTCGTGGACTTTTTAGACAATTCCCGTAATCTAATCTAACTAACAGGACAAAGTATGGTACTTTTTAGGTGGGAGATTGAATCGTCACTTGCTGTCGACGCTATTTTGCCAAGCAAAGCGACCTACGTTGCGACTGCATTGTACTCGCGAGCCATTAGAACTCCAGTCACGGTCTGCACGGCCACTACGGTCGGGGGTTCGAATCCCCCCTCGGGCATGGATATTTGTGCCGTCCTTCGTGTTAGCTAGTTCATAAGTAGTTTGTAAGCTTACGGACTGATGACCCCGTAGTTAAGTCCCATAAGTTCTACAAACATTTGAACATTTGGAGTGCAGTGTCGCGTGCCCGACCTCCACACACCATGGCGCTACAGTCGCTTTCCTGCGATTACTAAAACTACTTACCCGCGGTCGACTAAGTGTGGTACCGAGCTGTCATACTATTCTTACCTCCCGGCTTTGTTTCTGAGTAACCATTCCCTTCCATCTTCTTTGTCCTCCCTCCTCTCTCCTACATGACGAAGGAATTAATTTTCGAAAGATTTGAGATCCAAATTTGCACTATCTCTTTGTAGATTATAACGTACATGTTATGAATATGAACTGACCAACTCGAGTGTTTCAAGGTGTTCTGTTTTATTTTATTTTATTTTTCTTCTGAAGATGAGTGTATATTTAAAAGAACTAAGAAGTCGCTAATTGGAAACGCTATTGGTCGCTTTAAAATACGACAGTGAGTCCATAAATAAGTCGCAAACTGGAAAAAAATGAGGTAGATATGCCAGTAGTGCTTTCAGTAACCTGAAAATTGCTTTACTTTTTAGCTGACTCCAACTGTAAATTTAAACACTCGTCTCATCGTTCCAGAAGGCTTTAGCCTGGAGCTTGGAATTTTTGTGGTAGCGTTTGCATCTTGTATGTGACGCTCTTGAGCTGTAACTTTATTTGGTTCCTTAAACTGCTGCAACCTGCGAGACGAATGTGTCGTAGTGGTAGAGAAATACCGCTACACAGCGCTTAGTACTGGTATGTATACCACAGTTTGCGACTTATTTACCGAATCACACTCTTATTAACGCGGGCATCAGGTCAGAAAAGGCGAGGATAAAAAAAGAATCGAAAGCTTAGTGTCGTCATCTTTTCCTCTCTTCTCGTAAATGTTTGGCCTTTATTATTTCAGCTTGTGAAAGCTATTAAAAACGCTGCTGGTTCTTTTGAATTGCTAATGATTGTTAAAAATTGTTATCTTTGAAGGTAGGAGTGCATTTAAGTCTCATTTCAAGAAATAAGCCTTATTAAATCTCTACTATGTTACGGCAAAAAATCATTGAAATTACTGTAAGAAACTGTTTAAGGTACAGTGTCACCTCGCAGCTCGATGAAATTATGCGCTGCCGCTGATTCTACTACACCGCTTCGTAGTACACGTTTCGTTCGTTCTATAACTAATTCTTACATAGGCAGTAATAAAACTTCGTGATATCGAACAGTGATCCGTAAATCATTGTCGAGCACTACCAATCCAGTAATACAATATTAAGAATCGTGTGCATCATCTTCAACACTTTCCTTGACAGATATTAAGCATTTGAACATGTCCCAGGTTGGTGTTTTTCCAGCCTGATAGATCCTTGGGAGTTAAGACACTTGCGATATTAAGTTTGAATAAATATGTTCTCTGAGTTGGGAATAGATTTTCGATATAATTGAGTCTTCATGCGATTACTGTTCTTCTTTATCACATTGGGGATCAAGATGGCATTTAATTATCTTCAAAAGTAGAGACGCAAGATCGCCAAATAATTATTTATTTTATGACGGCCAGTTTCAATGGGCTATGCCTGCATCGTCTGCTCATATAAAATTACACAAGGTGGTCGTCATACGCTATTTTAAAAAAATGGAGGCTAAATAGTCCTTTACTAACTGTTGATATTTTAAATTATGGCTTTCTACATTTGAATCGCTTTCACAACCTGCGCTGTCAGATAATTTTAAGATGACATTTTTTAACAATGCCTTTACCGATCTCTCTTATGTTACATTCATTCATGATCAAACACCAGACATAGAGGAGAAGTGAAGTAATGAAATCTCTCGTTTCTTTGTGCATCTCTCCAAATATAGGAGAAAGAACACAGTCAGGGAAATTGAAATATATGTAGACTACTAATTTTGCCTTCTTCAGAAGATTTATACTTTGCTCACATTGAATTAGTTGATAAATAAAACAAAATCAAGTGTGTATATGTTGCTAACTCGACGTGGTGGAGTAAAATACAAAATATTGAAACTAATGCCTGGAAGACAAAAATTTGGGAGCAACGCCATACACGTGTGTGTATGTAAATACGAATTGTAATTAAATAGAGGAAAATTAAGAAATTAAAATGATACTTTGTGGAGGAATAGTATTAAAGATACTACAGCCTAACTCTTTAAGACAATCTACTTGACGCTACACTGCCTCTCCTTGGCACTCTGTGACATGGCTGGTCGGCGTTCCCGCAGCGCCGCCGCCCCCCACGGCTGCCAGTGACTGACTGCGCAGAGACCGCTCTCCGTTCTGACAGGGGAAGCAGTTTGACGGGAGGAGAGTCGCCGCCCCCTGCATACTGTATGATACACCAGCCGCCGGCTCCAGGGGCGGCGGCCGCCTCTCGCTGACAGGCGTGAGCCGGGGCTACACGTCCAGCGGCGCAGGCCCACTCCACCTGCCGGCGAACACTCATTAAGACCCCTATTCCGTAACGACTCTACTTACCACGCAGAACTGAAGGAAACATATGATTACCTCACAAATGAATTAATGTGCTAAATACGGCCTAAAATAAGAAAGTCTTTGCGCCTAGTACTTTTTTTTAGGAAAATTACGGATGTACATCAGTGCATAAAAAAGGACATAGTCCAACCTCCGTCCAGTCTCACTTCTGACAGCTTTATGCAAATTTATTGAGAAAGTGACGTATTCAAGAGCAGTTCCCCGTATTTACAAAATAAATAAATTTAAAAAAAGTAAAATTTCTAACAAAATTTCATTTTCGTTTTCACAAAGGGTTTTCAACAGACGATGTTATATGTGCTTCCACTGATCAAATATTAAATGGGCTTAATAACCGGAAATCACCTCTTGGGATTTTTTGAGATGTCTAAAAATTCGTTGAGTTCTTCGACATAACCCTCAGCATGGTGCTATTATAGGGGAATTGCACAAATGGTTTAATTCATAGTTAACTGGAATAGTGCAGACAAGTGAAATAAGTGGTTCAGGTCAATTGCAAAAACCGGCTGATCCTTCATACTGGGGAGCTATAAAGAATGGAATCCCACTGGTTTCAGTTGTTCTTGATATATATTATTTTGACTTGCCATTCCATATTCACGAAAATGCAAAGCAAGTTTTTTCTTTTTTTATGTTGCAAGTGTAACAATGACACCCGAAAAACAATAAATAACTGATAAAGTAGTAAATGATGACGAAAATTATTTAGAGTTCTCTACAAAATGTTCAAATGTTTGTAGAATTTATGGGACTTAACTACGGGGTCATCAGTCCCTAAACTTACAAACTACTTACGAACTAATTAATACTAAGGACGGCAGAAATATCCATGCTCGAGGGGGGATTCAAACCCTCGACCGTAGTGGCCGTGGCGCGCCTCAGTCAGCTCGGCCACCGCGGCCGGCAGTTCTCTACAAATGGGTTCTTATTACATTTGGAAATAAAACAGTCTATACAATTACATAACTGGAATGACACCATTAATAGATACTGTCTGTGAACAGAAGTCTGCGGCAAAGATAAAATTTCAAAGCTCTTCGATATGTGCACTGATGAGAAATTTAATCGGATGCAAGATGTTCATAACCTCGTGAAACCTTTGAGTTCAGCAACTTCTGCTGTCAGTGTTAAGACTAAATTTGGCGACAAAAATCTCAGTAAATTAGCTTACTACGCCTATTTTCAGTCATTGCTTTCATAAAACATATATTGTGGTAATTCATCACTGAGCAAAAAAGGTATTCATTGCACAAAAGTGTGTTATTACAATAATTTTTGGATCCCATCCACGACCGTCCTGCATACATTTAATACGTTGCTTCTAGTGGCCATTTGAACAGCTACTGAATATTATACATTATACTGTACTGTTTTCAAAGAAAACGCCTTTTGATACTGCAAATGAAAGGTTTTTATTTTTATAATTCACCCACATGCGTTTCGCCTTTGTCACAAGGCATCATCAGTGGTTGTCTGCAATATTTACATGTTTCTGTTTACATATAAAGGTTAGGTTCTTTACATATGTACAAAACATGTCGATCTGTTTTGAATCAGAAACTAAATGTTTTATACATACGTAAAAAACCTAACATTTATGTGTGAACAGAAACACGTAAATATTTCCAGACACCCACTGATAATGCCTTGTGACAAAGGCGAAACGCATGCGGGTGAATTATAAAATTAAAAATCCTTCATTTGCAGTAGCAAAAGGAGTTTTCTTTAAAACAGTACAGTGAAATGCAAACATTTAATTAACGATCAGGGGTCTTCGCAATAGCTTCAAACACACACACACACACACACACACACACACACGTGTGTACCGTTGCTCCAAATTTATTTTCTTCCAGACATTAGTTTTAATATTTTGTATTTTATTCCATGACATCGAGTCAGCCACATATGGGCACTTGATTTCGTTTTATTTAACAACTACTTCAATGTGAGCTAAGGGTAAATCTTCTGAAGAAGGCACCATTATTTTTGCTGAAACCTGGGTCAAGATTTACGTATATAAGTTTTTTTAATGGAACAATGGTTGTTTCTATCATGCACTGGAATTTTTAGACCAGTTGTCTACAAAGAATTTTGAATGATTTTTATCATGTTAAGTTTGACAGCAGCAACCGTTCAATGTTTCGGGGGCGGAGGCTGCAATAGCGTAGCTCACTGACCGAGTGGCTAGCCCCTGGGGTACGGCCCACTGTCTAATGACGATCAGCCAATTAGCTACGATGTCGTAGCCTCCGCCCCCAAAACTTTGAATGGTTGTATCTGCCAAACTGGACGTGATGAAAATGTCACTCAAAATTCTTTGTACACAGATAGTGTCAAAAATTTCAGTGAATGTTAGGAACCAGTATTGTTCCGTTTGAAAAATTATATGTTTGCATAAAAATGCATTTTCTAGATATTTTTACAATCTGTTTATTGGCTAATAATACGAGTCCTTGACTACCAATCCATTCTGTGATAACGGATCATCAGTCGCACTTTCCGTTTTCGCAATATTTGCGGTGCAACTGTTAGGTGATTCTTCCTATATATATTGTCCGGAGCCCGTCTGACGGTCCTGCGATGTTGGTGTAGATGTGACAGGACCTCAATCTAGTCACATTAATCTGCTTTAGCTCCACTTGTCCTGCTCTCTGTTATTTATATTTTCCACTTTGAAAATAATGTGCATCTTCAGAAAATTAGTCAGGAAATCCTTTGAAGATAATAGGTTATGCGAGATAAATACACAGTCGCGGCGGATTAACCGTGCGCACCCGGGCGCCGTACTGCGGTGCGCGTGGCCGTTCGCCATCGGGGGTTCGAGTCCCCTCTCGGGCATTGGAGTTTGTGTTGTGTTTATGTTAGTTTAATTTAAATTAAGTACTTTGTAAGCTGCGGACTAATAACCAAGCAGATTTCCAAACGAACATTTTGATGAATACACACGCATTCATACACGCAAGACAACGCCTCAATTCGTTAATATCTGCATCGGCGGATTAAGCGCGCTTGCTGGAGCATCTTGTTGCGGTGCGCGCTGCCATTCGCCGTCGGGGGTTCCAATCCAACCTCGGGCATGGATTTTTGACATAAACATCCAGGTATAGTATAAGCTAGTTCATAAGCTGTTTCATAAGTAGTTTGTAAGTTTAGGGACTGATGACCCCGTAGATAAGTCCCTCAGGCTTTCCAAACTTTAAACATTTTCGTTGATATCTGTTGCAATAACGTCTTTAGTATTGGACGTAAACATTGTTCCTTATTTACTGCATCTGCTTCCTTGACCATCAGGTAGCCAGGTTTGCTTTGCACAGTGAAACTGAACTATTCCAACTCAGTACTGAACTACGACAGTTTCAAATTTACTGGTTCCTGTGCCCCAGCCTGAAAAGCTAAACAAATTGTCTCGTAGATAGTCTTCGTTCTTGATTGCGATAAACAACTTTGAATAATGGATCTTACAATTGTATTACATTAATTGAACGATCGAAAAATCGTAATTAACCCTAATCGTGTGTAGATGGAAATCTGTAATTTACATGTCTTTCCTCTACAGCTCGTCGTGCTAAATTGTCTTCTTAAAGTGAAATAACAAGGAATATTGGACATTAAAATTACGAGATATAACCAGGAACATTTAGAAAAAAAGGAGGAAAAATATTTTGGAAATAAGAAGACCCGAATCCGATACAATACTTGTTTGTGCTCCGCAGATTGTACCGACACCAAATACGCTACTTCTCCACTCAATTGCGGTTATCTGTTACCTAATACAGAGTATAATATATACACATAAAACATACCATAATTTATTATTTAGCTATGACATAGCATCCCAGAGCCGCTCCTTTGTAGCATAGGAACGACATTCTATTACAGTACACAAAATATAACACTAACATACGTTAAATAAAGCTATCAATATGTAATCTCTGGTTATTTTACCGTAACAAATAATATCTAAGATGAAGCGTTTATAAAGTTCCTCAAATTTTTGTCGTTTCTCAAGTATATTCATACATCGTATACTATAACAAAAGAAGGTACGAAATACGAAGTTAGTTTGCAATACGCTACCTTGAAAGTACTGCCTGTCACCTGAAAACATGGTCGCATCTCATTGACCACGTTCACGAAGCAAAAACTAAAATGTCACATTCTTCGCTTTAAGCTTCACTGCACAGTAGAACGTGGAAATCCACGGTATAAGGATGGAGAAGGAAATCAGCCTTGAAGTTTCCAAGCAACCATTCCGGCATTTGCATGGCGTGATTTAGGGATATCACGGAATATCTAAATTTTGATGGCCGGAGGTGCATTTGAACCAACGTCCTCTCGAATGCGAATCCACTGTGCCACTTTGCTCGGTGGGAGCCCTTGTTCGCCTTTGACTGATGAAAACATTTATGAACGTAGCTGCTTCTCTGTAATGCGCAGCACTTACCACTTATGTTGAGAGAGACCACACTGGGTACTGGGGAGGTGGTGGTAGTAGTGGATGTGACGATCAATACGGCGAACGAGGATGGATTCGAAGACCTTGATGAAGAACACCGTTAGAATGATAAGGCAGAAAAGGCAGTGTTCGGTTCGAGAAACATGAGGATGGGGGAGTTTTGAAAAATCAAATGTCCATATGTTTGTAAAGCTTAAGGGACTTAACTGCGGGGTTATCAGTCCCTAAACGTATTATCTATTTAAATTAATTACATTTAATATAAAATAATTTCATATTAATTAATATAACAAATGTAATTGTTTATAATTAATTGTAATGTTGAATTACATATTATATTGAATTAAATTATTTATATTATATAATCTTTCTTTATTATTAGTGAAAATAAAGATTAAATAATAAAGAAAGATACTATAATACATTTATTGAAATACACGTTCCATACTTATCTTTATAATATATAATAAAGAAGTTTTTGTTGTACTGCTTATGAACTAACTTATATCAAAGACAGCACAAACGTCCATGCCTGAGGAAGGATTCGAACCCTCGACGAGGGAGGCCGTGCGATCCGCAAGGTGGCGCTCCAGACTGTTCGACTACTCCCGCACGGCGGAAGTTCTTACACAGGTCTTACAAGGACACAACATGGGTAACGGATTTTAGAATTTTTTATATTTATGGTAGGTGAAGTTCAGAACTCAAACAACAATCAGACACAGCCATTCGACGCAACTCCCAAAAATTCTCGAAAAAATCGACCTTGAAGTTTTGCACATAAGGGTAAGTACCAATTACTAATCTCATTTCAATATATGTCGGCGTAGCTAAGTTGGTAGCGTTCTGTCCTTGCAACCGTAGGGTCAGAGATTCCAATCCTGTGGTGACTTTTTTTTTCATCGTATTCGAATGTTTATATAATTTCATTACCTAATGATAATTCTTAAGAAAATTGCACATATTTTCGTTTATTCGTAATTTTCTATATTTTATTGAAGGTTGTAAGTAGATTTCAATAAAAAAAAAATAAAAAAAAAATAAAAAAAATGTTACATTTCTGCAGGTTTGCCTCAACTATTAATTGACGACGGTAGTCTTTGATGCTTCAGTTTGTGAAGAACTACGACACTGATTTTGGAAAGTCATCACCATAGCTAATAATGGCTTCACAAGCAGCTAACCTACCCAGCCTACAAAACACATGGCATTAGAGACCCTAAAACGTTTTATACAAAACTAAAAATTTTATATCACAGTGGGATTCGAACTCGAAACACTATATCTGTGAGGCCAGAAAGCTGGCAATGTTTTAATTATTGGTACTTACGTGTACTTTGCGAAACTTCAAAGTCGATTTTCTCGAGAATTTTTTACAGTTGCATCGAGTGGCTTTGGCTGATTGTTATTTAAGTCCTGAACTTCACGTACCGGAAATACAAGAAATTCTAAAATCCGATACTCATGTGGTCTCTTTATTATTATGTCCTGGGTGGCAAGGTCGGCAATGAAGTGAAGAAGAAACGTGAAAGTTGACCACTGCAGATGTAATGTGATATTTAGCTATTTTAGCTGAGTATATTCACTGTTATAAAATTAGTAAGTAGTCTTGACGAGAGGAGCAAAAACCAAGATCAACATTAATTTAATGAAATGGTTCTAGTAGCAGAAAACATAGAAATGTTACTTTTAAAAGTTATAGTTCTGGGTGTACAAGCCAGTTAAAAGATTCATATAAACTACTTGATGTGCTGCTGAAACTTGTTCCCTGGCCCAAATTGATTTGACCTTAAATTACTCTCACAGCCGCAAGTTAGAAAAGCAGCGGTCATATGAATTGTAGCTCACAGGAATCACACTTACTATGAAACGAGCCACCACAAATAAATTAATTTATAAAAGTGGCGGACGAATCAAGAGGCGCAACGGAAATATTAACAATAATGAGCATCTGAATCTGTTCTCAGCACATGTGAAACACTATTTTTAAAGAAAGGGGTAGGTATTCTCAAACTACTGTATTAAAAATAGGATAAGATTTTACTGAACAAAATACTTTTATTCAGTGTAAGCACAAGCACGTGGGGGGGGGGACCAATTTAGTTACACAATAAAAACGCATCCCATTGAAACTAGCACTCTAGCACTATCATATCATATGCTGAAATACCCATAATAGAAATTTAAATTTATCTACACTGAATTGAATTTTAGTTGAGGGAGGATTTATAAATAACAAGCATTCATCCACACACACGAAATGCAAGCGAAACTTACTAAAATCAGCGTGCTGAAAAAGTCAGGAACGGCCGTTGATCTCGTAGGGGAAGTTTCAGCGAGCCAAGGCCAAGGACACAACACAATAAAAAATAACTTTCGTACGTGGCTGGTTCTATTCTTTCTTAACTGGAGATGGCGCGTATAGCAGCAAAATCTGTTTGCATTTGAAGCTAAACCAAGCGCTGGCAAACTCATTGAGGCGCGCACCATGTGGTTCCGAAATCCAGTAAAATGAAGAAAATCAGTTACTAAAATATTACGAAATTTAACTATAGCATGCGACCCATAGAAATGCGTGGAATGTTACAAGGAAACAATGTTCCACTCGATAGGAGAACTTTCGATAGATGGATGAGAAATCATCAAAGTTTAATAAATTCAGATTCGCGGTAAAACAAATACAAAATGCGGCATGCAACGCATCGAAATATCTAGACTGTTCTAAGGAAACGAAAGAAACACTGACATATGCGATAGCACGAACTTTACAGAGAAGGATGAAATCCTAACTCAAAAATCATCAAAGTTTGATACATTCGGAGTCGCAGAAGAACAAATGTGAAATACGGCATGCAACCTATAGAAATGCGCAGCATTTCATAAGCAAGCAAATGAGGAAGGTTGTACAGGGCTAGTACAGAATTTACAGGCCGCAGTTGGGAGCAGAGTACAATTTCGAGAATAAAATAGCAATTTACAACAGGCGAAAGAGGGCAGATCAAGCAGTACTACCAGAAAATGGAAGGATACATGCTGTTATTCTATCCTGAAGGGCATAGAAGAAACACGGGTTCCACTGAAGGCTTTCTTATGAGAACACACGTGGAGTACATGTTACTCACAGACAGAGAAAACGAACAGTAAAATTGCACACGAGTTACAAGAAGCAAAAATCCTGCTTACTAGTTTCACATCTTTCGATGCATGCTCGGAGTTACTCCGAAAATGAATGCAAGTTCTAAAATTTAAGTTGAACTAACTGAACAACGAATTGCTGCCATCTCAAAGTTGAAAGAGCAGAACTAACTCACCATTCCGAAGGACAGCACGAGTGAGACTTTTGCAGGCCATGTGGGCCTCCTTCCGGAAATCGGCAAGGCCGAGGGAGACAGGGGTGGTGGGGAAAACGCAGAGATTCGCACAAGGGCGCGTATAGGCTCACACCAGCCTTTTGCCAACCTAACTTGCCACGAAAGGGTGTGGAAACCTCTTTGGAGAGCATAGAAAGAGAGGTTGGTACTAGCCACCTATCGACGCAGGTCCAGAGAGCATCGCCTAAGGCTAAATTTCTCATACTTCCAGACACACTAGCACGCCAAAAAATTCTCATATTCACACATGCAGAGACAAAACATTTTACACTCTCATAGGCACGGTGGCGAGACGGAGAAGCCGTTCATGTTACCAGATTTATTGACACACTAATACATTAGTAACATAAATCTAACAAATAAAGTTACATACGTTTACTAATAATAACATTTAGAAACGAGAACTGAAAGGCTGTGTTACTCCTCATGCCTCAGAAAACGAATAGAGTGTCGTTAAGCGACTTTAAATAAAATGTTGTTATGGTCTTCAGTTCGGAGACTGGTTTGATGCAGCTCTCCACAATACCCTATCCTGAGCAAGCCTCTTCATCTCTCCATAAGAACGGCAATCTACATCTCTCTGAATCTGCTTACTGTATCCATCTCTTAGTCTTCCTCTGCGGTTTTTACACTTCCCTCCAACGCTAAATTCACAATTCCGTGATGTCTAAGAATGTGCTCTACCAATCTATCCCTTCTTTTAGTGAGGGTATGCCAAAAATTCCTTTTCTCACAAATTTTGTGCAGTACCTCTTCATTAGTTATGCGATCTGCCCACCTAATCTTCAGCATTCTTCTGTAACACCACATTTCAAGAGCCTCTATTCTCTTCCTGTCCGCGCTGCTTATCGTCCGCGTTTCACTCCCGTACAAGGCAACACTCCACACAAATGCCTTCAGAAAAAGACTTCCTTACACTTAAATTAATATTCGATGTTAGCAAATTTCTCTTTTTCTTCCCATTGCCATTGTGCATTATATATCCTCTGTACTGTGACCATCACATGTTATTTTACTACCCAAGTAACAAAACTCATCTACCACCTTCATTGTTTCGTTACCTAATCTAATTCCTTCAGCATCGCCTGATTTTCTAAGACCGCATTCCATTATTTTTGTTTTGCTCTTGTTAATGTTCATTTGATATGTTCCCTTCACCACACTGTCCATTCCATTCAACTGCTCTTCCAGGTCCTTTGCTGTCTCTGACAGAATTACAATGTCATCAGCAAAACGCAATGTTTTTATTTCTTCCCCCTGAACTTTAATCCCTATTCCAAATTTTTACTTGCTTTCTTTCACCGCCTGCTCGATGTACAAATTGAATAACATCGGGGAAAGGCTACAACCCTGTCTTACTCCCCTCCCAACTAATGCTTCCCTTTCATGCCCTTCGAGTCTAATAACTGCAGTACAATACAAGATTAAAGCCGGCCGCGGCGGCCGAGGGGATTGAGGCGTTTCAGTCACGCTCTGCACGGCCACTACGGTCGGGGGTTCGAATCCCCCCTCGGGCATGGATATTTGTGCCGTCCTAAATGTTCAAATGTTTGTAAATTATCGGACCAAACTGCGTGGTCATCAGTCCGTAGCTTACAAACTACTTAAACCTAGGTAAACTAACCTACGGACAAACACACACACCCATGCCCCAGGGAGGACTCGAACCTCCACGGCGAGCAACCGCGCGCTCCGCAGCGAGGTGCTTTAGACCGCTCGGCTACTCCACCGCGGCTGTGCCGTCCTAGTTCGTAAGTAGTTCATAAGTAGTTTGTAAGTTTAGGGACTGGTGACCCCGTAGTTAAGTCTGATAAGCATTACAAACATTTGAACTTTTTTTTTTTTTTTTTTTTGTAGACAGTGCAAAAGGCAACCTAACCTACATGTACTTTTGAACAAGATTAAAATTTAGGGAAGGCGGCAGTCAGCCGTCTTTCAAAGGCTTTAAGGTAGGGTAGAGTAACATTGAGACTGGCTTGTACACAGTCTTCGGAATGATCACCACAAAGAGAATGGATGCCAAAAACTAGGTGGTGATAAAATGGAAGAGCTACAAACTCTTTTCAAGCTGACATTCAGGAGCCTCTCCGTACCAGTGCGCCTCGTAAGTGCGCCTCGTAAGTTTTTCAGTACAATTAGGGTCCACATCCTGTCCTTCAACGTGACAGGCCATTCTCTGAGGAGGGCGTGACGGGAGAGGCGCGGCGGTGGCGAGTCCAGCGATTGAGCGCTGACAGCCGCTGACGGACTGCGGCGCGCCAGAGACTCGCGCCAGCGGACACCTGTCACTCTGCGCCTTATTTATTGGCGCGCGCTTTTCAGCGCCAGTCACCGGCCGTTCTGACACTTCGGAAATAAAAGCGGGGCGCCGCGCCAGCGACAAAAACTGGCGCCAGCCCCGCCGCCCGGCCTGCACGGACGGCATTGTCATCCGGTGGACAGCGCCGCGCGTCTGCCAACTGCGTTATCGTACACGCCTAGGTCGTCGATTGCAGGCTGAATTGTCAACAGATGATTAATATCGTGGTGTTCTATCTGTGAGCTATCTGGAAGAGTAGACAGGAGTGGATCCGGTACAATGGGTAATTTACGACTCGTATTATTTCGATAACACTAGTCCAGTGTTCCAAAATCTGAATATCTGTCAATTACTATTTGCTGCACCTCAGTAGGAGAGAGTGAGAAAAACCTGTTAACTTTAAATCTCACTATCTGAAAACACGGCGTTACGTACGTATTTGCCGGCCGCAGTGGCCGAGGGGATTGAGGCGCTTCAGTAACGGTCTGCAGGGCCACTACCGTCGGGGGTTCGAATCCCCCCTCGGGAATGGATATTTGCGCCGTCCTTAGTTGTAGGTAGTTCATAAGTAGTTTGTAAGTTTAGGGACTGATGACCCCGTAGTTAAGTCCCTTAAGCTTAACAAACATTTGAACATTTTTTGAACGTACGTATTTATTTATTCAGTTATTTTCTGTTTCTCATATCTTTCTGTTCATCTACCCCTCCGATATCTTGGGCCTCTCGTCTCTTCTAATCACTGTCCAGCTCCTACTCCCTACGTCTAGGAACATTACGATCGATACCAGCTATAACGGTGAGATGTCGAACGGTGAAAATGTACTTACTGTCATCCAATCATACAGTGTCGAAGTGTGCGAGCATGCACCGTACGAAATTTGAAGTAGTGGGTGACCTTCCACATGTTTTAAAGGTTGTGTGCTCAGATTCCTCAAGCTTGGATTAAAACTGTAGATTTTTATTCAATACGTACACACGGACTCTGTGTATTAGATAAATATGGAAATTGCATTAGGTAAAAATTTTGTAAAGTAACGTTACGTTACCTGATATGATATGCCTATGGAGGGCGATGTTTTTTTTTTTAATATTTACAAAACTTCATTTTTATTATGCCAAGATCGCCAATATCGTATTATTTATTTGTCTTTACCGGTTTCTATTATATACATCATCATCATCAGACTAAAATCAAGTAATTGACGAGAAACCCTTAATTTTACAAGTTCTCCAAAGTGATTCTGTTTTGAAGCAATGCATCCTTCGCAAGATGATATATATAATCAAATCCGGTGAAGGCAAATAAATAATACGATATTAGCGATCATGGCTCAATAACCACAATAAGATGTATTTTTATGAATAAAATTATTAATATTATGCCCATATTATGTATGTGTGTTTCTGATGCAGAGGTGCAGACCTAAAATTATTATTGAGGCAGCGTAAAAGTCATTGTATCAGGAACTACATTTGACAGATGTACATGCACCCAAATTTTTATCACTGCTCTGAATTATTTCAATCAGCCAGCTTCATGTAAAGATAATACTGAAATGCCTTGACATCGGCTAACAGGCCAACATTCTCTTTCAAAAAAATGTTGAAATATTTGTAAATCTATGGGAGTGAACTGCTTGTTCATTAGTCCCTAGCTTTAAACTACTTAAACTAAGTTAAACTAACGAAACGACACACACTCAGACGTGCCCGGGGGGGGGGGGGGGGGGTGGACAAGAAGCCTCACCGGTGACCGGCCGCGCGAACCGCAGCACGGTGCCTTAGTGTGCATGGCTATTCCGCCGTACGAACTTTCTCTATAAAGACAACACGTGGTGCATGAAATGTTAGTAATCAGATGCCCTATCATAACCGGTAACAATCTAAGAACAAGTGCTGATTAATATTAAACGGAAGAGTTACTATAAGCGACTATGATCAACCCACCCAGTTACGCAGTTACAATAAGTTGCATTCTGCGAACCACTGATGAGCAGTTGTGAGCCCATTCCGTTCCAGCAAAACTAGATGGAATTTAAATTCTGTGTTACATCACCAATTATTTTTACACTTGAACAACACCCAAATCCTTTATACCATATAGCCACAGACTCCATCATTGATTCTCCGTGGATTCCTCGTCCTTATAACAAATGGCATGTTCGAAGACCGATAACTCTTTCCGTAATCTTTGTTAACACCACAATACACGCTCCACGTACGATATGCAGTTACATCTCGAGTATTTGCACTCTCAAGTCCAGAAAATTCTTTCTGTGTAGCTCCATTACACCGCAAAAGAGCCACAGTTAACCAACTGCTGCCGGGTTGCGGATTAGTACTTTTTGGAAATATGGAAAAGTCCACAACACACCCTCGAAACACAGACGCTCCTTTCAGCATTTTTTTTAGCACCAATATTACTTTCGCTGGTAAGATCCGAGCGGTCAAAGATAATTTAAATTCAAGTCTTTTACAATGTGGCCGGTTTGAGGTGACAATAATTAGAGTTGGGAAAGCCACGGTAGGACTACGCCACATGACAAGTAGACTACCCAGGTAGTAAATTCACAGTATGGAGAGCCAAATTTCTGCAATTTCCTTTCCCGTAGACGATAGCAGTAACAGCGATTTCCAACCAAGTGTGAGAATCAGAAAAGTACCACCTAGACACGCCACGCAGCTGAAATCACCCTCGCTGTACCACTCCACTGCCAGCAGACGGCCAAGTCCGTGGCATGCCCCGTGTGTACAACTTGTGTCTTTCCGCCACGCCCCCCCCCCCCCTACAAAGCTGCTCGTCTTCCAGCAATAAGACCGATTCCTCTGTCGTCCTAGACGCGGAAAAACATAAGACGCTTCTCCTCGCCACCCGTATCAGGCGCTCTCTTCCAGTTTCAGCATATGATCGGCAGGTATTCACAAAACCAATGGATGGCTGCGAGCCACTACGCCTCAAATAACATCACTACAAATTGTGCGCCAAGTAGCAGCGTGTGTGAATATCGCAGGTGGTCGAGCGGTTGCTGGCACACTCCTTGTTTGGGCGCATACTCAGATGGTGTTGGAGAGCGGGTTAGTTGTCAAGAGGTGAGACTCCTAACCGCTACGGTATGCCCTGCAGGAAGAAATAGGGCGGTCCATGTGCCGCCTTTGGCGTAATGAGAGAATATCGTTCGGTAAAACATTTATTCTGAAATGGTACACATTGCTGCATACTCCAGGCGACCGGGTCGATGACGTCGGCAGCCTCCTGCCGTACTGTGCGCTGACAGTGCAGCTGCGTCCGCACTAGCTCGACGTACTGAGGTAGGCGACCCCTCTGCCGCGCTGTTTGATTTGGAACCGTACGGAAGTGCGGTGGAACGCGTGAATGAGAAATTCACACGTCTGGTTTGGTGGTTCTCGGTCCCCACCCTATTTGCTGTCTCGCATCATTTTCGTACTGAACAGTTGTCGTGTGCTCGCGATGTGCGCTGACTCCTGGCCTACCGATGTGAAAGATATGGAAGTCCTCCTAGATACTTCCTCTGCGTCCGTAGTGGGTTGTAGCGCAGGAGTCGAACTCGTTTGTCAGCTGATGTAGAAGAGTGCTTGAGTTCTATAACTGACATGTACCGACGTTAGAACATGGCAGGGAATCGAGTGCTACGAAGTGTAATCCATTGATTTATCTGACCGAATGACTATGAACTCAAATGATGGAGTATATACAGTGTGTGTGGAGCGCCCGCCATTCCCCCTACGTGCTCTGCCATTACCGCATCGGCCCTGTCAAACGAATATGTCGGTGTTTTACATCTTGCCGTGCTTAATTCGCAGGTTAGCTGGTGGTTCCAGAAGGCTCCGGATACAAGTTGTTGCGTTATTGCGTTAGGCATTGTATGCTCACGTAACGAAGTGGAGTGATACCGCAAGCTTGTATTGTTCCATTTAACTTCCACTGATGCGTGCTATTCAGTTCGGCGCGTGTGCGTCCATTCCTGTCAGCTTGACTCAGTAAGTATGATGCAAGGTAGCTGCTGTTTCCCTTCCCCGGATCTTTCGACACACCGCAATGTTTCTTACAGCAACCGAGATTTGAAAAAATTTACCGCTCTACTGCCGTTACAGAGGTGTTGTGCCACAATACGTTATAAGAACCATCAGTCGCAAAGCAGGATCCTACAGCGAATTTTCAAACTATTTTCTTGGCGGTGGATAACTCAAAATTTTCATTAATTGGTATCTTTAAGGGAAATTCCATTGCAGATTGATTTTGCACGCTTATGTTCACTGTCTTAACTTCTCTGAGAAACAACGTAAAAAGTAGCACCTAGAAAACGCAAGCTGCTCACAGACTGATGTTCATATAAAGCTGGTGTGCAATAATATTGACCGGCGGCGGGAGCGGGAGATAGGAGTTCGGTGTAGAGGCCAGTACTTCAAAATAGGAGGGAGGCTCTTTTTCTCGCGTACATTGTATATGTGGTTTAATTTTTTGAATTTCTCTCTCATGTTTACCAAATTATGTTTTGGCTCCATAGGTAGGGTAAAGCTCTACACTACCTGGATGTTGAACTACAGATTTCTGTGCGTGCCAGCCAAAGATGTTTATATTCTGTTTCGTGAGTAATTGCAACATGGCTGCTGTAGAGTACTAGAAGAAAACTAAAAAGAAATATGTTTTCATTTCGTACTCATGTGAGTCTGTTACTTCGCATATTAACATAAATTTCAAATTCAAAGTTAATCATGCAAATTATTTGTCATTACAACATGGCGGACAATGCGAAATCGTGTGCAAATCATATGAATGTGCAGGCACGGTACAGTTCTATGCTCAGACACCAGAGTTATACATGCACATTATAAAGAGATCACTGGGTAAGACACACACGCCGGCCGCGGTGGCCGAGGGGACTGAGGCGCTTCAGTCACGGTCTGCACGGCCACTATGGTCGGGGGTTCGAATCCCCCCTCGGGCATGGATATTTGTGCCGTCCTAGTTCGTAAGTAGTTAATAGGTAGTTTGTAAGTTTAGGGACTGATGACCCCGTAGTTAAGTACCATTGACTATACAAACATTTTTAAAACACACACCCATAAGCTTTAAGTGTAAATATGTATCTATATTCACAGCATGCTGTTGATTATATGACCATTTACTATTCTGCCAGTCGAAGTTATAGAGTAGTAAAGTTTATATCGTTGGTTAACGGTTGGGTCATTTTAATTATTTTCGTCATTTAACAGACACACAGAATTGTGTTAAGCCACGGAAAAGAAACATGTGATGAAGGATGATTTTTAACAATCATTTAGGCTCATTTCAAAATACACTAAAATTTCCGAAATCTAATATATAAAAATGAAAGTTTGGTTGTTCTATCGTATTTGATGCGCCGCCGTACTGTTCATCTGATTGCGATGAAACGGGCTTGAACTTTCTCGACGGTTATAGGCCGAATAATATGCCTTTAAGACACACATAGCTAGGGAAATATTACGACATGAACACAATTAGTAAAATTATCTGAAGATCAAGACCAACTGTAGAACGATCTAAATAAGATATCACTACAGTGTAAAAATTGACAATTGACTGAAAATAATGCGAAGTGTGAAGTCGTCCCCGTGAGTACGAAAAGAAATCCGGTAAACTTTGTTTACAAGATAAATGAATCAAACACGTAGGCCGAAACTCCAGAAAATATCTATGGATTACTGTTACTTCAGACTTAATCTGGAATGAACAGGTAGATAATGTCGTGGGAAAGGCGAAACTGAGACTGCGTTTTATTGGCAGAACCCTTGAAAGATACAACAGAACTACTAGAGAGACTGCATACACTACGCTTGTCCGTCCTTTTTAGAGAATTGCTGTCTTGTGTGGGACCCTTATCAGGTGGGTTTGACGGAAGACATCGAAAGAGTTCAAAGAAGGGCAGCTTGTTTTGTAATGTTACGGTACAGAGGAGACAGCGTCACGGAAATGATACAGGACCTGGGATGGGAATCACTACAACAACGGCACATCGGCGTGGTCTACTTACGAAACTCCAATCACCAACATTCTCCTCCTAATGCGAAAATATATTGTTGATTCACACCTACATAGGTAGAAATGATCATCAGAATAATATACGAGCATCACAGCTCGAACGGAGAGATTCAGATGTTCTTTCTTCCCGTGCGCTGTTCGAGAGTGGAATGGGAGATGAATAGTATAAAGGTGGTTTGATGAACCCTCTTCCAGGCACTAAAATGTGATTTTCAGAGTATCCGATGTAGATGTAGATGAAATGGAAGAGCACGTTTGTATTAGGCCTAATACTTTGTAGAAATGATCTCTGTTTGTCATTATGTATATATTTTAAAGGCAATTTTAGAAAAAAATAGTAATGAAGGGAAATATGGGTTTCTCTATTTACAACTACAATACAAGAGGCATAGTGTGTTCCTACGAATGATGAAAGTAGCCTGCCATATAAAAGTTATTATACTGACGAAGGCCCAACAAATGTTTGCCGACCGCGGTGGCCGAGGGGACTGAGGCGCTCCAGTCACGGTCTGCACGGCCACTACGGTCGGGGGTTCGAATCCCCCCTCGGGCATGGATATTTGTGCCGTTCTTAGTCTATTACAAAAACACCTATTAAGCAAATTATTTTAATTCTTAAACAGATATTTCAATAAATTTACTATTCATTCAGTGTTGATACAAAATCATTCAAAATTGCAACTTCCTTCGCATTGTACATCAAAAGTAATGTGCACCGAAAGCGTGGTATGAAAATGCAGCTGTTCACGTCTAGGTCCCCTTTATTCGTTTGTCTAAAGCACTGTACCAGCCAAGGTGGTCGATGACGCCACCTCGCCTGAGGGTAGGCCTGCCTGCAACACCCCTTGTGGTTGGGTTTTAGAGGAACGTTTGAATTTTCAAAAAACTACCGCACGACCACCATCAAGCGACGGTGTTTGTGTATCGGCAGTGTACCGACAACGCAAGCAGCACAACGTCCTTGTTCTGTGGGGTAGCCTGCGTTCACTCCTTCGGGAAATGTAAACAGCGCTACGAGAGCATCGCACGTTATGGACAGGGTCTGTGTTTACCTATGGGCTGTTTACACGCTGCTTATTCCAGGGGCCACCCGGGCATCAGCAACGCACACGAGCAGCACACGCATCGGCTAACGGCGGCGCTGCTATCCCATGGGTCACGTGGATGCTCACTCGACATACTATTCTTTGCCTCCCTGCCCAACACCTAAGGCGAAATGATAATTCCAGTCTGCAGTGGAGTGTGCGCCGATATGAAACTTCCTGGCAGATTAAAATCAGCTCAGTCAGTAGAGAGCGCTTGCCCGCGAAATCCAAAAATCCCGGGTTCGAGACCCAAATCCGGCACACAGTGTTAATCTGCCAGGAAAATTCACATCTGCGCACACTCTGCAGAGAGTAAAATTATAATTCTCGAAATATCTCCTAGTCTGTGACTGAGCCATGTTTCCACCATATCCTTTCTTCCAGCAATTGTAAGGTACACAATTTTAACCTGAGGCGGAGCTCAACCTCCACCAGACATTCGCCGCTCGCTAACACAGGGAGGTTTGTTTTTGTTCTTTTTATGTATGCAGTTTGCTCTATTTCAAGGGCCTGATGATGATCACGTGGTCTATCGAAACTGGTTGCCAGTAAATGACAATAGCAAAATACAGCTGACGGTGGTGTTATTTTCATTATTATAGGGAGGTTTGGAATGGGCGTGTGAAATTTGGCTGGAACTCTGTGTGGAGATGAAGGTAGATTCACCTATCAAATTCCTTGCCACGCGGGAGTAGCCGAGCGGTCTGGAGCGCCACGTTGCGGATCGCGCGGCCTCCCTCGTCGGTGGTTCGAATCCTCCCTAGGGCATGGATGTTTCAGCCGGCCGCTGTGGCCGAGGGGACTGAGGCGCACCAGTCACGGTATCCAAGGCAACTACGGTCGGGGGTTCGAATCGACCCTCGGGCATGGATATTTGTGCTGTCCAAAATCAAATGTTCAAATGTTTGTAGAACTTATGGGACTTAACTACGGGGTCATCAGTCCCTAAGCTTACAAACTACTTATGAACTAGCTAAGACTAAGGACGGCACAAATATCCATGCCCGAGGGGGGATTCGAACCCCCGACCGTAGTGGCCGAGCAGACCGTGACTGGAGCGCCTCAGTCCCCTCGGCCACCGCGGCCGGCTTGTGCTTGTGTCCTTAGTATTGGTTAGTTCATAAGTAGTTTGTAAGTTTAGGGACTGATGAGCCCGTAGTTAAGTCCCATAAGCTGTACTAACATTTGAACTTTTTTTTTCAAATTCCTGAAATGTCCTCGTATTTGAAAAGAGGAAAGTCCTTTTAGTAGGAAGAAAACCACTATGTAGGCAATATCACCAAACATCCATTTATTTGTTATTAAGGCGCCTTTTAGCGATGTTACCTTCATCACTCTTTTTTGCAGTCTGTTAAAGTAGGCTGGGGCCTGAATTGGTTCTTTGCATACGATATACGTATTAAAATTGTTTTCTTTTCGATTCTAGTGCAAGTAAACTTGAGCTACAGAGGATAGTAGATGAGATATCCATATGAAACTTACTGGCAGATTAAAACTGTGTGCCGGAACCGGGACTCGAACCTGGGACCTATGCCTTTCGCGGGCAAGCGCTCTACCGATTGAGCTATCCCGACGCGACTCACGATGCCGCCTCAGAACTTTTCTTCCGCTAATATCTCTTGCCCGCGAAAGGCAAAGGTCCCAGGTTCGAGTCCCGGTTCCGGCACACATTTTTAATCTGCCAGGAAGTTTCATATCAGCGCACACTCCTCTGCAGACTGAAAGTTTCATTCTGGAGATATCGGTAATTTACTGGCCCGTAGTCGATTCCCGCGTCTTCCCAAGTTTTCAAATTTCTCTGTTTTATTCCTTGCAATGCCAAATTAATAATACGAAATTGAAATATAACTTTATATTAATAAATCATAGGCCCACTACTCAAAATACTGAATGTAATGAAATATAATAAGTACAGTACCTGAATTATTTTTAAAAAAATGATAAGGTATCGCCGTGGTAATCGTACTTCCCTGTGTTGGTGAGTGGAGTGGGGTGTTAGTGGTGTCTTATAGCTACATTTTTTTTACGTTTTGATAGCAACAATAAAAAATTGGTCTCGGTAAAGGAAAAGGGCCTTAAGTGCAAGCTATCCTATGAATAGGAGCGGAAAAACTGATAAAAATATAATGTTGTGCAAAAATTACTCATCTTTACATTAACCTTAGCCGACGGCCGTACCGCAGTGGATACACCGGTTCCCGTCCTGTCACCGAAGTTAAGCCGTTGCAGGCCTGGGTAGCACTTGGATGCAGAGCCGTCCGGGGCTGCCGATCGCTGTTAGGAAGCGGGTGCTCTCAGCCGTTGTGAGGCCAACTGAGCAGCTACTTGACTGAGGAATGGCGGCTCCCGTCTGGAAAAACGATACAACGGCCGAGGGTGCTCGGCGCTGAAACCCTCCCCCTCCTTATTGTAACCGGTGACGCCTCGGGGCTCGAGCCCTGTGTGGGACGACTAGTTTACAATAATCTTAACTCTATCAATAAAATTCTTCTGGGTATGAAACCGCGTCGTCATTTTATAAATTCCACCGACGTTTCGGCCACTGTTGCAGGCGGCCTTCATCAGGGTCTGTGTCAGACACAGAGACAGACCCTGATAAAGGCCGCCTGCAACAGTGGCCGAAACGTCGGTGGAATTTATAAAATGACGACGCGGTTTCATACGCAGAATAATTTTATTGATAGTGACAACAGCCACGGAAGCCTACGTTTGCATTTAATCTTAACTCTCTTTCCAATATATACTACTAGCCTAAACCCGCGGCTCGCGTGTTGGTTGATTATGACAGCGGATCTATCTTTCAGTAGTGTGCTATGAGACTGGTTTTGAAGGATGAAATGAAATACCTTCTTCAGAAAGAAACATTTTTAATCAACATTCAAATAAAAAAATAAAATTATCTTAAGTGCTTAATACATAATACATACACTACTCCTTACAGCCTGTGTTGCAATATCTCAACCCGAATGATGAGAGTAATGTCCAAATTCATTTGAATTTCATTTTACGGCATTCTGTTATTTGTAGTAGTGTTTGGAGCGTAAATGTATTCCTGAGGCATGTTGCTGAATGTGATCTATTAAAAGTAGATGTACTGTTGTAATATGTGTAAAGTAACGCAAAGCACACTTATCTACGGGGTTTAAATAACAATTAAATTAATGTAATTAATTTCATTCATTTTTTAGTAAATGTTGCTGATGAAGCGGAATTGAAAAATATTCCTATCAGATAGCAGAAGTCTATCCGGAAAATAAGTAGTGAAGATCAAAAAACACATAAAAATGCATTCGTTTTGAAGAATCCATCACGTAATTCAACAATAATGATTGTAATAATATCGCAGATCGATCATTTCATGTAATGCACGAAACGTCAAATCGATTTTTCAAAGAGATGTATTAAAAGAAATATCTTTTCTATTGCTTTATTTATTTATTCTTATATTTCCATATTCGTATGCTTATCCTTACAGAGAAAGAGCTGAAGACATTGTAGCACGCATAGATCAAAGATATTGTCTGTGGCATTACGTTTCGCTGTATGTAACCTCCTTCCTATAGAGTTCCAAACGTCATCGCTGGCCTTCAGTGCGAAGTTTCAAAATTTGACGACTTTCAACCACCATATCTTTCACCCTCTTATAGCTGTCGGCATGGAACTGCTATTGTGTACAACGGGAGACTTCTAACAACAATTACACACAGACCATTCGTTTGAGTTCTGTAGTTATCGCTGCAGAGAGAAATATTGACACACACATACACAGAATTTTATATACACCGATAACTTTCCATCCCAATATACTCCCCCCTTTTTATCATTATCAAACCTCAAGCAACAACGCCACCAATAAAACAATTTTCAAAGAGTAATTATTGTTACGACTTCGTGTTATATTCTTCAAAAGTACTAAATGTCTATGACATCGCTATGAAACCGTCCCTAAAACCTTCCCCAGGTATAAATTACTAACTGTACAAATATTGAAGTCTGTGCATCTTGTCGTTCGGACGTGATAAGCGTGCACCAAACAGTTACTATTTTATACAATCAATACCTGAGGAGGGTTTTAGGCATGTTTTATAGCGATCTGGTAGATATTTAGTAATTTGAAGAATATAACGCGAAATGCGGAACAATAATTACTCTTTGAAAATTACATTTACTCTTTCAAAATGGTTTTATTGGTTGCATTGTTGCTTGAGGGTTGATAATGATAAAAGGGTAGAGTATATTGGGATGGAAAGTTAACGGTGTATATAATTTTCTACGTGTGTGTGTGTGTGTGTGTGTGTGTGTGTGTGTATTAATATTTCGCTCTGCAGCGAAAACTACAGAAAGCAAACGAATGGTCTGTGTGTAATTGTTGTCCGAAGTCTTCTGCTGTGCACCGTAGCAGTTCCATGCCGATAGCTATAAGGGGTGGAAGATATGGTGGTTGAATGTCGTCAAATTAAAAAAAAAAAAAAAAAAAAAAAAAAAAAAAAAAAAAAAAAAAAAAAAAAAAAAAAAAAGGATTGAAGGCCAGCATGACGTTTGCGACTCTATAGCTAGGAGTTTACATGCAGCAAAACATGATGCCAAAGACCATATCTTTGGTCTATGCGTGCTACAATGTCTTCAGCTCTTTCTCTGTAAGGAAATATAAGAATAAATAAATAAAGCAGTAAAAAAGAAATTTCTTTTAATACATCTCTTTAAAAAAATCGATTTGATGTTTCGCGCATTACATCAAGTGATCTATCTGTGACATTATTACAATCATTATTGTTGAATTTCCTTTAATCCCTTCAGATACGCCCTTTCAATTCAAAAGACATCAATTTCCAGTTCGTCTAGGTTTTGCCATGACAATTAACAAAGCTGAAGGACAATCACTAAACTTCGCAGGAATCCATTTACAGCCCTCATGTTTTTCACATGGTCAATTATACGTCGTTTGCTCAAGGGTGAGAAACCCACAAAGCCTCTACATTTAAGCTCAGAACAATACTACAAATTAGGTCGTATACTAGAATGCCCTAAAAGAAATTAAAATGAATTTGGACATTACGCTCACCATACCTGTTGAGATATTGTAACACAGGCTATAAGGAATAATGTTATGTTGTCGTTATGGTCTTCCGTCCGGAGACTGGTTTGATGCAGCTCTCCACCCTACTCTATCCTGAGTAAGCCTTTTCATCTCCTCATAAGAACGGCAACCCACATCCATTTGAATCTGCTTACTATATGCGTCTCTTGGTCTCCCTCTGCGATTTTTACCCAACACAATTCCCTCCAACGCTAAATTCACAATTCCTTGATATCTAAGAATGTGTCCTACCAATCGATCCCTTCTTTTAGCCAGGGTATGCCAAAAATTCCTTTTCTCACCAATTCTGTTCAGTACTTCTTCATTAGTTATGCGATCTACCCACCTAATCTTCAGCATTCTTCTGTAACACCACATTTCAAAGGCCTCTATTCTCTTCCTGTCCGTACCGCTTATCGTCCATGTTTCACTCCCGTACAAGGCAACACTCCACACAAATTCCTTCAGAAAAGACTTCCTTACACTTAAATTAACATTCGATGTTAGCAAATTTCTCTTTTCCAAAAATGCTTTCCTTCCCATTGCCATTCTGCATTTTATATCCTCTGTACTGCGACCATCACATGTTATTTTACTACCCAAGTAACAAAACTCATCTACCACCTTCATTGTTTCGTTACCTAATCTAATTCCTTCAACATCGCCTGATTTTCTAAGACCGCATTCCATTATTTTTGTTTTACTCTTGTTAATGTTTATTTTATACGCTCTCTTCAACACACTGTCCATTCCATTCAACTGCTCTTCCAGGTCCTTTGATGTCTCTGACAGAATTACAATGTCATCAGCAAAACGCAATGTTTTTATTTCTTCGATGTACAAATTGAATAACATCGGAGAAAGGCTACAACCCTGTCTTACTCCCTTCCCAATTGATGCTTCCCTTTCATGCCCTTCGAGTCTAATAACTGCGGTCTGGCTTTTGTACAAGTTATAAATAAATCTCCTTTCCCTATATTTTACCCCTGCTGACTTCAGAATTTGAAAGAGTGTATTCCAGTCAACATTGTCAAATGCTTTCTCCAAATCTACAAAAGCTAAAAATGTAGGTTTGCGTTTCCTTAATCTATCTTCTAAGATAAGACGTAAAGTGAGAATTGCCTCCCGGGTTCCTATGTTCCTTCTGAATCCAAACTGATCTTCCCCGAAGTCAGTTTCTATCAGCTTTTCCATTCTCCCGTAGATAATTCGTGTTAAAATTTTTCAACCATGACTTATCAAACTGATGGTTCTGTAATTTTCACACCTGTCTGCGCCTCATTTCTTTGGAATGGGGATTATTACATTTTTCATAAAGTCTGAGGGTATTTCGCCTGTCTCATACATCCTACACACCAGTTCAAATAGTCTTTTCATGGCTGGCTCTCCAGAGACTTTAATAGCTCTGAGGAATAATGTATGTATTAATTTATTGTAAATCATTAAGCACTTCACATTATTTTAGTTTTTTATTCGAATGTTGATTAAAAATGTTTGTTTCTAAAAAAAAAAAAAAAGGTACTGTATTTCATCCGTCAAAACCAGTCTCATAGCACACTACTGGAAGATAGCTTATCGATCATAATCAACCAACACGCGGTTGGAGCCACGGGTTTGAGCTAGTTAATTCATATATTCTAATATCTAATTTTTATTACGGAAAAGGTATTATACTATTCAGTTTCATAGTCTTGAAAATACTAATAATGTTGAAGTTTCACATCGTCATTTGTATTGCCGGTACCAACAATATCATGACGACGATAGCGTTTGTAGTGGTGGCTACCTGGATAACCATTCCGCACATGGCTCTGTGTGTCAGTAGACACTGGAAGCTTGTGAATGTCTGAGTTGCTCTTTGTCTTGGTATTGATGCCCTGCGCGGCTAAGCAGCATAGGAGGCGCATTAAGTTTCAGCTCCATAAATGCGAAGCGAGACTGACGGATGCCTTACTTTGTTATTATTATTGTTGTTGCTTTTTTTGTTTTTATTAAGATGATTCGGACTGAATGAAGATTTCACGTTGACAAGGTAAGAAAGATAAACTAAGAAACCCCAAAATGCTGCTTTACTTTATAGATGATAAAAACTGTTTATTAATTTAGCAATAGGTCTATTTCGGCACTGTGGCCATCATCAGACTATCTGCGGACAAATATTAAGATTAAAATGAGTAAAATATTCGCATAAGAATCAAGATGACAAAATTAATTGAAAGTTTGAGATTCGACAAACTATGTATCAAAAACAAAATCTGTCAAGATTAATAAACAGTTCTTAACATCTATAAAGTAAAGCAGCATTTTGGCATTACTTAGATTAACAATATGTTCTTAAAAGACATACACAATGCTGCAGGCCCAAATGAAATGAAAAAGGTAAGAAAGCTTTTCGCTTCGTAGAACTATTCAGCCATTTTTAATAGCAAGGATGTATTTGTTTTTGTGCCTTCCAGAGCAAAACGTACCTAAATGATGAGACTAAGAGCTTGCTTAATTATGGGAAACTTGAGAATTTTTTTAAATAGTAAATGATGGGACCATGTCTTAATTGAATATTCCTGGTGTAATAAGTCGTTTCGTACCGTCCAGACAGGAACCTACCAAAATGATGAGATTGAGAGTTTGCTCTTTATTTTATTTGTTTGATTTTTGGAGGAAACTGGTATAATTTCTTTTTAGTATTTGTTTTAACTGTAATTAATAGAACATGCCTTATTTCAATATTTGTCGTGAGACTATAAATGAAGTGATTGTAAATGTTTTGTGCAAACTTTGACGTCACGAAAATACAGTTCATGAGTTAAAGTAAAACCGATCAAGTGTAGCGTAAATGATTTACTTTCCTGCCAACATTTTTTTTATAATTTATTGAAACACCACTTTCTTCAAAAATATTTGTGTTAATCATAGAATGAAGGCTTTCACGGCAGGTGTCGTCATTACTTAAAGCTTCCGGGCTGAGATGCCGTCGTCCATACATAAAACTTTCCCCTGACGTTTCGCCCTCGTCTGCGGAAGGCATCCTCGGAGGTGTTAGCTATCACACATTGCACATTAGTGGGGTGAATAGATTTGACTTGCAGCGTTAACGTTTTTTGAAACAGTGTCGCCGCTTTGCAGATATATATATGTACTCAAATAGTTATTTTTTATTCAAAGCAGTGTTAGTTACAGATAAACGCTGCACACGCTGCCAACGTTGATACCAATCAACCAAGAGTTAGTTTTTCATTTTTCAACCGATAATTTTACGAAAATAAATTATTAGTTCACCCTTTAAAAGGAAATCGTGCACTTGCAGCGAAATGGAACGTGATCTGACCCATCTGACAAAGTGCAACAGAAATTTTTGCTGTAGTGTACAGGAAAGGAACATTTAGGACCATTCCAAACTATTCGACGAAATCTGTAGGTAATCGAAAGCAGCACTCTGTATCAGCCTCCAGATTTATTAAGGAACATGACAGACGCAGAGGGGTTAAAGAAGGGGCTTAATTAAAAATTTTAATGCACCAGCTTCAAGGGATGGATCCATGGATATACTACAATCGTCTTCACATCGATCCTGTAGGTGTCTCTTGTACAGTGTACATCATTTCATAAATTACACACAATCCGTACACAATCATTCCTCCCTTATTCAATAGATAAACTGAATTAAAAGCAGCTCTAGTAAGTGTAACAATGGACAGATTTTCTACCGCTGAAATCTATATATTTTTTTGCAGGGTACGGTTGTAGAAATATATTCACTTAGCAAACGCATGGGATCATAGGGCAGAGAATGCGCAGCTGTGTTATTTGCGCATCACGCTCCCTCTATGCCAGCTGCAGGCTTTTGAGAGACCTTCTGAGACGTGGCAGTGTTAGTGATTTGCTTAACATGCTATGTAGTCGGAAGCTGTGGTAGCTACTACCCTTGCGACACGAAGATCTTGGCACACATCTGTGCTGCGTGGACATCCAGCACCTCGTCTACAGGTTTGAGGATGTTCACGTGAAGATTGCAGACAGAACGAGTGCAACTTGTGTGACAGAGTTCCTGTATCACGATTCCGTTATTCGAAAGCCCATAATTTGACAACTCTCTCAGTTGGCTTTTAGGACACAGGAGATGAGTTTGCTTTACAAGTTTGTATCACACAGTTCTTAATGGTTGTGAACATTCTGTGTTACAGATGGCGCTGTACCGCGTATGTCACTAGCGTATATGTTCAGGACGAGTATTAAACTAGTAGAACGTCCACTATCACACTTGTGCCGTATGCTGTGGTCAGTTCAAAATCACTGTCGTCTTTCTAGTTGTCGTAACATTTTTATTAGCCGGTTTCACAATATAAGTTCACTTTACATTTTCCGGTACCCTAAGATTAGACATGAAATGTGAATTTTATTCTCCATTTTTTCTATCGTTTCATAAATTGAGGCGCTTTGGACTAGATAATGGCAAGCCACATGAAGTAAAATTTGCAGGCATTTGAAGGTTCAAAATATTCCATAAGTCAGGTGATGGTTTTAAGTACTTTGTTATAAGCTACAACATACCTTGAGGTATTCTTCTTTCAAGAATCAAAACATTTTTAACTGCTGGTGGCTTCCATTTCAATGTTTTCTGTGGTATTCTCTCATTTGTATCCTCTCTCTATTGGCGTACCTTAATAGTTGTTTATTTTGTATAAAAAGTGTGATGAATTTCTTCTCTCTGAAGAATTCGTTTCTGATGTTTCTTCCTCGCCCAGATATCCATGCGGATCGCTTCCAATACTCCCTCTCAATTGCCATCAATTTGTTTCATTACTTGTGTTTTTACTGCAAGCGTAGGCTTTCGCGGCCATCGTCACTGTCAGTAAAATTCTTCCGGATATGAGACCGCGTCGTCATTTTTATAAAATATACCAATGTTTCCGCCACTGTTACAGGTGGCCTAAACGTAGGTAGATTTTATAAAAATGACGACGAGGTCTCCAACCCAAAAGAATTGTATTGACCAGGGTTTTACTGCCCATGCCTCTGATCCATATCTTATAATACTGTCTTGTAGACTTTTCATTTTGTTTCCTTTTTAACCCTTTCAGTATTGATTTATTTTTAAAAAATATATTTCTTTTTCGCTCTTTTTCATGTCCATGACACCCTCTATTGCATATTATAGCAAAATTAAAAATTTTCATACTTAGTTCCAAAAATAAAAATAAAATTACAAATAAATTGGACACTGGGTCTGGAAGGCAGTTAAGCATATGAAACAAGAAGTCAACAGTTATATATGTCACTCCATATTTATTGTGAAACTTAAATCGCAAAGTGGAATTTGCGAAAAATCTATAAATTAATTCATAAAATAATTTCAGCGAATGATATCATGTCTGACGCATTCCACAAATAGCGCAATGAGTCTGCCATGTTCATTCTTTTTCGCCGCTGTGGAGTGGCCGAGCGGTCTAAAGCGTCTCGCTGCGGAGCGCGCGGTTGCTCGCCGTGGAGGTTCGAGTCCTCCCTGGGGCATGGGTGTGTGTGTGTTTGTCCTTCGGTTATTTTACCTAGGTGTAAGTAGTTTTTAGTTTGTAACCTACAGACTGATGGCCACGCAGTTTGGTCCGATAGATTTACAAACATTTGAACATTCTTTTTCCTTGTAGCACGCCATTCTGGTGATAGATGGCAGCAACAAGTACGAACCAAAAGCGACAGTTGTCTACTAAACAGGTTGATGAGTCTCAAATTAAAGTGTTATAAATTTAATACAAAGTCGGTGTCCATTGTAATGGACACTATGTCTGAAAGGGATAATCTGCGGTCCCATAAAATATCATGCGTTGTCCAATAGTAAACTTCCCACATTGATTTTTGAATTATCTTCCTTGTCTTGTTTGCCATCGCCTACTAGATAGGTGTACTCTTCACTGTGTTTGATAGTTACATTCCTTCTTCCAGTGACAAATCATGATTTGTATCTCCTTTTTTTCCCGTCAGTGTTTGTAATTTGTTACTCACCCGCCGTTGCAGCACTGTGTAGACGTGTTCGCCTTTCTTAATTACGTCTTGAGTGTAGTTCCGTGTTTACGGTTGCGCCCCCGCAGAAGAGCTGCTGCCAGACGGCAGCGCTGCGCGGCTCCGCCTCCCGCCCCCCGGCGCCAGGTTTTTGCCGCTAGTCGGCCGGCCCCCAGCCCCACGCAGAATTACGGCGGTCGCCGCCCCACCCCCGCCTCCACCCCCGCCACTCCTGATTTGTTGGCGCGCCGCGGTGGCCCGGGGGCGCGCGGCGCCCATCCAGTATTCCAGTGATCCGGGACAGCAGTTTGTTCCGCAAGGTCGTTAACCCGGGAAGACCTCCCGTACTTTCGCGGAGACTTTCGCAGCCTGTAAGCAGAGTGGTCTCGGCTTCGGCTCGATATCTCGCCCTCCGGAACGCGGCTTGTGCGCCAGGGAAGACGCACGTTTACTGCCTAGTGGTAATATACGGAGGTTGTCACTCAACCGACTTGGTGCTTCGTGACTGCAAAGTGATCATGAGTTATTGAGTGATAGCTGCGACGGATAGCAATTTATCTAGCCCATTTCCGCACCAGTTGTCAGCTATATAAAACTCTCAGAACGACATGTTTCGGGACCAACGTATTCCAATTCTCAAGTCCTACAAGAAATAAGAAAAGAACATAAAATACGACTTAAAAATTAAGATGCGAACACACGAAACAATTATCCTTCCTAGGAAAACCTACCTAAACATTTAAATGAATCAGTCATTTGGCAACGTCCACCTTAAAATACGAGGTATGTCCAGAAAATAAGTTCCGTTTGGTTATATAAAACAAACGTGTACAGTTACAGAAAAAATATTTATTGTACAAAAATATACAACTATTAAACTACTTTTCTACATAGCTTCCGAAATTTTGTGGGCATTTGTCATAGAGTGGCAGAAGTCTTTGTATGCTTTCTTCGTAGAAGATTGCTCCCTGTTTATTCAACCATGTGGTACCATGTTCTTTCAGCTCGTCATCATCGTTGAAGTGTTGACCACCATGGACAGGTTTTAAGTGTAAGAAGAAAGTCGCTAGGAGCGAGGCTGTACGGAGGATGATCAAACACGTCCCACTGAAATTCCCGTAAGAGTTGTTTGGTCCCATTTGCCTTGTGACGTCGGGCGGTAATGTGAAGGGAAAAAGAAAACTCCTTTCATCTCTTCTTGCACCTAAAATCTGTCCTTGATGGTTAACACTTCAACGATTATGAGCTAAAAGAACATGTTACCACATGGTTGAATACACAGGCGTAACCTTCTATGAAGAAGGCACACAAAAACTTGTGCCACGCTATGACAACTGCCTACAAAATTTCGTAAGTTATGTAGAAAAGTAGTTGAATAGTTGTATATTTTCATACAATAAATTTTCTTCTGTATTTGTTCACGTTTGGTTTATATAACCAAACGGAACTTACTTTGTGGACATACCTCGTACATGCAGAATCGGTACACTGTCATGCAAAATACTGACATGTTCTCGGCTTGAAGAACCACTAATGAACTGCTCCGGCGTTGCCCACCCAAAAATATAGAGTCATGTCATTTTGGGGTACCATCGCGTACAAAATCACGAGATCAAAGAGAGTGGAAAAATAGCGTTTAGAACTGACAATAGATTAGTACAGAGATTGGAACATAAAATCGATAGAAGAGAGAATTGGGTGTACGAAATCAAATTTCCAGATTGCGACATGAAGTACGTGGGACAAACCAAGAGATATTTCAAAGCCAGATTCAATGAGCACAACAGCGGGAATTTCACATCGACGGTGGCAAGGCACCTGAATGAAGAACAACACTCCTTGGAGAACATCAATGATAGTATGAGGGTATTACACTACGAAGATATAGTTGCTCTCTAATTTAGAAGAGATAGAGATATTCTGCGCACTAAAGAAAGAGTCGAATAACGTATTTAATGAAAAGTCGGAACTTTCCAAAAGGCATTTATGGGCCAATTTTAATAATGTCCTCCTGTAGAAATCGCAAAATTTAAATGGCAATTATAGATCTTCAGCTACGCAGTCATGCTTCACATTGTTTTAGCACCTTCTCATATAATTCTATTGGAACACTTTTGGCCGCTTCCGAGGGAGTTACGCCGTCAGTCATCTTTGAATTGCAGCTGCTCATAGATTATCGCTGAAACAACTGTGCAGCTAGCCGGCAGTTCATAGTGTTTGTTCAAACCGACATGTCAGGTGTTTGCATGACAATGCACCGATACTGCAAATATTTTAAGGTGGACGTTGCCTACTGACTGATTCATTTTTTAGGCAAAGTTATCCTAGAACAGATAATTATTTCGTGTGTTCGCATCTTAATATTTAAGTCGTATTTTACGAACGGCCAGCCGCAGTGGCCGCTTGGTCTGCGCCGCGCCAGTCACAGTCTGCACGGCCGCTACGGTCGGGGGTTCGAATCCCCCTCGGGCATGAATGTTTGTGTCGTCTTTAGTGTAAGGTAGTTCATAAGTAGTCTGATGACCACGCAGTTAAGTCCCTTAAGCTTAACCAACATGTGAATATTTTACGATCTTTCCTTGTTTCTTGTAGGACTTGAGAATGGGATAACGTTGATCCCGAAACATGTCGTTTGACAATTTTATGTAACTGACAACTGGTGCGAGAGTTGACTAGATACATCAGTTGTGTGGCGGCGTCAAACAGGATAGATATTTGAATATTAGCACGATATATGTAAAATTACGAGCTCCCACAGAGATACCTAGTGAGTACGAAGGCTGTACAGATTTGTTGTGCAGTACTGTCGAAATCTTAAAGGCACATATTACAATTGTGAGAAAAATGGGAAAAATCTATAGTGAAGACGGGTGTTTTATACTATTATAACTTGTGTGGGTATTATATGGTAGGCGTACGTAGGCACACTTCAGAACAAGTGATGGTTTAAAATTAGGGCGACGGTAATTTCGGACTAATAATCTAGCAGTTGAGTCCAATAGATTTACAAACATTTGAACATTTGAACGCTAATTATCTAATTCTCTGACTAAGCCACGATACAAGAAATGCACGGCCTGTGTATGAGCCCTAGTAAATGCGCAAGGAATCTATTGCCTAACGAAATAATAAATGGCCCTGGGTCTACATACATTTTTCCAAATAAATATTATTACTGTAATTTATACAGTTTTTCCCTCAGGAAAATTCCAAATTATGGTCAGCAAAAGGAGTTCTACTTGACTCATGACAGTCCCTAGAGTTTAACATTATTTATTTACTAAAGACACCGCCTTAACGAAGCATTGTCCGTACGGGTGGTTAGCTTGCTCTGGGAGCGTAGGGCTATAACGGCGGTAGCTTAACTACCAGAAGGGTCACCCGAGCCGAACAGGCTGAATAGGAGGAGACAAGCAAAGTGTGTCTGTAAGATCCCTATGGTCCCGACATAATTAATTTTCTATAATATTTAGGTTATAATAGTGTTCACACAAGCTTATAAATTATTATTAATACTTGCGATTGTAGACTTTCTCTGCGTATTCCATTCATGAAGTCTTCTCGGTTAATCAGCTCGGCTGATTACCCGAGCGGACTTCATGAATTATTAATACTGTTTGTCATTATGCATTGTACGTGATTTACTTATGTAGTGAATTTTGTGAACTGGCCACAGACATTTATTGTAAGTGGCGCAGTAATCTTTGGAAGTGCGATTGTAGAGTAAACCCACTGACTGCGACAGAGCAGTTAGTGACCAGTCAGTTGCGAGAGGGAGAGCGAAGCAGTTAGTTTCCAGTTGCGAGGGGTAGCGTGAGGTAGTTGTTGGACGAGGCAGTCGTTAATTGTGTGTTGCAGCACGCCATTATTGTAATCCATTATGTTAATTTAATATTTGTAATATTTTTTCCTACCTCATATTTTCTTGAGAATATATAATTTCAGACCTTAAATTCGCTTTCTGCGTTTTCATTTTGTAGTTAGTTTCCCCATCCTTTCATTTTCTTTATTTATGATTATTGTTTAAGTTAATTACTACCGACCTATCATTTCTGAAAATTTTTATACTGAAGTCAATCAAGTTATGCTGCATGCTGCGACCTGCTTGCTGTTTCCTGTTTCGAGTTTTGTAACAAGAATATATGAGGTAAGTCAATTTTTTATTTATCTGTGTCGCAGTCAGATTGTTTCCCCCTTCCATTATTGAAGTTAATCAGTTTTGTTGTACCCTTTGGGAGTACTTTCGACAGAACCATAAATTGTAATGTTTGTGTTTTCCCCTATTTCCTGGGCGTGTCCGTTGCGGAAATTAATTTTTTCTAAGACTTACCTCGGTGGTCGTAGTCACCACATTGTTCGGCTTTTTAAAGTTCAGTTTTCCACATATGTAGTAAGCAGTATTAGTCAATTTCCATTAAACTAAGCTTAATTTATTCGGGGTACCTTGCAAATTACCAATAAACTTTACTTATTTGGGATATCTTTCACTACAATTAAACATTAAACGTAATTTATTTCTTTTTCTGGGATACCTTGCACTTGGCTACCCTGCCAGGATTCGAACTTGGAATCTTATGTGCCACAATGGCCCATGTGTCCCCATTCTCCTATCTTCATCCTGTCCTTACCCTGTCTTTTTTTTATTTTTTTTTATTTTTTTTCCTTCCATCCCTTGCCATAAGAGTGGGGTGGACAGGGCTCCTTAGCCATAGTGAAGGCAACCTGTCTAGGGGTGATAACCCCAAATAATAAGCCTCTCAAACTAAAAACTTGGGTAGCATCTTGGACAGTGGCTAGCCACTGTCCCATGAACAATAATCTTCAACAGAGCATGGAGGAAAATTTCGCTGTATGCACTACCACAGGTGGTAACCAATCCACCGTCACCCGAGGTGACGTTACCAGACTGGATTCTGGGGAGTGTGCACCAACATGCTATGAGGATGACTCGTCGCATGCTGAAATCACCAGACATAGAGCAAGACAGCAAACCTTCTTCGTGACATTTAATGCTAATTCACTGCTCAATGTGGAAAATTGAAACTTCCGAAGGATAAATTAACACAACACAAAATAGTACTGGTAGCAGTACCAGAAACCAGGTCACAGATGATCTTGCCTTCGAGTGCCAAGGATATAGAATTCGTAAACGAAAAGAGGCCGTTTAATGAAGAACGTACCCCTCTGAGGTACAGGATTTATAATGTCACAAGATACTGGATTCAGTAATTGACTTCACTTTCCCAAGCTGTTGTGTATTCATCCTCTCCCTCAAATGTGTTAACAAGGGCTACAGTGTAGCCAATGTACATGTTCCAACCAACCGTAACAACAAACGCAATGCAGACAAAATGGACAAATTCTGGGAAGACATAGAAGATTTTCTCTCTAAAATTCCAGAGACACATGCTGTCATACTTCTTGGTGACTTCAATGCTCAATTTGGGAGAGAGAAAAAATACAGAAATATAGTGGGCAACTATCCATCACATATGAGAACCAACCGCAATAGGGAACCAATGATAGATCTGTGTAAGACTTTTGGATTGGTCATAAGATCTAAAGCTTTCAAACACCTGCCAAGGAAGCAGAAGACTTGGGTTTAACCTACCACAAACTTGAGTGAATTTCAGACAGATCATGTGGTCATTTCAAGAAAGTCTCAGAAGGAAATACAAAATTTGAAGGTATTAGAAAGTGCCAATATGGACTCAGAGCAGTATCTCTCTAAGATGAAAATGAGACACCAGCTTAGGAACACTATACAGAACCACCAAGATGGTACCACTTGTCATAGCGCAACTTAAGAACAGCCAACAAGTTAGCCAAAGTATGAACAGTACAGTTTTCAACACCTAGGACGAAGTAAAGGACGTTCTTGTGAAGACAGCCAATGAACTCGCCCCCCTCACTAGAAGAAGGAATCATCCGTGGTGGAATGAAGACTGTGACAATGCAATAGCCCAAAGACAGACACTCTGGGAAAGTGGAATTGTAAGAAAACGAAGAAAAATTGTGAGAACTTTTTGAAACAATGAAGGCTTACAGCTAGGATAATTCGAGGAACCAAACAAACGTTCACTCAAAACCAACTAACCCAAATCGAAGAGAACGTTGCTAGGAATAACTCCAGAGATTTCTACAGAACCTTCAAACAGACACTTAGAAAGTACAATCCGCCAATCCTCTATTTCAGAGGAAAACTGGTTTTTAACGACTAGGAGAACTGCCGCCTCTTAGCTCAACTGTAATCCACCCAGTGAAGACTTCGACTACAAACAAACCACACCAAACCTGGACTCCCTGCCTCCTTCATTGGAAGAATTATTCTAAAGAATATTAAGGCAGCTGGAGAGGACTCTATCGTTGTTGAACTCTAGAAATGTGCTGGAAACAATGCTGTGGGCAAGCTCACCGAGATCATCTACGACATTTGGCAAACATATAAATTACCATAAGATTGGAAAACAGCTCTGATCCATCTGCTTCACGAAAAGGTGAGATTGTACAGATTTTAACAACTACCGTGAAATTTCTCTTGTTCCAGTAACATACAAGATAGTCTCCAAGACGTTACTAACAAGGGCAGAAGACCAACTGGATAATGAACTGGGAGAATATCAGGTATGCTTCAGGAGAATCCGACCCGGTGCTGAACAGATACTCATCCTTAAGAGTGTACCGGCGTACTCCAAGACGAGAAACCGCAAAGTGGTCGTCACCTTTGTTGATTTCAGGAAGGCCTACGACTTTGTTGACAGTGAAACGCTTAATAAAATATGCCAGGAACTAGGACAAGACAACAAAACCCACAGGCTCATTCGTTTTTTAACACTAACATGTGTGATTTTAAACAGACACCCTATATTAATTCATCAGCAATGTATAACATGACGAATGACATAAACAATGGCGTTGATTGCATCCCAATACTCCAATTACAACTGAGATATTGCGAATTTGATGTTTGAAATACGAGAAATGCGCGTCTAGTGCACGTCCTGGGACTCAGGCGTAAACCCATGCTGCTCAGAGCGTGCGCTAGCCGCGCGTTTCACGTATTTCAAACATCAAATTCGCTTCCAGATATCTCGGAATGTAATTGCCATATTGCGATGCAATCAACTCCATTGTTCATTTGATTAGCCATGCTATAGCCGCGGCGGAGCGGCCGAGGGCATTGAGGCATTATGAACATTTTTGTCATGATATAGATACCTGATGAAATAAAATAGGGTGTCCATCTAAAAACACATAAGTTTGAGTTAAAAACAGATATGCTTTCGTTTTAGGATTTTTCAAAATATTTACATTTATGAGCCTCTGCCTTAATTGATACCGGTGAAAGCCGTTTTAGCCGCGGTTGAGTAGCCGAGCGGTCTAAAGCGCCTCGCTGAGGAGCACGCGGTTGCTCACCGTTGGAGTATCGAGTCCTCCCTGGAGCATGGGCGTGTGTATTGTTCTTAGATTAGTTTACCTTAGTTTAAGTAGTTTGTAAGCTACGGACTGATGACCACGTAGTTTGGTCCGATAGATTTACAAACAAACAAAGCCTTTTTACAATAGCTTTTATTGTTCCAGAGATATTTTGGGCGGCCTGTATATCAGAGATGTGAAACTGAAGGTAAAGCATTGAATTAAGATAGTCCTTGCAGTCGTCGTATTCATTAAGTAATGGTGACTTAGTGGTCCCAGGTTCGAAATCCGGCTATGCCTCATATTATAATGCAATGTCTCTCCTTCAGATTCATATCTCATATATATATATATATATATATATATATATATATATATATATATATATATATATATATATATATATATATATATGAGACTGAACCGTTATGGTTCGGTTTTCCGTCACTCTTGCCAGAGTGTCTGTTACTTAGAGCGGATGACTTACTCTGGCTTGATAGTTGGTGCTCCCTTTTCTGACAATGAGCTTTCGAGTGAATGGGACTGTTGTTGTTCCTTAGCTGTACTTGTTATGTGGCAGATAGTGCTCGGCTCCAGTTGCATATTCTCTTACGTGTGGATTGTGGGGTTCTTCTAGCCATGATGTGTTTGCACCAGTTGTAGCCTAAGTGCATGTTCTGTGGACATTTTACATTTATTTTTGTTCTATTCTTTAACAAACCTGTTTTTTCACAGAAGCGTCTATGTGGCCAAGGAGAGCTAGCATTGTACGTTGTGTCTAATTTAAAAACTTGCACGATGTGTAACTGCTGATTGCTACCAAGATGTATGTGATATCCCACTTTGAATTCGGCCGCTCACGTTTAACTGTTTGACCGGGTAATGTTTATTGTTTGGCACCTTTGCATAACGACGCTGTGCTTGTCAGGTACTACGATTTTGCTTGTGTAGTTCTTTGAGTGTGCTCAGTAATTGTGCCATAACGTTTACGGTCAACAGTGTTCCTAATACGACCGCTGTGTTTTGTACTATAATTATTTTATGTAAACAGTGCCATATTTCACTCTTACCTATTAAAATCTGTTCATTTACGTTTTTGGGCCTGAGTACTTGTGCACTATTTTCATGTATTTATTAGTTCGTAAATGGATGTTTGTACACAGCCACCACTGTAGACATTTGTGTTGAACTGTCTGCCTTATTCAGTTGAGTCCGGCAAGCGTGGCGCAGACTGTTTAACAGAGATTTGTTTGTTGGTGCCCTTTTGTGGGCAAATGATTGTCATATATTTAAATAAATATTGTGTTAAATAAGTCCTGCTTCAAGTTCAAGCTCTTATGGTTTATTGCATTTATATGTTGTAATTCTTTAATTAAGTTTTGAAACTTGGAATCCATGAATGACATTGGTGCACCCACCACTCCCGAATTAGGTTCATTTCCTTATCCGATACTACTTGGTATCATTGGTAGTAGTCTCTTTCCATGACCCTGCGGGAGAGGGAGTAGATTGTCATTAACGGATTTTCTAGTGTATTTTAAGGGTGTACCTTTCCTGTTACCAAAGCAATTATTTATACGTTATCCTCTAGGTAGGTGACGATTTTGATTACATTTCCTCGACAGCCGAGGATATAACGCGTAATGTTGCTTTCCTTCAGGTAAGTCAGCCAACGCCCAAGTAAATTATCGTATTGAAGCCCATTAAAAGCATTTCAGATACCGTTTGTCAGATATAGCCTCTGTATAATTGAAGTAGCAAGAGGTCAAAACACGTCAAAGTTTATTAGATCGTGTTAACGAGTTGCTGGAGCTAATGGTCGCTATGACTTTAGATGACGGTACTTTAGACAAAGCAGCAGAGGGTTAGTCATGGGAATTACTAAGAGCAAAATTGGGGATAAGAATCATTCTTTAATTTCATTTGAAACCTTTTCTAAATTACCAAACTCAATACTTTAATTATTTAAAGTGGTGTCGGACTTGGTTTTGGATACTATAGTTCACATAAACAGGTTTTATGGTGGTTGCAACGAGTACGATGTTATCCTAATGCTTTGTCGGTTCCTCACTGTTATTTTGTCGTTAGTGTATCCACCAAATTCAGGGAGTATTGAGTAAACTCGTAGCTAAAACCACGAGTCAGAAACGTACCATTCAAGATCTTAATAATCAAATCGTTCAGTGTAAGCTATATGCATACATGCGCGTTGAGTTAGAGCGTAAGAATGCAGGCCATCACAGAAACCTTATTGTAGTATGTCCTTTAATATGCCAGTCTCTGGAAAGCCATTGCGACTATTTGGAGAGAATGCCACCTGAATATCGCTTCGTTTGTTATTTGCTCAGCATCCAGCTATTTTTCACGAATTTCAATAGTTAATTCTATTGAGGCTGTATCGTTCGCTGATCAACTAACATAAGAGTACAACCTTACAACCCTTAAACCTGTCCGCAAGTTTTAGCCGTCCGGAATCGACAGATTTGTACCCCTTACGAGATGTTGTTTTCTGTGTGGTCCGAAAACTCATTTGGTACGTGACTGTTCTGTCAATAAAAAACCTAGACCTAGTAACTGAAACCAAGCAAATTGTGGCAGGCGTCAGAAATGGCTTTTTTTTTTTTTTTTTTTTTTTGCAATTTGACGTCTAATCGTGACCGTCGGCAATTTCGGCTTGCATATCGATGTGCACGATTATGTCTTGAACTCCTCTCTGCTCTCCTTGATTCGGATAGTTCCGTCTCTTTGCTGTGTTATGAGTTGTACCTCGGGTTTCGCCATGTTTGTACGTGCTGTTACCACAAACCACGCCCACTGCTATCCAACGTTCATTCTGTTATAGTACGACATGTCTTGAAACCTTTAGTTTGTATCTTACCTGGGGAGGATGTTAAGGCCATGTAGTTAAAAGTTTATGAGTAGCAGAAAGACAATTCCGGTACAGTAATGTAATCATTAGAGACTTTAACTTTCCCCGGCGTAAGGAAAGTTCAAACAACTTACGGGTATGCTGCCGGGTAACGTCGTCGACAACCGCCGATATTTCGGCAGGAGAACACCCTGCCATTCTCAAGGCACAACTGCACTTAAGGAAGCAATGTGCAAGCGTATTTAATACCTCGGTTTGCAAAGTGTAAACAAGGAAGATAACACACACAGTACAAGTCACAGCAGAGTCAACACAACCAAAGGTGACCAAACATCAAAAATATCGATAGTGAATCAACAGGTGAGGCAGCATTAATTTTATCCCTCTGTTTTTTGACGAGAGACAGTGCTGGATTCCAAGCAGAATTTAAACAAAAACCACCATCTCTGTTTATAAGGTCGCTTGCTAGTTTAATTTCAACAGCTTCCTTAATAACACTACCCCAATAGGTGGAGGTGCATGCCAGGATCTCCGTGTTGTTGTATTCCATAGGATGACCGGTGTCAAGACAGTGTTCTGCAACAGCGGATTTGTTGGGCTGTTGTAAGCGCGTGTAACGTTTATGTTCAATACACCGGTCTTCCACAGTCCTGATTGACCAATATATGACATGCCACAACTGCTAGGAATACGATATACACCTGCCTTACGCAAACCAAGATCATCCTTTACGGACCCCAACAGGGCCTTTATCTTAGAAGGTGGTCGAAAAACACATTTCACATCATATTTCCGTAAAATACGACCAATCTTGTTGGAAATACTTCCTGCGTAAGGCAAAAAGGCCATAGATTTAGGTGCCACTTCATTACTATCGTCACTCACCCGTTGCACAGAAGGCTGATAGCGCAATGCACGTTTTATCTGTCTCTCACTATAACCATTCTGACGAAAGGTCACCTCGAGATGGGACAACTCAGCTGACAAACTTTCAGGGTCTGAAATGACATGTGCCCTGTGAACCAAAGTACGAAGTACTCCTTCACGCTGAGCTGGATGGTGACAACTATCAGCTCGCAGATACAAATCTGTGTGAGTAGGCTTCCTATAAACAGAATGTCCCAATGTACCATCAACCTTCCTTCTGACCAACACATCAAGGAAAGGAAGGCAGCCATTCTGTTCCACCTCCATAGTGAACTGAATATTCGGGTGGATTGAATTTAGGTGTTCCAAAAAACCATTTAAATTCTCACTACCATGAGGCCAAACAACAAAAGTGTCGTCTACATATCTCAGAAATCACGCAGGTTTCAGAGTCGCTGACGATAAAGCACGTTCCTCAAAATCCTCCATAAACAAATTGGCCACAATAGGTGACAACGGGCTTCCCATTGCAACTCCATCAGTTTGTTCATAGTATTGACCATTGAATAAAAAGTAAGTGGAAGTCAGCACATGTCGAAAAAGGTTTGTTAACTCGACACCAAACTTAACCTCAATTAGCTGCAATGAATCTGACAGATGAACGCGAGTGAACAGAGACACAACATCAAAACTCACTAAAATATCAGATTCATTCAAACGCAATCCCTGCAATCGACGTAAGAAATCCGCCGAGTTCTTAATGTGGTGTTCACACCTGCCCACCATTGGACTCAACAAACTAGCAAGATGTTTAGCTACACGATATGTCGGAGCACCAATGTTAGACACTATAGGCCTCAGAGGAATGTTCTGTTTGTGAACCTTAGGAAGGCCATACAATGTAGGTGGAACAGCACAGTAAGAATTAAGACTTTTGATGGTCTCCGGTGAGAAACGACTTTTCTTCAGGAGGTTATTAGTCTTTCTCTCAACACTCTTTGTGGGGTCAGCACCGATCCTACGTTATGTCGAATCAGAAAGTAAACATTGCATCTTTTGAATGTAATCATCTTTATTCATCAAAACTGTGGCGTTTCCCTTGTCCGCAGGCAAGATAACAATATCAGGATCCATTCTGAGAGACCGTAAAGAAGACGCCTCAGCTGCTGTTATATTACACTTGGGTGGACGGGCCCCAGTCAACACACGACAAGCTTCCCTCCTAGCCTCTTCTGCAGAATCTGAAGGTAGTTTGGAAACAGCCTGTTCAATAGAACTTATGAAATCAACGACCGGCAAACGCTTAGGCGTCGGTGCGAAATTCAAACCCTTCCCCAACACAGATAAAGCTGCGTCGTCATAGGTTTTCTCCGTGAGAAAAGGAAGCTGTTGAAATTAAACTAGCAAGTGACCTTATAAACAGAGATTGTGGTTTTTGTTTAAATTCTGCGTGGAATCCGGCACTGTCTCTTGTCAAAAAACAGAGGGATAAAATTAATGCTGCCTCACCTGTTGATTAAGTCACTACCGATATTTTTGATGTTTGGTCACCTTTGGTTGTGTTGACTCTGCTGTGACTTGTACTGTGTGTGTTATCTTCCTTGTTTACACTTTGCAAACCGAGGTATTAAATACGCTTGCACATTGCTTCCTTAAGTGCAGTTGTGCCTTGAGAATGGCAGGGTGTTCTCCTGCCGAAATATCGGCGGTTGTCGACGACGTTACCCGGCAGCATACCCGTAAGTTGTTTGAACAATGTAATCATACTTCTGACAAAAACTCTTGTGAACTGTCTGGCACTGATATTGAAAAACTACTTCTTGCAGTTACGGGCAGACTCCATAAATAGTTTCACCTGTTAACTAATCGAAATCCTTAGTTCATAGTTTGAACATTTGATACGCCTCTTCCATGCACTTCACAGAGGACTTCTGAATCCATAAGGAACAAATGGAAATCGCATATCAATATTCATCTCTGTCCTGAAGAAGATTAATTAAGACATAGAGTTGCCATTTCGAGTGTTTACAAGGTTTGCTCCACTGGTTTCAATGGATGTCAAAAGAAGCTTTGTCATCTGCAAAGACATTCTATCGCCAATCAAAAACAGACAGTATTGATGTACATGAATTTTCCTTCTTTTGATGAGTGATAATGTAAAGCACTTGTTTGTTGCCTTATTCCAAGCTTGTTCGGCCAGTTCACGTACTTTTGCAAGAGTTGTGAATTGAAATGTCTATACTTCAAGTCATGTCAGTGTAGGTACAGTAGTAATATATTTATGGCATACACTTCATTTAGCTTCCGTATGTTGTGATCTGGTGAGACTAAATCTGTTCTTGTGTCGCCTCAATATTGAATAACCATCATAACACGTAAGCTTTCATGGCTGGCGTCTTCATTAATTAAATCTTCCGTGCTAAGTTGCCGTGGTCCATCTGTAAAACTTCCTTTCCCAACGTTTCGTTGCCTACTGTGGCAGCATCTTTAGGGGTGAGTCGACGACTGGTTACTAGCCGCTGCAGATCCTGGAGGTTGTTCCTATATAGACCATGCCACAGCTACACGGAATTTTATAGTCCTTAGGCGTTGCTAGAGGGTGCCGTGAGTCATTAAAAGATCTTGAATATTCACTAATCTTCTTCGTGTGTCTAAAGATTGTTTCCAGGTTAAACTTGGCCAAAACTTTCCCAATACGATCTGAGATGTTATAGTTTTACACATGGACCGCGGAAACTTATCCCGTAACTTTTAATTGATGAAACGACGGCCGTGAAAGCCTACATTTTCTGATTAGACGGCTGTAAGGGGAGGATATGTCGGGTATGGTGCGACTACTGGAGAACCTACGTAAGAAGAAAGGCCAACATCTTTGTTCACTCACCTTCCTGTTACGCTGCTGTGACACCGGAACAGTTCCGAAGCTTTTGAAGATAAGAAGAGTGTTTCATTCAGCGCAAGCCAATCGCATCTATTACCGCATGGAACAGACGATGCTATCAGAGCGGATTCACCAAACACGTCTAGAACTGGCGGTTACTAGTAGTCAACAACTGAATCTCTATTTACTGATTACCAATGAAATGCAGTTGTGTGAAAGGAATAAGGTGGACAGACTAACATTTATATTTATGGAGCTTAGTGCAGAAATGTCTTGTAACAGAACAAGAAGTTCGATCATCAACAGAAAGGTAGACAGGAAACGCCAGTTACAGATAATTCCCATACAGTGATTAATTTGTACGGGAAAGAACTGTCGAAAGAATAAATTTCTGTCCTCTCGAAAGGAGGAAATTTTGCAATCACATCAGCCAATGATTACCACGGAGGAAATTGTTTCCAATATAGAGGCAGAGATTCATTTCTTATATCCGCAGTCTACCGATGAAATTAGGATATAAACAGCCAGGATACTACGTAAAGCTAAGCCAGTTAAGAAGCAATGAAGAAGGGAAGGCATTGCGGGATTTTAGTGCGAACAAGAATATTTCTGTAATCTCCGCTGATAAGGGTAATGCTACCGTTCTACTGAAAAGTGAGGATTAACAATTACAAAAACTGGAAAATGATCCCACAACAAAAGTGTTAGATGCTACGAATCGAATAATAAAAATGTCTTCTCTTCCTATAGAGGATAAAAAACACCTTTGCAAAACAGAAGCTCTCCGATTAAACAGATTGCCTAAAGTGCATAAAACAAGACCTTTATGATGGATAAGTAAGTGCCATTGGATCTCTAACACAAGTACCTGGCTCGATATCTCGCCTCCATATTGCAACCATACATAGGTAAAACAGATAAACACATCAAAAATTCTATTCATTTTATAGAAAGTGGGGAGATATTACTGTCTGTTCAGGTGGTATTCTTGTCAATTTCGCCGTAATGTCCTTGTTTACAATGGTCCCTGTTGACGAACCTCTTTCTTACATAGCTGACATGTTTCCATCTGATAAAAGTAGGTTTGTTCCGACATTGCCTATCCACATCCTATTTTCAGTACAACAGAGAATTTTACGAACGAACTGAAGGGGTGGCCATGGGTTGCCCTCTGAGTCCAGCTATTGCTAATCTATTTATGGAATGTTTTGAACAACAAGCGCTGCATTCGGCCAACAAAAGCCCATCGAAATGGTACCGGTACGTGGGCGATATATTTATGATATGGAATCACGGTGAAGAGGAATTGAATGGTTTCTTGGTGCACCTAAACAGTATTAATTCCAAGATACAATTCACCATGGAGAAAGAGAAATATTGACAATTTAATTTCTTGGGCGTATTAGTTATCAAACAAGCAAATGGGACCTTAGGGTATACAGAAAAGAAATACACAATCATAGCCAGAAGAGAGATGTTATTGGTGGATCGAGCCAATAATATCTGTGAGCCAATTTATCTGGAAGATGAATTAAACCATTTATGAACGGCTTTCATGAAAAATGAATAAGCCAATAAAGAAATAGATCGAGCACTCGATTCTAGAAGAAAAGTATCAGAAAACATGCGACAACAACTGTCGGCTAAGAATGTGTTTCTTCCTTTTATTCACATTACGGATCGTATTGGGAAAGTTTCGGCGAAGTTCAAAGTGGAAACAATCTTTACACCCACCAAGAAGATTAGTGAATGTTTATGATCGGTTAAGGATGCGCGGCACCCTCTAGCAACGCCTGGGGTGTATAAAATTCCATGTAGCTGTGGCATGGTCTATAAAGGAACAATGGAAAGAAGTGTTAATACCCGCTTGATAGAACACAAAAGGAATTGTCGACTGCGACATACAGACAAATCAGCTTTAGCAAAAATTCAAATGTTTGTAAAGCTTATGGGACTTAACTACTGGGTCATCAGTCCCTAAACTTACAAACTACTTATGAACTACTTACGAACTAGGACGGCACAAATATCCATGCCCGAGGGGGGATTCGAACCCCCGACCGTAGTGGCCGTGCTGACCGTGACTGGAGCGCCTCAGTCACCTCGGCCACCGCGGCCGGCCAGCTTTAGCGGAACATGTCTTACAAACAGTGATCATGAAACAAAATTCAGTGAAACTAGCGTGCTACCCAAGACATCACATTATGATACACGCATGTATAGAGAAGCCGTAGAGATCCAGAAACACAGCAATAATTTTAATAGAAAAGAAAAAGGTTCAGAAAAGATATGGCGGTCGACTTTGCACCAACGAGGTGACAATCGATTACCTGTAATCGAGAGCGATGACACACTTGTCAGATATAACTTCATAGTCGGCAGCAAGTGACAAGTGGTAGCACCCTCTAAGCCCTCTATATAAGCAAGGCATCCAGCAGTCGTCGACTCACGCCTGAAGGTTATTCCGAAGTAGGCAACGAAATGTCGGGAGAAGAAAGTTTTACATATGCACGACGGCGACGGTAATGAATACATACATAGTTTTGGTATGCCCATAAACGCTATTCATACTTCGCATGCAGCACTGACGAAGCTAATGCAAGTATCCCGTGCTATCCACAAAGCGGTCACCAGGCCCGCTCGGTTAACCGCGAACGACCATCGATCTCGGCAGCGGTAGGTTTAAGGGAATTAAAGCGACCGACCGTCTGCTAGGACAGAGGCCCAAGGGACGCATTAGCAGCCACTGTGTGTGTGTGTTTGTGTGTGTGTGTGTATGTATGTGTGTGTGACTGAGAGAGAGAGAGAGAGAGAGAGAGAGAGAGACAGAGAAACAGCACACAGACGAGGAGAAACGGCATGCGAACACTGTGAAAGTGGAGTGGTTCCCGCGAGGCTCATAGCTGTGCTCCATCTGAGTTAACGAGAAGGAGGAAAGTCTATTCTATTACGTCTCTATTAGAAAATTGCCTCCACTTTTCTTTTTTGGAGTTGAGGATGCTGGCGTAACAATTACAAGCAATTACGGTCCCCTGGAATCTGCGTACTCTAGACTCTCTCGCATCCGTGGGTATCTCGTTACTTAGTACTGTACGCGTAAAAAGAAGCGCATATCTTTGCATGGGATTTCTGTACGTACTGGCAGCGAAATGCTTAGCACGATTTTTATTTGTTTGTTTGGCCACAGAACTTGTTTCATACGAGAAGTTTGATCATCTTAGATTAGAAATTTTAATGTGGTACATTGCGCTTCAGATGCATCATATATCTGCATGTTTTAGTACTCTGAATGAAACATAGCAGTTTCATTTTGACTTTCTCAGCCTTTTTAATATAAATGCTTAACTGCGGAAATAAATGTATTTCGATGTTTTATCGATTCTAGCTGAAACTCCGGCGTCATCCGGTATTTAATTATTCAAGCCGCGCCGCAGGGAGGACTCGAACCTCTAACGTGTTAATGCTTCTAGACCACAAAATTACAAATACATACGAATTTTTCGTGGGTGGCGACCGATTACAATGGACAAAGATCTAAAAGATCTGGTATGGTCGTACATTACGTCACACTTGCTATTATAACAGGAAAACACTAGTTTCTTGTGTACATTCTACAATTATGTATGTCGTCTTTGCAACTATAAGAGAGAATAAATTAATCAAAACTTTGTTGTTAATGGACTGAAATAAAATTTTCTGATATTCTACTTAATGGCTTTCTAGAAGCCCGAAAATAAACTTACATTTATAGATGCATCCACACCTACGTCACTAATACTCAAGATTGTCTATTTTTTATATATTTTCAACTTCTTAGCTCTGGAACAATGTTGTAAATAATGATATATGGTTTGTACTACATAAAAGTAGTACTTATCAGGCTCCATACTGAAGGAAAAGACAACAAAGTGAAAGAGAATAGACAGCAGTAGTGGGGAAAGGGAGGAAATTCCACGCATGCTGGTAATCACATGCAGGCGGAATTACGCAGATTAAATGGTGCAAGCTTTGCTCAGCTGGTGCTACCCTTGTTGCATTAGTCAAGTGTTGTTTAGTTTCATTGTGTTTATTCTAATTTCGGTCAGCTCTGTTTTGCAAGGTAATTGTACTGAAACTTCCTTCAATGTCATGTTTGCATATCAGCTACTACAGTCCAGATGTATCTTTTCTTTCCATTGTAGATTTGTCTAGGTATTTGAACTAGGTGCCAAGTTACGCTTCGGTTAGTCACCGATTTCACTGTGAGGTAATAACACACCGCTCTTCAAATGCATTTGTATTCCCTCTTGATAATGAAAGTAGTAGGTTCTTTTCTATTCTAACGAGTTATATATTTACTTTAGATGACTAGATATAAAAGAAGAACCCAGAAATCAAAATGGACTTAAAAGCAACTTCATAGCGCTCTTGAATCCTTACAATCAGGAAAAAGTAAAAAATTTTAAGGGCTTTTGGATTCAAGAAGCTACTCTGCGTATAAGATTGAGGCGACAATTACCAAGGCTACAAAACTTGGAAGAAGCTAAGATTTTTGACTGAAAAGGAAAATGAGATTATAGATCATATTATTACGATGGCCAAGCTGTTCTATAGAGCCCAACTGCGAAAAAATGCGTTTGGTTAGCCTAGGCTGTGGCTAACAAGATTGCAGACAATTTTGATAAGCCATAAGGGTTAGCGGAAAAGAACTGGCTAGCTATATTTTAAAAATATACCAAATTATCAGCCTGAGAAAACCTGAAGCACCTAGCATTAATAGAAGAGACGCATTTAGTGACGAAGAGGTTAGTACATGTTTTCATTAGAGCTGTTTACTTTGAGGAGAATTTGGCAACGACAGAACTACGGTATCGATGTGTTTCGTATAGTAAATTGACCTATGAAGAATGTATCCGGTGGAATATTCTGAAAGATGCCAAGTGTGATGTTTGTCGCACAAGAAATTTAACTCTTTCATATACATAACCATTAAAAAAAGAAATATAAGATATTTGCACAGTTCTTAATTATTTCGTACATTAATGTGCTGTTCAGTATTTGTAACTAATAAATAAAATAATTTATATTTCGATTCTTATGTTTTGTTTGTGTTGCGTGTTTTTATCTAACACAATGCAATTGATTACTCTAAGGATTGGGTAATAACACGTATTTGCACTAGTTTCATTTTAGTATTTAAAATTAAAGTATTGTTTATAACTATCTCAAAGTAGTGGGAATACGTGGGGAAACGTCCATAGTATTGTATGTATTTGATTCCGTAGTCTTTAATGACTTGACGAAGAATTTACATCGATTTTTCCTTAGGTGCGTGTATTTCCCGCACCCTCTCCCAACATAAAAAATACCTGCACTCACCACCTATAAAGCGATTTAGCAAGTGGAAGCCTTGAGCCTCCAGGCCACTTCTGACGCAATCCAACTACAGTTGATAACCTACACATGAGGTGAACCAGTTTTACGTGGGATATGCAATACTATATTTCAACTTATCGCCACTATCATTTCCCTCAGAATTTTAAAATTTTTAGGAAGCTGAGTGGGATCGCTTTTCCACAAATATTTTGCTCTATCATCTGATATAATGAGTGTAATAAACTGTGTAAAATACATTAGTGAAATAAAATGCAGTTGTAAATGAAAGAGAATAATACGTGAAATAAAATTGGAAACTTATTTCAGTTAGACACGGCCGAGTAAAACAGCAGACCTGCGCTGCATTCGACCAGAAAACGCTTCAGTCAACAACACCATTGTATCACCGGCTGTTCACGTATGGCAAGGACTCCATCGCACTCTCGACAAGCAAAAAACGTTGATTCAGCGATCAGACCATCGACCGACCACCTCAACTGGAACGACAGAGAGTCAAACATGATCAACACGTACTTGTCGCAGCGGATGGTATGAGCACATTGAGAAGCTATGTTCCGAAGTGCGAGGCCGTTCCCAGTCGGGGGTTCGAATCCTCCCTCGGGCATGATTGTGTTGTCTTTAGTATAAGCTAGTTTATAAGTAGTTTGTAAGTTCAGGGACTGATGACCCCGCAGTTAAGTCCCATAACCTTAACAAATTGAACATATTTAGCTCGTTCTTCTAGAAGCAATGTGACCAGAAGTCCATAACCTAGTCTCTTGACCTCCAGAGCGACGTGACGATCGATCATTCTAGGAAATGTACAACGTGACAGGAGACAACGGCGCTGAAGGTCGTTCACCTCCAGCCAGGTCCATCAAATAAATACCACAGCCAAGAAGACGACGCCGGGTAGTAAGAGAGTAATAGAGTGTTGGAGTTAATGTCGTCAAATTGGCAGTAGCGTCATTAGCAGCAGGAGCAACAGTAGCAGAAGTGGGAGTCACCGGCAGTGACTGTTGGAAGAATCTGGTCGCCAGTAACAGCGTGCGGGAAGGAGATCAACAATAATAAAGGTACTCACCCAGAATGACTGACCGAAACGATAGGATGCGGTCTGGTCGTGAAAGTCACCTGCGATATCCATCAAGGTTCTGCCACACGAAGACGGGCAGCCTGAAGACCGCTGGATCGACCCCAGGGCAAGGGCGCAATACCTCCTCGCCGCGCCCCTACCTTTGGTCGTAGCACAATACAACACTTTTTAGAAGATGGGAAAATAACATAGCTCCGCCACGAGGTAATTCCACACAATTCACGGCCTGTTAGCGCACAGTACTAGTTTCGACGGCGAGCGCTGTTCTACTAGCCAGTGAAAAGGAGATACACCGTCAGCGTGATCAGACATCCACGGCCGTCCACACTCACGGATCGTTCTAGTTCACAGTAAGAATATTGTGTAGTTTAATTGTGTAATAAATGTGTTTTGTGTAAATGCTGTTTCATTTACGACTCACACCCGACCTAAAGAAAACATCTCACAGTCCATATATTCATAGGATTCCTTGTAAAATGCTGTAGTGACAATACAATGTTAATTTGTAGTTAAAGCTTGCCGTCTTTACAATAAGGGAATGCAATTACAGTTGTTAAGTGTTCAATATTTAGCTCAGTGGTAGGGTTACTTCATTAGATGATTAAACCCCTCTTCATTTGGTGTCTGCCTTCTTCATTTGATGTCAGAAGTGTCTTTCTTCAGGTATCCCTTTTCATTTGGTGTCAGAAAAGACCTTGGCACAATCATGACATGTGAATAACAGTTTGAAAGTAGTATTATTTACTGTGCAGAAGGATCGGAAAGCATTATTTTCTTTATTGTTGGCCTTTGAATTGTTGTTATCAATAGTATGACAAATAAATTTAAATTAATTCAGTTTGATAAAATTGCGTGAGTAAATATATTTCAAAATGGAGAAAGAAGGCAGTACAATGTCAGGAGGTTCACTGCTGCCACAATTCAGAGTTTAGTTGATAATATACCGCAGCTTAAAAACGATAATAATGCATTGCTTAAAGAATTAAGTGAAACAATTAAGTGAAAGAAATATTAGCCGCGATAGTGTAGTCTCAGGCACTGCAGAACAGGTCAGTTACTGTTGCGAACCATGTGTCAGTTTTTTTTTTCTATGTTTTCATCTTCCTTCTTAGTGCGCTTGTCCGTAGCAACAATGGATCCCAATACATTGTCAGCAAAAGTGCCTCAATTGGGCAGTAACAGTACAAATTAATTTGTTCGTATTTTCTAGTTCCAAACACGAAAAATATATCTCACTAATTGTATCATTTGTACAACTAAGCTCTTGTTAGCCTCTTCTGAGTCAAGCGTATCGTGACATAAAACCATAGCAGATCATTGTCCATTGTATAATTTGCTCATGGCAGGGAGCTATCTTATAAATGTATTTTGTGAATAATAAAATGCCAAGTTCGCGGTATTTCGTCTTTATTTATAACAGTTTTCGATGTACATAGACATCATCTTCTGGTCTCTGTCCATTGTAATCGGTCGCCACCCAAGAAAAAGTCGTATATATTTGCATTTTTCTCGTTATACCTAGATCATCAACACAACGTGCGTCAACACACAAGGCGAGCATTGGCCCCAGCAGGTCGTCTTTACAAAGCCGCAGTACTTCACGCTACGCTCAACAACCGCTGAGTCTGTAACCTTGCGATCGCTCCAGTGATGCCGTTCACATAACGCTCGAGTACATGTGAAAGAAGGTAGATAACTGAGAGATTAAAATTTAATTAACTTTTCTGTACTTTTAGCTCCAATTAACTATCGAACTCTGTCAATATGTAATGCGTAAATCATGTGCACGTTGTCTGTGTATAGCGTCACTTCAAAACATCCGTTACGAAATATGAGAAGATGAATGGTTTAGTAGAAAACGCTCTACTACCATGTGTCTAAAAATCAGATATTTTAATCCTATACTTTCTTCAACTTGGAGTGAGGACCTTTAGGAAAAGAAAAAATTGCACAGAAAGAAAAGAGGCACTTCCTGTTTTCACAAACAAATTAAAGCTAGTAACGAAACAGTAGACTGATTAAGGGGACCTGGGTGTGAAAATGACTAAAAATCGGAAAAATTTGCCTCCAACTAAAAAACAAATGTCTATCGTTTCCAAAATTGTATGGTTTATTTATCTTTAAATAGTTATCATAGTGTGAAACGCCCTTTTCAACAAATGTCTTCTCACTGGCCACGCTGATGCTTCAGGCAAGGAGTATCACCATAAACATTCCATTCTCGTCACAGTCATGAAAACAACACAGCCAATGGGCAGGGACCTTGCAGATAAAAGTTTACTTCGCAAATTTATACATGGCCGTATACAAAATCCTAATGAGAGTTTCGAAAGCTGCACAGTGTTTGTTGGATGGACAGTTCTCGAAATATGTGTGATGAATGCTGTTTTCCGTTTCGATGATAATGTAATTATCAGGACAAAAGTAAGGGACAAATTAGGCATCCAACCAGGAAATAATAGGATATCTGCTCTGTCTGGCGTAGATCTTGTCACTAGGTGAAGTTGAAAGGGCTGCAGAAGCTACCATTAAAGTGTCCAGAGTAAGGAAAATACTCTTGAAAAAGTTTGCGGGGGAGAAAGAAGCGAATGACCAGCAAGATTATGCCAGTGGAATGTTCTGAAAGAGGCATACGGTGAGTTAAAAATACTTTTCTCATTTTCTCGAAACTACATTTTCAGAACATTAAGTACATATATCTTGAAATATATTGAAGAAATGATGTATGCGTATCATTCTGTAAACAGGGTGTTACAAAAGGGTACGGCCAAACTTTCAGGAAACATTCCACACACACAAAGAAAGAAAATATGCTCTGTGGACATGTGTCCGGAAACGCTTAATTTCCATGTTAGAGCTCATTTTAGTATTTCTCTTTAAATGTAAATTGAAATAATTCTTGCAGACAATTGTCAAATACCCATTTGTTTCGTTAGTATGTACTGTACTTCCTCGATTCCACGTCATCAACACAGATTTTCTGTCAACGTTTGGGCCGGAATTGTTTGTGGTGTCTTGGTTGGACCTCATGTTCTTCCACCTTCGCTCATTGGAGCACGTTATCATGATTTCATACGGGATACTCTGCCTGTGCTGCTAGAACAGGTGCCTTTACAAGTACGACACAACATGTGGTTCATGCACGATGGAGCTCCTGCACATTTCAATCGACGTGGTTGTTAGTTTCTCAGCAACAGATTCGATGACCGATAGATGGTAGAGGCGGACCACTTCAATTGCCTCCACGATCTCCTGACCTCAACCCTCATGACTTTCATTTATGGGGGCATTTGAAAGCTGTGGTCTACGCAACCCCGGTACCAAATGTAGAGACACTTCGTGCTCGTATTGGGGACGGCTGTGATACAATACGCCATTATGCAGGGCTACATCAGCGCATCAGGGATTCCATGCGACGGACGGTGGATGCATGTATCCTCGCTAACGGAGGACAGTTTGAACATTTCCTGTAACAAAGTGTTTGAAGTCCCGCTGGTACGTTCTGTTGCTGTGTGTTTCCATTCCATGATTAACGTGATTTGATGAGAAGTAATAAAATGAGCTCTAACATGGAAATTAAGCGTTTCCGAAAACATATAACATAACATATTTTCTTTCTTTGTGTGTGGGGAATGTTTCCTGAAAGTTTGGCCGTACCTTTTTGTAACACCCTGTATAATTTTAACGATAATTTTTAGACAAAATAGTAACGAAGTATAATAAAGTGTTTTCTGTTTCTTCAGATATACTCCAAACTACAAAACAAGAGGCATAACGTGGGGAACTGATGACCACTGCAGTTTTGTCCCCCTTACACAATCAACGAACAACAACAACAACATCTCTCTCTACTGTGCGTGTTACAGAACCTCATTTTGAGGACACTGTTTTGAAATGGTTTGAAGACCCTTTAGGAAGGATGTGGAATCAGACAGTGATTATGAGATTCAACGTGAACATGATTGAGACACAGCACAGAGTGAAAGTGAAGAAGAAATTGCACCTGTAGATTCATCGAGTGAAATAAGTAATCGAAATGATGATGACTGACGTAAGCAGATAGTGACCAAAAAAGAAGAGAAAGACGTGTTACGTTTACCATTGTTGCAAGAAGCCTATCTGCCTTAAGTGTTCTACCAAACTTTGCATGGAGTGTAGAGAAAACATTTGAAAAGAAAAAAAAGTTACCAACAAAGCAATAGTGAAATTCTTATTTATGTGAATTTTTTTTAGAGTTTCCTATGTTTTTACCATCAAATGCATAGTAAACAATAAAAATATAGCACAAAGTAAATATTGAAGGCCAGAGTATTTGACATTTGGTAGTGTTAATAAAATAATCTAATGTTAAATCAATTTTCTGCAGTTTTACGTGTGAATATCTATATTTCATAAAATTAATTTTAAAATGTATTTCTTTTACAGAATTTATGTAGACATAAGTAGCCTATTGAGCAATAAATTGAATTAGTTCACTTAGATAACAATCAAAACTATTTATGATTATTTAAAAATTGCGATGTGTCAGACCACACCTGGGGCAGAGTGTGCAGATAATTGACCTGGGAAGCTAAGGATTAATCAGCGACTGTATTATATTAGACTTTTATAAACAAGTACAGCACTCAGTCGCAAGTTACAGTTGAATGTAACCCAGCTTTAAGTGTCACAAAAAATGGAAATATAACGTACAATAACAATGGTATGACCATCTGCCTAGGGCAGATACGTTATTGACTTTTAATTTCTTTGACATGTAATTCTTAACGTTTTTACTTCCAATTGTCTGAAGAAGATATCCTTTAAGATGTCTACTCATTACCCTTGCGGAGTTTGGTTTCAAGAATGTAATTCGTAGTAAGGATCAATAATTTATCCTTGTAAATTTTATTAACTTTTGACTCTTGAACTTTAGCGTATTTCTGAAAACGGTTTTATTGGTTGCTATGATCTACGAAGTATGATTCAATGCAATGAATAGAATTCTTATACATTTCTCAGCGAGTATTCCATATTTATAGACTAACATCACAGTCTAACGTGTACTTACAGTCGCGACAGTCACTTCTATTAATATTTATGCCTGAAACTTGGAGCGACAATAGTGTCCGTAGCGGATACACAGTTAAAGGTAAAAATAATGTTTGTTTTTAATAATGTTTGAACTTAATTAAACAAATATTTATTATGTTTTTGCTTTCCAGCCTGAGTAAATTGCCATGCGATATAAATTATCCTGAAACAAATATCACTAGTTCTATGACGTAAGCTACAATACATTCATAATGTAAACCCACGCAACACAATAGAAGCTAAAAATTGGAAGAAAAAGAGGTACTATTACCACGAAACCCAAAGATTCCAAAACATATGCCATCCGACTTAAAATTTTTGGAGTTTCCGGTGCGAGCCACATTTCCATTATCCATTATAAGCCGCAGGCATAATCACTCCATTTGGAAAATCAATGCTTCTCACATACACAAATAATGTGGCTTCCTAACGCGTCTGACGTATTCCTTTACGCACCAGACGAAAAAGTAAAATACGAGTCATGTCCACAAAGTAAGGTCTTTTTGGTTATAAAAAAAAAAAAAACCTACTTTTAAACTAATTTTCTACATACTTCAGAAATTTTGTAGGCACATGTATTTGTATGCCTTCATCATAGAAGGTTGCCCCCTGTGTATTCAACCATGTTGTTTCATCTCGTCATCATCGTGGAAGTATTGACCACACAGAACAGGGTTTAGGTGTAAGCGAGGTCCGGACTGTACGAAGAATGATCCAACACGCTCCAGTGAAATTCCCGTAAGAGTTGTTTGGTCACAGTCGCCGTGTGAGGTCGGGCACTATCGTGGAAAATGAAACACCTTTGACAGTAATCCTCGGCGTCATTTCTTCATGGTCTCTCAGTAAGCACATGCTTTAATTGTTTGGCCTCTTAGTAAGAAATCAATCAGCAAAATGCTGTTTCCCTCCCAAAACAAGGTGCACATAACTTTTAGTGTTGTCAAGATTTGCTTAGGGTTAACCTTCGTTGGGGATGACGTGTGCCTCCATTCCATTGATTGCCGTTTTGCCTCAGTGGTGTTGTGCGATACCCAAGTTTCAGCTGAAATGAATACCCGCTTCCTTCTAACGTGTCGAAAACTGAAGTGCACTAACCATCCATTCTGTTGTACGGTACGAATTTTGAGTAACTAACGTGAGTGAAGTTTTTTAGTCACAATTTCACGAATTCGTGATCGTGAGATTTGCGGAACTTCCATATCAAAGGCACTAATTGGAAACTTTCGTATGTGCTTAATCTTATCTTCAATTGTGTGCAACAGTTCATCAGTAACCACAGACGGGCTTCCACTTCTTCCTTCATCGTGCGCTTGATCACGTCCTTCACTGAACAGTCTGATCATTCTTACAACCATTGAATCACACACAACATCTTGTCCGTAAACCTCTCAGACATACCGATGAATTTCCTGTGATTTAACATACCTTCCATTCAGAAAACGATCTGGAATGAGGTGGGCAGCTAGTAACATCGATGGGGATTATATTGGAAAGAAGGTAGAGCTGGCAAAGGATTCAAGTAAGATAGGATTGGATGTTTTAGCTGATGGTGACTTTAGGGTACGGGGCGAGAGAATACAAGGTCTACCTGTCAGAAGTAGGAAGAGCACAGTGGGGCGTTGGGTTTTACATCAGGAAAATAATCGAGCACAGCATGTGGTGTCGCACAAGTCCAAAGTGCGCGCCACCTGCTTTCGCCGCGCGCCGCCATGCACGCACGGCGCGGCGTTCTTACGACAACAGCCCCGAGCGCCCTCTGCGGCAACTCCGCTCGTGGCCACCAGCGAACGACATCGTTCACTTGGGACTGAGTTAGGAACCAGTAAAGACTTCGGAATCCTATAGGCACCAGTGAAGACTTGGCTATCAGTTAGGCACTAGGCAGGACTCTAGCTCAACTATGTATCAACATTCTGCAGTACTATGTAAAAGTTAAGTATTGTATAAATTCTGTGCAATATATATCCCATTCCAATTTACTCTAGTGTTTCTAGTTCTGGCTGCTCCTCTCCGTACCTGCACCAGCGTGCTATCTTTATTCCTGTGTCGGTCTCATTCCACTCGGCCACCGACACCTACGACGGAAACGAGACACAAAAGCGGCGACGAGGCTGGGACACAAAAGTGGCGATGAGGATGGGATACAAAAGTGGCGACGAGGAGTGATAGATGAACCTTGGACCAGCCCGCTTGCAGCAGCCAGACAGCAGTAGTAGTCGGAGCACACAGAAATTGCTCCCGCCCACCCACCCTTATTATAAGAATTTTGGGGGAAGATATTTTGTTACGTGTTTTGTGGCCTTTTTTGTTGCAGCGCGTCCTCTTTCATATTGCATTTGTGTTTTGTTATAATTTACTTGTATGCGCGGCGCCTAATCGGTCAGCATGGCCACTACCCCGAACCCAAACTTAATGGAAATTATTCAGTTACAGACGGCGCAAATAACACAACTCCTGCAGGCTGTGGCCCAGCTCACAGCGCAAGCAGCTAACCAACAACAACAGCCGCCGCTTCAGCAGCCCACACCTGCCGCCGCAACGCTTCCTACGTTTCGCCAGTACAACGAACGTGAGGAAGAATGGAGCGACTACTTCGCACAGTTTCATCGCGGCTCATCAAATTACAGGTCAGAAAGTGAAGCATCTGCTATTATCTGTGGTGGGCACCAACACCTTCGTGTTACTGAAAAAGCTTTTCCCCGACGTATCTCCTCGTGATGTAGACTTTGAACAAATAGTAGAGGCACTAAATGCTCATTATGAGAGAAAAGTTCTCGTAGTTGCGGCACGGTACCGATTTTTCAGACTTAAAAAATTACCGCAGCAGTCACACCAAGAGTGGATTACGGAATTGAAGGGCTTAACCCGCAAATGTAAATTTACTTGCTCTTGTGGACTTTAGTATAGTGACGTGATGTTGAGGGATGCGATTACGCAGAATATTCAGGACCCCAGAATTAGATCAGCAATTCTGAAACAGTCTGACCCCTCATTAGACAGTGTACTGCAGCTTATAGAAGCACATGATACTTTTGACTTAGCAGATGTAGAAATGCAAAGCCACAGTGTTAATTCAGTGCGCCGCAACGGTCGCTTTCCAAGCCGTAGTTCTCAGTGTAACACTAGTGATTCTTACAATAGTACAGGCCGTGCTGAACAGACAGTGAACAGTAGCCAGTGTAAAAGTGCGGGACAAAGGTCACCTCGTCGTGTTAGAAACAGTAATTTGAATAACGGGCGCCAACGCCCATTTCAGAAAAATGTTCGTAAGTCTTGCCCCCGGTGTGTATCTCGCTACAAACGTGCACAGTGCCCAAGTCGCAACGCAACCTGTTATCAATGTGGCAAATCGGGACATGTACAGTCTGTGTGTCTGCAAATTAAAAACTCAAAGAACGGTAACTTTCGGAACATTGCTTCGCAAAGTGCGAGAACAGTGCATGCAGTAAATGTTATAGACGCTGTGGAATTGAACAGTGCTTTACTTAGTTCTCAATTGCAAGAAAGTTCTTTTGCGCCTACTGCAAAACTATGTAGTGAGCCACGTAGCAAGCGCCGACGAGCGCGTAAAAGTGTGCAACGAAAAAGGGTTCGGGACAAGCAAAATAACTATGTACAGTGCAATTCTGTAGTGAAACTAGTGCCTTCTGCAACTGCTCATTGTAATAGTACCCAGTACTGTGTAGATAGTGACAGTAGATTTGTTGTAGATACTCAAAGTAATTTTAGTGGAGTAGCCTCGCATTGCGCGAACGCCGATCCGGCGATAGTGCCATCTAGTGACTGTGATATTAATCTCATGTGTGCCGATTCTGCGCCGCTTTCTTCACTTCCCGGCCCGCGCATGCGCAAGTGTCGTAAACAAGTTCTATCAGACGTTGCCCACATTCGCGCACCTGTCGTGCGCCACAAGCAAAAACTGTTTGTCACTCTCTTCATAGAAAATAAGACGGTGCAATTTCAGCTTGATACTGGTTCCGCTGTCACATTAATAAATAAAGATACTTATGAACTTCTGGGTTCGCCAAAATTGTCGCCGTCACAGCAAGTGTTAACAGCTTATACAGGTCAAAATATTCCCGTGCTAGGAACGTGTAGCCTGCCCGCCTCTTTTCAGTGTAACAAAACCAGTTGCTTTTGTAGTTCTTCAGGCCAAATCGACACAGAACATTTTTGGACTAGATGCTTTTGACTTGTTTGGTTTATCAATTCAAAGAGATGTACTTCAAATTTCGTCAATAGTGCCTCAGGATGAAATCAATGCATTGTGTGACAAATATAGTGACTTGTTTTTGCCGGAACTAGGTTGTGCAAAAGACTTCGTGGCACATGTAACTTTAAAAGAATCTGCAGTTCCAAAATTTCGTAAAGCTAGACCAGTACCTATCGCCTTGCGTGATACAGTTGCCGAAGAACTTAAACGTTGGCAAGATAGTGGGGTGATTTCTCCTGTTTCTACGAGTCAGTGGGCCTCGCCTATAGTAATTATACCCAAGCCGTCAGGAAAACTTCGTCTCTGTGCGGACTTCAAATCAACAGTGAACAGTCAAACGATTGTAGACACTTATCCCCTACCCAGACCTGAGGAACTTATGGACAAATTAGGACAGTCTCGCTTCTTTTCTAAGATTGATTTAGCAGAGGCATACTTACAGATTCCACTTGATGACGAGTCAAAAAAGTTTTTCGTCATTAATACTCACATGGGCCTTTTTCAATTTCAACGCCTACCCTTTGGCAGTTCTTCCGCCCCCGCTATTTTTCAGCGTTTTTTGGAACAGCTGACAGTTTCGGTACCTTGTTGCTCGAACTTTTTAGATGATATTGTGGTATCCGGAAGTACAGTTGAAGAACATTTAGCAAACCTGGAGTGCCTTTTCAAAGTTTTGACTGCAGCAGGTCTACGTTGCAATAAAGCAAAGTGTTCGTTTTTTCAAACTGAAATAGAGTACCTAGGCCATGTGATTAATGCCCAAGGAATCCATCCCATACAGTCACATCTTCGAGCAATCAAAGACTTGCCTCCTCCTAAGAATGTGCATGAATTGCAAGCAGTAATGGGAAAGCTTAACTATTATTTCAGATTTATTCCCAATGCCTCTCAGATTGCAGCTCCACTGCATCACTTACGTAGGAAGAATGTTCCTTTTGTATGGTCTAAAGATTGCCAAGTTGCCTTTGACAAATTAAAGTCTGCACTACTCAGCGATGCATGTTTGATTTCCTTTGACACACAGAAGCCTGTAGTGCTAGCAGTTGATGCCTCGTCGTACGGTCTGGGTGCGGTTCTGTCGCATCGTATTGGATGTCACGATCGTCCTATTGCCTTTGCATCCAAGCTACTGACGCCGACGCAACAGAATTACAGTCAGATAGAAAAGGAGGCCTTAGCAATCATTTACGGCGTCACAAAGTTTCATCATTATCTCTATAGCAGCAAATTCTATTTGTTGACAGACCACTAGCCTCTCACGTCGTTGTTCTCACCCACAAAATCGATTCCGCCACGCACGGCACAAAAGCTTCAGAGATGGTCCTTAATACTGTCTAATTATCAGTATGAGTTTTTGTACTGACCTAGCACTAAACACACCAACGCGGACACACTTTCCCGACTTCCGGTTGGCCAGGATGTGTCGTTTGATTCTTCGGAAATGGCATGTTGTCAGATAGACTACAGAGATGCTTCCGCTGTCGCAGATTTCCCTTTGAACTCTCGTCGGGTTGCACAGGAAACAGCTGCGGATGCAGATTTAAGTGTGGTAGTACGTTTTGTTCGCTCAGGGTGGCCTGCCAGAGCCAAAGACATTGATCGGCCTCTGGTTCGACGTTATTTTGCACAACGTCATGCATTATCTTTAAGTCAGGGTGTTCTGTTGTTACATACGGACAACGACCAAACAAGAGTGATTGTTCCTCGTTCCCTGCAACTTGAAGTGTTACGCCTCCTGCATCAAGGACATTGGGGTATTGTTAGGACAAAGCAATTGGCCAGACGTCATTGTACCTGGGTTGGTATGGACGCCCAGATAGAGAACATGACGTCACAGTGTACTGTTTGTGCGGAGCATCAGGCGGCTCCTCCGCAACGTTTCTCAGACTGGCCACGCCCCAAGGGACCATGGCAACGTTTACACATTGACTTTACCGGACCTTTCTGGAATACGCGCTGGTTAATTGTTGTAGACGCTTTCAGCAAGTTTCCTTTTGTGATTGCCATGAACTCAACGACAGCTTCTAGTACAATCAGTGCCTTAACATCAGTGTTTTGCATCGAAGGCTTGCCTGAAACTATCGTCAGTGACAATGGACCTCAGTTTGTTAGTGCGGAATTTTAACAGTTTTGTCGTGTGAATGGCATTCAGCATATTACCACTGCACCTTTTCACCCTCAGTCCAATGGTGAAGCAGAACGTTTCGTTCGAACATTCAAGTCTCACATGGAGAAGATCAAAGGTCAGCACTCCAGGCAGCAAGCTCTTCAAATTTTCCTGTCTACGTATCGATGCATGCCACGTGACGGCCCGTCTCCTGCCGAGCTGCTACACGGCCGCCGTCACCGCACTCTCCTACACCTGCTGCAGCCTCCCACGCACCGAGTCGGTTCGTATGGCGCTACGCGTTTTCAGGTTTCTACGCCGGTGCTGTACAGGGTGTTTGCTGGTATGAAGAAGACATGGTTGCCAGGCACCATTCAGCGCGTGCTCGGTCGCAATATGTATTGTACGTTCTTCCACAGGGTCGGAGCTGCGGCGCCACGCAAACCAATTGCGCTTGCACAGGCCGCGCGATCCTGTCTCCGGTTTCTTGATTCCAGACCCAGTTCACCGCCAGGGAGCACAGCCACATCGCTCGCCGCCGGGCCCAGCTTCCCCGGGCTACGAGCTCCAGATGGATGTCGACGCGCCTCCTACGCAGTCGGTCCTCCGCCTCCGTCGCCGACGCAGATGACGGCGTCACCGAGAGGGACTCCGGGCCCGTGTGGGCCCCCCCAGCTTGGGCCACGCACCTCAGAAGATGACCTGCTCCCTCTGGGCGGGGGTGTGCGCCCTTCCTCAGGTTTCGCCGGGTTTCCTGGAGGATCGCAAGGCGGATGCCGGGGCGCGGACGGCGTCTCGATCCCAGCCTCAGCTACGACGCCCGTCCCACCAGTAACGCCCCCGCCCAGGCCCTCCTCCCAGTGCCGTCGCCGTGGCCCTCAGCCCTACGCCACGACGGCGCGGCGGTTTGGGGGGGAGGGGTGTGGTGTCGCACGAGTCCAAAGTGCGTGCCGCCTACTTTCGCCGCGCGCCGCCATGCACGCACGGCGCGGCGTTCTTACGACGACAGCCACGAGCGCCCTCTGCGGCAACTCCGCTCGTGGCCACCAGCGAACGACATCGTTCACTTGGGACTGAGTTAGGAACCAGTAAAGACTTCGGAATCCGATAGGCACCAGTGAAGACTTGGCTATCAGTTAGGCACTAGGCAGGACTCTAGCTCAACTGTGTATCAATATTCTGCAGTACTATGTAAAAGTTAAGTATTGTATAAATTCTGTGCAATATATATCTCGTTCTAATTTACTCTAGTGTTTCTAGTTCTGGCTGCTCCTCTCCGTATCTGCACCAGCGTGCTATCTTTATTCCTGTGTCGGTCTCATTCCACTCGGCCCCGACACCTACGACGGAAACGAGACACAAAAGCGGCGACGAGGCTGGGACACAAAACAGCATAATTGCAGTAATGTATATATATGAGCGACTGATGTGGATAAATTTGGCCAGCAAGAAAATTAGGACTGTGTCAGTGTTATCGTCCTGTGAAGGGACAGATTAAGATGAGATGGAGAAATTTTACAATTCACTTACTGTTGTAGCTGTTAGAGTAAAGGACAAAGACAGTGTTTTGCTCATGTGTGACTTCAATGCCAGGATAGTAAATCGAACAGAAGAGTGTGATAAGGTTATGGGTAAGTTTGGAGAGGATATGGAGGCCAACAGAAACGCCAACAGCTCTTGGATTTCTGTGCCAGTATGGGCTTAGCTATCACAAACTCCTTTTAAAATTTTTAAAGTTGAATACAACATGATAGACTATTCAACATCCTTCAGAAACGTATTGATCTCTTTACCGCATGATAAATAGATAAGTATTCAAAAAAATATTCTAATGTTTGTAAATCTGAGGAGCTTAACTACGTTGGTCATCATCACTTAAGCTTATAAACTACTTAAACTAAGGACAGTATAAACACTCATGCCCGAGGGAGGACTCGAACCTCCGACTGTGGGCAACCTCGCGCTCTGCAGTGAGGCGACTTAGAACGCTCGGCCACTCCACCGCGGCGATAAGGATTCATCCTAATTGTCGCCATTCTAGTTCCATCATCGAAATGTGTACATAGCACTTCCACTGCAGGGAATGAAACACATCTATGAAGACGGAAGGTTGGTGGCTTTCAGAAATACCCGCCTAAATGTGACGGATCTAAACATCGCTGCTGACGACATCGCGTGTTGATTCGCTCTGTTACACCAGAAACTGGGGCACGTCTTGCTAACGCAAGGAGAGTGGTGTTACCTTTCAGGGAGAAGATGAAGACTGACAGACGGCAACCGCACCCAAAGTCGCCTGTCATTATACCCACCCTGGGAGAAAATGGAATTTAAGGGTAGCCCAGTTGTCCCGCTTCCGTCTTCTTGTCACCTGCGCACCACGTTCAATTAACAGGCAAATTCTGCATTTTGAAGTGTGAATGTTATCGATATTTCAACTATTTCTTTATAGTCGACATAATGAACTGGAGAGTGTCCGCAACTCCACTGTATTAATTCAAATGTGTTTCTTTCCGTCAACAACTGCACATATATTTGTTTAATTACATGTTTGGATCACTTGGATCATCTTCAGATCTAAAAAACAAAGGTAAAATAAAAATGTACAATTGGAGAAACTCACTGAAGGTTAATTTAAGAATTGAGAATTTTCTTTACCTTATAGCTGCGTCTGCAACTCCCCTGGCTGAGTACTAATTGGTAAAGTATTTCACAATTTGATGCTAGCACTTAAACTTTGGTTACTTGGTGGGAAGGGAAAGAGCAGCTGAGGGAGGGATTGGATGGGATGGCTTGAGTCCTAATAAGCTAGGGTCTTATACTGAACAATTGTTTGTTATATAAATATTTTTCTAAATCTGAGGTTCTTGAATATATCAAATCATAAAATTTATAATACAGTAGGTGGTATAAGTATAAAAATATGGTAAGATAGTTACAACATGGTTACAATATTTTATAAACATTGAAGGTATAAAACAAAGATGTATAAAATTACAAATGTCATACTTTCAAAACTTTTTAACGTCAGTTTCTATAAAATTGTCATTAAAATGATTAAACTTTCTATATAAATTTATACAAAATAGAATGGTATGGACGTTAATTGCTTGTGTTGCTACTTGGTGGCGTTTTCGGCGCGCAGTTTTTCTTGTACGTTCGGAAGCCAGTCTGCACGCCGACCTGCTGCTAGGGCGGTGTCCGGGCCGACGCGCTGCCGCCGCCAGCCACCGGAAAGTGGGGCCGCCGCTCCAAGGCGTGCTGCGTCCAGGACCAAGGTTGCCAGAGACCTTCAAAGTTTTTAAAAAACGCACTGTTATTAAAATCATTCTGCTGACTGAGTATGCTTCCAGGTTCTTGATGCCGATGTGTGAAAAATTCCTCGTTCTTCCAGTGTCGTTAGGAGGCGTCCTTTTGGTTTCCTATGTAGCACTCGTAAGTGCGTATTCATTGTTCCAACATCGTGCTTTTCTGTCGCTAAATTCGCTCCAAATGCTGTTTTGTTACTATGAAGAGAGGAATGCACCTTAAAACGTGTTTCGAACGTTCTGCCTGTCTGACATTTGTAGATTTTGGAACAGTCTCCACATTTAAGTTTATAGACGCCTGCTTCCGTGAATTTTGAGGCCTTTTTGTTCACGCGGTGTCTCAGTCTACATCGAGTGACATCGTTGGTATTAAATCCTGTTCGCACGTTGGTGTTTTGAAATTGCCTAGCAGTGATCTCTGAAACCATTCTTTTGTAGCTCATTGGCCTGTAGATGTATTAAACAAATATCAAATGTTCAAATGTTTGTTAAGCTTATGGGACTTAACTACGGGGTCATCGGTTCCTAAACTTACAAACTACTTATCAACTAGCTTATCCTAAGGACGGCACAAATATCCATGCCCGACGGGGAATTCGAACCCCCGACCGTAGTGGCCGTGCAGACCGTGACTGAAGCGCCTCAGTCCCCTCGGCTACCGCGGCCGGCTTAAACAAATATAATGAAACAAATATATGTGCAACTGTTGACGGAAATAAACACATTTAAAATTTTTACTGTAGTTGCTTCACCCATAGAAGTGCTTTCTTTTTTATGCAGCTGGGGTTAGTAAGTGTAGAAATTGAATATTGAGCTGTTTGTGTGAAACTATTCCTTACCCCACCGAGTTCTGAATTAATTGTGCTCTTTGAGACTTAGATTGCTTATATGTCTTTGATATCGTTGATGTATCCATCTCTCGATACCCATGTACAAATGCTTTATGGGGGTCTCATGAAGGGCCATCAGCGAATTTTCTTTATCTACACTGGCCAAAACAATTACGGGATCAGTTAAGACATCTAGGTTCTGAAGCATTGTCAACTGCTGAATTAACTAAAGTGCTTCGACGTCTTTCTGTCTGTTCTACAGAGTGGAGATTACAAAATTACGGCAACTGGGACAGTTGTAATAACAGAACTTTATTGCAGAGAGAGTTCGTGTTCATTTGTGATTAGGAGACGAATTACACAAACAGTAGTGTTTAGATAGTATAGTGTGCAGCTACTGCAATGCAACAACAATGTGATTTACCGAAAGCTATGGCTTGGAGAGCCATAGAAGGATGGAAGAGGCAGATAGCTGCAGTTTTTGCAGCATACAAATTTTCCAGGATCCGGACGCAATTTCAGAACAGAGGAACCGTTAACAGAAGGCAAGTCCAAAGTCAAACACTGGTATCATCAGCAATAGGTGACATCTCCAGTAAACAGCCTTCGAGAAAGGAGGCTGAATGCAACTCACTTTCATTGCACCCTCCAGGCAGCAATATGACGCGCAATATCAATCCAAACACTCTGAAATGGCCTTCAGGAATGTGTCACGTGGGCTTATGGTGTGTATCCAATTTAAACCACAGCACCGTTTAACCAGCAGAAACTGAGCGGAGTAACATCAGGATAGGAGTCGTAATGAATGGCGCGGTTGTGTTCAGCTGGACAATCGCCGTTCCTTCATCTGGAGAGATCGAGAAACTCGGAACAATCCAGATTATGTGCAGAAAAATCACCGAATTATGGCAGTAGACGAATGGTGATGGCAGGAGTCTAGTTTTGGGGGACGCAGGACCACTTTGTCGTTCAGAATAGCTCAGAGTTATAGAGACGAGATCCTTCAATCATTTTTTGTGGCCTACGCTGGTATCATCACAGTAGATGGCTTCCTTCTGGTTGACGATAAACCTCGCCTCCACAGAGCTACACTGGCGGAAAATTTGCTTGAAGCTCAGAGAATTTATCGAATTGATTGGACAGCTTGTTCAACGGACTTAAACACGAGCATGCACTTTGCAGACGCATTGCAGCCAGACGATTGCAGAGATGTTTCACTCTTTGAAGAATAGCCAAATATCCCTCAAGAGCTGATTGATAAACTCACACTGTCTGAGCCACGCAGGTGTGCAACTGTACTGGCCGACCGATGTGATTACACACCATATTAGACGGCAAATCGCCGGCCGCGATGGTCGAGGGGACTGAGGCGCTTCAGTCACGGTCTGCACGGCCGCTGCGGTCGGGGGTTCGAATCCCCCCTCGGGCACGGATATTTGTGCCGTCCTTAGTCTTAGTTAGTTCATAAGTAGTTTGTAAGTTTAGGGACTGATGACCCTGTAGTTAAATCCCATAAGCTTAACAAACATTTGAACATTTAGACGGCAAATCGCCGCTCGTTTCGGCTTAAACAGCCACACCGGAGATTCATCGCCCACGGTCTTTGGTGCTCATCTTGCCACAGCCAATATGGATTTTCAGTTGACCAATAATGCAAGTTTTGAAAATTAACATTTTCGTGGTACGTGAGCGTAGTCTCGTCAGTAAATAAAATCAAATTAATAAATGTGTCATCCCTCTGAATCTGACGTTGAGCCCATCGGCAGAATTCCATGCGACGTTTATAATCCGTACTAGTCAACTCTCGGCCAAAACTAATATGGTAAGAAACAAAACGCACTGACGTGTTTTACGGCCCACTTTAGATTTGTAGTTTTATAAGGTTTTGCAAACATTTTGGACCAAAATAATAATTTAAATAATAAAAAAATAATTAATAAGAGTACCTGAAACCATTGTAGGAAAAAAATGGTATTGGCGGGTTCCGAACCACTTACTTTCAGCGTCACAGGCCAACACATTGCCCACTACGCTACAGCTAACAGTTACAAAGTGCGTGCTTTAATCTCATACTATTTATGGCCGTTGTTAACTGATGCTAATAAGGCATATGTAGACACTAGATCATCATTTATCGTTCGAAGAACGACGTGTTTTTGTTAATTCCTCAGTGCGTCATTGCTTTGAAATGACAACGTGTAAGTTACAATAAGAAAATCATGAAATACGCAACGCAAGATGGCGTATGTCAAAGACAGTTCTGGGCGAGTTACGTCATGTGACGTCTGCGAACGGCTGGTTTCCGTTAATTTAATGGAGGGTGTCAAAACTCCGTTATTTTTGCAAATATATCTCACAAATGATACGAGATATGAAAAAAACATAAGGGAACAAAGTTGTAGACAATTTTCTCCTCTTCGAATTCGTTTATTCAGGTTTCGCGTTAGATGAACTGTTTATTCACAATTAAAATTAAATTACAAAAGACTTTTTTTGGTATTACTAACGTATTTCTTGTCCGAAATATTTCAAAAAGCGAGGTTCTGGTCTCTGGTAGTCAACAATTATGTCTGTAAAGTTTGGTGCCGATCGGTTGAACGGTTCGACCTAAAATGTGGAACACGTTACAGCCAGACAGACATCGTCAAATCGCCGTTATTTTTGCAAATATCTCTGCAACGATGCAAGATATGAAAAAAAAAAAAAACATTATAGAGCGAAGTTTTAGAGAATTTTCCCCTCTACCAATTAGGTTCTCTACCAATTAGGTTATTCAATTTACGGGTCAGATGAACGGTTAGTTTGCAAAAAATATTCAAATGTTTGTATAGCTTATGAGACTTAACTGGTTCGTTTGCAATTACAAATCTATTACATACGGCTTCTTTGTATTACTACCGTATTTTTTGAAAAAGGAACGTTCTGGTCTCCGTCTGTCTACAATTATGTGTGCAGAATTTGGTGCGCATCGGTTGAACGGTTCGTCTTAAAAACAGGGAACACGTTACGGACAGACAGACGTTCAAACATACATACATACATCCCAAAATCGCCGTTATTTTTGCAAATATCTCTGGAACGATACGAGATATGAAAAAAAAAAAAAAAATAAATAAAATAAAATAAAATAAGAGAGCAACGTTGTAGAGAATTTTCTCCTTTACAAATTCGGTTATTCAATTTTCGTGTCAGATGAAGGCTTAATCCGTTATTTTCATTTAAATTTCGAGCTGTCAAAAGACGATGACAAAGGCCCACTTTTAGTGTTACTACCGTAACCTAAAGTGGGCGAAAATCATGTGGGTACAAATGTGGTATCTTGTTCATGCTAATGGCACGGACTTATCAACTTGTCCTAACGATTTTATTTCCATGACCATGACTTAGGAAAAAAAGGCCGTCCGCGGTGGACGAGGGGACTGAGGCGCTCCAGTCACGGTCTGCCCGGCCACTACGGTCGGCGGTTCGAATCCCCCTCGGGCATGGATATTTGTGCCTTCCTAGTTCGTAAGTAGTTAAACAAATGTTTAAATGTTTGTATAGTCTATGGGACTTAACTATGGGGTCATCAGTCCCTAAACTTAGAAACTACTTATGAACTACCTTATACTAAAGACGGGGATTCGAACCCCCGACCGTAGTGGCCGTGAAGACCGTGACTGGAGCGCCTTAGTCCCCTCGGCCACCGCGGCCGGCGTAAGTAGTTCAAAAGTAGTTTGTAAGTTTAGGGACTGCTGACTCCGTAGTTAAGTCCCATAAACTATACAAACATTTGAACATTTTTTGAAAAAAAAAATACCTGCCAGAATAGTTTTATCACTTGATAATGGCCTAAGGCCGATACCTGGTTGTGTAAATAAACATTTCCTTCAGATAAATGGCGGTGAATTCCTTTGAAAAGTATTATAAGCAGTTTAATGTCAATAGACTAGATGATGACACCATATTGTCGAGACCGGTCGCCTTGAATAATTTAAAATAAAAATTTCGATCTTGGGATATATCCTTCCATTTACAGACAAGATCACTCCTTAAGATGAGTGAATTATGTGACAAACTTTTCAGTTCCTATCATACTTTCGGCCTTATTATTCATGGTGGCAACAGCGAAACGCTAGTTTTCCAATCGGTGCAGACGGCACTGCTCTCATCAGACCGGCGACTGGTTGCTCACTGTACAGTCCGGACCCGCGCAGCGAGCCAGCCCGCCCACCGTTGGATGCATGGCTACCCCCTCTCCCCCCCTATCCCCCCCCCCTACGCACCGCTGACGCTCTTGATGAGGTCGTCCGCGGTAATCGACGCGCCGTGCCGCGGCGGAAAATTGTCGTCCTGCCAGTCTGCCGGAAAACCCAGCCACGTTTCCCGGCACCATCCAAACCGCAGTCCTGGCTGCGGTCAAATTTCACTTTTCACCGACAACGCAGGGATAGCATTTCCGGGGAAAAGCGCGAAATCGCAGCGCGACTGCGAAAAGGCAGCGACGGAACAGGAGTCATTAGTTTTATTACAGTCTACTGCGGCTCCGTGGTGCCAGACTACAGATCCAAAGGTCGCGGGGTCGATCCCCGCCAAGCTCCAAGGATTTTTATCGTCACTTTTCACTTCTTTCGCCTCTGGCGGTGTTGCTGATGTGAAAAATATCGAGTAGCACCGTGGTTCAGAACCCAGGTTAAACTTAAGGTCCCCCTATAACTGGCTGGGTAAGTCAGTTCGAAGGTCGGAGGAAGGAAATGGCATACCACCTGCAAACAGGACCATGCCTAGTAAAGCACTGTGGTGTTCAAACCAATCTTTGCATTATTGAATGCTTTACCTTACTCAGATGAACTGGATTGAATTCAGTGATATCGACAAGGGATTTAAAATAGTATATACATGTGGCGTCTGTTCCGAGAGAAGAGACGTCACTTCTGATCCTGCAGTTGTTATTATTCAACATTCATAGAATATATATGTTGAATAATAACAACTGCAGGATCAGAAGCGACGTCTGTTCTCTCGGAACAGACGCCACATGTATATATATAATATGCCGGTGACGGGCAATGATCCTATCGTTAGTGGGGAGGGGTGGGCAAAGTTTGAAGTCCTTACTCTTACGGGAATTAGTTCATAACTACGAGTTTGAGTACTGTGGGCAGGGCGAAGCTGGGAATTTGTGTCTGACGGGAGGCGTGCTTAGGTAGTCCTTGCAGGTGCGGTGATCACTGTGTCCCCAGTGGTGTAGGGGTCAGCGCAACTGCCTAGAAAGCGGGATACCCGGGTTCGAATCCCGGCTGGGTACACATTTTCAGCCTTGCCCAATCGCAGTTGATGTCATGTATTCTATGAATGTTGAATTTCAAATAGTCTCCGTAATAATAATTATTATAAAAAATCCTGTGGCTAAGTGACTTGCATGTCCCTAACCCACCCCAGTTATCCCACTGGGAAAAGGAGACCTACCTCTTAACGAGTAATCCGGACTACGTGTCTTTTATGGCGACTGCTCACGTCGTTGTGTTAAAATACAACCTGGAGAAAACTAGAGATCCTACTGGGTTCCAAACCCGCGACTCTTTCTTTTTTCGCATGGTCCTTTTTTTTATTTATTTACTTATTCTAACACTAGTTTTAATTTTTTGGATTGTAAACGATATTTTGTAACTATTTTTAGCCTTCTTAATATATTTAATATACTATTTTTATCTGTATTATAACCGGAATCATGGGTCAATTTGGACCCGTCGACAACAACAAAACCGTATAACACTCGAAACATGTTGGGTTTTAGTTTCAAGTGCCAGTCGAATCTCAGTTCGTTGTGAGGTGCACTAGCGTTCCAGAGCTCATTGCTTGAAATTAAGTGGAAGCGGAGGTAAGTGCCATCGATGGGTCCAATTTGACCCGCAATTCCAGATAAGGAATATATCGACTTACGACGTAGTATTTCAGCACAATGCAGCAGGCTGTCACTGAAAAAGAATTCTGTGAATTATTATTAGTTGAAGTTATTTAGTCACAGAATCTTTAAGCGGTTATCAAACTTGTGATGAAGAGAACATAAGTGAGGATGAAAATACACAAGATATTTCTTCTGCTTCAAATAATTCTACGTGAGACGATTCATGGAGAGTGATAGCCAGCTGTCAACTAGTACATATTTTCGAGCTAAAAATCTATTCAGTTCGTCTACCTATCCACCAAATAGGTCCCCTGATTGACGACATTTTGTACATTTCCATGTTTCGTTGTCAAAGCTAAGGTACAAAAATTATTCTCAAATATGGGACCTAGGATTTCAAATGTTCAAATGTCTGTAAATCTATCGGACCAAACTGCGTGGTCATCAGTCCGTAGCTTACAAACTACTTAAACCTGGGTAAACTAACCTAAGGACAACACACACACCCGTGCCCCAAGGAGGACTCGAACCTCCACGGCGAGCAACCACGCGCTCCGCAGCGAGGCGCTGTAGGCCACTCGGCTACTCCACCGCGGCACCTAGGATTTAAAGATAAAATGACTCAATGTAAAATTAAAAAGTTGATTTTTTTTAAGTAAAGTTCGTTTTAATACATTCCTTAGGAATTTAGGTATTAATTATACATGTTATAGGAATTATGTGGCTTTTTTATTTAAGGGTCAAGTTACGTTCATGAAAATAACGATTCCGATTAAGGTTTAACCAAGTACAACGGTCTTTTCTATGACGGGCTTCAGTTGAAGGGAAATTAATGAGTAGTAGATAACAGCGTAGAATAGGAATAAACAATAAGTAAATAAAAAAAAGGAAAAAAAGTATTTCAGGAGTCCTCATTTTCTGTGCATTGCTCCACGATGGACGCTACCAAATCCTCATAGCATGTCTTCTCCAAATATTGAGCAGCTACCGTTGATGTGTTCAACCATTTTTTTAAACTGATGTAGAAACGAGATCGCGTGACAAATAAAAGAAACAATAGTAATTATAATACGGGGTGATAACTTTTCTATAGCATACCTGCAACTTTATTGGAAAAAAGGGGGAGAGAAAAATCTTGAAATTTAACCATCTTTCTTAAGTTATGGGTGGTATGGGATTTTACTCGATCGTTGCATGCCTGGTTTCTGCAGCATGCGTTCGCAATTTCGTACCGTTTGCGGTTCCATGGATTGGTACTTCCCGTCAGCAGTTTCTTGTTTCTTGGCAGAGGAACGGTTAAGGCGTTATTCGACATTAAATTTCCAGATGACAAAACATCTCAAACGCCCATTTTTAGAGCCATTAACCTAAAGTGGAGGAAAATTTGCGGATAGCTTTTGGCACTGTACGTCAGAAAATTCTTCTAATCAATTGCGTGATTATGGAATATCGCCATAGTTCTGCGATTGGATTTGTGATCCTGTCAGAAAGTAATTTACGGAAATTCATCGAATAAAACAGGTATAATATTTGGCGTTCCCCAGGGAAGTGTTATACGATATAGGACAGAATGTGAAAAGATCTCTTAGCTTGTTCGCAAATGATGCTGAAATTTGGTGGTTATTAAAGTTACCAGAACATCAAAAGTAAGGACACACCGAATATTCGGTATCGGCCAGACGGGAGTCGAATCTTGCTTACTGATGAAGTCGAGTCGCGTTAGGGATGGATTCTGTCAACAACAGCGCTTTACCTCTGTTGACAGTGCGCTTCTCAACTGATAGGAGTCTCTCCTTACTATTAAAATTGTGGGTATTTTGTTAAGCACAAAAAACGCACTTAAATGTGATTTGCAGAGTATCCCATGTAGATGTAGATAGTGATATTCTAATACTGTGTTAGTAAGGTGCGTAATGGAACGGGTTATTGTTTTTTTAAGATTACAGTACTGCTGAACCCCCGCTAATCGATAGCCAATGGAATTATTTTACTCTGTTGTATCAGAGAGTACTTGTAATTACTACACACAGGTTTAAGCAATTACTGTAATCAGTCGCCTTTTTCTTCTTCTCAATGACTTTATTCATTTAATCATGACCGGTTTCGAGCTGTCTAGGAGCTCATCATCAGATAGGACTTATACATTTCAGTACAACTAACTGTGTATCTGTGGGAGGGCATAAAATGAGAAAAAGTAAACATTACACGTGGTATGTTACACTGAACAGTTACTGTATAAGTTCGTCCTCAAGATGTTACTTACATTTAAGAGTTTCATATTAAGTATATCCGTGTGTTTTCCGTTTTTTCATAACATCTTGCACATTACACAACACTGCACACACATTACCACTGCATAACAACGCCCGCGTCTTTCAAATGGTAATGACAGATATACAGTTAGTTGCACTAAAATATGTAGTACCATCTGATGATGAGCTGCTAGGCAGCTCGAAACCGATCAGGGTTAAATAAATAACTTCATTAAGAAGAAAAAAAAGGCAACTGGTTAAAGTAATTTTTAAAACATATGTCAAGTTACAGTCGCAGGTTCCGACCCATAATGGATAAATGTTTTAATTAGGGGTTCAATTGAAGTATTGTCAACTGCAGAATGAACTAAAATGGTTCGAAGTGTTTCTGTCTCTTCTACGGAGTGGAGATTAAAAAAATTTACAGCAAATGGGAAAGTTGTAATAATAGAACTTGATGGCAGAGAGGGTTCGTGGTGATTTCTGGCTAGGAAACGAAATACACAAGCAGTTGGGCTCAAATGTTCAAGTGTTTGTAGAGCTTATGGGACTTAACCACGGGTTCATCAGTCGCGGCGGTGGAGTAGCCGAACGATCTAAAGCGTGTCGCTGCGGAGCGCGCGGTTGCTCACCTGGAGGTTCGAGTCCTCTCTGGGGCATGGGTGTCTGTGTTTGTCCTTAGGTTAGTTTACCTAGGTTTAAGTAGTTTGTAAGCTACGGACTGATGACCACGCACTTTGGTCCGATAGATTTACAAACATTTGAACATTTCTTCATCAGTCCCTAAACTTACAAACTACTTATGAACTACCTAATACTAAGGACGGCACAAATATCCATGCCCGAGTGGGGATTCGAACCCCCGACCGTAGTGGCCGTGCAGGCCGTGACTGGCACGCTGCAGACCGCTCGGCCACCGCGGCCGTCTCAGTTGGGCTCAGATAGTAGAGTGAGCAGGTAGTGCAATGCAACAACACCGTGACTTACCCGAAGCTATGGCTTGGAGAGCCATAGGAGTATGAAAGAGGAAGGTAGCTGCCTGTTTTGGAGCGTCCATAAGTATAATTTACATGATCCTGACGCCATTTCAGACGAGAGGAACCGTTAAAAGAAGGCAAGTCCAAAGTGAAACACAGGTAACATCATCAATACGTGACATCTCCGGTTAACAGCCCGTCGATACAGCAGGCCGAATCAAACTCAGTTGCAACGCACGATCCAGGCAGCAATACGACGGGCAATAAGAATACAAACACTCTCACATGGTCTTCAGGAATGTGTCACGGAGGTTTATGGTGTGCATCCAATTAAAACCAGACACCGTTTAGCCCGCCCAAACTGAGCGAAGTAACATCAGGATAGGAGTCGTAATGAATGGCGCTCGGTTGTCTTGTGTTCAGCTGGATAATCGCCGTTCCTTCATCCGGAGAGAACGAGGAACTCGCAACAATCCATGTGCAGAAAACATCACCAAATTATGGTGGTAGACGAATGGTGATGGCAGGAGTCTAGTTTTGGAGGACGTAGGACCACTTTGTCGTTCAGAATGCCGCTTTGACTGCTGAGAGTTATAGAGACGAGATCCTTCGATCATTTGTTGTGCCCTACGCTGGTATCACAGTAGATAGTTTCCTTCTGGTTGACGATAAACCTCATCCCCACAAAGCTACACTGGCATACAACGTGCTTGAAGCTCAGAGAATTGATCGAATTGATTGGCCAGCTTGTTCAACGGGCTTAAACACGAGCATGCACTTTGCAGACGCGTTGCAGCCAGACGATTGCAGAGATGTAGCACTCATTGAAGAATAGCCGAATATCCCTCAGGAGCTGATTGATAAACTCATACTGTTTGAGCCACGCAGGTGTGCAACTGTATTGGACGTCCGATGTGATTGCACACCGTATTAGACGGCAAAACGCTGCTCTTTCCGACTTAAACAGTCACACCGTAGATTCATCGCCCACGGTCTTTGGTGCGCATCTTGCCACAGCTAATATGGAATTTCAGTTGCCCAGTAATGCATGTTTTGAAAATTAACATTTCCGTGGTTCTTGAATGTAGTCTCGTGAGTAAATAAAATCAAATCAATAAATGTGTTATCCCTCTGAATCTGACTTTGAACCCATCAACTGAATTCCATGCGACGCTTATAATCCGTACCAGTCAACTCCCGGTCGACACTAATATGGTAAGAAAAAAAAATCGCACTGACGTGTTTTACGGCCCACTTTAGAGTTGTGGTATTATAAGTTTTTGCAAACATTTTGGACCAAAATAATAATCTAAATAATAAAAACATTAATTAATAAGACTGCCTGAAACCATTGTAGGAAAAAAAATTAGGTACTGGCGGGTTCCGAAAACTTATCTTCAGCGTCACAGTCCAACACATTGCCCACTACGCTACAGCTAACAGTTACAAAGTGCGTACTTTAATCTCATACTAATGATGGCCGTTGTTAACTGATGATAATATGGCATTTGTAGACACTAGATTATCATTTATCGTACGATGAACGACGTCTATTTCTTAATTCTTCAGTGCGCCATTGCTTTGAAATGACAACGTGTAAGTTACAATAAGAAAATCATCAAATACGCAACGCAAGATGGCGTATGCCAGAGACAATTCTGGGCGTGTTATGGCCTGTGACGTCTGCGAACGGTTGGTTTTCGTTAATTTAATGGAGGATGTGAAAACTCCGTTATTTTTGCAAATATCTCTCAAATGTTACGAGATATGAGAAGAACATAAGGGAACTAAGTTGTAGAGAATTTTCTCCTCTACAAATTAGTGCATTCAATTTTCGCGTTAGATGAACTGTTTATTTGCAATTAAAATTACATTACTTTTTTTGGTATTACTAACGTATTTCTTGTCCGAAATATTTCAAAAAGCGAGGTTTTGGTCTCTGGTAGCAAACAATTATGTCTGTAAAGTTTGGTGCCGATCTGTTGAACGGTTCGACCTAAAATGTGGGAACACTTTACAGCCAGACAGACATCGTCAAATCGCGGTTATTTTTGCAAATGCCTCTGCAACGATGCAAGATATGAAAAAAAAAAAAAAAACATAATAGAGCGAAGTTTTAGAGAATTTTCCCGTCTACCAATTAGGTTCTCTAACAATTAGGTTATTCAATTTTCGTGTCAGATGAACGGTTCGTTTGCAATTACAATTATATTACAAAAAGGCTTTTTTTTGTTGGTATTACTACCATATTTTTTGAAAAAGGAAGATTCAGGTCTCTGGCAGCCTACAATTAGGTGTACAAAATTTGGTGCTCATCGGTCGAACGGTTCGTTTTAAAAACAAGGAACACGATACGGACAGACAGACATACATACATACATCCAAAAATCGCCGTTATTTTTGCAACTATATCTGAAACGATACGAGATATGAAAAGAACATAAGAGAGCAAAATTGTAGAAAATTTGCTCCTCTACAAATTCGGCTATTCAATTTTCGTGTCAGATGTATGGTTAAGCCGTTATTTTCATTTAAATTTCGAGCTGTGAAAACACGATCGCAAAGGCCCACTTTTAGTGTTACTACCGTAACCTAATGTGTGCGAAAATCATGTGGCTACAAATGTGGTACCTGTTTTATGTTAGTTACACGGACTTATCAACTTGTCCTAACGATTTCACTGCCATGACAATGACTTAGGAAAAACAGCTGCCAGAACAGTTTTGTCACTTGATAATGGCCTAGGGCGTTACCTGGTGGTGTAAATAAACAATTACTTCAGTCAAATTGCGGTGAATTCCTTTAAAACTATTATAAGCAGTTTATTCTCAATGAGACCAGATGATGACACCATAGTGTCGAAACCGGTCGCCTTGAATAATTCAAAATAAAAATTTCGATCTTGGCCTTCCATTTACATCCAAGGTCACTCCTTAAGATGAGTAAATTATGTGACAAACTTTTCAGTTCCTATCATACTTTCAATCTTTTTATTCTTGCTGGCAACAGTTAGTGAATCGCTAGTTTTCCAAACGGTGCAGACGGCACTGCTCTCATCAGACCGGCGACTGGTTGCTCACTGTACAGTTCGGACCCGCGCAGCGAGCCAGCCCGCCCACCGTTGGATGCGTGGCTAACCCCCCTCCCCCCCCTGACGCTCTTGATGAACTCGTCCGCGGTAATCGACGCGCCGTGCCGCGGCGGAAAATTGTCGTCCTGCCGGTCTGCCGGAAAACTCAGCCGCGTTTCCCGGCACCATGCAAACCGCAGTCCTGGCTGCGGTCAAATTTCACTTTTCACCGACAGCGCAGGGATAGCATTTCCGGGCAAAATCGGGAAATCTCAGCGCGACTGCGAAAAGGCAGCGACGGAACAGGAGTCATTAGTTTTATTACAGTCTACTGCGGCTCCGTGGTGCCAGACTACAGATCCAAAGGTCGCGGGGTCGATCCCCGCCAAGCTCCAAGGATTTTTATCGTCACTTTTCACTTCTTTCGCCTCTGGCGGTGTTGCTGATGTGAAAAATATCGAGTAGCACCGTGGTTCGGAACCCACGTTAAACTTAAGGTCCCCCTATAACTGGCTGGGTAAGTCAGTTCGAAGGTCGGAGGAAGGAAATGGCATACCACCTGCAAACAGGACCATGCCTAGTAAAACACTGTAGTGTTCCAACCAATCTTCGGATTATTGAATGCTTTACTTTACTCAGATGAACTGGATTTAATTCAGTGATTTCAAATAGTCTCCGTAATAATAATTATTATATATTTAAAAAAAAAAACTGTGGCTCAATGACTTGCGTGTCTCTAACCTACCCCAGTTATCCCACTGGGAAAAGGAGACCTACATCTTAACGAGTAATCCGGACTACGTATCTTTTATGGCGACTGCTCAAGTCGTTGTGTTAAAATGCAGTCTAAAAAAACTAGAGATCTTACTGGGTTCCAAACCCACAACTCTTTCTTTTTTCGCATGGTCCTTTTTTTATTTATTTACTTATTCTAGCACTATTTTTATTTTTTGGATTGTAAAGGATATTTTGTAACTATTTTTATTCTTCTTAATATCTTTAATATACTATTTTTATCTGTATTATTAACCTATTACCGGAATCATGGGTCAATTTGGACCCGTCGACAACAACAAAACCGTATAACACTCGAAACATGTTGGGTTTTAGTTTCAAGTGCCAGTCGAATCTCAGTTCGTTGTGAGGTGCACTAGCGTTCCAGAGCTCATTGCTTGAAATTAAGTGGAAGCGGAGGTAAGTGCCATCGATGGGTCCAATTTGACCCGCAATTCCAGATAAGGAATATATCGACTTACGACGTAGTATTTCAGCACAATGCAGCGGGCTGTCACTGAAAAAGAATTCTGTGAATTATTATTAGTTGAAGTTATTTAGTCACAGAATCTTTAAGCGGTTATCAAACTTGTGATGAAGAGAACATAAGTGAGGATGAAAATACACAAGATATTTCTTCTGCTTCAAATAATTCTACGTGAGACGATTCATGGAGAGTGATATCCAGCTGTCAACTAGTACATATTTTCGAGCTAAAAATCTATTCAGTTCGTCTACCTATCCACCAAATAGGTCCCCTGATTGACGACATTTTGTACATTTCCATGTTTCGTTGTCAAAGCTAAGGTACAAAAATTATTCTCAAATATGGGACCTAGGATTTCAAATGTTCAAATGTCTGTAAATCTATCGGACCAAACTGCGTGGTCATCAGTCCGTAGCTTACAAACTACTTAAACCTGGGTAAACTAACCTAAGGACAACACACACACCCGTGCCCCAGGGAGGACTCGAACCTCCACGGCGAGCAACCGCGCGCTCCGCAGCGAGGCGCTTTAGGCCACTCGGCTACTCCAGCGCGGCACCTAGGATTTAAAGATAAAATGACTCAATGTAAAATTAAAAAGTTGATTTATTTTTTAAGTAAAGTTCGTTTTAATACATTCCTTAGGAATTTAGGTATTAATTATACATGTTATAGGAATTATGTGGCTTATTTATTTAAGGGTCAAGTTACGCTCATGAAAATAACGATTCCGATTAAGGTTTAACCAAGTACAACGGTCTTTTCTATGACGGGCTTCAGTTGAAGGGAAATTAATGAGTAGTAGATAACAGCGTAGAATAGGAATAAACAATAAGTAAATAAAAAAAAGGAAAAAAAGTATTTCAGGAGTCCTCATTTTCTGTGCATTGCTCCACGATGGACGCTACCAAATCCTCATAACATGTCTTCTCCAAATATTGAGCAGCTACCGTTGATGTGTTCAACCATTTTTTTTAAACTGATGTAGAAACGAGATCGCGTGACAAATAAAAGATACAATAGTAATTATAATACGGGGTGATAACTTTTCTATAGCATACCTGCAACTTTATTGGAAAAAAGGGGGAGAGAAAAATCTTGAAATTTAACCATCTTTCTTAAGTTATGGGTGGTATGGGATTTTACTCGATCGTTGCATGCCTGGTTTCTGCAGCATGCGTTCGCAATTTCGTACCGTTTGCGGTTCCATGGATTGGTACTTCCCGTCAGCAGTTTCTTGTTTCTTGTCAGAGGAACGGTTAAGGCGTTATTCGACATTAAATTTCCAGATGACAAAAAATCTCAAACGCCCATTTTTAGAGCCATTAACCTAAAGTGGAGGAAAATTTGTGGATAGCTTTTGGCACTGTAAGTCAGAAAATTCTTCTAATCAATTGCGTGATTATGGAATATCGCCACAGTTCTGCGATTGGATTTATGATCCTGTCAGAAAGTAATTTACGGAAATTCATCGAATAAAACAGGTATAATATTTGGCGTTCCCCAGGGAAGTGTTATACGATATAGGACAGAATGTGAAAAGATCTCTTAGCTTGTTCGCAAATGATGCTGAAATTTGGTGGTTATTAAAGTTACCAGAACATCAAAAGTAAGGACACACCGAATATTCGGTATCGGCCAGACGGGAGTCGAATCTTGCTTACTGATGAAGTCGAGTCGCGTTAGGGATGGATTCTGTCAACAACAGCGCTTTACCTCTGTTTACAGGGCGCTTCTCAACTAATAGGAGTCTCTCCTTGCTAGTAAAATTGTGGGTATTTTGTTAAGCACAAAAAAACGCACTTAAATGTGATTTGCAGAGTATCCCATGTAGATGTAATGTAGATAGTGATATTCTAATACTGTGTTAGTAAGGTGCGTAATGGAACGGGTTATTGTTTTTTTAAGATTACAGTACTGCTGAACCCCGCTAATCGATAGCCAACGGAATTATTTTACTCTGTTGTATCAGAGAGTACTTGTAATTACTACCTTCATTTATTCCTTCCTGAGAGGAAGTAAGACAAAAGCTTGTGTATTTCACTTCTGTTTCTTATGCCAGTCTGGGAACAGCTCGATGTATTTTGCTCTATTCATTATTATATTCTTTGTAGGCGATGTACTACTGGGATTTAAAGTCAGATAATGATGAAAAGTATTTGCTTTCTGTTTCTCCTTAATAAACCCTCCAGTCAGTTTCAGTTTTACATTTTTGTAAATTTATTTAACATTTACCATTTCTTCCCCATATCCATGAAGCTGTTTTCAGTTGTGACGAACTATTACGACGTTGGATGGTTCGGGATTTGCTTGTATTGAAATTGTGGATATCGTGTAGCTTGTCAATCCATTTTCCTAATTTAATTTCGTATCTTTCAACATTTTATTGGCATAGGACCTGCAATAATTATTTTTTATTTCTTAATTATTTATTCTATTTTATTGACTTTTTTGCATGTTTGTCAATGCCCATCTTTCTCCGCCATCATTAAACAAATAATTCCGCCTTTGATTAAAAGTTGCTACACGAACCTTGACTTCAAATTCTTGGAACCACCATCCAATATCGGTGAATAGTTACGCGGTTTTACAAATAATATTATTTAAGCTGAACTACGAGATCTTCGACAATGCCGCAAATTCGTTGAATTCTGTGGGATGCTTGTTCTGTAAGATATTTTACTTTCAAATAGTTTGCCATTTCATTCATATTCGGGAGCTCCCATTTAAAATTTTTTTTTTTTTTTAACTTTTCAGTACGGCATTTTTTCCTACCCAATGTGTTTACTTGAAAGCGAGGAGCTTTTTCAATAAGTAATATGGGTTTAGGAAACATTGGTAAAATGGTAAAGTAGTCAACAATCCGAAGATTGGTTTGAACACCACAGTGCTTTACTAGGCATGGTCCTGTTTGGAGGTGGTATGCCGTTGGTCACAAGTTTATCCACTGACTGCAACTTACATGCTTTATGTATTGAGGAATGCCAAAAAGGCGATATGTAAAGTTGTTTGTCGATTGCAAAAACGGAAGTGAAGATGGCAAAGCGAGCGCTCTCAAGAAAAACAAATTGTAAAGGCTACTTATGGAAGCAAGCAAGTATTACTCTCTGAGTATTTTGTATTGTGATACGTTGAGGCTCCAGCATTGCGAAACATCTATTTGGCATCTTTGTTGTGTACATGAAGCCTAAAGACTATCTTGCACCAAGTAGATATGTAGGACTGTGGAATTTGTGGTAGCTATACGGTAGTCTCTTTAATTCGAGGCGAACGGGGCGAAAACTACCTCGAACTATCGACACTTACGTGCAAAAAATAAGCAAATCGACAATGAAAAGAACATACGTCTAAAAAAAATAATAACTTTTTTTTAAACAAACGGCATTTAGATTTGCAACGTAGAGGTTTTAAAGTTTTTTAAACTTTTGGTTCGTCATTTAATGGTGAAGTGCCTTTTTCGGTCAAGATGGAATATACCCGCAGTTTTTGTTTTGTTTAGGACGCTCGAATTTATGGGAGACTAATAAATCGAAGAATCTAAGTATCGAGACCCCGCTGTATCGAGTTCAGTTTACGTATTCGCTAACTTTAAATTTTTTAGGTACAAAATTTCACAGCGAGAAGAAAAGAATCCAATTCCGAAAGACTTAAATAAAAGTACCGTAGATTTGTCTAAACCTCTTCGCGTTCCGTGTTATCTTCTACGGATTCCTGGTTAGGCTTACACACACTCGACAAGGCTTGCTACAGTGAGGGGATCTTGCAAAATGTGGGAAAACAAGTGATTTGTTATGCAAAATAAAATTACCGAAATTTTAAGTTAATTACTCAAGTTTCGTTTACGGCTTCGGTTTCGGACGAAACTACATGAGGAACCGAATAGTCGGTTACGATTCGGTTTTGGATGCAAATCAAGTTTCAAAAGGAAGTGCGTAATGATTTAGATAAGATATCTGCATGGTGCAAATATTGGTTTTTGACCCTTAATAATGATAAGTGTGATGTCATCGTTATGAGTACTGAGCGGAATCCGTTACACCTCATTTATACTATAAATCAGTGTGATCTACAGGCCGTAAATTCAACTAAATACCTAAGAGTAACAATTAACAATACCTTATACTGGAAAGAAAACACAACAAATATAGCACAAACGTCGAATGAAGGCTACGATTCATTCGCAGAACAGTTAGAACATGCATCAGTTCTACTAAAATAAAACTGCCTACACAATACTTGTGCGTCCTGTTTTGCAGTTTCGCTGCGCATTGTGGAATCACCATCAAATGTGACATACAGAGGATATAGAGAAAGTTTTGTATTATCGCGATATAAGTGACTGTAGCGGAAATGATGCGCGAGTTGGGACGAATATCTTTAAAAGAAAAGCTTATTCGATGCGACGTGTTCTATATGCGTCATATTTCTGAAATTTTCTGTTGGGAGACATGATTATCATAGTAAAATAAGACAAATCTATTCGAAGACGGAAGTATTAATGTGTTGCTTCTTCATCCATGCTATTAGATGATTGAACTGTAGAGAACTATCATAAAAGCGATTCGATGAACTCTCTATCATGCATTTGAATATGATTCCCATAGTATTTATGTAATTGTAGATGTAGTCATTTCGAAAAGTTTTTACATCCACCGAAGTATATATTTCAGGAGATAGAAAGAGACTATTTTTGTTGCATTAGTGAAGTGTAAACTGTATTATTTTATATTTAGATTATTTACATACGAATGGAAAAACTTGTGGAATCCGACCCCCGGGAAGATCAGTTTGTATTTAGGAGAAATCTACTAACATGGAAGGCAATACTCAGATTACGACTTATCTTAGAAGATAGGCGTTAGTAGATTTGGAGAAATCTTTTGACAATGTCGACTGGAATACACTCTTCCAAATTCTGAAGTTAGCAGGGGTAAAATATAGGGAGCAAAGAGTTATATTCAACCTATGTAAAAACGAGACATTAAAGGGCAAGAAGAGGTTGGGAATGGAGTGAGACATGGTAGTAGTCTTTCCTCAATGTTGTTCAATATGTACATTGAGCAAGCAACAAAGGAATGCAAGGAGAAATTTGGAGGGGGAATTAAAGTTCAGGGAGAAGAAATAAAAGGTTTACGGTTTGCCGATGGCATAGTAATTTTGTCGGAGACTGCAAAGAATCTGGAAGAGCAATAGAATGGAAAGGACAGTGTCTTGAAAGGAAGATATAAGATTAACATTAACATGACTAAAACGAAGGTAATGGAATGGACTGTCAGGAAATCAGGCGATATTGAAGGAATTACATTAGGTAATGAGACAATGACAGTAGTAGATGAATTTTGTTACTTGGGTACCAAGATAACTTCTGATGCCCGAAGTAAAGAAGATATAAAATGCAGAATAGCTATGGGAAGAAAAGCGTTTCTGAAGAAGCAAGATTTGTTAACATCCAATATTAATTTAAATGTTAGGAAGTCCTTTCTGAAAGCATTTGTCTGGAGTGTAGCATTGTATGTGAGTGAAACGTGGACAACAAGTAGTTCAGATAAAAAGATGATAGAAGGTTTTGAAATGTGGTGCTGCAGACGAATGATGAAAAGTAGATGGGTAGATCACGTAACTAATGAGGAGGTGCTTAACCGAATCGCGGAGAAAAGGAGTTACTGGGATATCCTGACCAAGAGAAGGGATAGATTGGTTGGACACATTCTGAGACGTCAATAAATTGTCAACTTAGCATTAGTAGGAAGCGTGTGGGGTAAAAATCGTAGTGAGAGACCAAGGGACGAATACAATAAGCAGATTCAAAAAGATGTAGGTTGCCGAACGTATTATCAGATGAAGAGACTTGCACAGGACAGGGTATCGTGGAGAGCTTCATCAAACCAGTCTGCGGACAGAATACCACAACAACAACATACCTTGCATACTATATACCACAGTGGCTATTATGCGGTCGTCGTGTAATTGGGTAGTGCATCTTGATATTATTAGGAGCATTTACAACATAGCTAGAGAGGCCACTTATACACAAGTATAATTATTATACCATGGTCTGGACCAAAAAAAGGTGGGTGGGGGGGGGCATGAACATTGTCTATTTGGTGCTTACAAGAAAGCAATGACATACTTGTATCATAATATATCTACAAAAGATATTATTAAGGATACCTTAGAACAATATGTTACAAAACTGTAACATCGCCCTAGTAGCACAATGTCTAGGTGATACAAGATAATATCAAATCAAAATGGCCATGACATTGAAAGTTATGGGATTATCTTATGGTTGCTACTGTAATGTCTGCCATCAGGTTCCCCTGAATGGCAGGCAGCACCGCATAACAGCAACGCAGTAGGGGAAACAAACCAATAGCAAAATAGGCGACGACCTCAGGTAAACACGCAGACGATTCCAATCGATTAATAGGAACCTTTCCTTGTAGAGGTCGCCGCTACATATTCCGGATACGGATTCCTACGCCGGGTTCCTATTGGCTCCAGCTCGCTATAAAGGCTTGGCCGGACGAGGACAGATGCCCTCACCTCAAAACCGTCCGACAAAAAGCCCTCTCCCACCTTAACCTCTTAAAATGCCTCTCCGGCCGGACATGGGGACTAAATCCTTCAACCATCCTGTATAACTACCGTTCCCTCATGCGTCCCGTTCTTTGATGCTTCCATCCCGCCTGGATCTCCGCTCCCCCCTCCTATTATGAATCCCTCAAAATCCTCGAACGCCAGGCCCTTCGCCTCGCCTACCGCATCCGCCTCCCCTCCCCCACGTGGATCCCTTACGACCTCATCCCATTCCCGCACCTGGTCCAATTCCTACAACACATCCGCCTCAAGTACATCCACCGAAAGATAGAGTCCCGTAACCCACTAGTATCTCCTCTCCTCCTGGATCCCGGACCCTGCCACGCCTTTACCGGTACATCCCTCACTCCCTTCACTTCCACACCCTCTACCTACCTCTCCCAGACGACGTTCTCCACAACCGTCCCGACATCTATCCCTCCTTCCAACTTTGGCCCCTCTCTGTAGATTATCGCCCCCTCCTCCCTCCCCCTCCCCTTCCACCTACGTCCCGCGCTTGGCTCACCCTCTTCTTTCTCCACCTCCCCGGGAGCTCCTTCCGGTTTCCCCCATTCTCCCTTCCCCCACCTCCTTTCCACTTCCCCCGCGCTTTCTCCATCTTCCCCCGTCTCGCTGCAGGGCCAGTACAGTGCTAGTGTTTTTAAGTGTTCAGTGCTTCGTGTGTATAGTGTTTCGTCGCCTAGTGTTTTTTAACGTTGCGTACACTCCTGTGGGAAAACAGTGTTCGGTGTTTTTTACCTCAATGTCGCCGTCACTTTATGTCTCGTCGACTGCAGTGAGTGGTTTTTTAGCCACCGTGGCAATGTCTTGTTTTAATAACCATGTATGTTCTGTACACTGTCGTGTTTCTTTTAACATTCTCCCATTTTCTCGTCTTATAATTATAAAAGCGCCATTTCATCACCTTGTCAATTTTATATTCTGTTTGTCCATTGTTTCGATTCGTTCGGCTGTAGAGCAGCATCATCGGCTGCTGTCAGCCTGCCTGTATTAGGGCATTAAAATACAATAAAGAAAAAAAAGAGAGAGAGGACAGAGGCAGTCTTCGTTCCGATACTAATAGCAACCGCTCTAGCAGAGACCCCGCAAAGGTTACGCCGAGAAGACCGCCGACCGACGTACCAGGCAACCGAGAGGAACCACATCTCCGGCTACACCGACGGACGTCTAAGACTACTGGTACAGCAAGTGATTGTATTGTAGAAGAAGTGATTTTTCAGTAGTCTTGTAGAAGAAGTTACTTTTAATAAATAGTGAAGATACAACAGTAACGATCAATATAAGCAGCTATACATACAACTGGAAAAATTGATAATCGACAATAGTCATTAATTAAAAGGTATATATGATTATCTAATAGTTGTAATCAATAAAAGCATACATACATGATTATGCCTAAATTCTTAATACAATCAAATTCTTAGACTTTGGTGACACCATGAAGTGTGCCATTAAGAGGTAAGTGGTGCGAGGTCTCAGTTTTAGATAAAAATTGTATTTCAGTAGAGGTTAAGTCTAGGTTTAAATAAGGCATGCAGCATACTTTCTCAGTTTGGAGGTTAGAGATTTAGTATACTGTCTACGTATTGTATGCGATAAAATTAGGTTAAGGTCTGTTGCTGGCAGAGTCCAGAGAAACCGGTCGTCCAAATGAAATTGCATTCCAGCGATCTTGGCTGTAACATTTTTGGAACATATCATAAATGGATCGCGTCCTCCTAATAGAAACGAAACAATTATGAAACTAGGCTGAAAATGTTTCGTTTTTGTTAATGTAATATGGTGTTTCTGATTTATGGTCCGGTAAAAGAGTTTCTACAGGAATGCGTGTTAAGTATCTTACAGTTAATCACTAAATAAGTAGAAACATCTCCGTGATTGAAAACGTGAGCCAGCTGGGATTAGATTCCAGGACGTTTGTCAAGTGTGGGCAAGTGCTCTAGCCACTGAGCTACCTGAGCACGCCTTAGCGCCCGTTTCCGCATCTTTACTTCTGCCAATGTTTCGGTAGCCGACGAAAGGCGAAGGTCAAGGGTTCGATTACCTCCCTGACAGAAGCATTTATTCTGCCAGGAGGAATCGTATCAGTGCTCGCTACAGTGCAGCGTGAATGTTTCAATCTGTCAAGTATCCCTTTCTGGTTCATATTAGCCCGGTCGGGGGTTCGAATCCCCCCTCGGGCATGGATATTTTTGCCGTCCTTAGGATAAGCTAGTTGATAAGTAGTTTGTAAGTTTAGGGACTGATGACCCCGTAGTTAAGTCCCATAAGCTTAACAAACCTTTGAAACCTCATATTAGCCACATACACTTCAGTTTGTATTCAAAACAGTAATAAATGTCAGTATCTATGAAGATTTATTTGTTAGTGCTTTGAATTCAAACTCATGTAAATTCAAAACGGTACATACGGTAGTGAAACGCAAATTACGTTGTCTCCTGTCCAAGAGCAAGTGACAATTCCCTCTTTTACCATCTTACCTCTGCTTTTACAAAACCCAAAACTACAACGGTTTCCAGCGAAGAATCCACTCATTTTAAATCGAAATTCTTTGGGTAGTTAGTTTGATTGCACTTTCACAATAATAAATAAATTTCGAGAATGGAACAGGTTTCTTCATATATCTTTACTGTTCGACAAAATTTAGCACTTATATGCGTCACTCGTATTTAGTCCAACTATTTCTAACTATCTTGTTTATTTTTACATTGTATTCGTTGGATAAGGTAGTTGTTTGTCAAAGCATATATTTAATGTTTTCTTAGCGTAGGGTGAAGTGATGTGAAACTAACGTGATCGGTACAAATAGTTCTAGGAGCATACAAATAGAGCAGAGAATAAGGATTTGTAGTTTTCAATCACTGGAATATATCTCATTCAACGTGAAAACAATGGGCCAGTAGTAGCCCGTACCCTGCACCAGATGGATAAGTGATTGAGTGGAAACTCCGTGAAACGACGACTGATTGAATTAGTAACTTTAATTATTGCAGTGATGAATGGATCAGGTGCGTTTCGCGCCACGCAAAGTCCTGTGAAATGGAACGGACAAAACCGCCTGATGGACCTGGCGTAGTATCGATTCGGCGGGGACATGAATTTCGTCTGGGCCGGATTCGTCGGTTATTTGGACCGGAAGCGTTGGTTGTTCCACTGACCTGGCAGGAATTCAGAGCTGGTATTACACGAAAATTTAACGCAAGAACATGTTTAAAAGAGGGAATTGTCACTTGCTCTTGGACAGGAGAGAACGTAATTTTTGAGATACAGATGAGGTAATCAAATAATGTACACGATAACGTAAACGTACACGTAAATTTTTGAGATACAGATGGGGTAATCAAATAATGTACACGATATAAATACAAGCAACTGCTACAGTGAAGGATATATATGAAACCAGTTTCAGTTGTATCAACTGATTATCAGGCATCTGACAAGGACAGTACATGGGCTCGAACAAACACATATGTATGAAAGTTTGGTTACAGGATCTCTACTTACATCTCAATGTGCTGGTGGTTGTCGTTTTACTGCAAAGCTCAGCAACCATGCTCTAGATAGCACTGTACATGTAATTGTAGACGCCATACGTAATACAGATATCTTAACTATAACTTATGTAATAATCATCGTACATGTTCTCTATAGAATTGTCATCAAAAGCCGTGATGATAGTTGCAACTTTAAAACCTTCTTTCCGAAAGACTGTTGGTATTCACTGCCACTGCTTCCATCGCGTCTTCCCGCACTTACCGTAACACTACCTCTTGCAATGAGTTGTTCGTCATTATCATCTATATTAACATTATTATGAGTTTGTAACAACAGTATCTAAATTATGCTCATGTTTCTGTACCATAACAGATACGAGAAAGCATGCAAATGATTCATCTTCTACACTACTACCATCTTCACGAAGAAGGGTTCTTCGTAACTTCATCTCAACTAATCGCAATACATTAGCAGGATTGATTAGCAATCGCCGCCCCATCTGAAGCTTCACCACACAAATAACATCACAAAACGCGACTTCGGAGGCACATTGGACCGTCCTTAATGGCGAACAGACAGGTCAAAGTGCAATGCGGCATGGCACACGCAGAGACCTCTAACGGACGACTGCAGAGTTTTGCAGATGCGGGAGTATAGCCAGAGCAATAAGGGATCTTTACATTATCTCTCATACGATTTTGGTGTATATGCGTTTGTTCGAGCCCAAGTACTTTCCTTGTGATTAATATAAGTAAACAGACATTTTGTTATGGGTTTATACCCTAGATGTATGTACCAGGGGGAGTTGGAAAATAAGTTTCCCCTGTCTATTATGGTCAGAGTTACGTATGAAAGGAAAGAAATAGAATGAGACATCGAAGATAAGACACATTTTTAGTTTTTTTTTTTTTTTTTTTTTTTTTTTTTACATAATTTCCAAGTACATTGAGACATTTGTCATATCGCTTTATAAGTTTCAAAAAGCCTTCCAAGAAAAAATATGGGCGTTTGCATACAGAAGTATTGAATAGCTTCCTTGACATCAGAAGTGCTTCCAAAGCGCCTTCCGACGAGAGTCTTTTTGAAAGCTGGAAACAGATGGAAGTCGCATGGTGCGAGGCCAGAAGAGTATGGCAGATGGTGTATGCGCTCCCATCCACGAATCGCAATATGGTTCTCCGTTACCGTTGTCTAGTGTGGTCTCGCATTGGAATTCAACAGCAGAACGCCAGCAGAACGCCGCTTTTCCCGAATCACCTCTTTCAATTTCGACAGAGTGGCATTTTTCCGCGAAGCACTGCAGGTTGCATCCGCCAAAACAGGCAACAAACTTCTTGAGCGTCCCAGGAAACGGTGAGTTGCACTTTACCCGCAGACTTCTTTCGGATAGAGGATGACGGATGTTTCCGCTCCATAGCCGTTCAACACTTCTTCCGTATTCGACGCATTGATTTTTTCCCTGAAAGGCATTTTGAAGCTTATTATGCAGTTTGAAAAATGTCTGAATCTTATTGGAAATTATGTAGAAAAATAAAGGTAAGTCTTATCTTTAACATGTCATTCTATTTCTTTCCTTTCATACACAACTCTGGCCAGAGTTGACAGGAGAAACTTTTTTTCCAACTACCCCTCAGGTATATACTGAAAGACCCTATAACTTTAATAACATATGATGATTACTTAACTTGTTAAGTACGATGAAGGTGGAAAAGTCCAGTTTCAAAGTTCTCTTGAAATCTGTGAGATTATGAAGTGTCAGTCGAAACAACTCTCCTTTTAATTTAATGTTCACAATTACGCTTTATGAACCAAAATTCACCTTTTGCACATATAATTTTTTCGTAGGTGGAGGCCTGATTCAGTATCTAATCATCTTCATTTCTCGGAGAAGTTGTGACGTCGTTGTTTTAGGTTGTATAATGAATGTTCAAAATGCTCAAATGTTTTTAGAGCTTAAAGGACTTAACTCCGGGGTTATCAGTCCCTAACCTTACAAACTACTTATGAACTAGCTTATATTAAAGACGGCACAGACATCCATTCCCCGAGAGGGCATTCGAGCTCACGACCGCAGCGGCCGTGCAGACCGTGACTGGCACGCAGCAGACCGCTCGGCCACCGCGGTCGGCTGTATGACGAATCGGCACGTGGTGGTTAATATGTCATTTCCTGAATTCGTTACTTCAGATAATATATTTATTTTATTTAGTCAAAATACACATACAACACCAAATAAGTTGAACAATTTTGCTTCCGCTTGTCACTTATGTACTAACAAGTTTGGCTACAAATATACAAAAATGTCGATTGACACAAGAATTACGTTTTCTCCTGTCCAAGAGGAAGTGACAATCTCGAACTTTTAGCATCTTACCTCTGCTTTTGTAGAACAAAGAAAAAAATACATTCAAAGAATAGTTTTATGAGTAGTCATTCCTTTGCGAGAAACAAAGTGAGAGGCGTACACTTTGCTTATCAGTGTTTATATTGTAAATGAGTGAAATCATTAGCCTGGTAAAATAGACATTTTATATAGGTCACGACGCTGAATCTAGTAGTGTAGGTTTACTGGAATTTCTAAAATATTACATTATTTACATGGAAGTAACGGGTGTGTGAATCGATGTCTCGAAATTGCCTTAGTTAGTAATAAGATTTAATCTGCATTCACGTTACGTGGATTTTCATCATATTTAAGAATTGAACTACTTCAGAATTTGAGTTGAATTCATCTAATATCAGTAGTGACAGTTCAAACTACACCAAAACATCAAAAACACAGTCTGTAACTATGCTGACGAAAAATAAGGTTTTGATAAGTGGTATTCATATTTGCAAACATTTTATCATACGCAGAATTAATATAACACTGGAATTTCAATGCTCTTTCCAGTACTTCGGTACTGCTTACCCCTCGTTATGTATTGTTACTTCGTCCATGACTGCGGCACTTTTCCGTATAGTGTGGCATCGTGTCCTAAATGGCAGAAGTCTAGCTACTGGATAGTATCTCTACTAACGCGAGGCACTGACTTGGTGGACTGCATGCAGTCCGAATAATTACGAGACACAACCTCTCAACTACACGTACAGTCCCTCTAGAGACCGTATCCACAAAATTTTTAATTATGCATCGACCAATCAGGATTCACGCACGTGACTGACTTGGTACTGAGCGACCGCTAGCTGGTTGTAGGAATTTAGGTTGACCCTCAGACATATCTAAATGTTTACCAGTTTTTAGTTCACTCACAATACGGAAAACTACACATTTCTTATCTATAACTAACAAGAAAAAATTCAAATGCTCAAATGTTTGTAAATTTATCGGACTCATCTGAGTGGTTATTAGTCCGTAGCTTACAGACTACTTAAACTAAGGACAACACAAACATCCATGCCCGAGAGGGCATTCGAATCCCCGACGGCGAACGGCCGTGCGCACCGCAACACAGCGCTCAAGTACGCACGGCTAATCCGCCGCGGCAACTAACAAGAAGGCACGAGAAATCGCCACAAAGTAACTTCCGTTTGGTTATATAATCCTAAAACAAACATTTACAGATACAGAAAAAAATTATTTTACAAAAATCTACTTTTCCACATAGCTTCCGAAATTTATAGACAATTTTCATAGCTTGGCACAAGTTTTGTATGCCTTCTTCATGGAAGGTTGACGCCTGTGTATTCAATCATGTGGTAACATGTTCTTTCACATCTCATGATTGCCGAAGTGATGATCACCAAGGACAGATTTTATGTGTAAGACGAGATGAAAGTCGCTAGGAGTGATGTTCAGGCTGTTTGGAGGATGACCAACTCGTAGGAGTTGTTTGGTCACATTCGCCGCGTGAGGTCGAGAATTTCATGAAAAAAAAAAAGGTCAATAATACTCGGCGCTTTTTCTGTAATAGTCTCTCAGTAACAAAGTTCATCGATTGTTTGGCCTCGTGGTAAGATACCAATCAGAAAAACGCCTTTTATGACCCCCTTGTATGCCAAACTTGCTTAGGCTGCACCTTCTTTGGGAATGAAGTGTGCCTCCATTCCATTGATGGCCGTTTTTTTAGGGGTGTTGTACGATACCCAAGTTTCTTTCCCCAAGACTATCCGAGAAAGAAAACCATCTCCTTCTTCATTGAAGCGTGTCAAAAACTGAAGTTCACTTCCAATGAATTGTTTCTTGTCTTGTTCATTAAGAATTTTGGGTACCCAGCGTAAACAAAGTTGTCGAAATTTCAGTTTTTCAGTAACAATTTCATGAATTAGTTATCGTGAGAACTGCGGAAATTTAATTGTGTGAAACCAGTACATCAATACCAACAGACGAGTGTCCACTTCGTTCTTCATCATACACTTCATCACGTCCTTCACTGATCAGTCTGACCCATCTTCTAACCAGTAAATCACTCACAGTATTTTGTCCGAAAACCTCGCAGATTTGTCGATGAATTTCCTTTGGTTTAATTTCCTTTGCAATCATAAAACGAATCATAGATCTGATTTCACACTGCTGACATTGAAAATATAGCACACGTCGGCAGCAGCGATATGAAATTGGGGTACACGTCTTCTCCGTGAGTCACAGTAACTGCCGCACATGCTCGGAACTCTGATCGTAGCGCGGATAGAAACATAGACGGAGCTTACTTTTGTGGACGACCCTCGTACATTGCAATTAACTTCTACAAACAAGAGCGTATTTCACGTTTTTACCTTTTCCTGATCTGTGCATGGTATCAGTGACGACCTTCAAAGTTTCCCTATATATATCGAAATTTTTGCTGGAAAGTCAGAAGGCAAACTAAACAAAAATTCCACAATGAAAAGCTATCACCTGATAATACGATGTAGCGTATCACGTTACAATAAAATGCTTACCGTAACATGATGTATTAAAACAATGGTACCTCATGCAACAACTGAATATGATTCTTACCTCATACTGCTTCGTTGTAGAATCCATAGAGTGTTTTGATGCAGCTCTCCACGCTATCCTGTGTAACAGTAATCCAACCTATATTCATTTAACAACGCTTAATGTGAAACTTCCTGGCAGATTAAAATTGTGTGCGGAACCGGGACTCGAACCTGGGACCTTTGCCTTTCGCGGGCAAGCGCACTACCGACTGTGCTATCCCGACACGACTCACGATGCTGCCTCACAACACTACTTCCGCCAGTACCTCGCCTCCTACTTTCCAAACTTCACAGAAGCTCTCCTGCAAACACGCAAGACTAGCACTGCTGGAAGAAAGGATATGGTGGAGACATGGCTTAGCCACAGCCTAAGGGATGTTTCTAGAATGAAACTTCACTCTGCAGCGGACTGTGCGCTGATATGAAACTTCCTGGCAGATTAAAATTGTGTCGTGTCGGGATAGCACAGTCAGTAGTGCGCTTGCCCGTGAAAGGCAAAGGTCCCAGGTTCGAGTCCCGGTTCCTTGCACACAATTTTAATCTGCCAGGAAGTTTCATATCAGCGCACACTCCGCTGCAGAGTGAAGTTTCATACTGGAAACATCCCTTAGGCTGTGGCTAAGCCATGTCTCCACCATATCCTTTCTTCCAGCAGTGCTAGTCTTGCGTGTTTGCAGGAGAGCTTCTGTGAAGTTTGGAAAGTAAGAGGCGAGGTACTGGTGGAAATAGAGTTGTGAGGCGGCATCGTGAGTCGTATCGGGATAGCACTGTCGGTAGTGCGCTTGCCCACGAAAGGCAAAGGTCCCAGGTTCGAGTCCCGGTTCCGGCACACAATTTTAATCTGCCAGGAAGTTTCATATCAGCGCACACTCTTCTGTAGAGTGAAGTTTCATTCTGGAAACGTTTAATGTGTTTAACTCTTAGTTTTTTCTACAGGGTTCGTATCTCAAGCATAAAGATTGATAGACGAGTGCATCAAAAATAATATTTATTGTGGAAGCTGTAAGAATGTTACAGTAAAGTTCCCAAAAATATTCTTAATAGTTTGTAAAGCTAATAACTGATGTCGCTATACGAATCGCAGTTCTTATAGTAACAGCGTGTATAATTGAACTCGTAAATCGCACGCCGTACTTGCAGTAACATCACAATCTTTCCGAAATGTCCATCGCCCGCAGTACAAAGCGGACGAAAAGTATAATACACTCGTGGCCACTAAAAGTGCTACACCAAAAAGATGACGTGCTACAGACGCGAGCCGGCCGCGGTGGCCGAGGGGACTGCGGCGCGCCAGTCACGTTCTGCACGGCCACTAGGGTCGGGGGTTCGAATCCCCCCTCGGGCATGGATATTTAAGCCGTCCTTAGTGTAAACTAGTTCATAAGTAGTTTGTAAGTGTAGGGACTGATTACCACGTAGTTAAATCCCATAAGCTATACAAACATTTTATTTTTATTTTATTTATTTATTTATTTATTTATTTATTTATTTATTTATTTTTTTACAGACGCGATATTTAACCGACAGGAACAAGATGTTGTGATATCCAAATGATTAGCTTTTCAGAGCATTCACACAAGTTTGGCGCTGGTGGTGACACCTACAACGTACTGACTGACAAAGTTTCCAACCGATTTCTCATGCACAAATAGCAGTTGACCGGTGTTGCCTGGTGAAACGTTGTTGTGATGCCTCGTGTAAGGGAGAGAAATGCGTACCATCACGTTTCCGACTTTGATAAAGGTCGGATTGTAGCCTATCGCGATTTCGATTTATCGTATCGCGACATTGCCTCTAGCGCTGGTCGCGAGGCAATGACTGTTAGCAGAATGTGCAATCGGTAGGTTCAGGAGGGCAATACAGAACGCCCTGCTGGATCCCAACGGCCTCGTATCAATAGCTGTCGAGATGACAGGCATCCGCGTCGCTGTGACGGATCGTGCAGCCACGTTTCGATCCCTGAGTCAACAGATGGGGACGTTTGCAAGACAACAATCATTTGCACTAACAGTTCGACGACGTTAGCAGTAGCATGGACTATCAGCTCGGAGACCATGGCTGCTGTTATCCTTGACGCGGCATCACAGACAGGAGCGCCTACGATGGTGTACGCATCGACGAACCTGGGTGCACGAATGGCAAAACGTCATGTTTTGGGATGAATCCAGCTTCTGTTTACAGCATCGTGATGGTCCCATCCGTGTTTGGCGACATCGCGGTGAAAGCATATTGGAAGCTTGTATTCGTCATCGCCATCCTGGCGTATCAACCGGCGTGATGGTATAGGTGCCATTGGTTACACGTCTCGGTCACCTCTTGGTCGCCTCGGCGGCACTTTGAACAGTGGCCGTTACATTTCAGATTTGATACGACCTGTAGCTCTACCCTTCATTCGATCCCTGCGAAACTCTACATTTCAGCAGGATAATGCACGACCGCGTGTTTCAGGTCCTGTAAGGGCCCTATGGATACGGAAAATGTTCGCCTGCTGCCGTGGCCAGCACATTCTCCAGATCTCTCACTAACTGAAAACGTCTGGTCAATGGTGGCCGAGGAACTGGTTCGTCACAATACGCCAGTCACTACTTTTGATGAACTGTGGTATCGTGTTGAAGCTGCATGGACATTTGTACCTGTACACGCTGTGCAAGCTCTGATTGTCTCAATTTCCAGGCGTATCATGGCCGTTATTGCGGCCACAAGTGGTTCTTCTGGGTACCGATTTCTTAGGGTCTCTGCACCCAAATTGCGTGAAAATGTAATCACATGTCAGTTCTTGTGTAATAATTTTTTTCAATGAATACCCGTTTATCAACTGCTTTTCTTGTTGGTGTAGCAATTTTAATAACCAGTAGTGTAGAATTTGACATCACGTCCTGTAGTGTCTCTACGAAAATGGTGTCGAATGCCTCGTAGATCATTTTCAAGCTCGTCCAATGTCGTGGGATGTTTCCAGTAGATATTGTCTTACAAGGTGCTCCACAAAGAGTAGTCACACAGAGTTACTTCGGACAATTTGTGACCAACGCAGCGACGAACTATCCATCAAGAGAGCGAAACACCGGTGAGATGTGTTTTGGCACCAACTTTCATCAACCATTCCGTTGTTTGTCGCGTGTCCAACGTTACCTACGTCGCAATATTATTGTTCCAAAATTGCAATTTAACGCTCACAAAAGTGTAGCTTGTTATCAAAGGCGGACATTTGTCGTTTGCAAATAAATTAGATAAACGCCATTTTTATTACGAAACGTGGAGTTAATACGTATGCATGCATATTTAATGATCATTTGCAACTAAATGATGACCAAACTAGCATTCATACGTATTAACTTCACGTTTCGTAATAAAAAATGGCCTTTATCACCGTTATTTGCAAACGACAGATGTCCGCCTTTGATAATAAGCTACTCAAATAATCTTTTCTGCCATTAACTGCATACTGCAGCCCACTCAGTAACTTCTGGAGAGTATAGTGGTATTGCTTTAAACAATTTGGAATTTTAAGAACTTCAAAATCGCCAATTTTACTTATTCACGACTCCATTCGGGTGGAAGAGTGCATCAACAGTGAAGCAAATGCAGCCAACGTCATATCTTTCATTATCAACAGTAAGGATATGGATTGGAAATGAAATATATCATAAGGAAGCAGAATTGGGCGAGGCGTTTGACACAGTTGTTGCCTTTACCGTCGTTAAATGTATCTCTTGAAGAGATTATTACGAAAGGCTTAGATGGGAAAAGAGTAATACGTATTGCTGAAAAGAAAATAAAATATATAAGATTTGTTGATGACATGGTATTAGTGGCAGAAAGTGAGCGGACAGCGAACAACATGCTGAAAGATCTGAATGAATCTTGTGTGGAATATAAAATGAAAATTGTAAAAACAAATAGTATGGTCAGAAGTACAAGACGCAGACTGACCAATGTTAAAATGGGACTAGCTATCGTTAGCCAAGGAAGTGCATTAAAATATCTTGGAAGCACAATAACTGAAGGCCTGAGATGTCACAAACTCGAATTGGCAAAGCGAAGAAGTCATTCAACGTAAACAGAAGACTGGTATGTGGCAAATTAGGGGAGGTATAAGAAAAGGCTTGGCAAATGTTTTGTCAGGAGTCTGGCACTATATTTGGCAGAAACGAGGAAGCTGAGACGAGAGGATGAAAAAAGATTAGAAGCATTTGATATGTGGATGAGGAGGATAATGGAGTGTACAAGGTGGATGGAAAGAGTGAGTAATGAAAGAGTGCTGGAAATGGTTGGGAAGAGATGTCTTCCGACGATTATAAGAGAAAGGAAAAATTACTGGTTGAGACATTCGTTCATAAGGAACCGCATGCATGCAGATGCCTCGGAAGGACTGATTTGTGAGAGACGACTGTGAGGAAGAAGGAGATATAAGATGATAAATGACATAGAGGAAAGAGGAAATTATACGGACCTGAAGAGGATGGCAGAACACCGGACGGCCTAGAGAACTGTCATGTGGAAACCTACCTTCTGAAGGAACACTCAATATGTTGATGAAGCAACCACTGTGAGACTCTAGCTCGCAAAGTCATTGCGTCTGTGGCCCTGCTCGTACAGATATGGCCTGCTGGCATTAGATTTGAAGTGGTAACACGTATACGCTCTCAGTATTTCCTACAGGTTGGAATGCATGAAACTAGCCACTGCCGCAGTTCTTCGTACGGTTATCCTTGGATTTTGCTGACTACTTACAGACACCGTGGCGATATTTGCAGGAGAGAGTACAGTTTGCCTGGAGCCAACATTCTCAGCTAGATAATCAGCGATGCTGCCTATCAATTGGAATTTGGCGGTTTGCGAATTGCTTTCGCATCGGATCCTTTTGACAAGCCAAACAGTGTTTTAAAACTCCTGCCCTATCGCCGCTGGATTTTTTTGTGACCTATGGTATTCCTGTACCAGAAAAACACGTTCATCGATGGAATATACGACTGCAGCGTCCTTCTTCGGCAAGCTAACCATCTTTCACGTTGCAGCGACGGAACTGAGCGCTAGATACTATGGCGCACTGCTTGTAGGTATGCCATAATGCTGTTACAGATTTTTTTAAATGTTTGTATAGCTTTGGAAGAAATTGCTATGGTTATCAGTCCGAAGACTTAAATCAGACTTACACTAAAACACACATACACACACACATATGCTCGAGGGAGGACACGAACATACGACGGGAACGAGCGTCCAAGCCGTAGTATGACACCATAAGGCGCGTCTGACAGCTTCCTCCCCCCCCCCCCCAAGAAAAAAGAAAAAAAAAGAAGAAAGAAACAGATATTCAAATAGGTACGACATATCGATATGGGGGCGACCTGACCCATAGTCTTATTACACGATACAACAGTCAAGATCGCAATTTATTCTCCACTTTAGGTTACTATACTAGCATTAAAAGTGGGCCTTTGCGATCGCCTTTGGTCAGCTCGTAAATGAAATCGCGTAACCTTTCATCTGACTCAAAAGAATATAAATGAATAAAAAATAACTAAATAAACGAATTAGTAACGGAGAAAATTCTCTACAACTCCGCTCTTTTGCTTTTTTTCGTATTTCGCATCTTTTGAGAGATGTTTGCAAAAATAAAGGAGATTTGACGATGTCTGTCTGTTTGTCCGTCTAACATGTTTCCACATCATTTTCGTCGCACCGTTCAACCGATCGGCACCGAATTTTACAGACATAATTGTTGACGATCAGCTACCAGAGCTTCCCTTTTTCAAATATTTCGGACAAAAATAGGTTAGTAACACAAAAAAAACCTGTGTGATGGCAAGTAAACCGTTAATCTAACACGAAAATTGAATTAAAGAGTTTGTAGAGAACAACTTCCTCTCTTGTTTTTTTCGTAACTTGCACCGTTACAGATATATTTGCAAAAATAACAGCGAATCGACACCGTCAATTGATTTTGAGTAAACCAGGCGTTCGGAAATGTCACGTGACGTTCCTCACCATAAGCCATTCACTTTCTGTATTTTACGATTTTGTTATTACGACGTACATATTGTCATTTCAGAGCCTAGTGCATTGAAGAATTCAAAAAACCACGTCGTTCCTAGTACGAGAATAATCTAATGTCTAAACACGCCATATTAGCATTTAACAGCTGCCATCAATGTTACGAGAATTTAGGAGTGGTTTCGTAATTGTTTGTTGTAGTGTAGTGGGCAGCGCGTTACGTTGTTATGCCCATATTCGTTAGTTCAAAACCCGCCACTACCATTTTGGTCCACTTTAGGCTACTATAGTAACCCTAAAAGTGGGCTTTTGCGATTGATTTTTCACAGGTCGAAATTTAAATGAAAATAACGGCTTAACCGTATAAACAAAGATTGATTAAACAAATTTGTAGAAGAGAAAATTCTCTAAAACTTTGCTGTATAATATATTTTTCGAATATCTTGCTTCATTTAAAGGATATTTGCAAAAGTAACGGTGATTAGACGATGTGTGTGTCTGTCAATTACGTATTCCCACTTTTAAGGTCGAATCGTTCAACCGATCGAAACCAAATTTTACAGATATAATAAATAGTTGGCCGACAGAGACCAGAACCTTCCTTTTCCAAATTTATCGGACAAAAACTACATTATTAACACTAAAATATGTAGTTTGTAATGTAATTGTAATTGCAAACAAACCGTTCATCTGACACGAAAACCGAATAACCGACTTTGTAGAGGAGAAAATTTTTTCAACATTCCTCTCTTATATATATATATTTTTTTTTATTTCGTAGCTCGCGCATTTACAGATATATTTGCAAAATTCGGCGATTCCACTCCGCCTCTTGATTTTAAGAAAACGAGGCGTTAGGAAATGTCGCATGACATTCCTCGCCCAGAACCCTCTCTGGCATACGCCATCAGTGCTTCTGTGGTGCACTTGAGAATTAACAAAAGTATGTCGTTCACAGTACGATAAATTATAATTTAGTGACTAAAAATGTCATTTTAGCTCTTAGAAACTGCAAGCAGTAATCGAGAACTAGTAGACCATGCCGTAGTTGTTCGCCTTGGTGCAGTCTGAGTAGTGCGTTACGTCGTATGGGTAGTTCAAAACCAGCGGATAGCGTTTTTTCCGCTTTGGTTCCTACAAGGTTTACGTCACTCTTATTAATGAAATAGAACTATCGTCTGCAATGTTTACTTGTGTGCTGATGTAAGAGTACTCCCTCTAAAATGTGCGTCTGTTCTATTTGGTGAACATGCCGTGAAATACGTAGTGACGAACTGAACACTGGTCTTCTGAAGCATAAGCACAACTACGGGGACCTCGCTGCGGAGCGCGCGGTTGCTCGCCGTGGAGGTTCGAGTCTTCCCTGGGGCATGGGTGAGTGTGTGTTTGTCCGTAGGTTAGTTTACCTAGGTTTAAATAGTTTGTAAGCTACGGACTGATGACCACGCAGTTTGATCCGATAGATATACAAACATTTGAACATTTGAACTACGCGGAGGATGCTGTGATAATGAATATTCTAAACAATGTGCCGAAACTGGTAGTTTAGAATATAAATGGAGTCCTAGATTTATGTGGGAATTCTAGTTATTTAATGAGACGGAAGGGAAGGGTACACATTGCATCAAATTATCTGATTTTTTTTTCCTAAGCAATTATTCACTGTTAATATAGTATGTTGAAATTCATTCAAATGTTCAAATGTTTGTATAGCTTATGGGACTTAACTACGGGGTCATCAGTCACTAAACTTACAAACTACTTATGAACTAGCTAATCCTAAGGACTGCACAAATATCCACGCCCAAGGGGGGATTCGAACCCCCGACCGTAGTGGCCGTGCAGACCGTGACTGGAGCGCCTCACTCTCCTCGGCCGGCTGAAATTCATTAATAAGAATTAGTGCGTCTACTGAAATGGTTTTCTTGTGCATGGTTGCTGTGGATGCTTTCAAAATAGACTGTATTTCCTACTCTGTAATTCAGAAATCACTTTGTACATGTTACTTTGTTTCACACTAAAATAAAGTGCAAATATTCTGTTTCAAACCGTGACTGCGATCTCTTTTACAGCTAAAATAACAAACGGAATGTGGTATTACCGAATTCCACAAAGCTCTAGTAATAAAGAAGTCTATGTTTGAAATTCGATGGTATGTATTTCATGATATTTTCAACAAAATGGAAGAAATGCATTTTTCACAGAAAGCGCTGTTACCTCTGAACAACTCGAAATCTTGAAGGATATAGATCAATTAACAAGAGTGTGCGAAAACCTTGAGGGAAACAAGATGAATAACATGCCTGTGGCGATTTATTTACATTTTTGCTCTTCAGGTAGATCGATACTGTGCGGTCGTTTGTACATCTTCGTTCTGGGTTGTTCGTTGAGAATTTTGCTCAGTCTTTTTTACAGATGCTGTCGAGCCCTCTTTCTTCTTCTCTCTTTTCATGGGTCCTTCGGTTCGATCGGTTCTTTTATGGTCTTTGGTTTGTTTTAATATTTTGATCATTTCATCGTTGAATCACTTAAAGAGAGCGTCGTGCTCTCTGACAGCACGCTAAGCTACCACGCCGGCAACACTCTGACCGAGCGCTCTGAGGCAACGCGTCCGACAAATTCCGAACCACGATCTCAGATCTTCGTGCATCGCAAACTAATTCGCTGCCCATTACGCTACGGCGAATAAATGCGAGACTAATTCGTAATTCTCGTACCATCGATGGCAAGTGTTATGTGCTAACATGGCATTTTTATACATTAGAATATAATTCATTGTCCTAACAACGACGTGTTTTTGATCATTTTCAGTGGGCCATTAATTTTAAATGACAGTAAATTAGTTATAATCAGAAATTTATGTAATACAGAAAGCAAGATGGCGTATACAAAAGAGTTTTGGGCGAGGGATGTCACGTGACTGATTTCCAAAAAATGTTCAAATGTTTGTATAATCTATGAGACTTAACTTTGGGGTCATCAGTCCCTAAACTTAAAAACTACTTACGAACTAGGACGGCACAAATATCCATGCCCGAGGGGGGGATTCGAACCCCTAACGTAGCGGCCGTGCAGACCGTGACTGGAGCGCCTCAGTCCCCTCGGCCACCGCGGCCGGCGACTGATTTCCGAACTCCATAAAACCCACCACACATGTTCACTATGGTGGTTATTATTTTACATATATTTTACTGTTTTATATGTGACCATCCACCAGCACATGATTTTCTATATAAACTATCATCCAGTACATCTACCAGATTTTTTGTGGAGCACTATATTAAGCAGTTTAATGTCAATGAGACCAGATGATGACACCATACAGTATCGACACCCGTCGCCTTGAATAAATAAAATAAAATTGCGATCCTGGCACATATCCTATTTATTTTATTACAGATGGCGCTTGACCTCTCTTTCTTTTCCTTTTCATTTATTCTTCGGTTTGAACGGTACTTTGTGTACATTGGTTTGTTTTGGTCTATTTTGATCGTTTCGTCGTTCACTCAGTTTTTACGTTACTGAAAGCGTCGAGCTTCCACACCGGCAACCCTCTAACCGAGCGCGCTGAGCCACCACGCCCTAGCAAGTTTCGAACCACCCTCTAACAGCTACGAGAGTAATCCGTAATTCTTGTCCCATCGATGACAGGTGTTAAATGCCAATATGGTTTTTTTATGCATTAGACTGTATCTCATTGTCCTAAAAATGAAATATTTTTTCTTAATTTAAAGTGCGTCATTAATTTGAAATGACGACGCTTAAATTATAAAAAGAAAATCATGAAATACAGAAAGGAAGACGGCGTATACGAAAGAGAGTTGTGGGTAAAGTTTCGGACGAGGAATGTTATGTGACTGATTTCCGAACGCCAAATCTACACCGTGTTCCTTCCATGCAGTAGTCACTCTTCCGAACGTCATATGTCTCTACATTCCTTCCAAGATATACTCATTTGTAACCAGTACTGACAAAGAAAATAAACTTAGAACAAACTACCATGGCAAGACAGGTAATAATATTTTAAAGGAAAAGGATAATGAAAATGTGGGAGAGACACTAAAATAATGTTTAAAGAGGTACAACTTCGAAAACGTTTGTTTGTCAAAGCTAAACTCAAATATCAAATAATTTAGGCTATTTGTTGAAATATGGTTAGAAAGAATATTACATGTTGGGTGCATATACCGTATATTAGAAGTACAATAGTAGACTCGTAATCGAATCGCCCATCATGTTTTATTATTTACATTTTCATTTTTTGTCCGAAATGTTTGCAAAACATCTTAAAACTACAAGCAAATTTAAAGTGGGCCGTAAAACACGTCAAGGCTTTTATGTGTGTGTGTATGTGTTCTGACAGGGACATTTTTCAGCTGGTATTAACTCATTTCTAAGTTGGAACTAAACAATTACTGGCCACATTGGTCAATTGTGATAAAAGACACTGCAAATAGTTAAGAGGCACGTATAGTTGACTGTCCATTACAGTATGTGATCGAAAGCATCCGGACACCCTAAAAACATACGTTTTTCATATCAGATTTATTCTGCTGGTTGTGACTGGGAGTCATTTGTCTCAGATCTCTGTATGCGAGATTCTCACACTTCTGAACATCCCTAGGTCTACTGTTTCTGATGTGATAGTGAAGTGGAAACGTGAAGAGATACATACAGGACAAAAGCGTACAGACCGATCTTCTCTGCTGACTGAGAGATCGCTGACCATTGAAAAGGATCCAACCGTGTAATAGAAGGCATCTGTGCAAACAATCGCACAGGAATTCCAGATTACATCATCATCCTCGCCAAGACTATGACAGGCGGGAGGTGAACGCTGATTTCATGGTCGAGCGGCTGCCCATAAGCCAAACATCTCGTCAGTACCAAACGACGCTTCTATTGGTATAAGGAGCGTACAGTCTGCACGATTGAGGAGTGGAATAACGTTGAGTGGATTGACGAACAGAGGTACACGATCTGATGGCGGGGTGTGGGTATGGTGAATGCTCGGTGAATGTCTATAAATTTGGGACTAATGATCTTAGAAATTTGGTCTAATAGGTTTACAGACTACTTTAAACAACCTTTGGACAACACGCACACATAACCATGCCCAAGGGAGGAAACACCGACGGTGAGCAGCGACGCGCTCCGCAGCAAGGCGTCTTAGAGCGCTCGGCCACTCGACCACGGCGAATACCCGGTGAAAGTCAACTCCCAGCCTGAGTAATGCCAAAAGTATAATTTGGAGGCAGTGGTATTGTGGTATAGTCTTGTTTTTCATGGAAGGGCTTGCACCCGTTGTTGATGCGTGGCACTATCACAGCACAGTCCTACATTGATGTTTTAATCACCTTCTTGCTTCCCACTGTTGAAGAGCAGTTCGGGGAAGGCGACTGCATCTTTCAACACGATCTGGCACCTGTTCGTAATGCACGATCTCCGAGGATGTTGTTACACGACAATAACATCCCTGTAATGGATTGGTTTGGATAAAATCATGATTTAATCCTATAGAACACCTCTGGAAAGTTTAGAGACGGTGACTTCGTGCCAGGCCTAACCGATCTACATCGACGCCGTTCCTCAGTAAGCCCTACGTAAATAATGAGCTGCCATTGCTCAAGAAACCTTGCAGCACTTGACTGAAAACATGCGTGCGACTCCCGTCTATAAGAAAGAAAAGAGAACTGACGCACATAACTACAGGCCAATATCGTTGGCATCAGTTTCTTGTAGAATTTTGGAGCATAACCTCAACTCGAATATAGTAAATTTCCTTGCAACGGAAAAGCTTCTTTTTATGAACCAGCACGGGTTTAGGAAACATCGATCACATGAAACTCAGCTTTCTCTTTTCTCACATGACACCTTGCGAGCCATGGATGAAGGGCGACAAACAGATTGTATTTTTCTCGATTTCAAAAAGGCGTTCGACGCGGTGCCACACTGCAGACTGCTTAAGAAGATGCGAGCTTATGGAATCGGTTCACAGATTTGTGACTCGCTGGAAGACTTCTCAAGTAACAGAACGCAGTACCTTGTTCTCGACGCCGAGTGTTCATCAGAGACGAGTGTATCGTCAGGCGTGTACCAGGAGAGTGTGGTAGGACCGCTATTGTTTTCTTTCTATATAAATGATGTGATGGACAAAGTAACTTGTGATTTGCGGCTGTTTGCTGATGATGCTGTGCTCTATGGCAGGATGTCGTCTCTAACTGACTGTAATAGCATACAGGATGACTTTGACAAAATTTCTAGTTGGTGCGAAGAATGGCAGCCATCTCTCAATGTAAGAAAATGTAAGGTGATGTGCATGAGTGGGAAAAACAATCCCATAATGCTTGAAAACAGCATTAGTAGTGAGCTTCTTGATGCAGTCGCGTCGTTCAAATATCTAGGCGTAACATTGCACAGCAATATGAAATGGAACGAACATGTAAGGACAGTTGTGAGTAAGGCGGACAGCCGACTTCGGTTTATGGAGAGAATTTTGGGAAGATTTACTTCATCTGTAAAGGAAACCGGGCATGAAACACTTGCACGCCCACGTCTTGAGTATTGCTCAAGTCCTTGGGACCCGCAATTGATCAGTTTAAAGAAAGACGTGCAGTTCAGAGGCGAGCAGCTAGATTCGTTACTGGTAGATTAGCCCAATGTTCCGAGTGTCACGGAAATGTTCCGGCAACTCAATTGGGGATCGCTGGAGAAAAGACGACGTTCTTTTTGAGAAATTCTGTTGAAGAAATTTAGAGGGCTGAAGCTGAGTGTAGTACGATCCTCGTGCCGCCTACTTGCATTTCGCGTGGTGATCACAAAGACAAAATAAGAGAAATTAGGGCTCGTACCGAGATATATAGGCATTCTTTTTTTCCTCGTTCAATTTGGGAGTGGAATAGGAAAGGCAATGCCTAGTAGTAGTACAGTGAACCCTCCGCCACGCACCTTACGATGGATTACGGAGTATATTCGTAGATGTGGATGTAGATGTAGAGTGTAAGCTGTCATCAAGGCTAAGGATAGGCCAACACCATATCCACTTCCAGCATTATCGATGAAGGGCGCCACGAACTTGTTACTCATTTTCACCCAGGTGTACGGACACTTTTGATCGCATAGTGTATTATGTAGTCAACTATATATTTCGCTGTGTAGTCTTCTGCTCGTGTTTCTGGTCATTAAATTTCGTCTATTTGTCAAATTTTAAGGCAAAACAGTCTGAGGTATTTGAAACGGTAAAGGAAATGTCGTTTTATTATTCTTCGAAGCAAAAGAGGTCATTTATGGTATCTGAAGTTCTGCAACTGTAGATGGGTGGTGATGCTTTCGAGGCAGACGGCAGAGTGTAAGCTGATGGCAGTGTGGGCATTTGAATACCCCCTGACTCACATTTGACTGTCATTTCAGTATTTGCTTCCGGTTCTGGCCCAGAATTTCTGGCAGCAGTTGAGACTTCGCTTTCGGGAGAAGACGTACTAGATGTGCCTTATTAAATTCTTCTTGCGTATCTAGTTAAATAACAGAAATAAAATTTTTCAGCTCAATCGTGATAATCAAGCAATTCTTTGCTCTCTAAGCTCCCATGTCCCCAACCATAGATACTATTTTTTTATTTATTTTCAGGAGAGAGGAATTAATTTCTAACGTTGATGTTTACTCACGCTTTTTTCAAGTTGTATCCCATTTTTGTCTGTGTTCACTTTTATAATAACGTCGCCTTGGGTTTGATCTACTCTGGCCTTTTTTAGTATACGCAGTATAATGTTTTTATGATACCAGCCCTTGAAAGCTTCTTGTTGTAAATTTATTAAGTGAGAGTGAAAGCTTGATGAAAGTTTGTTAAGTGAAAGTTTCCTATTCTTATTAAGTCTTTCCATTTAAAACAAGGAGTTTCTCTAATCATATGTGTGCAACGGATTTAACAAATAAAATTAGGCCCTGTAAGTAAAACGATCTGTACTTCTGTGAACATTATTTCTGACAGTCAGATTCAGTGACCTGTAAGGACTGATTACTGGTACGTGAAAAGGAAATCTTTTTCTCAAAAAACTCAACACGTACCATACAACAAAATAAAAAATGCCACAATCAGAGAAATGAGGGACGAAGTTGAGCTGAAATAAGAAAAATTAGTAATCATTAAGTTATTTAATGAATTAAAGAAATATACCTTCGCTAAGTCTTCAATATAATACAATGGTTTTATACAATTCCGTTCCATAGAAATATTCTCTTCCTCTTCATACAGAATCCACTGTCCAGTATAATACGTTTGTATTCATAAATATAGAGTGAACTAAATCAAACTCAATACAATCATTGCTGACCAATTCAACCTTTATACACAACACAGTTGCCATACGTCTGTCAGCTAGCCTAGGCCACGATCGACTCCTCTGCTCAACAGCTCTCTCTGCTACTCGCCACAGCGGTCAAAGAAGCTGCTGTAGCGCAGATGCTACATCGCAGTTGCAAAGACATTATGATGTGCAGTAGTTACAAACATGGACTGAGATTATCGATCATGGATTACTTTCACATACAAAATAAAGCTATAAGGCGAATAAATGTACAGATTCCCAAAAATAAAGCCAAAAATCCATAAATAATGAACTTCAGCCTATGGCTGCCTACTTTCAATCTTTGTACCAAACATCAGCTTCTTCATTTGCCCACCGTTCAAATTTACTATCTACTTCATGTAGTATCCTAAACCTGACATTTCTACCCCTTCTGTCGTGCATTTTCACATGAGAGGGAACGTTATAAAGCGGGGCTCGGGGTCAGCTGTGTAGGCCGGCCACACTGCTGTCTGCCGGCACTTCGCAGCCTCCCACTCCGCAATCCACCGTAAGGTGCGTGGCGGAGGGTACACTGTACCACTACTAGGCACTTCCTTTCCTATTCCACTCTCAAATAGGAGGAGGAAAAAAAAGAATGCCTATATGCCTCCGTACGAGACCTAATTTCTCTTGTCTTTTACACGAAATGTAAGTACACGAAGGAAGATCTATACTCAGCTACAAATTCCGGCCCTCTATATTTTCTCAACAGAATTTTTCGAAAAGAACGTCGCCTTTCCTCCAGCTATCCCCATTCGAGTTCCCGGAGCATTTCCGTGACTCTCGCGCATAGGTCAAACCTATCAATAACGAATCTAGCAGCTCGCCTCTGAACTGCTTCTACGTCTTCCTTTAAACTGATCTGCTGCGGGTCCCAAATGCTTGAGCCGTCTCCTTTATAGATGAAGTACATCTTCCCAATATCCCCCCCAATAAATTGAAGTCGGCTATCCGCGTTACTCAGAACTGTCCCATGTTCGTTCCATTTCACATTGCTCTACATTGTTACGCCTCGATATTTGAACGACGCGACTGCATCAAGAAGCTCACTACTAATGCTGTATTCGAACATTATGGGAATGTTTTTTCTACTCATGCGCATCACCTTATATGTTTCATCGAGAGCTAGCTGCCATTCTTTGCACCAACTAGAAATTTTGTCTAAGTCAACCTGAATGCAATTACAGTCAATTACAGCATCATCAGCAAACAGCCGTAAATTACAAGTTACTCTATCCATCAGATCATTTACATAGATAGAAAATAATAGCGTGCCTATCACATTCCCCTGGGGCACGCCTGACGGTACACTCGTCTCTGATGAACACTCGCCGTCGAGAACAACGTACTGCGTTCTATAACTGAGGAAGTCTTCCTGCCAGTCAGTAATCTGTGAACCTATTCAATATGCTCGTATCTTCGTTAGCAGTCTGCAGTGTCGCATGGCGTCAAACGCCGTTTTGAAACCGAGAAAAACACAATCTGCCTGTTGTCTTTCAACCATGGCTCGCAAGATGTCATGTGAGAATAGGGCAAGCTGAGTTTCACAGGAACGATGTTTTCTAAATCGGTGCTGGTTCATAAGAAGAAGCTTATCCGTCTCAAAGGAATTTTCTATCTTCGAACTAAGTATATGCTGATAAATTCCACAGGAAACTGATGACAATGATGTCACAAACAGGGTGAAGTCAAACAAAGTCAGGAGGAATGTATTGCTGTCTTTGTGAGTGTACTCGTTTTTGTTACTTGCGTAACAATCTCCTAAACGCGTAGCTGCAATACAGTTTGCATTACTAGACGGCTTACCATGATGATAAATATCAATGTTGGTTAAAATTATCAGTCTCGCTAAAAGACCTATTTCATCGTTATAGCAACAGCTCAAATGTAGTTAAGTGCAGTACGAATTATTGCACATGTCTGACACAGTAGTGTCCCCTTCGAAGACATTCGTTGGGATTCGTAAAGCCTGTTGATGGTCACCATACTGCCGCTGAACCTCAAGCAACGATCTCTGAATACAGGGCGATCTGAAATGAATGCACAAAATTAGAGCTGGTAGAGTGACCGTAACAAGTATATTTCACATACCATCCCTTAGCGTGCGGCGTGATGAGGGTAGGCACACAACATACCATCCGAGTCTTCACAGTAGGGGGTTTGTGTGCCAATGTCCGTCCTCAATGTAACTGCAACAGCAAGGTAAATGAGAAATCAGGTCCAAGTGTTACAACCTTTATTGGACAACAGTTACAAAAAGTACTCGAAAGTACGAATTTCTTCTTGAATGCACGCCGCTGCAGTGATTGATTCACTCTTTCAAACACTCCTGTCAAAGTGGATATTGCATCGGAGGCTGCCATAATTTGCGCTATCAGCTCTTCATCAGCCTCAGTGGTTGTTTCGTCGACAACAGATTTCAGGGGGCCCAGAAGACGACATGGTTGGGCGACAAGTCGGGGGAACGTGCAGGCCATGCCACCGGCCCATTGCGTCCTATCCACTTCTCACCAAAGGTTTCATCCAATCGCATTCGCAGTGCATGTTCACAGTCCGTAGATGCACCATCGTGTCGGTACCACATTTGCTATTGCACACTGTGTGGAACATGTTCCAATACTTCTGACAATGTTTCTCATAAAATGGTTAGTAACATGTTTGAGTTCAGCGGCTGGGGGAACATGTATGGCCCAAACATATACTGCCTATGCAGCCAGCCCGAATGTTGACAGCGAAGCTGTCTTCGTGACCACGAACAAAGACGGCGTAGAATTTCCCCTTGTCCACAAGTGATCATTGTCGCTATTGAACGTACCCCATAACCATATTGCATGTCTGTCTTTCCGTTCAAGAATAGCGCTATATTTCCTGTCCACAGAGTAACACACACAATACTGTCCTCGTTCGATGTCAAACTGACGCAGGGCGAAGACTCTGCAGTGTGCACATGTGCTGCCGTCTATGCAAAACCTATCAAATAGGCATGTTTACCTCTTTGTAGCAACGTATTTACGTACAGCTAATGCCAGAAAACCGTAGTGATGTCTCACTTGGAATATCTGCAACTATGCCGAATACAGCGTTTGCAAATTAAGATCATAAATACTGTGACAACTAGGATGACATTTTGAGTGCCTAGTCTCTTGGCTGCACACGACGCTATATGACGACGCTTAGCGCCGTACACCAAGGGTTGCGATATGAAATATACCCATTCTGCCAGCCTTGTTATTTCCTACTATAATTTTAGATACATTCCGTATATACGTTGGGAGCCGCGCTTGCGGCGAACTGCGCTGGTGACAGTGGTACGGATTGTCGACAGTACGCGCCTCTTCTCGCTCACATCTACAGTAACCACAGTAATTTCCTATACTCGTTTCACTTCACATCCTTGTTCTGACCACACACCAGTAGAACTCAATCGCCTGTTTGTAAGTAACCCGCTTGTCTTCATGGATATGCGGTTTGCATGACAGGAAGGAGCGAACACACAATTACCCGGTGGATAAGGGGAGATATAGTAGTAGTAGCAGAACCCAAAGGAAGGAGAAACGCTATTTTATAACATCATTTCGACAGCGTGGTCATTAGAGACAGAGCAGGACCTGGTCTGTTAACCTCGAATTAAATCGTATGACGGGTACAAATAGAGTTAGTGTGACATGAGTGGCTCGTAGCAGTGTCATCATTTTCTAAACAGTCCTCTAGGACGCGCCTGACATTACGTTCATGTCAGAAATTGTATTAATGCCTGTCCTGTGGCGAAACAGTTTGATCTACAAGTGAGCTATGATTCATCTTAAATTGTAACGGGTGGTAATGTGTTAAGGCTTAATTCCTTTGAGATATCCACCTTCCTAAACTTCAAAAATTTTGTCAATATCATGCTGAATGGTATGTCGGGTGCGTAAACACTTATCCTGTACGAGTGAAACCTTTTACGTGCTATATTTGAAATTTAGGGAGATCGTAATCTCGTCATTTTTATAGCATTCACGTAAGGATCTTGTTATTTACAGTTTATACCAGTGGCTTTGTCTTTTAATTGGAAAACAGCTGCAGCTATTAGTGCCACTGCAGCTATTACTTAATGTCTTAAATGCTTTAAGGTAAAAATAAAAATATTTTTTTTATTTTTTTTCATTTTTATTTAATTACTAACTACATTTTGCTATGACCAGGTTTTGTACAGTGCGCTTGTGATTATTCGAAGCCCACAACAGCATCGCTCCTGTGATTGCGGCCGACCTAGGCGTTATCTGGCAGTGCGCGCCCCAGCAGGGCTGCCGCTCCCGGGGTGTGAAGCGGAGACCGCCGCGTCTGAGGCGTCGGCAGCGGCGGCGATCCTCCTGTGCCGCGGTGTGTGACGGACCCACAGCCTGTGATCGACGTCGGAGGGCGACCTCGGCCATGGCGGAGGAGGAGGGTCCGTGTGCTAGCTGCAGCACGGGCCGACGCAGCAAACTGCGCGGCTACCAAGTGCCGCAGCTCACGGACCCCCCTCTCTCTCCAGCCTCGGAAATCCCCCCTGCCATTCCCGGGGTGTGAAGCAGAGACCGCCGCGTCTGAGGCGTCGGTAGCGGCGGCGGTCCTCCTGAGCCGCGGTGTGTGACGGAACTGCAGCCTGTTATCGACGTCGGAAGGCGACCTCGGCCAGAGCTGAGGAGGAGGGTCCGTGTGTTAGCCGCGGCACGGGCCGACGCAGCAAACTGCGCGGCTACCAAGTGCCGCAGCTCACGGACCCCCTCCCTCTCCAGCCTCAGAAATCCCCCCTCTGCCCAGACCGCTGGTCCCGTCCTCTAGCAGACCTCAGGAGTCGCGTCTACCGCCGCCACCGCCTCGTCCGCCGGCCAGAGCGCAGACCCGCCTCGCCACTGTGGCGCCGCCTGCTGTCAGCGGCCAGACGGCTTCCTGCCTGCCAGGCTCGCCTCCTCTCGACATCAGCGCGCGCCCAGGAGTGGCGGCGACTGGACGGACTACAATCAGGCACCGCGGCAGGAGCGCCCTCACTGCCGCCTCGGCCACAGCTCGCCGCCACCGGCACTGGCGCTGCACGTCGTCTCGTGGATGTCGTGTGCCCGGAACGACTGTGCCCAGGCCTCTGCGAACATAAGATGCCACTGTTCTCACCGCTGTGAAATATTTCGGGGTACAAGTCTTTGTGGGCCTCTGGCCTACCGTTAGAGACGCCAATAAACGACAGATATCTTTGGTTGCTTTTGGAAGGAAAGGAAGGAAGCTTAGGGTTTAACGTCCCTTCGAGAGCTTGGTCATTAAGAGATGGAGCAAACGCTAGGAGTTTTGGCTAAGGATAGGGAAGGAATTTGGCCGTGCCCTTTGAAAGGAACCATCCCGGCATTGGCCTGGAGTGATTTAGGTAAATCACGGAAAACCTAAATCTTGATGGCCGAAGGTGGATTTGAACAACCATCCTCCCGAATGCGAGTCCAGTGCGTTACCACTGCGCCACTTCACTCGGTTTGGTTGCTTTTCAGACTTCCAGCAGTAAAATGTGAGTTGGTTCGTTGGTCGTTGAAACCTTCAAGTGTGAATGCCCTGCCGAATGTTCGGCAGGTCAGTCTGTTGAATGAATGTCTATTTATATTGTCGGAAAATACAGACTGTGTCGAGCAATATGAAGACAACATTGAAGCTAGTAATAATTACAGTAAGATGTGCGTATAATAAAACGAATTATGGGGACTGCTGACGTCTTTCCTATTTGAAAGGCAGAGTAGTGAAAGCATTTCGGGCTGATATCTACGATAACTACATGGTTGGCCTTCAGGAAATATCTTTCAAAAGATGTTTCAAAAAGCATACACACAAATCTTATACATTTCGAAAAAAATAATCAGACCCTATTCCTCTACAAAGGCAGACGTAAATATTGTCACTTCACACTACCCTCTTCTAAAACGTAAAAAGCCTACCAACGTCGTTACTTCACATTGGCCTTCCTTTAGCAAAATACTGCAGCCTATGGGACGACTACACAATACACTCTTCCTTTAAAATGAAAACGCTTCGTTTCAGGTGCCCATTGCCTGCTGTCAGTAGCCTACCTGGCTCTGGTGATGACGTCAGGCTGACCGCCAGCGCGTCGTCAGCGGCCGCCCCTCCCCTCTCAGTCAACCGCCAGCAGTGGGGGAGGCCGGCAGTCGCGCCACCCTGTGACGTCACGGCAGACGCCCTGCACGGCCGAGGCGAGTGGGCGCGGCGGCTGGCTGGTTGCCTGGAGATCAAACTACTGGACGTGGCCCAACACCACACCACGCTGTGGGGCTGGTTGTCTGGAGATTGAAGATGCTCGTGGCTACCCGCTTAAGCTGCGGGCCCACGCACACCCCGCCACTCTCCACCTTGAGAGGGCAGGGTGTGGTCGCCAGGCAACGCGGCACTCCTACTTTTATAGACTTCCGACAATGCCGGATGCGGTTACCGCGGAAATGGCACCTCGAGTTAGCATTCAGCCCATTGTTTCCAACAATTTCAACCACAAATTTTGTACAATTATCCTCAACCGACAGAGCGAAAATCTGTACGGCTTAAACCTCGTAATTGGCTCCTTTGCCATTCTAAAGTGTGTAGGATAATGTGTAGGATAATGTACTTCTATTTTTCCGAAAACAAGCAATATCTGAACGCGATGAGGTTTGGTAAAGAAAATACTAGCTTACTAGATTATTTACTATACTTGACACCTATCTGAAGATAGAATATGGCACTTAGGTCGTAACAGAACACAGTTCAGTGATGCAAGCGTTACACGAAAATTACGCAAGACAGTGCTGTTAATGTTGTCGTCTTCAGTTGAAAACTAGTTTCCCACAGCTCTACGCGCTGCTCTGCTTTATTTTTTAAGCCTTTTCATTTTTGAATGACAACTGCACTCCACATCCACATGGAGCTGCTTACTATAACCGTCCGTGATTTTCTGCGATTCGTACCATCAACACCTCTAACACCAAATTTAATGTTCTTTAATGTCTTTGGAATGTGCCGGTTCAATCGAGCCATTCTTTTAATCACAAATTATCTTCAGTACCTCCCAATAAGTTAAAAGACCTACCCATCTAATCTTCAGCATTCTTCTGCAGCATCACATTATTTTCGAAAGCTTCAATCCTCTTTTTGTCTGAAATGATTATAATCGAGACTTCATTCCCACAAGGCTACAGTCCAGACAAATGCCCGTTGAAAGGACTTTCTAAAAAATTATTCCTCAACATCTATAAATTTCTCTTTTCTATCATTTATTTTCTTTCCATTCTCATTCTGCATTTCACTCTCCAAATGTGCAAGAACTGATGATGCATTGGCGTAGCCAGGGGCGGGGGTTTTGTGGGGTTCAAACCCCTCCCGAAATGTTTGCAAAGCTAACAAAAACTGGCATCATTCTGTATCAAGATAAATGTCGCCTACCGGTACGTTTTTCCAAGGTCGGGAAGCCGTTATATATGCTCCACACAGTCCCAGTTTCTCCCTATGCGAGTTGTAACGTTTCTGCTATGTTGCGAACTCCTAAAAATCTGTTGCCAACATTGAAACACGAAATATCTGATACCTAAAGTAAAACTTCATTACCGGACATGTGATATTTCACACTTTCGCCTTCAGATTGAAATTCTATTTACACTATTAGTAAAACACTTTTAAGAAATAGTACGTTCATTTAAATATAACTTTAGCTGACCTTTTACGTAATTTTCTGTTCTTAATACTTTCGTAAATAATAGCTACAAACACTAAAAATACATTACACTTAGTTTCGGAAATTGCTGAACCTATATATGATACTAATTTGTATAAAAACAACAATGCTACATGTTATAAACTATTGCACAACATGATTTCATATATACCTATTGTTTAAATAAATTAGGGCAGACCATGTTTTATATATCACTAAATCCTAAATTAAATACTGATAATTTTTCATGCACTAAAATTAATAATCCGTTTGGTACTAAGAAACTATCTTCGAAATTAACAAAACTACGACAACCATATACAAATCCGTATTAATAAATAATTTGACCGCAAACCGAAACACATTAAAATTACATGTTACAATAATAATACGCCTACACACTATTGGCAAAACAAATATGTGTGCATTTCGAAAACACACATAATGTAAATAATTTGACGACTGTAAACACTAGTCAAATGAATGACGTTAAATTTGTGTACTACATTTAAATACAAAATTGATGAAACAAGTACATACATCGACATAAATAGTCGAAGCTTAAATCTAATGTTTTTATTTCTGTATTTTGGCATATTTAATGGAAAAGAATATTGTTTAATTATGAATTACAAAACTTTGTCATCATTTTTATTATGTAGTTATACAGAAAGATGTTTGAGAGAAACCATTGTTTGTTTAGTCGGTTATAGAGTATCCGAGTGGCCACAAACCTGTAAGCAGCTTTGTTAGCTTGCTGCTGCATTTCTTGATTGTGCAATGTTTAAGTGGAAATAAAATCGTTTCCATATCAACTAAGATGGATTTACTTTATGAAAATATCCTGTAGAATCAATTTCTTTAGTGAATGCCGAAGACAACTCACAACGCAATGGACTTCAGCCAGCATATAAGATAAGTTCAACTTCACCTACAGTGGAATGATTTCGTTATAGACTGAGAACTAATAAACATTTCCGTGATTCAGGAATATATTAGGGCTCAGTTTGAGTCATTCCGAAAAGAGGTGACGGACGTTAGATGTGGTGCCGTGACCAGGATTTTAAAAGCGTATTCACTAATGTAAAGTGTTAAAAGTGGTGACGTGATCAAAGGATTTTAATGAGTATTCGCTAATATAAAATGTGTTTCAGGATACAAGGAAAATAATGTATATGATGGATGTGCAGTAAAACCATCATAAAAGTGCAGAATTCGACTACAATACTATCCACACCTACGATGTCAAAAGTTAATGGAGGAAGATGGCAATAATTTGGACTACTAGATTCCTGTATCGCCGCATCCTTGTGACGAGCTAAGTACTTTTTATTTTAAAATTGATACAGTAAGAAAGGAGGTTGATGATAGTACTCAAGTTTCGGACTTTGATAGTGGGGTAGAAGGTTCTGGTATCGCGAGTTCTACACCGATTGCAAGAAAGCAGCAGGTCCTATTTTTCTAGTGATTTACAAGAGACTGGACAACAGATTAGTAATATGGCAGCAAACGCGGAAATAGAAAGAAAATTAATCTTTGAACTTTTATTAGAAATGAACTCCAAACTTTCATTACAAATGGAAACTATGGAAACCGAACTTTCATTAGAAATGAAAACTATGAAAACCATGATATCTGATATGAAATCTCAAACAACTAACGCAATAACAAACCTAGATCACAGAATGGCTCAAGCAGGGACCGAATTAAAACAATGTATTTTAGACACAACATTTTATGCAAAATTCAATAGTGTAGAAAAAACTGTTGTGGTAGCTGCTATTTCAGAAGATTCACAGACGAATGACAATGTTGAAGAAATAGATGACAGTTCAAGTTATGTGGATTCTCAGAGCCAGGATACTAAAACAGAGTTAACTGGAAAGATTTGCGAATTTGAACAATGTAATAGCAAACTTAATTATTCTGATTTGAAAGTAGAAACTGAATGTAACTGTGTTATAGATAACCCTGAGCTAGAAGTCGAAAGTAAATGTACAGATACAGAATTACCACAGTGTGTAGACGAAATTCAAGAAAAGTCACATACTGAAACTTTGAGTATTCCTAGATGTAATAGTGTAATTAGTTTACCAGTAGTGAAGTTACCTGGTAGGCCTAAAAAGAAATTTCGCCCTGTTTATTTTATGCCACAGGACAATGATTGTTTTTCGTCAGATTTGTATGACACTTCTGAAATTATGTTGCTTAAGCAAAGTCTAAGGTGTAAAGTATGTTCTTGGGCAAACCAGACCCAACTGTTTGCATTTAATTTAGGACCCAGTAATAATGTACCATTACCTATTCTACCTGATGATAGACAAAATGAGATGCATCAGGCTATGTACTGATGTAATACCTTAGGGGCATAATTACTCTTTAGTTATGAAACTGCTGACACCAGTTCAGGTCCCCAGTCGTGTGCTGTGTACTTCTATTAATCATTTTCACAGTACAGAAAAAAAAAATTGTAGTCTTTAAGTTTTTCTTCAGTGTAAATATTTATGATTATTTGAAAAACATTTTAATTACCACTGACAAGTGAAGACAGCTGAGACATACCTGTTGATATATACATTTTTGCTATATGCTTATTGAAACTTAAAATATGTGAAGCATAAACTTTATTACCAGTTGGAATTTTTGAGAAAATATGAAAAAATGTGTAGGTGGATGTTAACCATCAGTTCAGAAGAACTTTATACCAAATAGTAGTACTGTACCTAATCTGATATACCAGTTGGGGGTTTTTCAATAAGGATTCTTGTTTTTACTTATGCCAGTGTATAGGCCAATGGACTTAAGAGCTAAAAAGTAAATATACTGAAATACAGTTTCAACTGAATAGTGAATTCATGTTTACAGTTAATACAGTTACAATGAATAATAAATGTTGAAGGATTTATGAATTAAAATACTATGTGAATTTAAGTACAGAAAAAGAAAATAGGTAGATGATGGGGGTTTATTTAATGTGTTTGACAGGAATTTTGGAGACTTATGTTATGATGTTTATGAACCACTAGCTAATGTGGAAGTCTTTGTGTAGTCATCAGATGATGTAACAAATTAGGAAACGGGGGAAGTGTTGTTCATGAGAAATTTAAGTTAGGTTAAGAATTGTCAGTGAAAGTACTGAACAAATAGTTATTAAGTTATTGAAATGGAAGTGAAAAAATGCTCCATATATTGAAAAGAAAGAATTAATAAGGGATAAAGAAAATGAATATGAAAATAATGATGATGATGATGATGTAGTATTTAAGATTAGTGTAGTCTCTGAACAGATGCTTTACTGGAAGTCTAAGATGTTAGAATTGCTTGATACTGCTGAGGAAATCTCAAAATGATAGTGTTAATGTACTGAGAAATGTTAGTTCCAAAACCCTGATATAAATGTTAAGTCATCTACTGAAGTGTTAGTTAAAGAATTAATTGAAAGCAAATATGAAAGTATACCTTCTGTCAATTTCAACTTAAGTTGTGATTCTAGTAACATGAATAATTTTGAGGAAGTTTAAAAAACAGTCTAGTAACTGAACCTGAAAACCAAGTACTATTTCACTGTGTGAGTAGTCCATTTGTTAAGATTCGAGTTGAAGTTTATCTACAGTTATACATTGAGCCTCTTGAAGTTAACTGAAACCCTTAGCTGAATTCTTATAGTTTTGTTTATCCATGATCCATAAGTTGATCGGTCTCAGATAGATTAATGCGTTTAAAGCCTACCTACAGAAAAGTTAATGTCATTGTGAAGTTTACCTTGCTCTTACTCTGAAACCTACAAGAAAGATATTTGTTGATACCATTTATGAACATGGCACACAATAATTAATTTATTAACCTCATATGGATAGTCAAAGGTATGTTGAAGTGTTTATTATTTGTTTATGGCTTGAAATGTCATTGTATATATGAAAATTCTTACCTCAGTTAAGTACTGTGACTTTTCTATTAATCACGTCCACAGTGCATTACAATTCAAATTCTTTAAGTCTTTTCACTCTTGTTAGTCATTCATTAGTATTTTTGTGTTGTACGTTGATGTGTCAAGAGGAACTTGCTAACAATTAGTACAAAAGTGACTATAAGCATGGGAGGACACATAGACCAAAGTAAAATTTAATTTCTATCCTTGAGCTTACAGCTTAATAGGAAAATATTTAATAATGGTTTAAGATGACCATATTATAGTATATTGTACATATGACAGCTTTGGCTGATGCAAAGTTTAATTTTCATTTTTATTCTTAAAGTTTACCTGATGAAACTATTGATGTTTTACAAGTTACATACTTGGTATGTTTATCAAGTGTACTTGCACATACCACAAATATGAAGGTTAATGAACCATTACAGAATACCTATTACTCATCATTATTATTATAAAACTTGTATAATTTTGTATTTTTTCATGTGGAACACCTCTGTTTAGTTCATGACACACTTGTTTACTTGCTCATGCATGCAAGCTTTGTGTATCAATTTGTAGTTGATTACAGGGTGTTTAGTTTTGATATGGTACTGTATCTGAAAATGATCAGATAGACCATATGTAAATTTTGACTTTTGTGTAGTATATAATTATGAGATTTTACACTGTTAACATAGACATGTACAGACTTTCAGAAAACTTAAGTTATTCATTTTCATTCATTTCTACTGTATGATTGTCACTCATTTTCAAACACTACTGGACAACATAGAATGTTGATTTTGAGTTATTGGGGGGTAGTAACTATTCACCATTCAACAAATATAGGGTACTCTGGACTGTGTTGTGTTTGATTGGGGCAGTTTGTTCAAAGAAGAACAAAAACTATGTACTGTTTTTTTACTTCTGCGGAAATAGTCAAGTTGCCAGTTGCATCTTGTAACTCTTGGTAAGGTAGTTACCATTAATACAAACATTCCGTTTAGAAGATTGTCAATGAAAACTAAATGGTGTATCGTAATACCTTACGGACACTAAATTGTTAAACAAAATATAAGTAAACGCAACCAGAGTCTTTTTCTGCTTATGTAGCCATTTGCGAGTCAGTTACCTGCCCTGGCCGTGGACGTAATTTAATGGCAGCGTATTTTTCCGCCCTCTCTTGATTACTGCCTTGAGAGTGGGTGTAGTTTGGCAGTTAAAAAAAAAATTTCATTTTTCTTTAAATTCTTCCAAGATGGGAAAAATTTGACACTTTGGTGGATCAGTTGAGAACTGACACATTACTTTAATTTCCATGCTTGATTTGAGCTATGAGATTTACCATTGCCACTGCTAACTACACGCAGGGGGGTTAGTTTTTGAATTTTTATTAATGGATATGTTTTTTCAATGAGTAAAATATTATTTAATACTATGATCTAATTTGTTTATACTATTTACTACTACTCATTCTAATCTCAAACTGTACGAGAAATATTCAATACCCACAGTTTCAAAACCATGATTACATTTTCTGTCTATATAACCATTTTAACTATACTATAATTTTGAACGATAAATGTTTGATGTGCTCACTGAGAGTTTGTTTCTATCCACTGTTTTACTATTTAATTATGTCATTCTTTCACTTAGTAAATTGTCTATAAATTGTGAAGTTATTACAATATACAACACCCTTTCTAGAGGAATTAGGAGCTTAGTACTCACATAATGGCATTTACATACATGTACACATAAAAAAAAAGTTATTCAAAGTAGTAAAATACTTTTTTATATGAATTAATACCATACATAACTGTTTACAATATGAATATCAATGCTCTTGAAAAAAAAAAAAAGTTGTAAAAGCTTGCTATTTCATTATTCAAACTAAAGTAAATGAGAGAAATTTCTCGTTAATTTTCAGTAACATTTAAGGGTTAATTTGAGCCCATAATTTGATTTTGTTTTAAAATACCGTATTGAGAAAATTGATTACTCTTTCCAATAGCCTGATAACAGTATGCTTATTTATGTATGTAGTTAGGGAAAAATAGTATGTGGTTCTGAGAAAGATACAACCATGTTATAGGAATGCCTGTATCTACAGTCAGCTGAAGCTGCGAGACACTACATTACCAACAGCAGTTTGCAGATACACCACTGTCGGCGCATCATGCAACATCAACAACCACCAGCATTCGCAAGACTACAATCAACATACAATTTTTTATTTTAGCCTAAACTAATACATACTCACTATGAACACTTAAATAACAACATATTGAAACGATAGTACACAGTGAACCTTACATTACATTTCAGGTACACTATGTAGGGGGGTGTGTAACGTTTCTGCTATGTTGCGAACTCCTAAAAATCTGTTGCCAACATTGAAACACGAAATATCTGATACCTAAAGTAAAACTTCATTACCGGACATGTGATATTTCACACTTTCGCCTTCAGATTGAAATTCTATTTACACTATTAGTAAAACACTTTTAAGAAATAGTACGTTCATTTAAATATAACTTTAGCTGACCTTTTACGTAATTTTCTGTTCTTAATACTTTCGTAAATAATAGCTACAAACACTAAAAATACATTACACTTAGTTTCGGAAATTGCTGAACCTATATATGATACTAATTTGTATAAAAACAACAATGCTACATGTTATAAACTATTGCACAACATGATTTCATATATACCTATTGTTTAAATAAATTAGGGCAGACCATGTTTTATATATCACTAAATCCTAAATTAAATACTGATAATTTTTCATGCACTAAAATTAATAATCCGTTTGGTACTAAGAAACTATCTTCGAAATTAACAAAACTACGACAACCATATACAAATCCGTATTAATAAATAATTTGACCGCAAACCGAAACACATTAAAATTACATGTTACAATAATAATACGCCTACACACTATTGGCAAAACAAATATGTGTGCATTTCGAAAACACACATAATGTAAATAATTTGACGACTGTAAACACTAGTCAAATGAATGACGTTAAATTTGTGTACTACATTTAAATACAAAATTGATGAAACAAGTACATACATCGACATAAATAGTCGAAGCTTAAATCTAATGTTTTTATTTCTGTATTTTGGCATATTTAATGGAAAAGAATATTGTTTAATTATGAATTACAAAACTTTGACATCATTTTTATTATGTAGTTATACAGAAAGATGTTTGAGAGAAACCATTGTTTGTTTAGTCGGTTATAGAGTATCCGAGTGGCCACAAACCTGTAAGCAGCTTTGTTAGCTTGCTGCTGCATTTCTTGATTGTGCAATGTTTAAGTGGAAATAAAATCGTTTCCATATCAACTAAGATGGATTTACTTTATGAAAATATCCTGTAGAATCAATTTCTTTAGTGAATGCCGAAGACAACTCACAACGCAATGGACTTCAGCCAGCATATAATATAAGTTCAACTTCACCTACAGTGGAATGATTTCGTTATAGACTGAGAACTAATAAACATTTCCGTGATTCAGGAATATATTAGGGCTCAGTTTGAGTCATTCCGAAAAGAGGTGACGGACGTTAGAGAGTCCCATGTGTTTTGGAGACCTCAAAAGCGACATTAATGGCCATCGGTATGTTTCTGATGAAGAGGTGATCACCTGGGTAAAAAAAAAAAAAAAAAAAAAAAAAAAAAAAAAAAAAAAAACTATGGTACTGCAGCTAACTGCAAACATTTTAGCGTGGAGGAATTGACTATCTTGTCCCACTGTGGGTTAAATTTATTAACAGTTGTGGTTATTAGTATTGAAATGATGAGCAATTTTACTATTGCTAATTACAATGTTACTTCATGTATTACAGTGTCAGTCAGCAATATTTCTTGATGATACTATGTAAACGACTCTAGGTTCTAGTCAAACAGCATTTCTATATATTTTTTGCCATTGATTGCTTACACGCTTCACTCGCTTCGTTTCTGATCGCATCCGTGTTTCGATCCGAATTTTCCTATCTTTATGATCAGATTTTCCTTGTTCCTATTTTGGAGAACAGGTAGATTTTTAAGAAGTTTACTAATTTTGTATCTACACCCTGGTGATTAAATTTAGAGGAGGATATCACGTATACAGTATCAGTGGCGTTTGCAGTTCTATTACGAGTACGCGTTATTACAATGTTCATTCATTGTAAACCCCTCCCGAGATCATATCCCTGCTATGCCTATGTGATGGATCTACCAAAAGCGGAATTTAATACAAATTTTGAAGCGATCTTTGTAAATTAAAAAAGAAAGTAGACTGAAACAAGACACTTGCGGAATGTCAGGAAGAGAACAAATTACAAAAATTACCTATTACTTTTATTGTTCCGTTTCCTTATCTAATTTCCTCGGCACTGCGTGATTTAATTAGCCTGGACTCCTGGACTTGTTAATGTTCATCTCATATCCTACGTTTAGTTGCTCTTCCGGGTCCTCCAGTGTATCTATCAAAATCACAAAGTCTTCGCAAAGCCGCTAAATTTTTCCGTCTTTACCCTCAAATTTCCTTCTTCGAATTTCTCCTTGCTTTCCTTTACAGCTTGCCGAATAAACATATTGAACAGCTTTTGTCCAAGGCTACAACCATGTCTTACTCCCTTCGACTCTTCCAACAATCTTGTGGTTTCTGTATAATTTGCATATAAGTTTCATTCCCTGTAGTTTACCCTTGCTACCTTCAAAATATTAAAATGTGTTTTCCAGGCAACGTTTTCAAAAGCTCTATCTAAACGTACATTAGATATAAACAAGGGTTCTTCAATTCTTAAACTGGCTTCTAAGATTCCAAAAACGATTTAAAATCGTTCATGAGGTCAGCAACTATTTTTTTCTTTTTCAATATATAATTTTTTTATTAACTCAATGCTGATTCGTTGCAAATACGGTTAATTTATAATTCTATTACCTTCTTTATACCTTTTCTTTCTTGTATGCCGAAGTGTATCTGATGATGGGCAGCGCCCGAAACGGGTAATAAAATATAAAGTAATCTTATTTGCAACCAATCAGCATTGAGTTAATAAAAATATCATACATTGATAACAAAAAGATCTTCTAAGAGTCGTGTTCCTACTGTTCTCCTAAATCAAAATTCATCCAACACATTGTCAGCTTCAACCAGTTAATGAATTCATCAGTATATTTCTAGTATTTTGCAACGATGATATATTAAATTCTTCTTGAAGTCTGAGGGTAAATCGCCTATCTCATGCGAGGTTGCCGGCCGCGCTGGCCGAGGGGACTGAGGCGCTCCAGTCACGGTCTGTACGGCCACTACGGTCGGGCGTTCGAATCCCCCCTCGGGCATGGATATTTCTGCCGTCATTAGTATTAGCTAGTTTGTAAGTAGTTTGTAACTTTAGGGACTAATGACCCCGTAGTTCTGTACCATCAGCTCTACAAACATTTGAAAATTTTCATACGAGGTTGTTTTCGGAGGGAGTGATTGTGCTTCACGATAACACGCGTCCATACGTCTCCAGGGCCACATTAAATGTTGCATTGGAAACAGCTTGAGCATCCGCCCTTCAGTCTGGAATGTCACCCTCTAACGTCTGTCCGTTTGGTCCGCTAAAAAAACATCCCAAAGGAAAGCGCTTCAACTCGAATGACGAACTTAAGGACACAGTAGACGGACTGGCCCTTGTCACAGGCACAGGAATTGTGGGAATCCTACGTCTCGTTCAACAGTGGCATAGTCGTGCTCAGGCCTCTGTTGATTCCGTTTGAATAAAGACTTCAGTTATACCCACAGTGACGTTTCGCACCTTTTCATTTGAACACCCCTCGTATATCTTTCACTCCTGACGGAACAGTTTGTTATGGCTTGCTCGGCTAAAGGCTTCAGTAGCTTTGAGGCATTCTAGTCAACTCCAGTGACCCTATTCCATTGTTCGGTCGATTACTTCTCGCAGTATCGTGTCTGACACATCATCTTCAATTAGTTCATTTTCCCTTTCTGCAATCCTGCTGTCCACTTCCATTGTACTGCTCCTCTATACATGATTTCTCCCCCTTGTTACTTTACTACTGGTTTTCCATCTCGTCAATATATATAAAAATGTTCGGTTGATACTGCAGTGTACGAGGAATATTACCACGCAAGAAAAGAGTAAGCAGATCCATGAAGACACTGCAGGGACTGGTACTTGACACTCATAAGTGATCAAAAGTAACGTAGTGAAGTAAACCTGTCCACTGGAAGTCGTCTGACTTGTACAGTGCATCGCTTCATTAGACACGTACCCACTGATCTGCTGTTCCTTAGCCTTGCTTACACAACCACTTACATGAGCACGAAACACGGTGGAACGACGCATTATCGCATTTTTGATGTTGCATACATCAATGCAAGATTTTAATGAAGTGGTTAAAAACACGAAAAATTGCAGGGTCTTTCGAGGTTGAACCCCAGACTTTGTGATCTGTGGTTAATCTATGTTAGTCTGTTACCAAACATTTATTGCTCATAAGTGGTCGAGCTATAGACACGCTGCCTTATCAGTGACGACAGAATCAGTTTTGCTTGCTGCAATGTACCGGCATTCTTGATGGAGGCGTGCATCTGTTCGCTGTAGAATCACACTTTGTGGAACTTAGGAAAGAATGTATGAATTGAAACTTAGTTGTATAATGCTTTTACAAATGAGGTATAAACAGTGTACTTCTTACTGCCACACCAGTTGTAAGGAATATATGTACCAAATTTGATTGAAATCTGTCCACTGGTTTAGAAGAAAATGTGCAGCATAGTCGCTTTACACTAGAACGACCTGACTTCGCGAACTCTCTAGAACGGCCACGTGGGTCAAACTGACCCACACGCCGGTTTTACGCTCAAATTTGTTTTCTTCGGCAATCTTATGGTTCGATCTTCACGTTTATGATGTTTTATCATTTTATAAGTGCTCAAGCGTTTGATTTTCTTCTTGGTAAATAGTTTTTATGTAGTGTATACATTGATCATGGCCAGATCAAGTGTGTTGAACAGAACGTGGACAAGCCATCGACAGTTACTGCTATAACACTATACTTTTGACACACTTGGTCCATGCAATCCACGGCTGCTTTTGTTTTATAGTGAAATGCAACAGTTTCAGGAAGTTTCTTGGTGTATGTTGCGTCGATGTCACATCTTGAATGCATGGAGCTTAGGACCAACACGTTTTTCTTCACCTTCCCTTGGTAAGAAGTAAACAGGGAGGTTGCATAAAGGTCGTAATTTCCCGGCCGAACGCAGTAGGGCACTTCCTCCAAGCTTCTTTACATAGTGCCAACCAAACTTGTATTCAGCTTCAGCGAGTTTCAGTGAGGTAAAGAAGTTATCTGTGGTGATGTTACGTCGCTTGCCAAGAAACGGAGCAGTCAGTTTCAAAACAACATGCTCCACAAGTGAATAATTAGCGGGCTGTGTTTCATCTTTACAAGGCCAGGTATTATGTTTAGAACGACTCGACCATCACATACCATCCAGTACATTATACCATAACTGTCGTGCTTACCAGGCATATCCCGAATAAATGGGCATCTAACTTTGCAGGGGTAAAGTTGTTCATCAAGCGTCATATTTTTAGTTGGTTTGTAATTCGCAATGCAAATCTCCCGGAACTTTTTCAGAAGTTCGAACGCCAAACAACACTTGTCTTCAACTTTCCTCTGTGCCCTGGTCGCCCGTAGATCATAGAAATCCCACCAACTCTTTGAATCTGTTCATTGAAATAATATATTTGAGCAGTGATCCTGCGTACTTTTCACCCCACATATCTTCGAACGAAAATGTTGTCTCTCGCGAGCGTACAGAATAGCCATAAAAGCGTCTAGCTCTTCCAAACTGACCACTCATTGTTACCGAGCTTACTCCCCGCTTCTGTTTCAGCGCAAGTTTTCATGAGCCTCATCTTGGTTCAGGGAAATAAAGTCGCCATGCTGACAACGGGGAATCATCTTCCACAGATCGTTTGGCGATCAGGCGATTCTCGAAAAATGTTTTAGAGTGTACCAAAGGGTTGAGATCTAAACATTTCCCCGAACACTGTGAAACACATCCACTGCATGTGTGGTCGTGTTCTGTTTTGATTGATTCATTAACCTAAAGTGTTCCTGCAACATTAATGTTATCTATCTGTGTGTTAATTTTTTATTCTCTTTAGTAATGATCAATGCCACTTGTTTAAGTATGTTTGCCCCATATTTATAAATGTTTCCACCCGTGTGACTGAACGTGTGTCTTCATGTGAATGTGTGCTCTTAGTATTGACTGACTGCCGCGCAATGGCTTACAGTCGCCGCCTCCCGCTTTAGGCCTCGTTTTGCTGTATTAATAACGCATGGCTTCGTTTGTCGTCTGCGCTGGCGTCTGCTGGCTGGCCAAAGACAAGCTTACTTGGCAAGGTGGCCGTGTTCTTAGTGTCGTACCAACCTAATCTTGGACGAAAGAGGTGACCGGAGAGCTCTCTGGGAGTGGTTGTAGAGGGAATTGTTTTGGCCAGGTAGCAAGGGTTGGTAAACACTAGTCTCTGAACGCACTCTGCGTCGCTTTTAGCGCGCTCTACATCCAGTGTATGGAGGGGGGAGGTTCTTCCGAGGCCTTAGAGCTTGAGTCTTCACTTTTCATTCTGGCTCCGACGTATGTGGAAGTAAGTACACCGCCAAATCATACTGAGGGGAAGGCATGCTCTTCGGACTTTACTTTCTTTGTGATCACGCAGTCTTGGTTTTCATTGATAAGTTTTTTTATTAATTCTTTCGCTACGCGAGTAAAAGTGTTTAATTTACAGAACTCGAGTAAATTCAATGTAAATTTGTTATCTGCATTTTTATTCCGGTGATGATTTTGTGTCCGGTTTTGTTCAAGTTAGAATACACGTGTGTGGCCTTCAGCCTATGTATAAACTTGCTGTTTTTAACTGACGTTTCGCCTAGTTTCTACATCTGCGATTAAGCTAATTATTTCTTAGATTTTCTTGTTTTATTCCATCTTTCCAGTCTTGTATGACCTATTGCACAACGTGCTTTCGTAATGGTCTTTACTTCGGCCTTCAGTCACGCTTTGTTAATAGTAGCTTTCTTCTATACGAATTCTAGCGTGTGCTTTACTCGCTTATTCTAAATTAATTTCTGTTTGTAAATGTTATGAAATTCTGCATGGTCGTACACCACGTGGTACTTACGAACAGTAAGCCGCTGCCTCTCCGTACATGAGTACGTTACTGCACATTATAATTTAAATTTTTGTGATCAAGATGCCCGCCACCTCGTCAAGACGCCGCCGATGGTTTTGCTTTGCCGCTGCTTTCATATGTTCCAGGATTGTAATGTACTGCTTAGCTTTATGCGTGTGTCTGTGAATGAATGAATGAATGTGCTTTCAGCTACCCACTGTGTATTAGAAAATTTCCTCCCACATTACCTCCATATTCATAAACGGCAGAAACAATTTTAATTCATGCAGTAATTATATGTTTTAATTCACTTTTGTTTGAGTTGTGTGCTTAATTTGGTCTCCCCACATTTTGCTTGTTAATTTACTGATTTTAAAGTATCAAAGCTTTGTTTTATGATATCATGCTCCCCGTCCCGTGTTTAATTATCTATTCATTTACATTTTTTAAACATTGATTTTTGTTACAATAATGGCTGCGCATGTACTGTGGCCACTCTAAAGTAATTTAGACAGTAGAAGTGAGCGTCTTAACTTACATTCGCAGATCTCACCTGCCCGAGATTTTGCTTAGTTTAGTAACAGGTTACTTTCAACTGTAAACTTTTGAGATATCATAAAGTAAGATATCCAGGCTCCAGGGTCTCTTTGACCCACGTTGGCTGTTCTGGGGGTACCTTTATTTTTCCGAAAATCTATATGGCACGATATTTTAAAGACATGTTCGTCTCTCAAAATAAATAAAAATCATGGAAGCATTTGCTGCTCTTGCAATTACAGCGCTTTTAGCAACGACTCAAAGACAATCATGGGTCAAAATGCTCCACTTGGCCATTCTAGTGCTAATGCAGCACTTCGGGCATTTGTTTATGACGTTATCTATTGGGAACTATATGTCGTATTGCGGTTCTTACACTTACGGCGACCGTCCTTATTGATTCAAACTTAAGTGTACAAAACTTCATAAATATTGGAACAAACCTGTGAATTTGTATGAAATATGTACAGAGAAATACATGCTCTGCTTTGTACGAGATTATAAAGACAATGACATTCGTTAGCTGCGGTGTGGACAGAAACATGGAAATATAGCCATCTCAATACGTTACAAATAAATTCTGCGGTCCCCAGTCGCACCCATGCATCTCATACACTATGCTAACTGCATTCTAAAACACACTAAAAGCTTTTCGAAATCATTCATGCCTTTGGAAAATTTGAGAAAGAAAATATGAAAAGTAAATCCACATTAGCATTGCATTTCGCATTCGAGCCGAAAAATGGGTTTCCTTCTATGTATTTATAGTCCTGCAATAAAAATAATATATATTTCTTCGTTTTTTAGCTTCGTTTTCCGCAGTTGCAGCCTGCCAGGCCACAGAAATGGCTATGTTTCAAAATCTTTAGGAAATGTTACTGTAAAAAAGTGTAAATTGTGTAAATATAAGCAGTGAGAGCAAGTGACAATGTGCTACAAACCACACATGAAGACGAAAACATAAGAAATTCCTGTCCACTGAAGATGCTTTAGAATAAAGCGAAACGCGTCTGGTCTCAAGTAGACTAATTTACAGTTGCATAAGACGGTTCCATAACCTATACAAATTGAAAATAATACATTCTAGTTTGAGGACGACAGAGACTTGCGAAGGTTATGAGGTTACTGCTCTTAACTACGATATCGCATGTCCTCTTCGTAGAACATCGACAAAATGTCCGACTTCAATAACCCACCACATTAGCAGACGCCGAACACAACCTACAATTTAATCAGGATTTGAGACATGACAGAAAATTGTCTTGATGTAGGTTTCAGGTTCTTGGGACATCTTAATTAAGATGTCTAGAGAGAAAAAGATGTCAGGAGATCTAATAAACAGGAAGCAGATATTAATTTACGGAAGTCTTGGGGTCCGTCACTTAATTTTAAAAAGGCCAAGGGATTATGAGTTTCACGTAATAACTGCGCAAGGGCAATTCTGTAAGTGGTTGAGAATTTCGAGAGTCACTTCCGTCTCCGTCTCCCGAGCCATCATGTCAACAGATGAAAAGAAATGTAATGAACGGATTACAAAACTTACTGTCTAGCTGCGCATTGATAATTGTTCTCGTGGTAGTAATACATAGCTCGTCTTTATCATGTCAGATGTAAACTGCAAGTTTTATCGATCTTTGGTAAATTAGAATAATACTGTTTTTAACCAATTAAATCATTCAAAATGTATATATCAGAAAGAGCGTCTCTGTGAAGCATTTTAGATATACGAAAATAATACTCGATTTCTCACAACTAATAAATTCTAAAAGCTAAAGAATATCATGTCTTTGTACTAGTATACGTAATGTCTGATATAAAAAGTATACACTTTTACAACGAGGAATGTAACAAATTACTGGTACACCACCCTTTTAGAGAGTCAAACGAAATGAGTAAAATGTGAACAGCTGGAATTCCGAATAAAATCGCATTAATCTTCCTGAAGGACACTTGTCATACTTTGTTATTGGTGGTGTGGTCCTCAGTCCGCAGACTGGATTCATGGTACTACGCTGTCTAGGTCTCCGTCTGCTAGTTTGACCCAATAAACTTCCTTCCAATGCTAAGTTGAATATTCCTTGATACCTCAGAATATGCCACACCAATCGATCCATTATCTTAGTCAGGATATGCCAAAACCTCCTTTTCTCCCCAGTTCTATTAAGCACATCCACACTAATTACGTAATCTACCTATTTAATCTTCATCATTCTTCTGTAGCACCACATTTCAAGTCGCCATCGTCTTTTTGTCTGAACTCCTCATCGTCCACGTGTCGGTCCCACACAGAAAGGAATTTCTAACATTTAAATTAATATTGGATGTCCAAAAAGTACGCTATTCTTGCCATAGCCATTATATATTTTATACGTTCTTTACAACGGCCATCAGAAGGTGTTTTGCTAAACATATAATAAAAGTCACCTACCATTTTATTGTCGCATTACCTAATCTAATTCCTGCACCATTGTCAGATTTTCTTACAATTACCCTTTTTTTTTTACTCTTGTTAATGCTCAACTGATACCCTCAAGATACTGACCATTCCGTTCATTTGTTCTTCCAGGTCCTTTACTGCCTGTGACAGAATTAGTATGTCATCAACAAAGCGAAAAATTTGAATGTTGTCACTGAACGTCAACACTTTCACAACTTGTTCAATGTACAGATTACACAACATAGGAGAATGGCTACCACCCTGCCTTACCCCTTTCCAAACCACTGCGTTCCTTTCATGCCCTTCAACTGTCATAACTTGTGTCTGATATTTGTACAAGTTGAATATAATACTTCTCTCCCTAAATTTTACCTCTGATACCTACAAATGTGAAATACTTTAGTCCAATCAAGATTGTCAAAAGTTCTCTCAATCTACAAAAGCTGAAAATGTTGGTTTGTTTTCCTTAACCTCTCTTCTAAGGTAAATCGTAATGTATTTCCTCGCTTGTTCCATTCCTCCTAAATCCTAACTGATCCTACCCCAGGTCGGAGTCCACCAGTTTTTCCATTCGTCTGCAGATAATTCCTGTCTGTATTTCGACTTATCAAACTGATTGTTATGTAAGTATCACACTAGTCTGCAGTTGTTACTTTGGAACTGGTATTATTATATTTTTCTTGAATTTTTGAGGATCTTTTCCCTTCCTCGTACATTTTCTTCGTGGCTAGCTTTCCCAATGATCTCCACAACTCAGGCGGAGTATCATCTAGTCCAGGGCCTTGTTTCGACTCAAATCTTTCAGTGCTCTGTCAAAGTTTTCACGTAGTATCTTATCATCTATCTCATCATCAATTTTCTTTTCTACTTACATAGTATTGCCTGCAAGTTCATTTCCTCGGTATAGGCCCTCCTTACATTCCTTCCAACTTTCAGCGGTTCCTTCTCAGCTTAGTACTGGTTTTCCATCTGAGCTCATGAGCAGCTGCTTTTTTTTTTTTTTTGTCTCCAAACGTCTGTTTTAACTTCCTGTAGGCGATATCTGTGTTTCCTCTAGTAATAGATACCTCTACGGTCTCTGATTTGTCCTTTAGCCACTCTTGCTTAACCATTTTGCACCTTCAATCGTTACTAAGTGATGTGCAAATTATTGCTTCTACATCTGATCCGCAAATAAATAGCTTTCGAAATTAATTTGGATAGCCTGGTAACAGACCGCAGTTCCTGAAGTCTTTTGCTACGTCCCGTAACGTAATGCTTTGTCGTTTTTATCAAAAAAGTACTAAATTCATGTTAAGGTCTGTACCTGGAGATTTTTGGAGTCTTTGCTTATGAAACCGAAGTCAAAATGTTCCATAAAAAAATTAGGTTATACGACAAAATATTATCTCAAAACTTTTCGAGTAGAAGATTGGAATACAGTAATAAATGATTAAAATGACTGTCAATATTTAGAATAATTTACCCATGCAACTTTCAGGCTTTGCAGCAAAATGTATAGATGCTTAATTTCTTTTATTTATTTATTATTTACCTATTTTTGATTCCTGCGTCTCCAGAATGTCAGTGAATATGATGTTGACTTTCTCGTTCAATATTGATTTTACAAATTCCAAAATTCCTCGTGATACATATTAATTAGATATTGTAGAAAATGTAAGACTAACGGTTAATAGGAGAGTTATTTTGATCAATTTCCTATGAATAATACTTCAGACGCATGAAAGTTACGAAAAACTGCACAGAGTTAGCGCACGTCATAAAAATTATAACCGAATGCAAAGTCACACCCATTTGCAGATAATATTTGGTATGTTTTTGAGAACAAAAATTTCCATTTGGTTTAAGAGGCAGGTTCGGAAGGGGTTTCGACTTATTGCTCGTTTTATTTGTTTATTTATTTTACAGGAATACTCAGAACGTAACGAAGAAAACTACCTTCTTTTTTATTAATGGTATTCTATTTCATACACAAGCAGTAATGATTTAAGCGACAAATTGCAATTGTATTTACATTCTGGAGGCAACTCCTTTTTTGCACAATCCAAATCTGTCAACTTTTCGCGATTCAATGTGAGGACCCCAGAGGTTAAGGGATCTAAGAGACGTATTTGAAAAAGTACAGGAATGGGACGTGATATTACTAATCTATTCGCTGGTAAAGAGTTCCTAGTGATTCTATTGGCAGTATGTGCCATCTAGCGTGATGCCCCATGACTGATTGGTAGTTTGTAGTTGCGCTTTGGTGCACAAGGGCTCCAATATCACTAGGACCCCTTTACCACCAAACAGTGCAATACATTCTGCGCACGGAAGTAGATATCAGTGCTATTGTAAAAGCGTTTACAAGACCTTTTCTTTGAAACCACTTGACATATCTAACAAAAGGATAAGAAACGTTAGCATTAACAAAAAATCAAACCCATCTGGTATTTCCCCACGTGACAAACAGGCAATGAAGGAGGCTCCAAATAAATTTCCAGCAAACAGAATTGCAATAAACAAGGAGCATATAAGAAAATTCCAGATGTACTCAAGTCATTATAGTAGAGCAAAAGATCCAAATCGAAAGTACTTACATTTAAACTTAAGTGTGACAATAATGTATAAAATGTATGAAATATTTTGCCATGAAGACAAAAAAGTAAAACCTGAAAGCGCAAGTTTTTGCAGACATATATTCAAGACAGAGTTTAACCTAAGCTTTCACAGGCTTTATACCTATACCTGTGTAACTTGTGACACGTTGCAGATGAAACTGTACATAGTACGCCTAATGAACAAAAGGCAGCTGAAGATAAAAAAGAATTTCATCTCAGGAAGTCAGAAGCAGTAAAAGAAGCCAAAAGATAATGCAAGGAATTAAAGGAAGACAACTATGTTGCAATATGCATTGATCTTCAAAAGATGATGGCGACACCACATATCACGAACCCAGAAGCTTTCTATATGCGACATACAACCTCATAATTCACTACTTATTCTGTGGTCTGCCCGTATGTTTATGTGGCAAGAATCACAGGCAAGAAGGGGTTGCCAGGAGATAGCATCGTGTCTGCTGAAGTATATATCCAGTCTTCCTCACACTGTGAAGCACATCTCGGCTTTCAGTGTCAACTGTGGAGGCCAGACCAAGAGCAATCTAATAGTATAGTTTTTGTGTTATATTGTTAAGAACACCCAAATTGAAACAGTTGATCACTGTTTCCTTATCTGTGGACATTCATACAATGAATGCGATCAGGATTTCGGAATCATTGAACTTAAGAGAAAGAGGAATCAACGTGACATTTATATACCGGAAGACTGGATGAATCTGGCTGCAAGTCGAAACTTTGTTGTTACTAAAATGACGGATGAATACTTCATTGATCTTCAACCACTAAACCAGTACTTTAGGAACACTGTGCCAAGGATAAAATGAATGCAGGTACTTCATTTTGAGAAGGCAAACCCAAATACCCCTTTTTATAAGACATCATCAGCTGAAGGTATTCAGCCTTATTAGAAACTGCCAATGAAAACTAAACGAACGGAAAGTATGCCCAAATACCTTTTCAGTCTTCAATCCATTGCTGTGAAGCCAAAGTTAAAGTACAAGAAGTATGAAGACCTGATGGAACGTCTGCAATTTGTGCCACCGATACACCAGAAATTTTATTAATTTTATCCGATTAAACAAAGACTGGTGCACCATTTTCTCCTAGTACTCATGTGGATGATGATTATGATGTCGCTACTGACTTGGCTAACAACATGACACCGATGATGATTTTGTTACACGTTGATAAGTGTTAAACTCGAAATATTGCGTCACTGCACTTGAAGGTCCCAAGTTTCCTGCCAGTTTCTCAACATCAATGGAGCTATATTTCATGAAGATGGTCTAAGACAAGACCGAAACTAGTCGGATAAAATAAATCTTTTGCACTCTAGACTGGTCTTCATATATATATTTAAATAAGAAACAAAAATGTTTCCAAAAATTTGTGTCGAAATATTTCAAAAGTAACTAGAAACATTTTTTCAACTTTTGGCCAGAGTTTCGGGATTTCAGACTGCGCCGTTCTCCACGATGCGAGTCAGTCGCTGGAGGAGGAGGAGGACAATGATGAGGTAGAGGAGCAAGTAGATAGAGAGAGATAAGAAGATGTACGGAGATAATAGGTAGTACACTAGTCAAAACAGTTAGGGCATCAGTTGAGATATATTGGTACTGAATTATTGTCAATGGCAGAATGAACTATAATGATTGGACGTCTTTCAGTCGGTTCTACGGAGTGGAGACAACAACATTACGACAACCGAGATGTAATAACAGAAGCTGCTGCAGAGGGCACTGGTGTTGACTTGTTTTCACTCTACCAAACGAAATACACAAGAAGTTGAGATCCGATAGAGTAGTGAGCAGGTAGTTCAATGCAACAACAACGGGTCTTACCTGAAGCTATGGCGTAGACAACCATAGGAAAGTTGGAAGTGGGACAGGCACAGAGAGAAGCAGTTGCAACTGTTAGTGTATCCCAAAGTGTAATTTGCAGGATCTGGACGCAATGTCAAACAGGTACCGGTAAAGAAAGGCAATGCCAATGTCGTCCACGGGTAACTTCAGCAAGAGATGACTTATCTCCGATTAACAGTCCGTTGAGACAGGAGGCTGAAAAAGGACTCGCATTATCAAAACAAACAGTCCGAAATCGCGTTCGCACGAAGGTCTACGGTAGGTGTCCTATTGTAACAACGACACCGTTTATCTCATAGAAACCGGACGAAGGAACATCAGGATTGGAATCATAAAAAATGGCACCGGGTTCTGTGAAGAAATGTTTCAAGATTTTGTGTTCAGCCGGATAATCGTCCTTCTCTCATCTGGGGAGAAGATGGAACTCGGAACAACCCTCTTATATGCAGGAAACATCATCATATCATGATAGTGGACGAATGGCGTGTGCGGAAGTCAGTTTTGGCGGATCTGTGGACGTTTATGTCGTCCAGAATGGCGCTTCGATTGCTCAGAGGTACAAACGTGATCCTTCGATCTGTTGTTGTGACCTACGCTGGTGCATTATGAGATGCGTTCCTTCTGGTGGACGATAATGCTCGTCCGAAGAGAGGTCCACTGGTTGACAGCATGCTTGAAGCTGAGGGAATTGAACGTATGGAATGGACAGCTTGTTCACCGGATGGACACCCGATTGAGCATGTCTGGGATGCACTTGCAGATGCATTGCAGCCTCCCACAACTGTTGCAGAGCTGCATATTGCATTCATGGAAGAACGTTCAAATGCTCACAATCTCTATGCCACGCAATTGTGCTACTGTACCGCCAGTTCGAGTTGATCACACACCATTTTAGAGGGCAACGAGAATGACATTTTTGATTATTACTGTAGCCCAAATTGTGGACCGTGTTTTGAGGACTGAAGCTGTTACAATGAAAAAACTTAATTGTTATTCTTCGTCATTTTCTAGGTTTTATATCATCAACTACACGGTTTCATTATTTTATCCTGAGATACACCGACAGACACTGCAAGTGTTTTAATTATTGGTACTTGCGTGCACTTGAAATCCTTCGAAGTCCTTTTTTCCGAACTTCAACCTACCATAACTTTACAAAAAAAAAAAAAAAAAAAAAAAAAAAAAAAAAAAAAAAAAAAAAAAAAAAAAAAAAGCTACTCATTGTAATGGAAACCATTTGATTGCCGTGTTTCATTTGACACTCCATGTCAAAAGAATATTGTTATTTACTGTCCCATTGATTTCATGGCATACAGAGCCACAGGGAAGCGTTCACTAGTTTATCAAGGTACTAGCTTATATGGTCGTGCTTCACAACGGTTGTTGAAGGAGAGCCTGTGTGTATTATGGATATTTAGGGTTCCGGACCTCAGCCAGTAAAAATAGAATCCTTGTTGGATCACTCTGTCAATAAACTCTGTTGTCCTAGCCAAGATGTCAAATGTAAGTAAAAGTCATTGTCCAAAACTATGTATCTTCACAAAGATTTTGATACAAAGGATGAAACGTGTGAAAATGAGCAAAGAAAGTCGTTAAATGCTTAATACACAAAGCGAAATCAGTAACACTACGTTCAATGTTTGTTCGTATTCGTAGACATAAGATTGCTTAATGCTGTCACAGACGTTCGCTTCCTCCATACTTACTATGCAGCAGCGGTATTTATTAGTTCTTTGGTGCACTACAGCGCCTCTATCGCTTCTTTGCTGTACTACGGAATCCATATTTGAAGCATAACCTACATCTAAAAACAATTTCCCTGATTCCACTTTTATGAAACGAACTTGCCTCATGCAAATCCGTGACGTAGTTTAGGAGATAAGGTATTTGTAATAGAGGAACAGGCAGTTACTGAAAACACTTAAGATTGCGATATATCTTTTTGCGTGATCTGATTTTGATGAAATCATACCTATATGTTGTCCCAATTTTAGCTCAAAATTTCTATGAAAACCATGAAAATGTGTCAGTAGTTTCTCTTAATACGTTTGCGAAATGTGTTAGAAATAGGCATATCATTTTTTATATGATTTAGCTTACATCATACATCAGTTATATTCGCCATTTAAAACATTTATTTCATGATCATTCATATCTCTGAACAGTGGGCTGAGGCATGGAAAGCTGAAATGTAATAAGTATTTCCTGAATGAAGTAGAAATATCACTGAAAACAATTATTATTCTTACGGTTGGCTCACTTTTCGTTATATGAGCTATTGTCGCTCCAAGCGTGAAACTTCCGTAGCAGTTGGTACATATCTATACGTTAGACTGTGATATTAATATGTAAATACATGGAATAAACACGGCGAGAATTGTATCAGTTTTATATTCATTGCGTTGAATCATACTTCGTAGAACATAGCAACCAAGAAAACGATTTGTAGTAATATGGTAAATTTGAAAAGTCAAAGAGTAAGTAGTATTTTCAACGGGTAATAATCCAATCGCTATACCAGAACTTCGCACGAACACCCGCAGCGCTATCTGTTAGTTCTTTGCTGCATTGCGTCGTTCTTTCCAAGCATGAAATACACCTAAATCTTCAAATTACGATATCTTTTAATTTCCTGATCTGATTTTGATTAAGTGAAGCCTATATGTTGCCCCAGGATATTCTCTAATTATCTGTGACACCCACCACGATTGTTCATTTAGTACTTTTGGAGATTACTCTCTACAAATAGACACGTGCGATTGCTTTCAGAAAAATGTTTAAAGTGTGATATCTTACTTTATCTGATTCGATTTTGTGAAATGAAGCGTTTCTGTAATCGCAAGATACCCTCACGTTACCTGTAAAAACCCTGAGAATTTGTCTATTGGTTTTGGAGATGAAAGGAAAGATGGAAGTGACGATTGTTGATGAAAAACGTTAAACTGTGATGTTCTTCATTCCATGATCCGATTTTTATGAAACTAAGTCTCGATGTTGCCCCAAGATACTCTGAAGTTACCTGTGAAAACGCCATGCGATTCGTAAGTGGTTTTGGTTTCTAACAGATGAACAGACAGACACGACGGTCTATGAAAACGCTTCGTGATTTTGATGAAATCATTCCTAGATCCTGAACCAATCTTCGCTCATGTTTCCTGTGTAAACCGCATGAAAATTCGTCCAGTAGTTTTGAAGATTGAAGCGAACAGCGACAGTCCTACATTTACAGATTTATTATTAGTATATATATGTTATACAATTGTAAAATTTTGCAGGAATATATTGATTGGTGTGAGTGCTATATGTATTTATGTATTTTGCGAATATGGTTAGTAGTAAAGAAGTAATAAATTAAAACGTGATGTTTGATGGGGCGGTTTTCCATGAACATTACTCTTTACGTCATCATATCTCATGAACTACATGTCGTACTGTGATACAATTTCGAACGTAGATTAAGCTTTAAGTGTGTATTCTGTCTGCAAACTTTCCTGCGAGTACAATTGGTAGTGTAGAAATTATAAATTGCAACGTTATACTGAATGCCATAGTTATGGTGCATGAACAGCGGAAAAGTAGTAAGCGAGAAACTTTTTACCTTTCATTATTTTGATGTGGTTGTCTGCGAGAGAAAGTTTAATAAAGGTTTGAAATGATGTTTAAAGTTCGTTGCAAGTCGCCAAGTACTGTCATTCTCATATAGTGTATTTATAAACTCTCGTCGCATTATGTAGCAGTTTATTTACAATTCCTATTTTTCATGAAGTTGTATCCCCTGAACCATGTGTCGTATGTGGTTTGTACTCCTGCAGGAAGTGTTATCTTACGTAAGGAATATATGTACCAAATCTGGTCGAAATCGGTCCCGTGGTTTAGGAGAACATGTGCAGCATTTTCCTTTGACGCAGCAATTTTTTGCGAATCTCATTGTTTATGACGTCATATCTCTTTACGTATGTGTCGTAGTTGATTCTTACCCCGACAGCGATTGTTTCCTGATATTAAGGAACATGTGTACCATGTTTGTTTGATATCGGTCCAGTAGTTTAGGAGGAGATGTGGAACATACATATAAACACACATACAGCCTATTTTATAAGATGTAAGATTATTAATGCAATCACCGGGTATATGCATGGTTTCCACTCATACTGCTGCATGAAATCGCCAATATATACAGCAATGTCCAGGATAAGGATGAATAACAATTAATTGATGAAATAAAATTCAGAAAAAGACGCAGAATAATAATTACTTATTTCTTTGCAACATTTTCAGTCCTCAAAAGAAGTCCAAACTCTATACATCTTATAGACTGTGTGTGTGTGTGTGTGTGTGTGTGTGTGTGTGTGTGTGTGTGTATGTATGTTCCAAATTTGCTTCTAAACTAATCGACCGATTTCAACTAAACGAGGTACTCATGTTTCTTACTATCAAGCAACAATCGGCATCAAGATAAGAATCACCTACGACACATACGAAAGGAGATGTGACGTTATAAACAATGGCAGTCGTGAAAAACGGCCGCATCATGCGTTAATATTGTACATCTGCTCCTAAATTAATGGACCGATTTCAACCAAATATGGTATAAATATTCTTTAAGGTCAATAATCGTTTTTATGGTTGAAAAACCTTCAATGATACATAGTTCATATGCTATCACGTCGTAAACAGTGATAACTGCTCTATCTTGCTGCACGAGATTTTATTCATCAACTATTTGAGAACGAGAGCACTTAGCGACATGCAATAAACTTTGAACATCATTTCAAATCCTTACGGAACTTTTTGTAGCTGACAACCCCAACAAAATGACGAAAGGAAAAAAAGTTTATCGCTTACCACTTTCCCGATGTCAATGATGTATTTATACGGCATTTGGCATGACATTACAAGTTATTACTTCTACACTGTAAATTTTATTGGCGAGACAATTCACAGACAGTACACATACATACCACTGAAAGTTCCATCGATACTATACCACAGTTCGACATATGGTTCATGAGATATGAATTCATAAACAATTTGGTTAATGAAAAACCGCATCATCATGCATGATGTTTCCATTTATTAAGTCTTTACTGCAAACACCATTCAAGACATATTTTACAGACATTAGGCACTTATACCACTAAATGTACCTTCGAATGTACTTCACAGTAGACACAAATTTTCTGGAGATATGATGTCATAAACAATGAAATTTCCGAATAACATCTACATCACGTGCGATTTTTTCACAAAAACTCCTAAAACAATGGACCGATTTCAGCTAAGTTTGGTACACATATTGCTCACTATCAGACAACAAACGCTGTGAGGTTAATAACTACCTAGGTACATAGTTCAGAAGAAGTAATGTCGTAAACAATGAATCAGAAACACTTTCCCATCACGCGACGCGTGATTTACGACATTTCAATGATATACTATTTATTCATCGCAGACATTTAATTAATATTAAAACTGGAAAATTATACTACTGTAGGACACATACGCAAGGATATAATTATGCCATAAATGCATATTTCTTTGTTTTACTGTGTCATAATTTGTAAACCGTTTTCATGAATACAGGAAGATAACATCTTTTCAGAATTTTTATTTTCGTTTCTAATTTAAGACTGCAGAAATGGATATATATCAGCGAAATACCGGGTTTTGCAGAGTAACAAATGAAGCTTGGGAACATGTGTTTCTTTCGATATACCAACATCAGGTTCCTAGGGAACCTAATAGGTCAGACTACACAAGACACGATGTTACGTGTATACAATCTCGACGTAAAACAGTGGAGGTCGAGCATAAAAAGGAATAAATCTTTCTACTGTTGCTAAATAGGTCGCTGAACTACACAACATGCACATTTACCAACCATATTGTTGCGAGATGTTGATTTCGTTGTGCAGGAGAATGGACAACAAAAATTACAACAGTCTTCGTATAGCTACAAGAAGCTTTCGTAAACAGATATTTCCTCAGTTCTGCGTCTTCAATGATTACGTCTAATAGATAAGCAATAGTCGTAGTCTTCCAATAGTATTACACTGACTGTATCAACGACTGCTGAAATATAATTAATTAATCGGTATATTATTCATGCATATTCGTCGTGACCACACTTAAATGCATTTAGCTATTGAATTACGAATGTAATTCATGAGTTGCATTATTAAATTAGATACATTTGAAAAATCAGAGGTTAATACAAACACACTGCTAATCAGTTTTGTAAATAAATGACTCTTGATTGAAATTTTAAGTTTTAATACGGCTGTTGTTATGCAATAATAACAATTCTGTTTAGTTAAATGTTCTGGCAGTATATAATACTAGCATTAAATTGTGTATGATATGAATTTGTTTTGTGTTCTTTGTTGCCTTAATACGTCGTACGATAAAATTTCATTATTCCACTTTCAAAAAATTAGCTGTGTCAATCGTTGTAAACAAAAGAGTAGATTCTACGTATTTAATTATAATAACGAAAGCAAACAGTGAGTGGCAGGGCATTTTCATTAACGTTAATGTGGCGGAACTACATCGCGCTGTATACGATAATCGTGTCTTTTCTCTTTTCTCCCACTAATTTTCTGTTAAAATATTTCGAGCTTTAAAAGCAATCATTTTTTTTTTCGTTTCCACACAGTCCATGGGTACTATATGTATTTAAATCACATAACATTCTTGTTATTTTTAGAATAAATTCTTCATCAACTAAAAATGTCATCCAATTAGTGTCGAGCAATTTGATTTCTCAAAATATTTATCCGTTCTCTTAGCGTACAAAAATCTCAACACGTTCTCTTTTCATCTCAGACTCTACTATGTAGGTTTTATCTGAATGTCACGTACTTACGTTATACTGTTTGTTAATTTAAATATTCTACGTTTAAAGTCCTCTCACCCCCATGAACCACACACATTGTCGAGGTTGGGTCATAGATAACCATACTGTAGGTGTAACCACAGCTGAGGGGTATGTGTGGGCAGAACTAAGAAACATGCACTTCCTGCAGACAAACAGCAGCCTCTTCAGTACTTACAAGGGCAACAGTCTGCATGTTTGGACTGTTCTTGTAGCATCAGTTAACGTGGGTGCCATGCAGCTACTGCGAACGGCTGAAAGCAAAAGGAAATTACAGTCATTACTTTTCCCGGGGACAAACAGCTCTACTGTATGAATGTGTGGTGAAGGCGTCTTCTTGGGTAAAATATTCCGGAGATAAAATATTCCCCCATTCGGAAATCCTAGCGAGAAATACTCAGGAGGACGTCATCATCAAGAAAAGCGAAACAGGGTATCGGAGCATTGAATGATCTCTCTCTTACAAGTTTTGGTAAGTTAGAAAACATGGAAAAAGAAATTGATAGGCTAAAGTTAGATATGGCTGGAATCAGGGAAGTTCAGTGACAGGATGAACAGGTTATAAGATCAGGTAAGTACAGGATTATAAATACAAAACCATTTGGGGAGAAAGCAAGTCTAATAATGAATAAGAATATAGAAATGCACAACATAGCGTACCCATTATCGTACAAATACATTCAGAGCCAAATAGATAAATATGGATTGGGGGAATGGAATGAAAGGGAAGGAAAGAAGTGGACTGGTAGAGAGTAAGGGTTGTACCCTTTGTTCAATGTTCTTCAATCTGTACATTGTAAAAGCTGTAATCGAAGAAGGAGTTAATGATCATGGCGAAGAAATAAAATCTTTGCGGTTTGCTGATGATATTGTAATTCTATCAGAGACGTCAGAGGACCTGGAACAAAATTTGATCAAACTGGACAGAGTCTTGACAGAAGAGTAACACAATACTCTACGAGCATGATAGACTGGTGTAGTGTTACAATGCAGTCTATTAAGAACGGTAAGAATATATGTAGCCGGTTAATAGATATGTTAATGGCTTTAGGACGTATTACCAGAGTCGAACATAAAGAGGCACGAGACTCCCGGTGATTTTCTGCAACATCGCGATTGCAGCGCTGCCAAGCGGCTGGGTCGTAGAAACAATCCTCGAAACGATAGAGTAATGAATGTGTAGTTGGAGTGAAGCAGCACATTCGAAATACTTCCGTATTTACGAGCTTTTGTTGCGCTATAAATTGTAGTAACTATCAAAAATATAATCCGGAAAGGATGCTCAGAAGTAACAGAATAATGGTTATAAATAACAAATGTTCGTTTACGGTGGTTAGTTATACTTTTAGACATAGAAGTAAATCTTTAACAGTTTATTCATGTCCAAACTTCTATTCTTAATGAGAATCACAAATACTTGACCACTATTTCATAAGGTTACTGCTGTATAAAAGTAATGTCTGAACGCTTCCAGTAGCAAGCAGTTAACCAACTATTTCAGTAGAGCCTGCTCAGTTTCGTACCTCAGTTACACAAAACTGATAAGCCTGTATAAAAACATATTTTGGTGGTTACCTACTGGTTTCCTAAAGTGAATACGTAACTTTAAATAATTAATGTGTCCATATATAAACTGTTAATGTTAGCACGTCACATTCTTGAAGATATTAAGTTTGACACCTGCCAAGTAGCCAAAATAATTTATAGGTACACGAAAGGCACAGAAGCAAGGAAAAGGTGAAAATATGGTTTAACGGCGATGTAGAATCTAGTCACATACAATGCAAAAATCGTGCGTAAATTTGAAAATATTACAATGTCCGAAATCCACTGAAACATGTCAGTACGCAGCCAGCACGCGAACATAAATATCCGTTCCTGTTATATACTTCATCACATTAGGTTGCAATTTATTTCTGCCTTCAAGACGTTTTGGACGATACGAATATGACTAAAGTATTGTGAACTGTATGAATTACACTACACTGACAATTTGTTATTATAGACTACCATTAATAGAAGCAGTGATATCCCTTTAATTATGTTTTCATATTTGTATTAGAAGGTTCACAACAACGTTAATTGTCTAGGAAATATGAAAATAACAGATTTAAACACAGAAACTTCGCAGTTGCAGTTTGTATCATGGCATTCCTCTTTTATTCCCTATTGGCCACTTGGAGCGCTAGTATCGCTTCAGTTCCTTTTTTTTGTTCTTAGAGAGTTTCGCGACTGTCTGTGATAGACTGTGGTATCACTTCATCAGAAACAATGGTACAGTCAGAAGTGTAAGAGTGAAGTGAGTGGTAGGCGCGTCTCACCTACGCCGAAGGCTAGCAACCTATACGAGGCTTTAAAGAAAACTGGCATCGACCTCGATTTCGTCAATTTAAGTAAACAGCACGTTCGGTGAATCATGTACGCAGTTTCCTACCTTCTTTTCTTTTCTCATCTTCAAATTGTGTCATAAGCTACGTCCTACAGGCCTCGAGTGGCCCACTCGGTACTGACCAACCGCCGTGTCATCCTCTGTCCGAAGGCGTCAACGGATGCGGTACGAAGGGGGACGTGGTCAAAATGTTCAAATTTTTGTAAATCTATCGGACCAAACTGCGAGTTCATCAGTCCGTACCTTACAAACTACTTAAACCTAGGTAAACTAACCTAAGGACAAACACACACACACGCACACCTATGCCCCAGGTAGGACTCGAACCTCCACGGCGAGCAACCGCGCGCTCCGCAGCGAGACGCTTTAGACCGCTCGGCTACTCCACCGCGGCACTCCCGGCCGTTATGTCAGCCTTCGTGACCGGAGCCGCTACTTCTCCACCAAGTAGCTCCTCTGTTGGCCTTACAAGAGCTGAGAGCACCCCACTTGCCACTAGAACTCGGAGTGTAACCCATCCAAGTGCTAGCGAAGCCCGACAGTTCTTCGGTGAACTAACGAAAACCGGTGTATCCATTGCGGCACAGCTGTTGGCCAATTTACCGCAGATTATACGAAATATTCAGTGATCATTATGCTGACAAAAATCAGGAAACTATACAAAAAAGGAAGTAACATATTATTGTATGGTTTGAAAAGTAGCGAAAATTTTGAAATTTTTGTAGATCCGAACGGGACACTTACAGATTTGCGAAAATTACTTCCTCGTCAAAACCATCAAAACAAGGAGAAACCATTGATGTAACAGACAGAGTTTTATACGCTCACCCACAAATTATTTATATGAATGATATGCCATCTAGAGTAACTAGGATATATCTGAATGAAACTTTCACTCTGCAGCGGAGTGTGCATAAGAAACTTCCTGGCAAATTGAAATTGTGTGCCAGAACCAGGAATGAGCTACTCGACAGGACTCACGGTCTGTTCTCAAAACTTTACTTTTGCCAGTAACTTGCTTCCTACTTTCCAAACTGCACAAAAGTTGTGAGGCTGAAAGGCAAAGGTCTCAGGATATTTCTGTTTCCTAATGATACCACCCAGATACTGAAGAAAGTTTTTTTTTTTTATTGACACCGTAACGAGCAGTTAAAGAGGTACCTTAATGGCTTGTAGAAAATAAATTGATACTGAAGTACAGTAAGACAGTTTCAACAGTTTCCAACACATAATTCAACAAAAGCTGACATTTTCGTTACACATAGTGCACACATGACAAGAAATACTGGACATTTCAAATTTCTTGGCATTCCGATAGATAGTAAGCTCTCGTGGAAAGACCATGTTCAGGATCTTCTTATAAAATTAAACGCTACGCTGATTATCATTAGAACAATATGTCAAACAAGTGATAGTTCATTGCAGAAAGTCTACTTTGCTTTGCTCAGTTCCATTCGGTTATGACATATAGTTCTTGTTTTTCTCTTGATAGTCTGATTGAGGAAATGGAAATGGCGCAGCAACGGGCGATTCGCGCAATATGTGATACAAGCTAGGGAACATCTTGTCGATCCCTGTTAAAAAATAAATGAAAGGAAGAAAGCTTAGGGTTTAACGTCCTTTCACATCCGGATATTTGGATAAGATTCCAGAAGGAAATCGACCGTACCCTTGTAAAGGCACCATTCCGGCATTCGATTTCAGTGATGTAGGAAAATGAGGGAAAACGTATATTTGAAAGGCCGGAGGTGGATTTGAACCACAGTCTTCCATGAACCCCGTTCAATAGGCTGGGAATTCATTGGTCTCTCAATACATTTTTGAGGTTGTTTCGGATGCTGCCGTCTGGGAATTATACATCGACTAACACTGTGACTTCGTAGGTATGTTCGAGTAACCGTCACAATACGAAAATGTGACACTCTAGGCGATTAGAATGTGATGTGGGTGCAGCAGAAGGAGAGGAACGCTCGTACACGATAACTGTGGTTCTGCCACTTTTATTATGATACGGTAAATATCTACAACATGTGTTCAGTATGTTCTGCCGACTCAGCAGCATGTTGTATCCGTATACAGGCTCGGTCGACAGTTGTCCCTCAGCATATCCTGTGTATCTGGGTAATTTGTCGTCGTATGCTATCATAGAGATCAGGAAGAGTCCGGATACATAACTAACTGAGACGATTCTTCGAATATTCCCACAAACACATATCACAAGAATTTGGGACGGGGCATCTGGAAGACCATACTTCTTGAAAGAGCTGGAGATGATGTCATTGGATGTTCCTGCGCAGCGTATCTACATCTTCATCTACATAGATACTCTGCAAATCACATTTAAGTGCGTGGCAGAGGGTTCATTAACCAGTTTCATAACTTTTCTGTACCGTTCCATTCTCTAATAGCGCGCGGGAAGAAAGAACACCTCAATCGTTCCGTTATCGATGTGGTTTCTCTTATTTTATTGGGATGGTCATGTCTCCCTACGTAGGTGGGCGCTAGCAAAATATTTTCACATTCAGAAGTAATGCGCCATCTCAACATCTTCCGTCAGTCCCACCTGGTGAGGGTCCCACAATGCGCAGCAGTACTCCAGGAGAGGACGCACAAGTGTGATGTAGGCAGTGTCTTTGGTGGAGTTGGTGCCTTCGAATCGTTCTGCCAGTGAAACGTAATCTTTGGTTCGCCTTCCCCACAATACTTTCTATGTGTTGTTCGTAATTGTAACTCCTAGGTAATTAGTAGAACTTACGACCTTAAGGTTTGACTGATTTATCGCGTAATTGAAGTTCAGCGGATTTCTTTTAGTGTTCATGTGTATTACTTCACACTTCACTTTATTTAGTGTCAATTGCCAATTTTCGCACCATGTAGAAATTTTGTCTAAATCGCTATGCAGTTGCTTTTGATCCTCTGTTGACTTCACTAAGCGATAAACGACGGCATCATCCGCGAATGGGGAAAGACAATTCCCCTGCCATAGCTAGAGCACTTTTTGCAGATTTTGACGCATGTGCTGCACGATCGGTTACAGATACTTTATCGAGTGGGAATCCCCTCTCGCCCTGCCAAACCACCTAAGTCAGCTGTTTCTTCAAATTTATTGGCTGTATCCTTTAGCCCATTCACTAACATGGGGCCACGTCCCAGCTGTTACTGCCGGAAATATTCCAGCAATACAGCGTTGCTGTTGTTGCCGTTCTGATAAAACAAATTTACCAGCACTGCACGGTTATTCTTCCCGATGGCCATTGAGGCTCATACGGGAAACCTCAACCCTCCTAATATTTTACACCAATAGTCACTTCACAAACGATATCGACAAGCTTCGTAAAACAACCAACAACATATTGATGTCAAGCCAGGCACTTTTCACAATCTAAGTACTTACAGCGACACATTTTCGCCTCGTGGAAGAAAGTAGAACTATATTTTTACATCAAACTACGCCAGTTCACGGATTACTGAACTTACTCATTAAATTTCAGACAGCACTGTAACACTCGAAACACCGTCAGTTAAATGTTATAACGACACGGTCTGTGTGTCACATAATACCATGCTGATATTGTGAACAACTTTATACATAATGGGAAGTGTACGCGTGTTTGTTTGTGTGTACGTATGGCATACAAATATACAGTTTTATTCCAATCACTATGAAATTTGGCACACGAAAGCTTCAATCCATGAGGACGGTCACCGTAAGTGTAAGGATCACGTACAACATATAGTTCACGAGATATGACGTCATAAGAAATGAGATGCGAGGAAACAATGCTACATCACGCGACAATGTTGCACATTTCCTCTTAAACCACCGGACTGATTTCAACGGCATTTGATACATATATTTCTTATCCTGAGGTAACAGTTGCCGCAGGGTTAGCAATCACAAACGACACAGGGTTCGGGAGATACAACGTATAACCAATAGGATTCGAAAAAAACTGCCACATAACACGACGTGACTTTATTCATAGACTGTATGAGAAAGAGTGTACTTAATGACTGGCAACAAAATTTAATAATAATTTTAAAACTTTATTATATTTTTTGTCGCCGGCAACCAAGTAAAACCATGAGAGAAAAAAAGTTTGTGGCTTTCTACTTTTCCGCTCTTCATGGACTAAAACTACGGCAATCGGTATGACTTACAATACATAATTTCTACACTACTGTAACCAGGAAATTTTACAGACAGTATACAAACACATAGCTGAATATATATTTCAAATTGTATCACAGTACGACATGTAGTTCTTGAGATATGGGCACATAAATAGTAACGTTCATGGAAAATCGCCACATCCCTTACTAAGTTTTAATCTATTATTTCTTTACTACTAATTGTATTAGCAACAGATTTTACAGATATCAGTACTTATACAGATGAATATATACCTGAAAAATTATACAATTGTACAACATATTACTGAATAAATATGAGATCGTAAGAATTTTGTATGTTATTTGCGTTATGATTGCTATCTTTCTTGTAATTTTGTACGTTATTTAATATAGCCTTATTTATATTCTCCGATAAATATAACATGTTTTTAGAAAAAGGAGATGCACAGAGAGAGAAGCTATAGAAGTATTAATACAAAGCAGGAATAAATAAATAAATACCCGGGTAACGCCGGGTTTTCAGCTAGTTTATTATAAATCTAGGCTGCCCTGTAATTTGGAAGCAGTACATTTCAGATCGTACTAGTATATTCATGTACTGTCAAGGTGACATGGTTGATATTGCGCCACTTTGAAATCTTTAACTTTCTACGAGCACAGAATTATAACGTTCGGTGCAGCTCTATAAACAATTCATCTAGAAAGGCAGCCACTTAAGAAAAACATAGAAAATGAAAATTCAATGTTTGTTTGTTCACATTTTATGCGACGCTACATCGTTTATCCGATATTAAGTTTTAAAACAGTAGGTGCGTTGGGGAGAGTACATTAAAATGGGCCGGACGCGGTGGCCGAGGGGACTGCGGCGCGCCAGTCGCGGTCTGCACGGCCACTACGGTCGGGGGTTCGAATCACACCTCGGTCATGGATATTTGTGCCGTCCTTAGTGTTAGCTAGTTCATAAGTACTTTCTAAGTTTCGGGACTAATGACCTCGTAGTTAAGTCCCATAAGCTATACAAACATTTGAACATTAAAATGGACTTCTATACTGCTCTACCGTGTTATTTCGATGTTGATAAAATTTTGCGCACTTGGCCTTCAAAACTACAAATTTCACACGGCGCAAGGCGAGGGTGCCTCGCAATAGACTTCCAAAAACGTTTGGCTGATCACTATGAAAATTGGGTCATGCACTTCCGTTTTTTCTGGTGAAAGTTTTTACACTCCTCAAGCCACCATATGTTGCTTGGAGGAGGGTACCTCGCAATAAACTCGAAAACCGTTTTGACAAGCACCATGAAAATTGGCAGATATATGTAGTGCGAATAGGAAATGAAGACGGGAGAGATGAGGAGGACGAGATGAGCAGAGACAGGAAGAGAGTGACAGAAAGTAGAGGTTAGGAAGTTATGGACAAGTGATAGGAGCAGACGAAAGAAAGAGAGGGGAAGCAGCATGTAAGTTAAGATACTGGAAGGTAGGAAGTTATGGACAAGCGATGGGAGCAGAGGAAAAAATAGAGAGGTGGCAGCAACATGTGAATAAAAAAAGTGGAGGTAGGAAGTTATGGACAAGTCATGGGAGCAGATGAAAGAAGGGGAGAGGGGAAGCAGATGGTTACAGAAAGTGATAAAATAGGATGGGAAGACTGTAATAAATATTACTTTGAGGAGTACCAAGTCTCCATTTTTAAGTGTTTAGATTAAATAATATAATTCATTAATCTTAATGAATATCAAAATTTGTGCTTTCATTTGCAGTACGGTAAACTTACTTTGTAAATTGATATTTACAGATCTTTTATATTTCCCATTTACCAGGAGTGAACAAAATTAAATAACCCATGTGAATAAGGCAATTCTAAATTCATGTGGTTCAACTGAAATATATTATCGTGTTAAACTCTGTTAAACCATGCGGTAGAGTTTCTTTTATCACTAGACTGGTCAAGGTGGATTACAACTGAATATTCTGCAGATCAAACAAACTGAACTATATGACATAACAGTAACTTATCTCAGTAGTTGGCCTGATTTCTCGGACTATTTAATTTTGTTTAATATAAGTACAATGGAAATTTCAAAAATCGGTAAACTTCAAATTACACAATAAGTTTACAGTGTTGAAAATAAAACCTCAATTTTGGCATTCAGTAAATTTGATTAATTATACTACTTGATGTGAAGCTAAACGATAGAATGTGCCTCCATAATATGCCGAAAGTGGTCCTCTATGAGATACATACAAAAAGTGGCCGTTGACTTATGAGAATAGTACACATAATCCATATTCTTACGCTAAAAAAAATAATTCTATGTAGTTGTGCTCCTGGCCAACAATACATCGAATGTTTGTTTGTAAATCTATCGGACCAAACTGCGTGGTCATCAATCCGTAACTTAAACTAAGATAAACTAACCTACGCAGAAGTTGGTTTGATGCAATACGATGAAAATGTTTATACCACCAATTTAACGTGTGTACATTCAGTCAGAAGTCAATTGTCTTCAAGGACCGTGTTAGTGTAAGTCGTGTTCAAAAATGTTCAAATGTTTGTAGAACTTATGGGACTTAACTAAGGAGCCATCAGTCCCTAAGCTTACAAACTACTTATGAACTAGCTATTACTAAGGACGGCACAAATATCCATGCCCGATGGGTTATTCGAATCCCCGGCCGTAGTGGTCCTGCAAACCGTGACTAGGGCGCCGCAGACCGCTTGGCCACCGCGGCCGGCTGTAAGTCGAGTCATTTTTCATCCTGCTTACTGAATTGGTGTGTTATGTAACAATGGGTTGTGAACCTATTGGTATCGACTGTCATGGTATGATAGCGGAAGTGTTTATGGACTATTTTCGTGATGCTGTATAGAAAATAAATCTGCAGATGAATGACGCGAGGAAGACGATCCGATGTATGTGTTTGCGATAGTGAACGTAATATTCACAATACAGGCATATCATCTGATACGCATGACACAAAAGCCGAAAACTCTGAAAATGATTTTAGTAGTTACTACAACGGGAAAACCAGGTTCAAGTGGTCGCAACACCCGTGAACGGGAAAATGAAATTAATGGCTGTTTATTTCTTTACTGTGTATTAAAAATTACTTTCCTACTTTCGGAGATTAAAATGGTCTTAAATTAACAGCAGATGAAGCAATAGAGAAAGAAATACTAATAAAATAAGAAATTATTACTTTAAAGTTTCCTTTGTATTTGGAATTCGAAAAATGTTGTATGAGGTTGTTTCTTCTTTCCTCTCTTTTAGAAATACCTTCAAGTTCGGGGGGGGGGGGGGGTTGAGGGCCGGTAAAATTGCACAGGTCACACCTATCTTCAAGAAAGGCAGTAGGAGTAACCTACTAACCTACAGGCCTATTTCATTGACGTCAATTTGCAGCAGGGTTTTGGAACATATCGTGTATTCAAACATTATGAATTATCTCGAACGGTCAACACGGATTTAGAAAATATCGTTCATGGAAAACACAACTAGCTCTTTATTCACAGGAAGTGATGGGTGCTATCGACAAGGTTTCGCAAAACTATTCAGTATTTCTTGATTTCCAGAAGGCTTTGGCACCGTATCTCAACAAACGCCTTTTAATCAAATTGTGTGGGTATGGTATATTGCCCCAAATTTGCGATTGGATAGTGGATTTCCTGTCAGAGAGAACACAGTTCGTAGTAATAGATGGTAAGGCATCGACTAAAACAGAGGTGATATCGGGCATAGTAGGATAGTGTTATTGTCCCTCTGCTGTTCCTTATTTACATAAACGATTTAGGGGAAAGTATAAGTAGCTCTCTTAGGTTGCTTGAGAGGACGCCGTCATTTACCGTCTAGTAAAATCATCTGAAGATCAAAACCAACTGCAGAACGATTTGAATAAGATATCACTAGGGTGTAAAAAATGGCAATTGACTATAAATAATGAAAAGTGTGAAGTCGTCCACATGAGTACGAAGAGAAATCCGTTAAACTTTGTTTACAAGATAAATCAATCAAAAGTGAAGGCCGTAAACTCCACAAAATACTAATACTTCAGACTTAAATTGTAAAGATCACGTATATAATGTCGTGGGGAAGGCGAATCAGAGACTGCGTATTATTGGCAGAACCTTTAAAAGATGCATCAGAACTACTAAAGAAACTGCATACACTACGCTTATCCGTCCTTTGGAGTATTGCTGCCCAGTGTGGGATCCTTATCAGGTGGGTTTGACAGAGGACATCGAAAGAGTCCAAAGAAGGGCAGCTCGTTTCCAATTGTCACGATACAGGGGAGACAGCGTTACGGAAATGATACAGGTTCTGGGATGGAAATTAAACCAGGTGTTCTTCCTTCCCGCGCACTACTCGAGAATGGAATGGTAGATGAATACTATTAACATGGTTCGATGAACCCTCTGCCGGCACTTAAATGTGATTTGTAGAGTATCCCATGAGATTAGGTCTCGACCAGGTGCCAATCAACGTGCTACAAAAGTAGGCCACGATGAGAGCACTTACGCTGCTAGTGTAGTAACAGCGAGCCTCGCCCTGTCACGACGGAGCGAGCGGTCGGATGCACGCGACGCTCTCCTCGGCCTGCGGGCTTAATCCCTCGACGTCGCCGGCGCCCGCAGCTGGATGCCGCGCGCCGTACAGATTAACTGAAGAACTGGGGGTGGGAGGGAGGGGAGGATTCGCTGGGAATTAGACGCCGGTGAGGGGGAGGGGAAGGGGGAGGGGAAGGGGGAGGCGCGGCTTGGACGCCCCGCTGGCCAGAGTCCGACTCTGCCTGCAGTCCAGCCCAAGCTGCCGTTCTTGCCGGCCGCTGCTGCCTCCACGGCCCACCTCCACAACTCTCCAGGCCCGTCCACATGAGCAGACACCCTCTGACGTGCTCTGGCTTACAGCTCTCGCTCTCTCTCTCTCTCTCTCTCACACACACACACACACACACACACACACTCCACCAACCTCTCAATACGCAGGGATTATTGCCGTGGAGACCACTAGACAGCCATTTCGACTTGTCGGGCCTGTTGCCAAAATCCTCGGATACTCACATTAACTTCTTTCCTGAAAATATTTCTCTTCAGCATCAAACAGCGATCTCAAATATATTACACTGCTGGCCATTAAAATTGCTACACCACGAAGATGACGTGCTTCAGACGCGAAATTTAACTGACAGTAAGAAGATGCTGTTATATGCAAATGATTAGCTTTCAGAGCATTCACACAAGCTTGGCGCCGGTGGCGACACCTACATCGTGCTTACATAAGGAAAGTTTCCAACCGATTTTTCATACACAAACATCAGTTGACCGGCGTTGCCTGGTGAAACGTTATTGTGACGCCTCGTGTAAGGGGGAGAAATGTCTACCATCTCGTTTCCGACTTTGATAAAGGTCGGATTGTAGCCTTTCGCGATTACGGTTTATCGCATCGCGACATTGCCGCTCCCGTTGGTCGCGATCCAATGAATGTTAACATAATATGCAAACGAGTTGTTCAGGTGGGTAATACGGAACGCCGTGCTGTACCCCTACGATCTCGTAGCACTAGCAGTCGAGATTGCAGGCATCTTATCCGCATGGCTGTAACGGATCGTGCAGCCACATCTCGATCCCTGAGTCAACAGACGGAGACGATTGCAAGACAACAACCATCTGCCCGAACAGTATGACGACCTTGACAGCAGCATCGACTATCATCTCGGAGACCATGGCTCCAGTTACCCTTGACGCTGAATGACAGACACGAGCGCTGCAAACGGGAGGCTGGGTGATGTGTCTACGTTAAGAGGTTTGGTAATAATAGCAACGGGTGGCCACTTATTGATTTAGTTGCTTTATATACTGGCAAAGAATTATTTAATTTAACGCTATCTGACTGTCTTACTAACAAAAGTTATATAAAGACAAAATTCCTGTAAGCAATATTCTGTATTAAATCCAGCTGACACCGTTCTTAATTAACAATGAAATAAATGAAGCAAATATTCAATTCTGGAAAGTGACACCTTGCTTCGCAGTACTTCACATTCTTCACTTCAATTAGTTCATGAGACTGAATTTCTACAATGCACTCAACTATCACTAAGCTGTAGATCCATGTAATACTAAACTTGATCCCACCTTTACTTTGCAAAAGAAATTAAAGGAAATAACCAATGAAACTAATTAAATTCACCTTATGTAAAATATTAAGAATAATAAGTAATAAATTCACCGCAACTATCACAAACCACAGAAACGAAGAATGTGCGTATTATTGCGAAGTGTGCAATGAGGATGTTACGAAACTTAAGGAAACCCTATCCCGGGTGTCGGTATTAGAATTGACAACGTCGATATATGAATGATTAGTTTATTATACTTTAAACCCATTATTCTTTACACTAATCGTGCTCAAAAATCATTGCTATAAATTAATTAAATGGAGTTCACTGAGTGAAAATCTATATTAATAATAAACGTAAAACAAACCCAAAAATTCATTAAAGTAAAAACTAAATGTATGAACACTTATCTTGCACTGATAGATTCCAAACCTCATCAGGTGCCAGCTTCAATTTCTCCATCTACCACCCCATCCTCTCGCTTGGCTACCAGACGCGATCCTTTCCCGACAGACTCCAGACTGCTACTACTTCTTACTCTACGACACATTTTAAAATAACGTACAGACTCCAGACACGCTGTTCAAGAGGCTCTGGTTATAGCTACAAGCGTAGTCACTAGATGGCAGTACAGTGTTAATACAGGAGATGGTCATTTAGATGGCGTGACAGTGTTCTGCAGTTATTGGTACACCAACGATCCCTCCTCCAACTTCAACGGATAATTTCTATTTTTTTTTTCAACTGTTGGCTTGTATTAAAGTTAGCCAGAGGATGGCACTACAGTAAATTTATCATAAACTATTTGGAAAACGTCACTTATTCTGCCATAATGTGAAAGTTTGGCCAGAAATATATACAAAAACTGTGTAATGGCTGTCTTTAAAACATACATGTAACTTACATCAGTATTATTACAGTGACGTGTTATACAGATTAAATTGATACAGTACCTCACCAAGTATTCGTATATGCAACTGGATCAGGACAGATTTTACTGTTATAACTACTGATATAGCATCTATGAGGGAAGATTCTAAGTGCAACCTCATCTCCTTAACAGGAAGAATATTACATGTGTCAACTGCTTACACTTTTTACAGGATGTGTTATGGAGATAAGTTCAAATAAACCAAAATTGAGGTACTTAGGGTTATGGGGCAGAGATTTGGAAGGGGGGAGGAGGATAGTGCATGTCTGTAGGGGGTGGTGCAGTGACAATATTGGTGTGCAATTGTGGCAGGTGGTTTTGCATGGATGGGTATTGCATGGAAGGTCATGGTTAATCTCTGTTCAGGCATCATTCTCTAATCAAGTCAATTGCTAATCAGGCCAATTGCATATAGGAATACTTAGTGGGGTAATGTATCAAATTAACCTGTGTAACCTACCACTTCATGTAATGTTGTAAGTAAGTGACACATATGTTTCAAATATATCCTTTACGCATTTTGTTTAAATATTTATGGCCAAATTTAATTAGTTTGGTAGAATAAGTGATGTTGTCTCAAGAGTTTATGATGAATTTATGGTAGTGCTAGCCTGTGGTTAACTTTAATACGTGCCAACAGCTAAATAAAAACTGAAATGATCAGTTGATGTTGGAGGAGGGATCATTGGTGTACCAATAACTGCATAATACTGTAAAAGGTAAAGCAGTCATCAATCCGAAGATTGGTTTGAACACCACAGTGCTTTACTTGGCATGGTCCTGTTTGGAGGTGGTATGCCGTTGCCTTCCTCGGACCTTCGAACTGACTTACCCAGCCAGTTATAAGTTTAACGTGGGTTCCGAACCACGGTGCTACTCGGTATTTTTCACATGAGCAATACTGCCAGAGGTGAAAGAAGTGGAAAGTGACAGATAAAAATCCTAGGACCTGGCGGGGATCGAACCCGCGACCTTTGGATTTGTAGTCTGGCACTCTACCACTGTGCAACCGGGGCGCACTCATAATACTGTAACGCCATCTAATGACAAGCTACTGTATTAACACTGTACTGTCCTCTAGTTTCTAGGCTTGTGACTATAACTAGAGCTCTTAAACAGCGTCTCTGGAGTATGTTCGTTATTCTGAAAATGTCTCGTAAAGTGCTCCACACGTTAGCGATGTTTATTAAAAAAATAAAGATGAGATAAGCGATTTTTAAACTACAGTTCTCTGCACAAGCTTATAGTCATTTTTCTGTAAATATTATGTATATAATCTTAGGCAATTAAGACCTTTCATAAAAATTTTGTATGCAGTTGTTACATTCTTCGTTGTTAATTTGTGGAGGCATCTGAAGATGTCTGTTAGACGGCTGAAACCAGTTGAGAAATAAAAAAAGGTGCCAAAAATCGATCTTTGGCATCATTTCTCTGTTAAAGTACATCTCTCCCTGATGATGTACAAACTATTCATGAATAATAAACAGTGATTCAATGCATTAAATATTTTTGTCGTCTTGGCTTGTCGAACTTTCTGCCGTTTAATATTGTAATTGCACAATATTTCAGTTACGTAGCACGTAACCTTCTTCAGGTGCGACCTGAGACTGTTCCTTGAATGCATCTGGTCCGGTATTTGTGTCTGTGGCTTACAAGCTTCCTAGGGTTTTATTTGCGGACGGAGAAGTTAGCACTGCTTCCTCCCACAAGTCCCCTAATACCTCAACATCCTTGCGGATGCTGTTGCGTAGCAGTGTGCGTTTGTACCGCCCTAAAGTACGCACGAGGTGCCGTAGTTGCTGTCCAAGTCGTTATGGAAAGCATAGAGCTCTGACTAACCTGTTGTCTTCTATAGTTGTGTCCCCAGCGCAGAAGACAGCACACAGGTCGTTGGTTCTCCTACAGCATACAAGTGAGGCTTAAGTACGTTCTGTATGATGGAAGCATAAGAAGCGACTCACGAAATTTTAAATTGTCGGGGATGCCATTTATTAAATAAATAAAAAAAAGAGCAACTATTGTTAATATGATACGACCTATGCTGCCCATAGCTCATGTTGAGACCTCGACTGTCCGGCGCGTTTAGTGGTCAGCTCGAGACAAAAAGAGAAGGCACCTTAAACTTTTTAAACTCTCAAAATCCAGCCTGTCCTTGAGAGATATTTATTACAAATTCTCAGCTCTGAATAATTAATATTTAGTTTATAATAAACAAAAGTAATTTCAAAAGATATCACGTGACGTGAAATGCAGCAGCCAATGCGAGGAGAGCACCAGTAACATAGGCGGGCTTTCCCACGGGAACCAGCACCTACTGTGCCATATGCTACTGCTCCCCACCCCACATTTCAACATATGCTGCACTTTTGTCGTTCTTCCGCGTTTAAGACACGTACGATGTTAGCAAAGAAACGGCCAACGGCCGTAGGCCATAGGCCAGGAATATCACAGGCTTTCCTCCTGCTCCGTCTACGCTCCACGCCCAATTCGCTGTAATCCAGTGCGATACAAAGTGTTCCCTTTGTTCTCCACGCCCGTCAGACCCGCTCCTGGGCTCTCCAACTTCGGGTTTACGCCTATGCGGTCCGCCCTCAATCAGTCTAATTCGGACCATTTTCAGCCTGTACAAAAAACATTACAAATTTAGTTATGAAACGAAGATGTGAGTAACAGTGTAAGTACAATGAACGAGAGTGTCTACTAGATGCCGGCAACTATGCACTTCTGTTAACGCCTGTCTCCAGCTAAGATCCTCCTATCCTCGTGTAAGTTTTCAGCGCCCCCGTGTGGTGAAATTTATGGTGATTCTCGTGTACGACTGTGATGGTGTTATCCTAACGCATGACCTTACTCCACGGCAGACCGTCAATGCACAGTATTACTGTCGCTTTTGGAGCATCACCTTCGACCAGCTCTGCGAAACAACCGGCAACACTGTCTGCGCAACCCATCCATCATTTTGCACGAGAATGCGCCGACACATACAGCGTAAGCTGTGACTCCTCTGTTCGGACGATGGTATTGGGAAGATGAAGGAACCAATTCGTCTTATTCGCTTCAGAACTGTTACAGAGATTCGATAGGCAATACACCGCTCCATTCACACCGTCAATAGAAAAGAATCTGCTAACGGTGTACTACGCCTTCCATGTCGTATAATTAAAAAAAAAAAAAAAAAAAAAAAAAAAAAAAAAAAAAAAAAGTTCCTCTCCCAATGCTGATTAAAACTGCTGTGATTGGGAAAGTGATTATTAAATTTATTGATTGCAATTTGATTGGGAGGCCGAAAGAGAACGGGATTATAGTTTCCTACGGCTACTCGCTTTGTCGACTTGTGGGTCATGCACACAGCAAACGACGGCAGTAACACAGAGCTGCTGACTATTGAATTTGTAATTATATTCCATAACTTTTCTTTGTGCATTGGTAATACGTCAGAATCTAACCACGTTCAGAGAATTGTACGTGAACACTATCAAATCTGGAAGCAACATTCAGAACTGTGTTTACAGTCTAAATATTATTTTTAAGGTTTCTGAAAAGTATTGACCATGTTTTCAGGTTGGTATCGCTCCAGTCTAATAGATCCCTTCGTTACACGACATTCAAATCCAAGTTAACTAAAACTGTAGAATATTTTTAAAGAAGAAGATGGACTTACTTTACATATTCAATACGGCTGTTATTTCTTCTTGTAAATACAATTACCGACCCCTGAAACTCATAACTGTGTAAACGTTCTCGAGTCAATGTAATACGCAAACTGGAACACACCAAACCCATACCTACAATAACAACAATTGCCTTTGATATATATTTTCTCTGGAGTATTTATAACATCAGAGATACATATTATTAATTCGCTACTTTGCTTTGAAGTGCGTAATGGTAATAAATGTTCTTTTATTTTTAAAGAAGGAGAAATGAAATAAATTACAAATAGCTGACCCGAAATACACAATTTTTAACCAGAGATACTAGAATGTCCTCTTAGTGAACAAAGTTACATAATCGACACTTTGCGAACTAATTGTCACTTGATAAATCGTCACCAGGTAGAATCAAACTTCACCTCGTGAATCACTTAAAAAATTAAATTACAAAATTAATTTAAGTAGTTGAAAATTTACTGTTATAATAAATATGTAGGTAGCGATTAGTAAGCGAGGCTACCTAACCACCTATGTCGTATACTTTTACGTGGTCGAGCAATACCCGTATCTCTCATACACATCCAAGGGAGATATACCCTTTAGAGAGCTTGTCTTTGCTGGGAAACCTGGAAAACGTACAATGTGTAGGCCTTCAACCTAGGTTGCTTTTCACAATTACAGTAAAATGATATTGAAAGATAAAGGGTGACTGTTCATGTGTGACAAAAGTTAACAACGATTTAAGTTGACTTACCATAGTGACGCATTGGTATTTATATTGGTATATATATTAATATCCATGTTTGGTAAAATTACATTAGGCGCGTATTTTCGGCGTTGGAAGGATTGTTTTGTGTCCCAATTTCGTCGCCGCTTTTGTGTCCCAGCCTCGTCGTAGGTGTCGGTGGCCGAGTGGAATAAGACCGACACAGGAATAAGGATAGCCCGCTTGTGCAGGTACGGAGGGGAGCAGCCAGAAACTATAAACACTAGAGTAAATTAGAAAGAGATATATATTGCACAGAATGTAACAATACTTAACTTTTACATAGTACTGCAGAATGTTGATACATAGTTGTTAGAGGCCTGCCTAGTGCCTGTACGATAGCAAAGTCTTCACTGGTGCCTATCTGATTACGAAGGTCCTAACTGGTTGCTATCTCAGTCCCAAGTGACGATGACGTTCAGTGCTGGCCACGAGCGGAGTTGTAGCAGAGGGCGCTCGTGGCTGTCGTCGTAAGAACGCCGCGCCGTGCGTGCATGGCGGCGCGCGGCGAAAGTAGGTGGCGCGCACTTTGTACTTGTGCGACACCACACCCCTTCCCCCCAAACCGCCGCGCCGTCGTGGCGTAGGGCTGAGGGCCACGGCGACGGCACTGGGAGGAGGGCCTGGGCGGGGGCGTTACTGGTGGGACGGGCGTCGTAGCTGAGGCTGGGATCGAGACGCCGTCCGCGCCCCGGTATACACCTTGCGATCCGCTGGAAAACCCGCGAAAACCAGCGGAAGGGAGCCCGCCCCCGCCCAGAGGGAGCAGGTCATCTTCTTCTGAGGTGCGTGGCCCAAGCTGGGGGGGCCCGCACGGTCCCGGAGTCCCTCGCGGTGGCGCTGTCATCTGCGGCGGCGACAGCGGCGGCGACGACTGCGTCGGAAGTACGTCGACGTCCATAGGGACCTCGTAGTCCGGGGACGAACGATGTGGCTGTGCTCCCTGGCGGTGAACTGGGTCTGGAATCAAGAAACCGGAGACAGGATCGCGCGGCCTGTGCAAGCGCAATTGGTTTGCGTGGCGCCGCAGCTCCGACCCTGTGGAAGAACGTACAACATACATATTGCGACCGAGCACGCGCTGAATGGCGCCCGGCAACCATGTCTTCTTGTTGCCAGCAAACACCCTGTACAGCACCGGCGTGGAAACCTGAAAACGCGTAGCGCCATACGAACCGACTTGGTGCGTGGAAGGCAGCAGCAGGTGAAGGAGAGTGCGGTGATGGCGGCCGTGTAGCAGCTCGGCAGGAGACGGGCCGTCACGTGGCATGCATCGATACGTAGACAAGAAAATTTGAAGAGCTTGCTGCCTGGAGTGCTGACCTTTCATCTTCTCCATGTGAGACTTGAATGTTCGAACGAAACGTTCTGCTTCACCATTGGACTGAGGGTGAAAAGGTGCAGTGGTAATATGCTGAATGCCATTCACACGACAAAACTGTTGAAATTCCGCACTAACAAACTGAGGTCCATTGTCACTGACGATAGTTTTAGGCAAGCCTTCGATGCAAAACACTGATGTTAAGGCACTGATTGTACTAGATGCCGTCGTTGAGTTCATGGCAATCACAAAAGGAAACTTGCTGAAAGCATCTACAACAATTAACCAGCGCGTATTCCAGAAAGGTCCGGCAAAGTCAATATGTAAACGTAGCTATGGTCCCTTGGGGCGTGGCCAGTCTGAGAAACGCTGTGGAGGAGCCGCCTGATGCTCCGCACAAACTGTACACTGTGATGTCATGCTCTCTATCTGAGCGTCCATACCAACCCAGGTACAATGACGTCTCTCAGGTTGCTTTGTCCTAACAATACCCCAATGTCCTTGATGCAGGAGGCGTAACACTTCACGTTGCAGGGAACGAGGAACAATCACTCTTGTTTGGTCGCTGTCGGTATGTAACAACAGAACACCCTGACTTAAAGATAATGCATGACGTTGTGAAAAATAACGTCGAACCAGAGGCCGCTCAATGTCTTTGGCTCTGGCAGGCCAACCTGAGCGAACAAAACGTGCTACCACACTTAGGTCTGCATCCGCAGCTGTTTCCTGTGCAACCCGACGAGAGTTCAAAGGAAAGTCTGCGACAGCGGAAGCATCTCTGGAGTCTATCTGACAACATGCCACTTCTGAAGAATCAAACGACACATCCTGGCCCACCGGAAGTCGGGAAAGTGTGTCCGCTTTGGCATGTTTAGTGGTAGGTCGGTAAAAAATCTCATACTGATAATTAGACAATATCAAGGACCATCTCTAAAGCTTTTGTGCCGTTCGTGGCGGAATTGGCTTTGTGGGTGAGAACAACGACGTGAGAGGCTTGTGGTCAGTCAACAAATAGAATTTTCTGCCATAGAGATAATGATGAAACTTTATGACGCCGTAAATGATTGCTAAGGCCTCCTTTTCTATCTGACTGTAATTCTGTTTCGACGGCGTCAGTAGCTTGGATGCAAAGGCAATAGGACGATCGTGAGAACCAATACGATGTGAGATTACTGCGCCCAGACCGTACGATGAGGCATCGACTGCTAGCACTACAGGCTTCTGTGGGTCAAAGGGAATCAAACATGCATCACTGAGTAGTGCAGACTTTAATTTGTCATAAGCAACCTGACAATCTTTGGACCATACAAAAGGAACATTCTTCCTACGTAAGTGATGCAGTGGAGCTGCAATCTGAGAGGCATTGGGAATAAACCTGAAATAATAGTTCAGCTTTCCCATTACTGCTTGCATTTCGTGCACATTCTTTGGAGGATGCAAGTCTTTGATTGCTCGAAGATGTGACTGTAAGGGATGTATTCCTTGGGCATTAATCACATGGCCTAGGTACTCTATTTCAGTTTGAAAAAACGAACACTTTGCTTTATTGCAACGTAGACCTGCTGCAGTCAAAACATTGAAAAGGCACTCCAGGTTTGCTAAATGTTCTTCAACTGTACGTCCGGATACCACAATATCATCTAAATAGTTCGAGCAACACGGTACAGAAACTGTCAGCTGTTCCAAAAAGCGCTGAAAAATAGCGGGGGCGGAAGAACTGCCAAAGGGTAGGCGTTGAAATTGAAAAAGGCCCATGTGAGTATTAATGACGAAAAACTTTTTTGACTCGTCATCAAGTGGAATCTGTAAGTATGCCTCTGCTAAATCAATCTTAGAAAAGAAACGAGACTGTCCTAATTTGTCCATTATTTAGTCAGGTCAGGGCAAGGGATAAGTGTCTACAATTGTTTGACTGTTCACTGTTGATTTAAAGTCCGCACAGAGACGAAGTTTTCCTGACGGATTGGGTATAATTACTAAAGGCAAGGCCCACTGACTCGCAGAAACAGGAGGAATCACCCCACTATCTTGCCAACGTATAAGTTCTTCGGCAACTGTATCACGCATTGCGATAGGCACTGGTCTAGCTTTACGAAATGTTGGAACTGCAGATTCTTTTAAAGTTACATGTGCCACGAAGTCTTTTGCACAACCTAGTTCCGGCGAAAACAAGTCACTGTATTTGTCACACAATTCATTTATTTTATCCTGAGGCACTACGGACGAAATTTGAGGCACATCTCTTTGAATCGATAAGCCAAACAAGTCGAATGCATCTAGTCCAAAAATGTTCTGCGTAGATTTGGCCTGAAGAACAACAAAAGCAACTGTTTTTGTTACACCTTGAAAAGAGGCGGGCAGGCTACACGTTCCTAGCACGGGAATATTTTGACCTGTGTACGCTGTTAACACTTGTTGACACGGCGACAATTTTGGCGAACCCAGGAGTTCATATGTGTCTTTATTTATTAATGTAACAGCGGAACCAGTATCAAGCTGAAATTGCACAGTCTCATTTTCTATAGAGAGAGTAACAAACAGCTTGTGCTTCTGGCGCACGACCGGTGCGCGAATTTGGGCAACGTCTAATACATATTGTTATCTGCGCTTGCGCGGGTTGCGTGCGGTAGGAAGCGGCGCATACTCGGCACACAGCGGATTAACCACACTGTCACTAGATGACACTACCGCCGGATCGGCGTCCGCGCAATGCGAGGCTACTGCACTAATATTACTTTGAGTAGCTACCTGATGTCTACTGTCACTAGCTACACAGTACTGGGCACTATTACAAGGAGCAGTTGCAGAAGGCACTATTTTCACTACAGGAATGCACTGTTCATAGTCATTTTGCTTGTTCCGAACCCTTTTCCGTTGCACTGTTTTACGCGCTCGTCGGCGCTTGCTACGTGGTGCACTATATAGTTTTGCCATAGGCGCAGAACTACTTTCTTGCAATTGAGATCCAAGGAAAGCACTGTTCAATTCCACAGCCCGTATAACATTTACAGAATGAACTGTTCTCGCACTCTGCGAAGCACCGTTACTAACGTTACTGTTCTTTGAGTTTTTAATTTGCATACACACAGACTGCACATGTCCCGATTTGCCACATTGATAACAGGTTGCGTTGCGACTAGGGCAATGAGCACGCTTGTGGCGAGACACACACTGGGGGCAAGATTTACGTACATTTTTCTGAAATGAGCATTGGCGCCCGTTATTCAAATCACTGTTTCTAACACGACGGGGCGACCTTTGTGTCGCACTTTTACACTGGCTTCTGTTCACTGTCTGTTCAGCACGGCCTGTACTATTGTAAGAATCACTAGTGCTACACTGAGAACTACGGCTAGGAAAGCGTCCGTTACGGCGCACTGAATTAACACTGTGGCTTTGCATTTCTACATCTGATAAGTCAAAAGTATCATGCGCTTCTATAAGCTGCAGTAAACTGTCTAATGAGGGGTCAGACTGTTTCAGAATTGCTGCTCTAATTCTGGGGTCCTGAATATTCTGCGTAATCGCATCCCTCAACATCACGTCACTATACGAAAGTCCACAAGAGCATGGAAATTTACAGTGGCGGGTTAAGCCCTTCAATTCCGTAATCCACTCTTGGTGTGACTGCTGCGGTAATTTTTTAAGTCTGAAAAATTGGTATCGTGCGGCTGCTACAAGAACTTTTCTCTCATAATGAGCATTCAGTGCATCTACAATTCGTTCAAAGTTTACATCACGAGGAGATGCGAGAGGGAAAAGTTTTTGCAATAGTAAGAAGGTCTGGGGGCCCACAATCGATAAGAAAAGGTTCTTCACTCTCTGACCTGTAATTTGATGAGCCGCGACGAGTTCTTGAAACTGTGCGAAATAGTCGCTCCATTCTTCCTCACGTCGTTGTACTGGCGAAAAGTAGGAAGCGGTGCAGCGGCAGGTGTGGGCTGCTGATGTGACGGCTGTTGTTGTTGGTGAGCAGCCTGTGCCGTCAACTGCGACACGGCCTGCAGTAGTTGAGTGATTTGCGCCGTCTGTAACTGAATAATTTCCATTAAGTTTGGGTTCGGTGTAGTGGCCATGCTGACCGATTAGGCGCCGCGCATACAAGTAAATTATAACAAAACTTAAATGCAATATGAAAGAGGACACTCTGCAACAAAAAAGTCCACAAAACACGTAACTGAAAACGTTCCCCCAAAAATCTTATAATAAGGGAGGGCGGGCGGGAGCAATTTCTGCATGCTCCGACTGCTGCTGTCTGGCTGCTGCAAGCGGGCTGGTCCAAGGTTCTATCACTCCTCGTCGCCACTTTTGTGTCCCAACTTTGTCGCCGCTTTTGTGTCCCAGCCTCGTCGTAGGTGTCGGTGGCCGAGTGGAATAAGACCGACACAGGAATAAGGATAGCCCGCTGGTGCAGGTACGGAGGGGAGCAGCCAGAAACTATAAACACTAGAGTAAATTAGAAAGAGATATATATTGCACAGAATGTAACAATACTTAACTTTTACATAGTACTGCAGAATGTTGATACATAGTTGTTAGAGGCCTGCCTAGTGCCTGTACGATAGCAAAGTCTTCACTGGTGCCTATCTGATTACGAAGGTCCTAACTGGTTGCTATCTCAGTCCCAAGTGACGATGACGTTCAGTGCTGGCCACGAGCGGAGTTGTAGCAGAGGGCGCTCGTGGCTGTCGTCGTAAGAACGCCGCGCCGTGCGTGCATGGCGGCGCGCGGCGAAAGTAGGTGGCGCGCACTTTGTACTTGTGCGACACCACAGATTGTGCGAGGGCGACGTCGAAGAACCGCGGAGGACTGCAGAAACTGGCGAGATGAGCGACAAAGGGCGACGTGGTGATTGCTTGTGTACTTGAAGGAGCGACTGCCGCCGAGGTGGATTGGGGTTCGAAGCTGGGGGGGGGGGGGGAGCGGGCGTGTAATCTGGATCTCAGGAACGAGTGAAGATGAAACAATTTTCAATAATTACTTCGTTTTTGCTCTCTACTTTTGATATTAAGAGAGAACGGATCCCGTCATCCATTATGAACCCAAATATTCGTAAGAGATCATACTCTATAGTTTGATTTTATTCGAACAGTATTTTGATCATGTCCCGGACGAGTCAACAAAAATTTTGAACATGATTTTCCATACACTTCCCAGACACATTCGTATTTGATGCGAATTGGAAAGGTATAAGGAATTCACTGATGACCGAAATAAATATACAGAAGAAATCATATTCAATAAACTCTGCAGCAGTTAAAATCAGGTGTCGAAATTGTGCAAAGTTTTTCTATGAATCACGTCCGAATTTGTATTCAATTGAGAGTCCTGGAAAATTTCCATTCGTAAAGATATTATGAGACTTCGATATAACATTATTAATCATATGAGCAGACTGTGAAAGAATCCATATCATCACACACTAGATACCAAGAAATTCTCATGTTTTGTAAGTATTAATAAAAACTGGTTTATATTTTGTTATTAATATTGAAAGAGAAGTGTTAGCTGGTGCGCTGATGGTTCAGTAATGCAACCTCACATTCTTTAAGTGCAATTTTTGTATGCGATTTATTACGTTACATCCAAATTACAGCAAATAATTTATTCTACTCGTGAAAACTCATTAAATTACTATATCTACATCTCTAAAGTATTTTAAATAACAATGAGATAGAAAAACTTTATTGTTGCATAAGTTCGTGCGTATCGAAGCTGTAGCATTTCGACCTGTGCGAGCGTTCGTGTTTTGTCTCCTGGCGATCAGCGGATCGTATAAAACCGTGACATAACACTACATACGTTGACGTGTTCTCGCTTGCTCGTTAACTTCTCTTAAATGTCACACGCTCTGTGATGCGTGTCCTTTAATAATTACATATAAACCAACTCACTGTGAATAAACAGTTCTTTATGATCGCATGCTCTTTGATGCTCTTTGATATTCAACAATGCCAATTCATTTCTCCAGAAGTAACAGGAACAACTACATGCATTATCAGATAGGACTGCCTCCGGTTTCCTAAACCGCCAGGGAATTGGATAGGTGGTGTTACAGAAGGTTTTGTGCGCTCGAACCTGAAGATGACAGATGTATACTTTTATTATTCTAGGCTTTTTATCGAGGACATACTCATGAGATCACAAGAGTTGACATAGCTGTTGTTTTTCTTCTATAGTGAGGTGATGTAGGTTATCACATAAAATATTTCATCACACTGATTAACATGAACTATATTAATACGACTAATTTCCTTTCGTAGATTGACAGGAATAATCAGATGTATCTTCGCCCCTCGGCAGTATCGGTGATATACTGCTGCTTTCCTTATTAAATCTACTGATACAGACTTTTCCTCAATCATAAAGAAAACTTTCCCTTCAGAGAAGTCGATCCCTCCATCCTTCTCACGAATGCTTTGTATGTCGACAATACAATCTAATAACAACCTATCACAAGGAAAACGCATTTTATTGCTGCATTTTCCTAATTTCCATGAAGACTTGTATTCTGACGGTTTGGGATCGAGTGCCTACTGGTCCTAGGATCTTACAATTCTGAACCGGAAATACTGGTACCTTTATCTTTATTGCTATTATGGCGTATAAGCTATGTCGAATTTCGTTTGCCGAAGCAGCTGTGACTAGTACGAATGTTACTGGGATATCTTATATCGTAGCTACGATTTCCGATACTGGTACTTTTTGCTCTTCTCTACATGCCTCGATGTCTTCGCAGAGTTCATCAGATACTAAATTTCCATGCCTATATCTCAACATCAGTATCCTGGTGTTGCCGCCCCTCCAAGATACTCTAACCGTTCCTCCGGGGCACGATGCGGTCAGTATTAATTTGACGCATGTGTCTCTCAATGGCGATCAACATCGACTGTCAGATCTGTTATTATATTCGGCTGCTGTTGCCAATTTTTGGGTTGTTAACAGTGCTGTTCCAATTGCGGCGATATGGCTGTGCTGCTTGTTATTGCTGCGGATTGTAGCATTGATTTAAATATTGATTCTGGTCGATTATTTCGCATCTCATTAGAGCTGTAATTTTCAAATTGTCGATTCTCTTGGTGTCTATCATTACTGTGGGTATAATTCTCATTTCGAAATAGCATTTTCTGTCCGTTATTTTGCAGTGGACAAGCATTCCAGTAATTGTGAGTACTGTTGCGCATATCCAAATAATCCTTTCTTTCTTCAGCTGTTGGTTCCTTCTAGCATTTTCATTTATTAGGTCGATCATTTCTAGGAGTACCAATAATTCTTCAACATTTCCATATGAAACATTTACCAATTGGTCTTTCACACGTATTGGTAATTCTGGTATAAATCCTGTCATAACGTCTTTTAAGAGATTTCGTTTCGTGCAGATACTACCATATACTCAAATATTTATCAAAGTATCTGCGGAGAGTGCTTTTCGGGAATGAAAATGGCTCATGATAACTTCTCTCATTAATCTTTCCTGCGAACCGTGCTACCAGTATTTAGTCAGAAAGGCGTTTTTGAAATTATATGATATATAGGAATTTCGCATACCATTCGCCTATAAGAGTCCTTCACCTTAAAAAAATCCTGTGTTGAAAGTACAGTCCACGAAGTTTGTAGTACAGCTTCTAAGCTTGATACGAATACTACAGGATATCTAGATTTCTTTGCCAGGTTAAATGTTGCAAATTACCTAATTTTAATCACCTTTTCTTCGACATTCCAGTTTGTAGCAACACCAGATATTTTGTTTTCATATGAAGGTGAGTGATAATGTCTACACATCTGTCTGGTTTCAGATGCATCTGATTGTCTAGTATTTGGAGGTCAGGTAGATATTATGGTCAATCGGTAGCTGCTGGCCCTTTCATGTTTTACACATCGTGTCTAGTTTTTCTTCTTTCATCTCAGCTTGAATCTGAGCAATCTGTGGCACTAGTCCAACTCGTACAGCCAGAACAGGTTTCATATCAAACAGTACTGTAGCCAATTGGGCTACATTTCCTAATAACTGAGTTAATTGTCTCATAATTGATGAAAAATTGTCTAATTCGATGGATACGGGTGACTGCTGCTGCGTTTTTCTCTGTGTTTGAGCAGCGTTATAGCTAACAGCTCACCCGGACTCCATAAATACTACGCAAATGTTGTCAGTTTCAATTGAAACAGAGGATGGCTGCTCTGCCTTAACCGTTGCTGTGACATTTTATAAGCAGCTGTTGTCGTCATAAATTCACAGGCACAAATCAATCATAAAATAATCCTTTAATGTCCCTTTCGGTGCAATTTGCTATATACCATCATGAAGTTTTAAACAACTGAAACATAGCCAAACCTAAAAGTACTCACTACATAGGACAGTATTACTCTCTAGATTCGTAATGTTGTATAAGGCTAACAGTTATAGTACACTGTGTGCGTAAAGTCAATAAAAATGCTCTTTCAAGTCTTACATGATGCGCTGCGTTTTTCTCGCAATGTAGGTCGACGCACCGGCGAAAGGATCCAGGTCGATATTCTCACACTCTATTCGTCTCGATCAGGTTAGTGCACTAAACATAGAAGGATGATTTAATTTTCGTTTTCAGTATGATTATTATTTCTTCTTGTAAGTATAATTATGGACATCTAAAACTAATAATTATCTAGTCTTTCGTAAGTCTTTGCAATACGCAGAATAGAATACAGCAAAACCATACCTACAATGACAGCAATCGTCTTTGATATATATTTTCCCGTAAGTGTTTATAAAATGTTCAAATGTTTGCAAACCTTAAGGGACCTAACTGCGAGGTCATCAATCCCTAAATTTACAAACCACTTACGAACTTGCTTGTACTAAAGACGGCACAAACATCCATGCCCGAAGGAGGATTCGAACCCCCGACGGGGAACGGCATCGCGCATTGTAGCACAGCGCCTCAATTCGCTCGGCCGCAAGAGTACTTTGCTTTCAAGTATTTAATAATATTAAATGTTCTTTTAATTCTAAACAAATAGTTGACTGGAAATAGACAATTTTTAACCGAAGTTATTACAATCGCTGTTATGTGTTCTAATCTACATTGACGTATTAATATATTTCTATACATGCATAAATACTCTGCAAGTCACATTTATGTGCAAGGCGTTGGGTTCATCGAACCGCTTTTATGATGCTTCTCTACCGTTCCATTCTCTAATAGCTCGCGGAAAGAAGGAACACCTAAATCTTTCGGTTTTCGATCAGATTTCTCTTATTTTATTTTGATGATCATATCTTCCTATGTAGGTGGGTGCTATGTAGGTGGGTGAAAGAGAACGTTAGTGAAAGGAATTTCGCAAATAGATCTCGCCGAACGAGTAATGCCTTTCTTTTAATGATTTCCACCCCAACTCGTGCATCATTTCCGTGACACTCTTTCCTCTATATCGCGATGATACAAAACGAGCTGCTCTTCTCTGTACTTTCTCTAAATCGTCTGTCAGTCCCACTAGGTAGGGATACCAATTCTCCAGATTGAAATGTGCCAATGTTTTTAGAACTTACAAACTACTTATGAACTAGCTTATACTGAAAAAAAAGGACAAACATCCATGTACAAGGGGGAATTCGAAGCCCCGACGGGGAGCTGCCTTGCGCATCGTAGCACAGCGCCTCAGTGCGCTCCGCCGCTCCCCTGCGGCAACAATATTCCTAAAATAATACGCACAAGTGTGGTGTAGGCAGTTCCTTTAGTAGAACTGTTGCATCTTCTAAGTGTTCTGGATCACTTTTCGTACAGTATTTTCTGTGTGTCCTTTCCAATTTAAGTTGTATGTAATTGTTACTCGTACGTATGTAGTTGAATTTACAGCCTGTAGTTTTGTCTGATTTATCGTGTAAATGAAGTTAACGGCCTTTTTTAGTGGTCATGTGGATTTCACACTTCTCGTTATTAAGGGTCAATTGCCATTTTTTTGTGTCATGCAGATATCTTATTTAAATCATTTTGCATTTGCTTTTGTTCTTCTGGTGACTTTACTAACCGATAAGCGACAACATCATCCACGAACATCACTCTCCTAAATCGTTTATAAAAATAAAGAACAGTAGGGACCATATAACAGTTTCTTGCAGGACGACAGATATCACTTCTGTTCTACTCGTTGACTTTCTGTCGATTACAACGTACTGTGTCCTTTCTGACAGGAAATCACGAATCCAATCGCACAATTGTGGCCATATTCCGAAAGCACCTAGTTTGATTAGAAGACGCTTGCGAGGTACAGTGTCGAAAGCCTTCCGGAAATGGAAATACGGAATCTATTTGACATCCCTTGTCGATAGCACTCATCACATCATGAGAGTAAAGGGCTAGCTTTGTTTCACAGGAATGATAAAAAAAATACTGTAAACTTGTCACAGTTGTCTGGGCGATCTGGTAGTGTCAGCACTTGCTAAATTTATCTGTACTTTGAAGAAGTTTCAGTTTATTAGTTAATGTACAGTTCAAGCGAAGTGTGTATCGATTAGTTTAGATTTAAACCCTGTTTTTGGGATATCAGAATGATGCCATTACCTCAGCAGAAAACTGACATTGCTTGAAATTCTCTGTATCAACAATCACCAAGTTCAGAATCCGAACCTATTCTCAATCATCAGACACAATTACAGTATTCACCATTATTAAAGTAACCTACTATATATAATCCTGCCACCATGCTTGTCGAAATTGTGTAATGTCTCTAACCCACATTCCAATGTTCCATGTATTACTCACACCACTCTTGAAAACCAGCGAATTTTAATATAGGCTTTATACTTCAATATGCTCCTTTATTCCATATTCAATACTCCAAACTTATGTAACTGTTCCCCACCTATATTTCCTTTTTATGTCTTCCTCACTCACCTGTTACCCCCTACTTTTGTTCGTATATATAATATAATATACTGTGGTGTCCCACAAGTCCAAAATGCGTGCCACCTACTTTCGCCGCGCGCCGCCATGCACGCACGGCGCGGAGTTCTTACGACGACAGCCACGAGCGCCCTCTGCGGCAACTCCGCTCATGGCCACAAGTGAACGACATCGTGCACTTGGGACTGAGATAACAACCAGTTAGGACCTTAGTGAAGACTTGGCTATCAGTTAGGCACTAGGCAGGACTTTAGCTCAACTATGTATCAACATTCTGCAGTACTATGTAAAAGTTAAGTATTGTATACATTCTGTGCAATATATATCTCTTTCTAATTTATTCTAGTGTTTATAGTTTCTGGCTGCTCCCCTCCGTACCTGCACCAGCGTGCTATCTTTATTCCTGTGTCGGTCTCATTCCACTCGGCCACCGACACCTACGACGAGGCTGGGACACAAAAGCGGCGACGAAGTCGGGACACAAAAGTGGCGACGAGGATGGGATACAAAAGTGGCGACGAGGAGTGATAGACGATCCATGGACCAGCCCGCTTGCAGCAGCCAGACAGCAGTAGTAGATGGAGCACACAGAAATTGCTCCCGCCCACCCACCCTTTTTATAAGAATTTTGGGGGAAGATATTTTGTTACGTGTTTTGTGGACTCTTTTGTTGCAGCGCGTCCTCTTTCATATTGCATTTGTGTTTTGTTATAATTTACTTGTATGTGCGGCGCCTAATCGGTCAGCATGGCCACTACCCCGAACCCAGACTTAATGGAAATTATTCAGTTACAGACGGCGCAAATAACACAACTCCTGCAGGCTGTGGCCCAGCTCACAGCGCAAGCAGCTAACCAACAACAACAGCCGCCGCTTCAGCAGCCCACACCTGCCGCCGCAACGCTTCCTACGTTTCGCCAGTACAACGAACGTGAGGAAGAATGGAGCGACTACTTCGCACAGTTTCAAGAACTCGTCGCGGCTCATCAAATTACAGGTCAGAAAATGAAGTATCTGCTATTATCTGTGGTGGGCACCAACACCTTCGTGTTACTGAAAAAACTTTTCCCCGACGTACCTCCTCGTGATGTAGACTTTGAACAAATAAGAGAGGCACTAAATGCTCATTTTGAGAGAAAAGTTCTCGTAGCTGCGGCACGGTACCAATTTTTCAGACTTAAAAAATTACCTGAGCTGTCACACCAAGAGTGGATTACGGAATTGAAGGGCTTAACCCGCAAATGTAAATTCACTTGCTCTTGTGGACTTTCGTATAGTGACGTGATGTTGAGGGATGCGATTATGCAGAATATTCAGGACCCCAGAATTAGAGCAGCAATTCTGAAACAGTCTGACCCCTCATTAGACAGTGTACTGCAGCTTATAGAAGCGGATGATACTTTTGACTTAGCAGATGTAGAAATGCAAAGCCACAGTGTTAATTCAGTGCGCCGCAACGGTCGCTTTCCTAGCCGTAGTTCTCAGTGTAGCACTAGTGATTCTTACAATAGTACAGGCCGTGCTGAACAGACAGTGAACAGAAGCCAGTGTAAAAGTGCGACACAAAGGTCGCCCCGTCGTGTTAGAAACAGTGATTTGAATAACGGGGGCCAACGCTCATTTCAGAAAAATGTACGTAAGTCTTGCCCCCAGTGTGTGTCTCGCCACAAGCGTGCTCATTGCCCTAGTCGCAACGCAACCTGTTATCAATGTGGCAAATCAGGACATGTACAGTCTGTGTGTATGAAAATTAAAAACTCAAAGAACGGTACCGTTAGAAACAGTGCTTCGCAGAGTGCGAGAACAGTTCATTCTGTAAATGTTATACGGGCTGTGGAATTGAACAGTGCTTTCCTTGGATCTCAATTGCAAGAAAGTAGTTCTGAGCCTATGGCAAAACTATATAGTGCACCACGTAGCAAGCGCCGACGAGCGCATAAAACAGTGCAACGGAAAAGGGTTCTGGACAAGCAAAATGACTATGAACAGTGCATTCCTGTAGTGAAAATAGTGCCTTCTGCAACTGCTCCTTGTAATAGTGCCCAGTACTGTGTAGCTAGTGACAGTAGACAACAAGTAGCTACTCAGTGCAGTAGTTAGTACATTTGGAGTAGCATCGCATGCTTGCGCGGACGCCGTTCCGGCGGTAGTGCCATCTAGTGACAGTGTTGTTAATCCGCTGCGTGCCGAGTCTGCGCCGCTTACCTCACTACGCGGCCCGCGCTAGCGCAGTAAACAAACCGTAGCAGACGTTGCCCACATTTGCGCACCTGTCGAGCGCCGCAAGCAAAAACTGTTTGTGACTCTCTTCATAGAAAATAAGACGGTGCAATTTAAGCTTGATACTGGTTCGTCTGTCACTTTAATAAATAAAGATACTTATGAACTTCTGGGTTCGCCAAAATTGTCGCCGTCACAGCAAGTGTTAACAGCTTATACAGGTCAAAATATTCTCGTGCTAGGAACGTGTAGCCTGCCCGCCTCTTTTCCAGGTGTAACAAAAACAGTTGCTTTTGTTGTTCTTCAGGCCAGAACATTTTTGGACTAGATGCTTTTGACTTGTTTGGTTTATCAATTCAAAGAGATGTGCTTCAAATTTCGTCAATAGTGCCTCAGGATAAAATTAATGAATTGTGTGACAAATACAGTGACTTGTTTTCGCCGGAACTAGGTTGTGCAAAAGACTTCGTGGCACATGTAACTTTAAAAGAATCTGCAGTTCCAAAATTTCGTAAAGCTAGACCAGTGCCTATCGCCTTGCGTGATACAGTTGCCGAAGAATTTAAACGTTGGCAAGATAGTGGGGTGATTTCTCCTGTTTCTGCGAGTCAGTGGGCCTCGCCTATAGTAATTATACCCAAGCCGTCAGGAAAACTTCATCTCTGTGCGGACTTCAGATCAACAGTGAACAGTCAAACAATTGTAGACACTTATCCCCTACCCAGACCTGACGAACTAATGGACAAATTAGGACAGTCTCGTTTCTTTTCCAAGATTGATTTAGCAGAGGCATACTTACAGATTCCACTTGATGACGAGTCAAAAAAGTTTTTCGTCATTAATACTCACATGGGCCTTTTTCAATTTCAACGCCTACCCTTTGGCAGTTCTTCCGCCCCCGCTATTTTTCAGCGCTTTTTGGAACAGCTGACAGTTTCTGTACCGTGTTGCTCGAACTATTTAGATGATATTGTGGTATCCGGACGTACAGTTGAAGAACATTTAGCAAACCTGGAGTGCCTTTTCAAAGTTTTGACTGCAGCAGGCCTACGTTGCAATAAAGCAAAGTGTTGGTTTTTTCAAACTGAAATAGAGTACCTAGGCCATGTGATTAATGCCCAAGGAATACATCCCTTACAGTCACATCTTCGAGCAATCAAAGACTTGCCTTCTCCTAGGAATGTGCACGAATTGCAAGCAGTAATGGGAAAGCTGAACTATTATTTCAGGTTTATTCCCAATGCCTCTCAGATTGCAGCTCCACTGCATCACTTACGTAGGAAGAATGTTCCTTTTGTATGGTCCAAAGATTGTCAGGTTGCTTATGACAAATTAAAGTCTGCACTAATCAGTGATGCATGTTTGATTCCCTTTGACGCACAGACGCCTGTAGTGCTAGCATTTGATGCCTCGTCGTACGGTGTGGGTGCAGTATTGTCACATCGTATTGGATGTCACGATCGTCCTATTGCCTTTGCATCCAAGCTACTGACGCCGACGCAACAGAATTACAGTCAGATAGAAAAGGAGGCCTTAGCAATCATTTACGGCGTCACAAAGTTTCATCATTATCTCTATGGCAGAAAATTCTATTTGTTGACTGACCACAAGCCTCTCACGTCGTTGTTCTCACCCACAAAGCCAATTCCGCCACGAACGGCCCAAAAGCTTCAGAGATGGTCCTTGATATTGTCAAATTATCAGTATAAGATTTTGTACCGACCTATCACTAAACACGCCAACGCGGACACACTTTACCGACTTCCGGTTGGCCAGGATGTGTCATTTGATTCTTCAGAAATGGCATGTTGTCAGATAGACTCCAGAGATGCTTCCGCTGTCGCAGACTTTCCTTTAAACTCTCGCCGGGTTGCACAGGAAACAGCTGCGGATGCAGACCTAAGTGTGATAGCACGTTTTGTTCGCTTTGGTTGGCCTGCCAGAGCCAAAGACATTGAGCGGCCTCTGGTTCGACGTTATTTTGCACAACGTCATGCATTATCTTTAAGTCAAGGTGTTCTGTTGTTACATGCGGACAACGACCAAACAAGAGTGATTGTTCCTCGTTCCCTCAAACGAGAAGTGTTACGCTTCCTGCATTAAGGATATTGGGGTATTGTTAGGACAAAGCAATTGGCCAGACGTCATTATACCTGGGTTGGTATGGACGCTCAGGTAGAGCGCATGACGTCTCAGTGTACTGTTTGTGCGGAGCATCAGGCGGCTCCTCCGCAACGTTTCTCAGACTGGCCACGCCCCAAGGGACCATGGCAACGTTTACACATTGACTTTGCCGGACCTTTCTGGAATACGCGCTGGTTAATCGTTGTAGACGCTTTCAGCAAGTTTCCTTTCGTGATTGCCAGGAACTCAACGACGGCGTCAAGTACAATCAGTGCCTTAACATCAGTGTTTTGCATCGAAGGGTTGCCTGAAACTATCGTCAGTGACAATGGACCTCAGTTTGTTAGTGCGGAATTTCAACAGTTTTGTCGTGTGAATGGCATTCAGCATATTACCACTGCCAGTCTTTTAACCTACCAGACGCGCTACCTTTAGTCTTAGGCGACGATGCCTCTATGGCTCATTCTGTTTTAAGTTTTATTCGCGCAGCTGGATTTTACAACTCCATATAGTGGTGGGTGCTATAGCCTGATACTTCAGGTCCCCACCTATCCAGCGATTTTAAACCCTTTTAAGACCCTTCTGTAATTTACCGAGGGGTTTTTAGTGTGTGAAGTGTGGCTGGCTCATCCTGTTTTTTCTCTGTGATCAGCCAGCCGTGTTTTTCTGCTGCCCAGTTTTAGCTGAGATCTCAACTTCTTTTTTCCATATTGTGTCCCTTCCTTTTGTGTTGTAAGCGATTTCTCCAATGTCAGCTTACCCCATTTGTGAGTTTTCATCTTTGGAGCTGTGTTTTACTTTTTATACTCCTGACAGAGGACTCTTCGCTAGGGACAGGGGACTGATGACCTAGCTGTTTAGTCCCCTTAAAACCAACAACAACAACAACAACAACAATCACCCTCAGTCCAATGGTGAAGCAGAACGTTTCGTTCGAACATTCAAGTCTCACATGGAGAAGATGAAAGGTCAGCACTCCAGGCAGCAAGCTCTTCAAATTTTCCTGTCTACGTATCGATGCATGCCACGTGACGGCCCGTCTCCTGCCGAGATGCTACACGGCCGCCGTCACCGCACTCTCCTTCACCTGCTGCAGCCTCCCACGCACCGAGTCGGTTCGTATGGCGCTACGCGTTTTCAGGTTTCTACGCCGGTGCTGTACAGGGTGTTTGCTGTTATGAAGAAGACATGGTTGCCAGGCACCATTCAGCGCGTGCTCGGTCGCAATATGTATGTTGTACGTTCTTCCACAGGGTCGGAGCTGCGGCGCCACGCAAACCAATTGCGCTTGCACAGGCCGCGCGATCCTGTCTCCGGTTTCTTGATTCCAGACCCAGTTCACCGCCAGGGAGCACAGCCACATCGCTCGCCGCTGGGCCCAGCTTCCCCGGGCTACGAGCTCCCGATGGATGTCGACGCGCCTCCTACGCAGTCGGCCCCTCCGCCTCCGTCGTCGCCGCAGATGACAGCGTCACCGAGAGGGACTCCGGGACCGTGCGGGCCCCCCCAGCTTGGGCCACGCACCTCAGAAGATGACCTGCTCCCTCTGGGCAGGGGTGTGCGCCCTTCCTCAGGTTTCGCCGGGTTTCCTGGAGGATCGCAAGGCGGATGCCGGGGCGCGGACGGCGTCTCGATCCCAGCCTCAGCTACGACGCCCGTCCCACCAGTAACGCCCCCGCCCAGGCCCTCCTCCCAGTGCCGTCGCCGTGGCCCTCAGCCCTACGCCACGACGGCGCGGCGGTTTGGGGGGGAGGGGTGTGGTGTCGCACAAGTCCAAAGTGCGCGCCACCTACTTTCGCCGCGCGCCGCCATGCACGCACGGCGCGGCGTTCTTACGACGACAGCCACGAGCGCCCTCTGCGGCAACTCCGCTCGTGGCCACCAGTGAACGACATCGTGCACTTGGGACTGAGATAGCAACCAATTAGGACCTTCGTAATCCGATAGGCACCAGTGAAGACTTGGCTATCAGTTAGGCACTAGGCAGGACTTTAGCTCAACTATGTATCAACATTCTGCAGTACTATGTAAAAGTTAAGTATTGTATACATTCTGTGCAATATATATCTCTTTCTAATTTATTCTAGTGTTTATAGTTTCTGGATGCTCCCCTCCGTAACTGCACCAGCGTTCTATCTTTATTCCTGTGTCGGTCTCATTCCACTCGGCCACCGACACCTAAGACGAGGCTGGGACACAAAAGCGGCGACGAAGTCGGGACACAAAAGTGGCGACGAGGATGGGATACAAAATATACATCTGTAGTTACCAGTTCTCACTAAATCATTGTATGTTGCAACCTATTTGTTGAAAATTAATGTATAGTTATGTCTTAGTTACAGTTTTGTTTTAATTGGTTGGGCGTCTCTGTTTATAAAATACTTAAAGGCTACATATCTATGACTGACAGTTACCTTTGTAACATCTTTGTACTCGAAACACAGCAGTTGGTGTGATGTGGATAATCTGCAGTATTACGTTGTCTGAAGATGGCCTAAGAAGGCCAAAGCTACTTAGCAACTAAAATAAATATTATTATGGAACAAATATATAGTGTATACATTTATTTAATAATTGTAAAATAACAGCTGCTCGTTGTTGTCTTTGTGATGAGCGCTGAGTCTGTGAATTACTCTGAATTATTTTAAATGACCTGATGTCATAACGAACAATTTGACGTCCTTTAGTTTTTCCTTGTGCTTGGTGTCTTCACGTCGAAGACAACTAGTGGTGTCGATTATCTCGGTACCATATATGGTGTAAACGGTATAACCCACCAAAATTATATGAATAGTTCGTATCGGAGCGTTCTAACCTTGGCTGGTCCTCGCTCGCAGGTCTACATCTACATCTAAATAGATAAACTACAAATCACATTTAAGTGCCTGACAGAGGGTTCATTAACTTCTTCATAACCTTTCTCTACCTTTCCGTTCTCTAATAGCGCGCGGGAAGAGAGAACACCTAAATCGCTCCGTTTTCGATCTGATTATTCTTATTTTATTGGGATGGTCATATCTCCCTATATAGGTGGGTGCTAGAAAAATATTTTCACATTCAGAAGTAAAAGTCGGTGATTGGAATTTCGTAAATAAATCTCGCTGCAACGAATAACGTCTTTCTTTTAATGATTTCCACCTCAGTTCGTCCAACATTTCCGTGCCGCTTTCCCCCCTGTAACATGATAAAACGAGCTGACCCTCTCTGTCAGTCTGTCCGTCTGTCTTCCGTCAGTTCCACTTGGTGAGGGTCCGACACTGGGTAACAGTACTCCAGGAGAGGACGCACAAGTGTGATGTAGGCAGTCTCTTTGATGGAGCTGTTACATCTGCCGATGAAACGTAGCCTTTGGTTACCTTTTCCCACAATGTTTTCTATGTGTTATTTCCATTCTAAGTTGTTCGTAATTGTGTCTCCTAGGTATTTGGTAAAATTTGCGACCTTAAGGTTTGACTGATTTATCGCGTAATTAAAGTTCAGCGGATTTCTTGTGCATTACTTCACACTTTTATTTATGTAGTGTCAATTTCCAATTTTCGCACCATGTAGAAATTTTGTACAAATCGTTTTGCAGTTGCTTCTGATCCTTTATTGACTTCACTAACCGATAAACAACAGCATCATTCGCGAACACTCTAAGGGAGCTATTCACATGGTCTCCTAAATCGTTTATAAAGACAAGGGAGAGTAGGGGACCTATAACGGTTCCCAGGGGATCGACAGATATCAATTCTGTTTTACTCGATAATTTACCGTCAGTTACTACGAACTGTGTCCTTTTTGATAGTAAATCGTGAATCTAATCTACTTCTAAATTTCGCATGCTGGCAGCTGTTCTTGGTTTGAATTCTGGAGTGTTCACTTCGTCTTCTTTGGTGAACGAATTCCGGAAAGCTGTGTTTAGCAATTCTGCTTGAGAAAAACTGTCATCGGTAGTATTTCCATTGCTATCGCGTAGTGATGGTATTGTTTGTGTTTTGCCGCTAGTGTATTTCACATAGGACCAGAATTTCTTTGAATTTTCAGCAAGATTACGAGACATGATTACGTTGTGGAAACTACTATAAGCTTCTCGCACTGAAGTCAACGTTAGGTTTCGATTTTCTGTAAAAGATTGCCAGTCTTGGGGATTCTGTGTCTGTTTATATTTTGCATGCGTTTTTCTTTGCTTCTGCCACAGTTATGTGGCCTGTTTTGTGTACCATGGGGGGGGGGGGGGGGGGGGTCAGCCCTCTCCTTTAATTTATTGCTCTGCTATTGCTACTGATATTATGTCTTTGAAAGTAAGACACAACTGATCTACACTCGCCTTTTTAGTTTTGAAAGACTAGAGACTTTCATTCAAGAAAGCTTGAAGCGAATTTTTATCTGCTCTTTTAAATAGATATATTTTTCGTTGATTATTTGGTGCATTTGGGAATTTCGATATTCAGTCTCGCTAGTACTGTGTTGTACTAGCCAGACAATATCGAAATTCCAAAACACACCCTGTATCTGTTTTGATGCTATTTACTAGCTCAGGATTATTTGTTGCTAGGAGATCAAGGGTATTTTCACAACCATTTACTATTCTAGTGGGTTCATGAACTAACTGTTCGAAATTGTTTTCAGAGAAAGCATTCAGAACTAGTTCGGACGATGTTTTACATTTCCGCCTGTTTTGAATACGTATTTATGCAAACATATCGCGGGTAAATTAAAGTCGCCACCGATTATAACAGGATGCTTCGGGCACCTGTTTGAATTATGATTCAAGCTTTCTTTGAACCTCTACCCATACCAACTCACAGGAATTATCTGCCTCAATTTCGCTTCTGGATAAACCGTTTGTAACAGCAATAAATACACCACCTCCTTTTTTATTTATTCTATCCTTTCTGAAGGCCATTTGGCCCTTTGAAAACATTTCGGCCGAACTTATTTCTGGCGTTAGCCAGCTTTCACAATCTATAACGATTTGTGACTCAGTACTTTCTATCAGCGCTTGGAGCTCTGTAACTTTCGCAACACAGCTACGACAATTTACAACTGTTACACCAATGTTTCCTAGATCTGCATTCTTCATGTGTCTGACCTGCCCCCTTTGAGACTGAAGCCCATTTTGTGTGTTCCCGAGGCCCTATAACCTAAAAAACTGCCCTATTTAGCGGAACCCAAAAACCTACCACCTTTTGGCGCAAGTCGACGAATTGCAGCCCACACAGTCGCAGAACCGCCTCACCCTCTGATTCAGACCACTCAGGTCTGAACCCGAAGTTCGCAATCCTGTCGATTACGCTGCAGATTGTGAGATCCGCCTTCATTTTGCAATCAGACTGGCAGTGTTTACCACTTCTGATAGCCGCTCAAAACCAGAGAGATTCTCTTCGGATTCAAAGCGACACACATCGTTGTCCCGACATGAGCCAACATCTGCAGCTGGCAGCACCCTGTGCTCTTCATGGCATCCGGACCAGGAATGACTCCCCCCCCCTTCCGGTATGCACACGGAGTGCATAATGGACTTCTTTCCTTCCTAGCAGGGGCTCAATCACCCGCCTAACGTTGGAGCTTCCAAAAAACCCACCATCTGTGTGTTCCCGGATCTTGCAGGCAGAGGAGTGAGTTCAGGACAAGCGACATCGTCTGCGTCAGGAACATCCTCTGCCACATACAGCATCTCGAATCTGATCGTAAGACTAACCGGGTAGTCTTACGCCGCCTGACCTGCGCTGATGAGATCTCCCAATTCACCAAAGCTTTACCTCTGAGGATGCCTTCTGCAGATAAAGGCGAAACGTCAGTGGAAAGTTTTATGTGTGGACCACGGCATCTCAGCCCGGAAACTTTAAGTAATTATTTACGAATGTACTTATTCTTCTCGTCAACTGTGTGAACCAGTTCATCAGTAACCACAGACGGACGTCCACTTCGTTCTTCATTGTGCACTTGATCATGTTCTTCGTCGAACAGTCTGACCCAGCTTTTAACCATTGAATCACAGCATTTTGTCCCTAAACGTTGCAGATTTTCCGATGAATTTCTATTTGTTTTTGTTTCTTTGCATTTAGAAAACTAATCACAGGTCTGATTGCACACGCGGCGGTATTTTCAGTTACGACTGATATTATAAAGAAGCTTTACAAAGCACATGTCGGCAGCAGTGATGTATAAATGTCATCTCATTGAGTCAGAGTAACTGCCGCACATGCTCGGATCTGCGATCTTAGCACTTCTGCGGATAGAAATAGCAACGGAACTTACTTTTACTTACCCTACCAAACGATTTGCACCAGTAGTTTGTTCAGATGGTGAGCAGGCAGTGAAATGCAACAATAATCCAACTTCAACGAATCTATTGGATGGAGAACCATAGGAAGGTTGGAAGTGGGAGAGACATGCATGTCCCAATGTGTGATTTGCAATATCTTGACGCCATTTCAGACGGGAGGAACAATTGAAAGAAGGCAAGGGGAAGGTCGTCCACCGATAACGTCAGCAAGAGGTAACGGGATATTGAGTTAAGATTAGCGACTGAATGAAAATTAGTTGTAACGTACCTTCATGCAGCTAAAGGACGCGCAATATCACTACCAACAGTCCGATATTGGCTTTGGGAATGAGTCCTCTACGCACCGAGGTCTATGGTGTGTGTCCTTTAAAAACCATAAGATCGTTTGGGTTGCAGAAACTAGAGATCGAATTTTGCTGGGTTTTGCAAGATGAATCAAGACTTTGTGTTTATCCGAAAAATCGTCGTTCCCACATTTCCAGAGAATGTGGAAGACGGAGCAGTTCTACTTATGTGATGGAAACATCACCATATCACGGTGTGCGTAGGATTTAGTACTGGCGGTCCTGCGGACTTCTATGTCGTTCGGAATGGCGCTTTGACTGGTCAGAGGTATAGAGATGAGATCCTTCGACCTTTTTTGTGTTCTATGTCGGTGCCATAGATGGAGTCCTGGTGGATCGCTGCAGCAGATTATCTGTGCGTACTGCGGCGCCTTGGTGTCGATCGCCGTTGGGGGTTCGAGTCTCCCTCGCGCATGGTTAAGTAGTTTGTAAGCTAAGGACAAATGACCACGCAGTTGAGTCCAATATATTTACAAACAAACTTCTCTCCTGATGGATCATAACGCTCGTCTCCACAGAGCTGCAGTCGTCGACATCAGGGTTAAAGTCGAGGAAATTGAAGGCATCGTGTGGTCTGTTTCTTCACCGGACTTCATCCCGATTAAGCAAGTTTGCGATGCATTTGGCAGAAATATTTCAGCCAGACGAGCATTTTTCATAACGGTTGCAAAGCTGGATATTGCACACAAGACGAAATGGTCAAATATGCCTCAAAATATGGTTGATAAACTCATACTTTCCATGCCAAGCAGGTGTGGAACTGTACTGGCTGTACGAGGTGATAAAACACTATCTTTGAGGGCAACGAGAATGACTTTTTCACTATTAAGGTAGCTCTAAGTATTAGCCATGTAAATCTCAAGTAGAGAGTTGAGACAGAAAAACATCGTACTTTATCACACACAGATTACGACTGTAACAAACATCTGAGTAATATGTGTGTGTGTGTGTGTGTGTGTGTGTGTGTGTGTGTGGTGTGTGTATGTATGTATTTAGTAGCGGCAAGGACTGTCTAGCAGAAAAGTTTTGTTTAAGCTTTGAGGTAGAAGGTCTATCTGATCAAGACAGGAATTTGAGAAGGCGGTGGAGTATCGGACACTCGGTGTCCAGCCAAACAGGGCGCTCCGCCCGAAGAAGGAACGCTTGGCCGTGGTGGCGCCTAGCGAGAGAGAAAGAGATCGGTTCTCGGCCTGATGGAGTGTGGATGTGAGGATAGAAACTCGCTGGTATCACGGAAATGTTGGTAACGATTTGATGAGAGTCTTCAGCAATGTTGCTTATTGTGACGCTTTCACCACCAGTTGTTAATGGACGTTACCATCAATTTTAGTACTTTTTCAGGTGGTAGATTAAGATGGTGTGTGCTTTGTCGTGGGTCAAAGTTGCTGCTAAGTCGATTACTTTCTGAATTATAATGAAGAGTATTAGTTCGTTGAACGAGTTTTTGCAGTTGTTTCTGGTACATATTAATTCTGAAGGGGTCTTATTCAAATTATTAGTGACTTTCTTTGTAAATAGGTCCTTGTGCGCAAAACGGGTAGCTTGTATTTTATGTGTCTACTTGATGCCATAGTGGTATTTTATTGATCATAATTTGTTACTCAAGATTTTGCGATTTATTTAATGGATAAATGTGGAGGATTAATCTCGGAATTATGACGGGTTTCTTTGTGCAATGTGATCAGGATGGCCAGTACAAAGTAACACTGATTATGCAATAGTGTTACAGTAATTACGTGCAATTTTGTGTTAAGTGGTAGATTTTCGTAAATTTTGTTGGGTTTGGTTTGTAATGACTGTGTGCTATGATGATAGGCCCAGACTTGATGTACTCAAATATGGTACGCAAATTCGGTAGAAGTAAGAGTAGATTGAGCGTTGCGGTAATTCTATTAAATTAAATTTCAGTAACCTGGTTTTTGTTTGGGGCCACGCTGATCGTGTATGTCACCACTTCGACAGGCATTGTAATGTTGTGTCATCCACTGGTATGTTCTCGTAGTAATCAGTAGGTCGGTACTGTAAATCCCATTCTCACGTAATAATTTGTGTATTCGACCAATGTGTTCGTCCACACCATTTTGCTGCTACCTGGCTCGCAACGGGCGCGCGGATTCAAATTCGATTGCTCGCGTAGTAATTTCATCCTTTGCATGCCTCGCGTGAATGTGATAAATGATAGCGGAGAAAATGAGAATACTCCTTGCGTCCATATCCTTGCGAATGGCGAGATTACACTTTTTTCTTTTTTAAAACACACCAGGAGGCCCATTTAGATGTAATGTGAGATGACTGAAGCTGCAGTTGCATGTAAATTCTAATTTATACTAAAATTCGCATTTAAATTGGCATGATAAAACATTTATTTTAAAGGAATTTGTTAAAAAATGATTCTACTCCACACACGTATCTAAACAATTTCTAAATGTTCATATGACCCTATTCAGCACTAGTAATCCCTTTCTCAAAGTCCTTGCTGTGGCCTGCAATGGTGAACTGGAGCATAAATATCAGAGTAACGTATCCGTTCCATTTGAGTACATATATTGGATCTGTTTAATCATTTCAGATGATTTTGTAATATTATCCGTTGCGCTGATCAATCTTACGACTCTTAAATTTCATTGGTGTTGACGGGCGTGCTTAATTCGTTCTTGGCGGGGACCCAAATGTGTACTGAAAAAAGGAAAAAAGAAACAAGTTCAAATGCGTGGTAATCAGTCCGTAGCTTAATACTTAAACTAAGGTAAACTAACCTGAGTACAACAAGCAAACCCATGCCCCAGGAAGGACTCGAACCTCCGACAGGGCGAGCAACCTCGCGCTCCATAGCGGCTACTCCACTGCAAATAAATAAATAAATAAATAAAAAGTGTGGGAGCCGTATTGCATTGCAATAGCTTGCTTAATTAATCTATATCTATAAATGTGAATGTCTGTTCGGTGTACGTTTATCACGTCTGAACGACAAGACATAAAGAGCTAAAAATTTGTACAGTTACTAATGTCTACCCGGGGAAGGCTTTAGGCACGGTTTCATGGCGATCGGATAGCTATATATATATATATATATATATATATATATATATATATATATATATATATATATTAATGTGAATGTCTGTTCGGTGTACACTTATCACGTCCGAACGACAAGACGCAGAGACTTAAATATTTTTACAGTTACTAATTGATACCTGAGGAAGGTTTTAGGCTTGGTTTTACAGCGATCTGATAAATATTTAGTAATTAGAAGAATATAACGCGAAATGTGGAACAATAATACTCTAATTACTCTTTTAAAATTATATTTACTCTTTGAAAATGGTTTTATTTGTTGCATTGTTGATAATGATAAAGGGGTGGAGTATATTAGCATGTATATAAAATTCTACGTGTGTGTGTGTGTGTGTGTGTGTGTGTGTGTGTGTGTGTGTGTGTGTGTGTGTTAATATTTCGCTATGCAGCGGAAAATACAGAATGCAAACGAATGGTCTCTGTGTAATTGTTGTCCGAAGTTTCCCGTTGTACACCATAGCACTTCCATGCCGATAGCTATAAGGGGGGTGGACGATATGGTGGTTGAATGTCGTCAAATTATAAAAAAATTGGGACTGAAGGCCAGCGATGACGTTTGCGACTGTATAGCAAGGTGGTTACATACAGAGAAACGTGATGCCACACACCATATCTTTGGTCTATGCGTGCTACAATGTCTTTAGCTCTTTCTCTGTAAGGATAAGCATACGAATAAGGAAATATAAGAATAAATAAGTAAAGCAGTATAAAAGAAATTTCCTTTAATACGTGGCTTTAAAAAATCGCAGGAATCCATTTACAGCCCTCGTGTTTTTCACATGGTCAATTATACGTCGCTTACTCAAGAGTAGGTAACCCAAAAAAAATCTCTACATTTGCGCTCCAAACAATACCACAAATAACGTAGTTTAGCAGAATGCCCTAAAATGAAATTAAAATGAATTTCGACAGTAATCTCACCATGCGTGTTGAGTTATTGCAACACAGGCTATAAGGAATAATGCATGTATTATTTATTGTACATCATTAAGCACTTCACATTTTTTTTTTTATTTGAATGTCGATTAAAAATGTTTGTTTCTAAAGAAGGTATTGTATTTCATTTCATCCTTCAAATCCAGTCTCATAGCACACTACTGAAAGATAGCTTATCTATCATAATCAACCAACACGCTAGCGGAGCCGCTGGTTTAAGCTAGTAAAATAAAAAATCGCACTGACGTGTTTTACGGCCCACTTTAGATTTGTAGTTTTATAAGTTTGTGCAAACATTTTGAACCAAAATAGTAATGTAAATAATAATAGATTAATTAATAAGAGTGTCTGAAACCCTTTTAGGAAAAAAAAAAAAAAATAGGTAGTGGCGGGTTCCGAACCACCGAGCTATCGCAACACAGTCCAGCACCTTGCCCACTACGCTACGGCTATAAATCGGAACAGAAGTTCTTTAATCTCATACTATTAATGGCCGTTGTTAACTGATGTTAATATGGCATTTGTAGATATTAGATTATCATTTATCGTACCAAGAACGACGTGTTTTTGTTAATTCCTCAGTGTGCCGTTGCTTTGAAATGACAACGTGTAAGTTACAGTAACAAAATAATCAAATACGCAAGGAATGTCACGTGACATCTCCAAACGGCTGGTTTTCGTTAATTCAATGGAGGGTGTTAAATCTCTGTTATTTTTGCGAATATCTCTCAAACGATACGAGATACGAAAAAAACATAAGGGAGATAAGTTGTAGAGAATTTTCTCCTCTACCAATTGGGTTATTAAATTTTCGTTACGGATGAACGGTTCGTTTGCAATTACAATTATATTACAAACGGCTTTTTTTGGTTTTACTACCGTCCTTTTTGACGGAAAAATTGGAAAAAGGGAGGTTCTGGTCTCTGGCGGCCTACAATAATGTCTGTAAAATTGGTGCTGATCGGTTCAACGGTTCGTCTTAAAAACAGGGAACACGTTACGGACAGACAGACGGACGGACAGAAAAACAGACATACATCCCAAAATCGCCGTTGTTTTTGCAAATATCTTTGAAACGCTGCGAGATATGGAGAAAAAACATAAGAGAGCAAAGTTGTAGATTTTGTGTCCCAGCCTCGTCGCCGCTTTTGTGTCTCGTTTCCGTCGTAGGTGTCGGTGGCCGAGTAGAAAGAGACCGACACAGGAATAAAGGATGCACGTTTGTGCAGGTACGAAGGTGAGCAGCCAGTGGGACAGCAGAAACTAGAAACACTAGAGTAAATTAGAACGAGATCTATATTTCTTAGAGACTTAGTAATACTTAACTTTTACATAGCTCAGTACTGCAGAATGCTGATACATAGTTGAGCTAGAGGCCTGCCTAGTGCCTATCCGATAGCCAAGTCTTCAATGGTGCCTATCTGATTCCGAAGTGTTAACTGGTTCCTATCTCAGTCCCAAGTGAACGATGTCGTTTAGTGGTGGCCACGAGCGGAGTTGTAGCAGAGGGCGCTCGTGGCTGACGTCGTAAGAACGCCGCGCCGTGCGTGCATGGCGGCGTGCGGCGAAAGTAGGTGGCGCGCACTTTAGACTTGTGCGACACCACAGTAGAGAATTTTCTCTTCTACAAATTCGGTTATTCAATTTTCATGTCAGATGAATAGTTAAGCCGTTATTTTCATTTAAATTTCGAGCTGTCAAAAGACGATCGCAAAGGCCCACTTTTAGTGTTACTAGCGTAACCTAAAGTGGGCGAAAATTAAGTAGGCCAAAAGAAGACGACATGTACGTTAAAAGTGAAAATAAGGTAGTGAGAGAGAGAGAGAGAGAGGGAGAGAGAGAGAGACGGGAGAGGTGGGAGGGGAGGTAGAGCTGGGCCCCTCCCTGTAAGGCACACAAAGGATCGATACCGCTGGTCGGCGCGTCTCAATCAGCATTAGGGCCGTGCGGTGGTCCGGCTGCGGCCGCCCCTGAGGATTGGAGTGCCCGCGGCGCACCGGCGCGCTGCAGGTTGCCGTCTTTTGAGGCGACACGTCCGGATTACGGGCCGACTGCGGCTTTCGGACAGCGCGGGCGCTCCCGGCCGACTGAAAAGCAGGCGGGCCCAGTTGATTGAATGGGCGGCGGAATTCAGGGGCCTGCGCGCTGCAGCGAGCGAGGCACAACGGCGACACTTGTCAGAAGGCAGCGGGAGCCAAGTAGGTTTACTGTCGCTTGGCTGAAGGGACGACTGCTTCGTCTGCTATTGTCAGGGAAAATACTCCAAAACCCTTGACAATTCACTCGGTTGTTCACATTGTTAGCTAAAGAGACAGCGATCAGACATGGCTGAAAAACAGCAACCGTAAACCAAATTATCGTAAAAAATTCAACAGTTTGTATTGACAAAACCAGTTAAGAAACTATAAATTTTACGCATGCGGTTGGCTGTATTACATTTAAACATAGACTCGTTTTCTTTATTGTTATATCGATGCCATAACTTGGCAGGCTGGCAGCAGCATATTACGCGGCCCTTCAGCTTTCAGAATTTGACAATGATTTAAATAAGTTGTTAAAATAGAATGGAAATGAAAAATGGTGAATTTAAAATAGACATTGGTAAAGTATTGAAGACTAAAATATAGTTAACAAAAAAGTCACGCAGTCTTTAAAATTATGGCTTAGAACCACATTGACGGAAATAATCATTGGTAAAAAAGAACAGAACGGAGACACAATTTTAAAAAATCGCACTGACGTGTTTTACGGCCCACTTTACATTTGTAGGTTTATAAGTTTTTGCTAACATTTTGGACCAAACTAATAATCTACATAATAATAAATTAATTAATAAGAGAGTTTGAAATCCTATTAGAAAAAAAATAAGGGAGCTAAGTTGTAGAGAATTTTGTCCTCTACCAATTAGATTATTCAATTTTCGTGTCAGATGAACGGTTCGTTTGCAATTACAATTATATTACAAACTGCTTTTTGTTTGTTTTACTACAGTATATTTTGTCCGAAAAAATTGAAAAAGGGAGGTTCTGGTCTCTGGTGGCCTACAATCATGTCTGTAAAATTTCGTGCTGATCGGTTGAACGGTTCGTCTTAAAAACAGACAGACGGACAGACAGACAGACATGCATCCCAAAATCGCCCTCATTTTAGCAAATATCTTTGAAACGCTATGAGATATGAAAAAAACGTAAGAGAGCAAAGTTGTAAAGAATTTTCTTATCTACAAATTCGGTTATTCAATTTTGCTGTCAGATTAATAGTTATGCCGTTATTTTCATTTAAATTTCGAGCTGTTAAAAGACGATCGCAAAGGCCCACTTTTAGTGTTACTACCGTAACCTAAAGTGGGCCAAAACAATGGCGATGGTGATGGTGGCAACGAGTTAAAAAGCACTGAATATACGCACTGCACAGCACTATAGACGATGCACACGTTAGATCCGTTGCACTGTGGGCCCCGCAGGGAAAAGGGGGAGAAAGTGCGAGAGAGGGCAGGGTGAGAGATGAGGAAGGAAGGAAGCTTATGGTTTAATGTCCCGTCGACAGCTTGCATATTAGAGACGGAGCTAACGCTCTGAGTTTTGGATAAGGATGAGGAAGGAAATTGGCCGTGCCTCTTGAAATGAACCATTCCGGCATTTGCCTGGTGTGATCTAGGGAAATCACGGAAAACCTAAATCTGTATGGCCATAGGTGCATTTGAACTACCGACCTTCCGAATGCGAGTCCAGTTGTTACAACTGTGCCACCTCGCTCGGTGGTGATAGACGAGGAGGGGAAGGAAGTGCGTAAGAAGAGGATGGAAGCGAAAGCCAAGCGGGGAAAGGGAGAGGGTGTGGGAAAGGGGCGTTGGATCTATGGGGAGGGGAGTGGGTAAGATTAGGGCTCGTATAAGGGATAGATATCGGGACGGAGGGCGTCATTCGGAAGGAGAAGGTGGCGAAAGTGACCCTGGGAAAGGATGTGGAGAGTGTGGAGGTGAAGGGAGGCATAGCAGTAGCCCAGGATTGCTGAGGATGGGGTAGACTAAAGAGTTGCAAGACTATTTTACGGGCGATGTACAGGAATCGGATATGTTCAAAGATTTGTAGCAGTCGATGGAAAGGAATTAGGTCATAGAGGATCCGCGTGGGGGACGGGAGGTGGATGCTATAAGCGAGGCGGAGTGCTGGCAGTGAGCGGTAGGGGGGATGAAGGTCAGAAAGGCGGTGTCGTCAGCATATTGCAGGAGATGGCCGGGAGGCTGGGGTTGGGGCATGTCTGCGGAATAGATGAGGTAGGGTAGCGGAGAAAGGAGGGAGCCTTGTGGCACCCGGGCGGAGGGATAAAACAAACGGAAATTGGAGTGACGGACAGTGACATAGGAGGGGTGATGGATGACGAGGGAAGTGCGTAGGTCTAGAGCTTGAAGAAGGCACCAGAATGCCATACACGGTCTTAAGCTTTCTCGATGAATTTGTGACATTTACACGAAGTGACACTTGCCTAGAGACGGAAAGTGTTGACACTTACCCGGAGCTACACTGCAGTTAGTGGACAGTGTGTTCCACTAGTAGTGCATACAGGCCTGCCAGCAGCGACCTCTGTTCTGATGAACGACCATACTGCGTAGACTTATTAACTAACGTACAGTATATACGGCGAGGTATTTAAGGGGAGACTCCACCAAAAAGTTAACTTTCCTCCTACTTTAGCGATTGCAATATATTTATTGTGTCTATTATTTAAATATGTAGCAATACACAACGTTTTAATTGTGTAAATTCATTGGTTTTCATTTCTGTATTATTAATTTGCTTTCAAATGACAGATTTTGTAGATAAATTCATAAAACACAGTTCAACAGTTCAGTGCATTCATTTTATGAGATGTATTGGTTAATTGTTTTCAGTGTTTATTTCAAATTTCAACCTTAATTTATCTTCCATTATTGCTACTTAAATGTGATCATAAAATAAACAAGTTACATGTTTGATAATATTACTGCATGGAAGTATGCGAACACATCAAGACTAATTACTGTAAAAACGTAATGCAGGTCAGTTAATACTTCCGATAATTTGGATTTTAAAATATTATTGAGAATGAATGTTACTGTAAGACGTACACCCGGTAAAATCGACCGGCATCATAACCTTCACCCTTCTTGTTTACATGAGGATAATTTTCGTAATTTCAGCACCAGGGTCGGCTCTTTATTGCATTTTCTGTAACCTACTTCAAATGTTTCAAATGTTTGTATAGTCTATGGGACTTAACTACGGGGTCATCAGTCCCAAAACTTACAAACTAGTTATGAACTACTTACGAACTAGGACGGCACAGATATCCATGCCCGAGGGGGGATTCGAACCCCCGACCGTAGTGGCCGTGCAGACCGTGACTGGAGCGTCTTAGTCCCCTCGGCCACCGCGGCCGGCCAAAAATCTACTCACAGAGTTTTCGAGGAGGAGGAGTAGTGGTATGGATATCTGATTGTAACCCTCTGTCAATTACCTCAGAACTCATTGGTTGTTCTGAACAGAGGTTCATTTTATTCTCTCGTTTAAGCGTACATAGTCATCAGGTAAAGTAACTTTATATGCGAAGGTTGGCTACCAATTCAAATGTTTGTAAAGTTATAGGTCCTAAATGCAGTGGTCATCATATCCGTCCCTAAACTTATAAATGGCATTAAACTAACTTACCTTAAGTACAAAACAGACACACACACACACACACACATGTGCCCGAGCGAGAGCTCGAACCTCAGACGAGGAACGGCTGCGCGCACCCCAGCAAAGTGCCTTAGGGCGCACGGCTATTCCACTGCGGCAGCTACCAATTGCTTCGCTTCAGTTGTGGAAATCTTCCAACTTGTTTCCTCCTGTTAGAGTATGCACCAAGCTTGGAGTAAAAACGGTTCTGTTTGATGGTGGCAGAAATCTTTGGTATTTTTCGGTGTGCCACAGTCACTTACATAATCCGTATTTGAAACATGTCTTAGACATAACTGTATTTCGAATAGAGGCAAATCATTTTGCGATGTGAAAGTAAAAGCTCTAAATATGAGACATAGTCTATTTCTTTCTTTAGTTAAATCTTTAAGTTAGAGTCTTCCGGAAAAATGCAAATAACTGTTTTCAAAGGGATGAAAGTAGCAAGAGGGTAGGGTTAGAAAGATGCCTAATGTGTTTATTCTATGCTTAGTGTTCTAAACGAAATGCTTCTAAAAGGTATGACCGAAGAAAGTTATAATATTTCAGCAGAGATATAAACGTTTCAATAAATTTCCAGTCATTTCCATTAAGAAAATAATTTTAATTACAGGAGGAACACTCATCGAATTAATCTGTAGTTAGAACAAGTTACTATGCTGCTCTTCAAGAATCAAAGGATTGAGCAGTTTTACTCATATTCGTGTTATTTTTGCGGTGTGGAAATTTGTCTACTGCTAGAACTTTTTTACCTACAGCATGAAGTTTGCGTTATTAGTTTTTACCCCACACACACATTCTTTTAATGCTAAGTTTACCATTACTTGATGTCTCACAATGTGTCCCACCAACCTAGCCCTTCTCTTAGTCAGGATATGCCATAAACTCCTTTTCTCTCCAATTCTGTTAAGAACTTGCTTATTAGTTATGTGATTTACCCATTTAAACTTCATCATTCGTCTGTAGCACCACATTTCGAAAGCTTTTATCAACTTTTTGTCTGAACTCTTTTTCGTCCATGTTTCACTCCCATACAATGCTACACTCCAGACGTCTCTTTCCTAAATCTAAATTTGCAGCCACTATTATGTCGATGCTTAGACTTGCTTTTAGATCCTGTTTTTTTACACAAAGACGAAATCCAACCACAGAAGCTCAGTTGCCTCCGAATTTGCTTTACTGGGAAAGTAGTATCATTGTTCCTATAGTAAAAAAGGAAAATAAATAATATTCATTGACATTCTGTATTTTTATGTTTAATGTTGAACACAAATGCTAATTATATGTAAATATGCCAAATTACATTTAGTCCTAAAACGCCAATAAGGATGTAACAGTCGTAAAAATTACAAAAACTACCATGTATTGTACTTGGCTGCCACTTGACCTTTGTAGCATCAAAATATTAAGAAGAGATTACGAATTTCATCGCGAAGGAACTGCCCCCCCCCCCCCTCCTTCTCGCAGTGGTGTATCGTAGCTCTCTAGAAGGGTCCTCGAACAGATGTGCAGAACTATAGGCCTATATCTCTAACGTCGGTCAGTTGTAGAATTTTGGAACATGTATTATGTTCGAATATTTTTCGAGACTAGGAATCTGCTCTGTAGGAATCAGCATGGGTTTCGAAAAAGGCGTTCGTGTGAAACCCAGCTCGCGCTATTCGTCCACGAGATACGAGGGCCATAGATACGGGTTCTCAGGTAGATGCCGTCTTTCTCCAATTCCGCAAGGCGTTTGATACAGTTCCCCACAAACGTTTAATGAACAAAGTAAGAGCATGTGTGATTGGATTGAGGAATTCCTAGATAACAGAAACGAGCAGGTCATTCTCAATGGAGAGAAGTCTTCCAAAGTAGGAGATATGTCAGGTGTGCCACAGTGGAGTGTCGTGGGTCCGTTGCTATTCACGATATATATAAATGACCTTGCGGATAACACCGGAAGTTCACTGAGGGTTTTTGAGGTTGAGGCTGAGAGGTTGTAACAATGGAAAATTTTATTGAGATGCAGGAGGATCTGCATCGAATTGACGCATGGCGCAAGGAATGGCAATTAAATCTCAATGTAGACAAGTGTAATGTGCTGCGAATATACAGAAAGAAAGATCCTTTATCATTTAGCTACACTAAAGCAGATCAGCAACTGGAAGCAGTTAATTCGATAAATTATCTGGGAGTAGTCATTAGGAGAGATTTAAAATGGAACGACCATATAAAATCAATCGTCGGTAAAGCAGATGCCAGACTTAGATTCATCGGGAGAATTCTAAGGAAATGCAGTCCGAAAACAAAGGAAGTACGTTACAGTACACTTGTTCGCCCACAGCTTGAATACTGCTATTATTGGGCTTGTTGTATTACTAGATAGTATTAAAGGATCTCTTTCTCTACACTTACTTCGAAAATGAACTTCCAGTATTACTGGAGCTGATTCCTTTGCCAACAAGTATGCGTATGGACATTCTAATCATAAGGTGACTCGAGACTTAAACTTAAGATTCCCCTTAAGATAGAGTAATAGATATTGGCCACAAATATCCATGATTCTTGCCCCTTTTGATTTTTGTCTGAGGTTTTGGTTGGATCGGGGTCTACAAAGATAAACACATGAGTCGACTGGGTCATTCGGGTTTTGAAAAGTGCAGCTCTCAAAAAAGAACGCAAAGGTTAACTCAAATGAGCTGCACTTGGCGTTTTCAAGAGGGTGAAAAATACTTTGGATTTTGTGGTACAATTTTTCAAAATCAAATTTGTACATCCTTATCTGCCTTTCCTTTTTTGGGTTACATACTAAGAACTGTGTCTATGTACTGAATCAAAATTGGACAAAAGTTCTGAGACAACTTTTTACTGCTAAAATACTATTTCTCCCGAAACACCGTGTATATAACGGACATCCGACAAGGTCAGCTCATGAACCACAGTCATCTAGATTTCCTCACGCTACTACTAAATGAAGGCGCTTAAGTGAAAAGAAACTTGCCACCATTTTGCATTTTAAGCAGACGACTACTGTTATAATGTATCTCAGTTGTTTGTTTTTCGGTCGCTGCAATGTAGGTTGCATAGTTTATTTACCGTCTTTTGGGCGGTGGGTTGTTTATTCTTCGCTTCGCCGCTTGCTTCTGATATAGCTGCGAATATTTTTGTAATTTTTGCGTACCGCTGTCCTTACTAAGAACAGGAAAATTATTGTTTGGAGCAGTCAGAAAGCGCCTGAGATCATTTTAATGTTCACGTCACCTAGCCCACACTTCAGCTCCTCGAAACAGAAGCAGAATGATCCCAGTCGACGTTTTAATCCTTCCTTCACCTGTCAGCAGAAACGACACGTGTTTGGGATTCCACGTTAAGCTATAGGTCCACTTTCCCCGGTTGAATACCTGGGATAGGCAAGGGACACGCAAGTCGCCGAAGTCGCGTCCAATTGAAAGACTTGCATCAATCCAATGAGCCACAAGAAATTATTATTATAGTAGCTAAAAACCCGGCGTTGCCCGGGTATTTATTTATTTATTCCTGCTCTAAGTTAGTATTCCTATCCGTTCTCTCTGTCCATCTCCTCTTTTTTAAAACATGTTATATTTATCGAAGAATTTATAAGAAATAACGCTGTCTTGCATAATATACAAAATTATACGTGCAGTATCCAAACAAAGAATGATAGCAATCAAAATACTAATGGCATATAAAATTAGCACTATCTCATATTTATTGAGTTATACGTTGAAAAATTGAATAATTTTTCAGTTATACATAAGTGCTGTATGTCTGCAAAATCTGTTGCGAATATAATTAGTAGTAAAGAAGTATTAGATTAAAACTTCGTGCGTGATAGGGCGGTTTTCTATGAACGTTACAGTTTATATGCTCATATCACATGAACTACGCGTCGTACTGTGATACAATTCTGAAGGTACATTCAGTTATATGTGTGCTTACTGTCTGTAAAGTTTCCTGCGGCTACAATTACTAGTGAAGAAATTATAAATTGTAACGTCATACCGAATGCCGTAGTTTTATTCCATGAACAGCGGAAAAGTACTAAGCGGGAAACTTTTTAGCTTTCCTATTTTGCTATGGTTGTCAGTTAAATAAAAGTTTGAAATTATGTTTAATGTTGGTTGCAAGACGCTAAGTACTAACATTCTCATACATTGTGTGAATAAAGTCTCGTCGCATTGTGTGGCAGTTTCTTGCAACTAAATTGATTACAAGGTCTTGCCTGATGCTACAGTTTTACGGCATCTACAGCGAAACTGTTGTAAGCGGTAGACATCTTTTCATCATTTTGTGGGGGGAGAGGGTATCAGTTACAAAACGCTTCATAAACGGCCGAAATTACATGAGAAATTTGTTGCAGGTCCCTAACTACTACCATTTTCCAATAATTGACGCATAAATCTGGGTATTCTCACGCGGTGGCCTCTCACTATTTATGACGTCATATCTCCTGAGCTATGTGTCGTGCTCTTTCGGGTCAGGAACCTTCGTGGACTTATGGTGAACAGTTCAACAAAGTTTCATTGCAATCGAATGAATGGTTTATGAACACATAGAGGACATACAAACATCCATTTATATATATATATATATATATATATATATATATATATATATATATACAGGGCTACAGTTCTACACGTCCCATCTTGAAAACGTGGATGACCCTAGCCATTTCCCAACCTTTTGAACGCTCCGCTCTTCTTAGAGACCTACGGCACACCACTGCAAGAAAGGGGGCAAGTTCCTTCGCTTACTATGTGTAAAATCGGACTGGTATCCCATCAGATCCTATGGCCTTTCCTCTTTTGAGCGATTGTAATTGTTTTTCTATCACTGTGTGACTTATTTCGATATATGCCATTTTGTCATCTTTGCGAAAATCTAGAGAAGGAACTACTGTGCAGTCTTTCTCAATTGTCTTATGCACAAATTTTTTATTGGCCCTTTGACAAGAAACTTATTTTAGACTTGGCCCTTCCATTTTCCTGCCGTCCAGTTTGGGGTTCCAAGCAGCAGGCCTGAAGTTCAGTACGTATGAGGTCAAGCACCTCTTAGTTAGACTGGACTATTACCCGAAAGAGACTCCTAACATTTGACAGTGCCACTCTTAGGCAGATTTTTGGGGCTGTGAAGGATTGATATGAATGGAGAAACAGAAATTACTATGATTTGCAGGAATTATTCAACGCAGTGAACATCGTGGCTGTGATAAAAGAAAGAGGACTGAAGCAGTGAAGACACGTAATGCATGAGGCCAAATCATCAGGCAGTTGGTGGACGACGATATCAGAGACAAAAGACCAAGGGCAAGACCACGACTGCGATGAACTGACCAGATCAGAGAAGATATCAGTACGCTGGGAACGTCTAAAGAAGGTCAGATCGACTAAGGACGCTGGAGGAGGCTGACTGCTGAAGGCAAAGTCCGACTGTGGTTTGTGTGGGCAATGCTGTAAGCAGTAAGTGGGAGACATCCCACTTCCCCAGCTGATAAGGACTATTGGTAGGGTTCCAGTGTGGTGCAAACCCTACGAATCCATGGACCTAAATGGTGAACGAGGTGCGGTACAGGCAGGCGGTGGTTCCATAACGTGGAATGGACTGGTTCCTCTGGTACAGCTGGTACAGCTGAACACATAATTGACTGGAGTTGTTAATTTGCAAACATTCATGGACTTCAGGTAATGGTATGTGTGTGCAACAAAATGCACTATATAACCTGGACACAATTGTTTTCTGTTGGTTTACAGAGCTTTCTGTACAGTTGTTTACAATCGTAGGTATATAACTCTCGAGTATAATTAATTCAGGTACGTCAATTTGTCTGCTGTCGGCAGAAACGGTTCCAATTCCCCTGGAAGCAATTTCCGATCTGCCACGAGGTCGTACTTTCGGTCGAACTGTCCTCTTTGGCACCTGAGTGCCAAGGGACCATTAAAGAGGACCACAGCTGTTGGAAGGCACGCTGTATTATTAACAGCGGCATCAGCAGTAGTTGCCAAGTTGGCCTACATCCTACCGTAGTAAAAGCACCAAAGAAGGAATACGGTGTAGGACGGTTTCAGAAACCTGAAACAAGAAGAGATACACTACAACAATGAAAAGGGCGCACCATTGCGGAATTATCCACTCCAGTTGATGTGATGAATTTGTAAAGAAGCAAATTACAATTATTTATTCGTATGAAATACTTTTACTGCAGCAGTAACTCATTTTTAATATTTTATTAGCACGAAGCGTTTTGGCACAAGCTGCCATTATCAGGTGCGTTTCTTGCAGTTGTAAAGACATTATAATGCAGTCATGTTCATAGGCCGTGTGTGTGCCAGAGTGCCAGAGACGTCGTGTGTTGCAATTCACGCAGTTTTGTTGGTAGTCTGGTTATATGAACATAACACGATGTAATGTTATTGTAACTGAGGAAAAAAACACCTGATGGTGACAGCTTGAGGCCGAAACACGTTGTTCTAATAAAACATTATAATGACTTTTCTGGAGACTAGATATCTGATCTCTATGACTCAGCATCGGTTTCGAAAAAGGCGATCGTGCTATTCGTCTACGAGACTCAGAAGGCCATAGACACGGGTTCTCGGGTGGATGCCGTGTTACTTTATTTCCGCAAGGCATTTGATACAGTTTCCCACAGTCTTTTAATGAATAAAGTAAGAGCATATGGCCGGCCGCGGAGGCCGAGCGCTCTGCGGCGTGCCAGTCACGGTCTGCACGGCCGCTGCGGTCGGGGGTCGAATCCCCTCTCGGGCATAGATGTTTGTGCCGTCCTTAGTATAAGCTAGTTCATAAGTAGTTTGTAAGTTTAGGGACTGAAGACCCCGTAGATAAGTCCCATAAGCTTTACAAACATTTGAACATTTTTTGAAGAGCATATGGTCTATCATAGCAATTTTGTGATTTGATTGAGAAGTTCCTGGATAACAGAACGCAGCATGTCAGTCTCAATAGTGAGAAGTGTTCAGAAGTAAGAGTGATGTCAGGTGTGCTACAAGGGAGTGGGACCGTTCTATTATAAATACATGACATTGCGGACAACATTGGAAGTTCACTGAGGCTTTTATCGGATGATACTGTGGTGCATCGAGAGGTTGCAACAATGGAAAATTGTACTGAAATGCAGGAGGATCTGCAACGAATTGACGCATGGTGCAGGGAATGGCAATTGAATCTCAATGTAGACAAATGTAATGTGCTACGAATACAAACAAAGAGAGAATATGAAAGAAAGTTCATTTATCATTTAGCTAAACTATAGAAGGTTAGCAACTGGAAGCAGTGAATTCCGTAAATTATCTGGTACTAGGCATTAGGAGTGATTTAAAATGGAACTACCATATAAAATTAATCGTCGTTAAAGCAGATGCCAGACTGAGATTCATTGGAAGTATCCTGAGGAAATGCAGTCCGAAAACAAAGGAAGTAGGTTACAGTACTCTTGTTCGCCCACTGCTTGAATACTGCTCACCAGTGTGGGATCTGTACCAGGTGGGGTTGATGAGGTAGAGGTGATCCAACGAAGAGCAGCGCGCTACGTTACAGGATCATTTAGTAATCGTGAAAGCATTACGGAGATGATCGAAAACTTCAGTGGAAGACTTAGGAAGTCAGACGCTCTGTAGCTCGGTACGGGCCTTTCTCGTAGTTTCGAGAACATAGCTTTACTGAGGAGGCAAGCAGTATATTGCTCCCTCCTACGTGTATCACGCTAAGAGATCATGAGGATAAAATCAGAGAGATTAGAGTCCACACAGAGGCATACCGACAATCTCCTCCGCCACACACCGTCAGGTGGCTTTGGACGTAGATGTAGGTACACGCAGTGATGTTTTTCAACGCGCAGGAATTACACGCCAACCTGAATTTTAGTAAGAAAAATAATCAATTAACAAAGGAGATGTATATTACTATAAAATACGCAGCCCCTTCTAAACCATCGAATAATAGGAATGCCAGGATTTGTAAGAAATGAGGAACACAAATATTTTAAGGTCCACAGTAATCCTTTCAAATCACGAAAATTACCGAACAATTTCTTTGACAAATGAAGCACCGAGTTTTCTTGAAGTTCACAGTCACCTTCGAAACCATCAAAATTAGAGGGCTGCCTGGATTTATAACAAATGAGACACACATATTTTAAAGTTCGTGCCCACTTTTACATCTACATGGATCCTCTGCAAGTCACATTGAAGTGCATGGAAAAGGATTCATCTGACCAGTTTCATGATATTTCCCTATAGTTCCAATCTATAATAGCTCGCGGGAAAAATGAACTCTTAAATATTTCTGTTTTTGATCTGATTTCTCTTATTTTATTATAATGATTATGTCTCCCTACTTAGGTGGGTGCTATCAATATATATTCACATTCAAAAGAGTAAGTTGGCGGAATAAATTTCCCAAATAGAACTCGCCGCACAAAAGAAAAGAAAAAAAGCTTTATTTTAATTATTTCTACCCCAACTCGTGAATCACTTACGTGACACCCTCTCTCCTGTACAGTGATAATACTAAACAAGTTTTCATTCTCTGAATTTTCTCTAAATCGTCCGTCATTCCCACCTTGCGTAGATCCCGAAATAGGACGCACAAGTGTAGTGTAAGCAGTTTCTTTGTTAGAACTGACGCATCTTATAACTGGGCTGCGAATGAAACGTAGTATTTGGTTCGCCCTCCCTAGAATATCTTCTATGTGTTCTTTCCAATTTAAGTTGTTCATAATTGTTACTCCTAGGTATTTAGTAGAACTGACGGCCTTTAGGTTTCACTGATTTATCGTGTAACTGAAGTTTAAAGGATTTCTTTCAGTGGTCATACGGACGACCTCAAACTCACAATTATTAAAGTTAATTGCCAATTTTGGCACCATGGAGATATCTAAATCATTTTGCAGTTGCCTTTGATCTTTTGGTGACTTAACTAACCGATAAATGACAGCATCATAGGCGATTATTCTAAGAGAGCTACTCAGAGTGTCTGTTAAATCGTTTATCAAAATAAGGAACAATAGGGCCCGATAACACTTCCCCGTGGAACGCCAGATATCAGTTCTGTTCTACTCGATGATACCGTCAATTACAACTTACTCTGTCTCTCTGACAGAAAATCACGAATACAATAGGACAGCTATGGCGATATTCCTTCAGCATGCAGTTTGATTAGAATGCGTTTGTGCGGTAGTGTCAAAACGGGAAATCTAGAAATGTCGATAAGCACTCATACATAATGTATGTATGAGTTTCACAGGAACGATACTTCCTGAATCCGTATTGACTATTGGACAATAGGTCGTTCTCTTCGAGGTAGTTCATAATATTTGACGGATGTATATGCTCCTAAATCCTGCTGCAAATCGACGTCAGTTATATAGGCCTCTACGTTTTCGGATCGCTCCTATTGCCTTTCTTGAATTTTGGAGTGATCTGTGCAACTTTTCAGTCTTTGAATACGGAACGTTCGCTAAGAGAGCGGTTGTATATGATAGGTATGATGCTATTGCATCAGCACACACTGAAAGGAACCAAATTGGTAATGCAGTCGGGACCGTAAGACTTACTTTTGAAAACTGCTTTGTTTTAATACACCAGGTTTCCCTGTTTCTAAATTAGGTATGCTGGAAGGTGTTATTACTCTCGACGCACATATGACTTGTCACAATCCTAAGGCTTAACTATCATATTAACCTTATCTGACAGGTTAATGGAAACTGCGTGAGCTGAACATGCTCATCGAAATTAAAATCTACAGGTTGTACGTAAAGTACTTTCAATTACACTTTCAATTACACTCCTGACCATTAAAATGACGTGCTACAGACGCGTAATTTAACCGACAGGAAGAAGATGCTGTGATATGCAAATGATTAGATTTTCAGAGCATTCACACAAGGTTGACGCCGATGGCGACACTTTCAACGATCTGACATGAGGAAAGTTTCCAACTGATTTCTCATACACAAACAGAAGTTGACCGGCGTTGCCTGGTGAAACGTTGTTGTGATGCGTCGCGTAAGGAGCCATCACAATCTCGTTTCCGACTTGATAAAGGTCTCATTGTAGCCTATCGCGATTGTGGTTTATCGTATCGCTACATTTCTGCTCGCGTTAGTCGTGATCCAATGACTGTTAGAAGAATATGGAATCAGTGGGTTCAGTACAGCTATACGGACCGCCGTGCTGAATCCCAACGGCCTCATATCACTAGCAGTCGAGATGACAGGCATCTTATCCGCATCGCTGTAATGAATCATGCAGCCACGTCTCGATCCATTAGTCAACAGACGGGGAAGTTTGGAAGACAACAACCATCTGCACGAACTGTTCGACCATGGCTGCGGTTACCCTTGACGCTACATTAGAGGAGCGCCTGCTATATTGTACGCACGACGAAAGTGGGTGCACGAATGGCAAAATGTCACTTTTTCTGATGAATCCAGGTTCTGTTTACAGCATCATGATAGTCGCATCCGTGTTTGGCGACATCGCGGTGAACGAACATTGGAAGCGTGTATTCCTCATCGCCATACTGGCATATAACCCGGCGTGATGGTAAGGGTGCCATTGGTTACTCGTCTCGGTCACCTCTTGTTCGCATCTAAGGTACTTTGAACACTGGTTTTTACATTTCAGATGTGTTACAACCCGTGACTCTAGATTCATTCGATCCCTGGGAAACCCTACATTTCAGCAGGATAATGCCGACCGCATGTTGCAGGATCTGTACGTGCCTTTCTGGATACGGAAAATGTGCTGCGCTGGTCAGCACATTCTCCAGATCTCTCACCAATTGAAAACGTCTGATCTTTGGTGGCCGAGCAACTGGCTCGTCATAATACGCCCGTCACTACTCTTGATGAACTGTGGTATCGTGTTGAAGCTGCAAGGGCATTTGTACCTGTACACGCCATCCATGTTCTGTCTGACTCAATGCCCAGATGTTCCAAGGCCGTTAGTACGGCCAGAGGTGGCTGTTCTGGCTACAGATTTCTCAGTATCTATGCACCCAAATTGCGTGAATATGTAATAACACATGAGTTGTAGTATATTTTTCCAATGAATACCCCTTTATCATCTGCATTTATTCTTGGTGTAGCAATTTTAATGGTCAGTAGTGTATTAATTTCTCTTCTATGTAAGAATTGATATAGTAATACATCATACAACATACAGGCAAAAGCATTGTCACTGCGTCAGACCAGAGTTTATTTCTGAAATTCAAGCAAATAAATAAACGACTGTCCCCACTAGGACACCAGGCAATGGATGAACATAACCGAAGAAATAAGCATTTTAAACTGACACTGGTAGAAATTCGGAAAGTTTGAGTTTCGTCTGATTGCTACCTTAGCAGAACCTTTAGGCTTTCCACCAACTCAAAGAAATATATTTCCATTTATGCTAAACTCCGAGAGTACAACACCGTCATTTAACGATAATGCCTTTATGTTTCAGAATGCCTTTCGTTAAATACAGGGAAAAAATTAGGCGAAGTACAAAAGAACTAAAACAAAATAATCAGGAAAATCTTGGTTCAAGAATATAAGAATGGGATAGGGAAATTGATTAGTAGTAAAGAAGTTAACGGAAAAAATATAACAACTCTCGAAGTCAAGAAGTAGTGTCCCGTTGCATTGTATGAACACCTAAGACGCCTATATCCAAACAGAACGACAAAACAGAATCCCAAAACCGTGAAAGATATATATCAAAAGAAATAAAAATAGATCAGAGCGAATCAGAAATATTGGAGGAAGAAATGGAAAAAAGATAAAAAATGCATGTCACAAGTAAAACGTTTAACGCTGCTGCAGAAAAATCGAAGAAAAAGGCAGGTGCAAAGTGGACTGAATATAGATAATGAAAACAGAAGGGAAGAATGAAAATGTAATGGAAATAAAGAAAGGAGAAAAGAAATTAGTTATAGATACAGAAGAGAAAGAGAGAACAACAACACTGAAAGTCGTTAAATTGTACATGCACTAAATTTAAAATATCCTTCCTGATATTTGATAGGTCCTGTGTCAGCCGCAACGTTTCTTACTTTCTGTCATAGATGTGGCTACTAAACTGAGAAATCTTTATCGTATTCATTAGGGTTAAAATAAAATTATTGAGTGACTTGTTTATCAGTGCGGAACAGACTGTGGAACAATAACTGTCATGAAATTAGTTTTTTTCGTATCAATTCCCTTAAAAATATAGCTATACCAAACTCGTAAATTACATGCAATCATAAAAATTTATCATTTCATTAAATAGTCACCATTACTAAATATCCCAGTTCATTTAGTGCTTTATTAAAATCAACCAAACCATCAACATTAATTAGTGCACAAAAAAACACAATAAATAAACCGCAGCAAGGTTTTAAGTTTTCAGTACAGTTCATTAATACATTGCTAATGAGATACAAATCAGTGCTCATTACTTTTAACAGCAGGAATAAAAGAGAGAGAGAGTCATGTTTCTCGCAGGCTTGTATTACAAAGAAATGGCAGTTTGTTTCATTAAGGTGGGCATAATTTGCTCAGCTGTAGCAACGCAATTTTGTAACATAATAATGATAGCACATCTCTGTGAATGTACAAAATTTTGTTCATAACTCTTTTGCAATTTACTTTATCTCAACATTCAAAATTATACTGTCTTCTCGTTACAGTCACTGCAGTCAGATAGCGCTACCGTTGAGATTTATATTTTTCATGGATGTCTATGTAAGTCACAGTAGCTTGGCCTCAGCAATTATATTAGTATACATCATGATAGTGTTTAATTATAGTCCAATACCCAAAATAAATGATGCCTCACGATTATTTATACGGTTCTTATAACTCTAAGCTAAAGAAAAATGAAACGGCGTTCCTTGTAAAGGAGGAATACGTAAAGACTAAATTTTTCATTAGAAATGTGGAAGCTATTTTGTATACCCTGCTGAATCTGAAGTTCTCTTCTGAAGCGTTTCTCAAGTCCTCAAGGCTCGGAAGAGTTTTAGTATGTGTTAGCCCGTGTTCATACTACATTAATCTACTTTGCATAAAAATTCCACTTCGATATCTGTGAACCTGCTTCCTAGTTTGCCGGCCGCGGTGGCCGAGGGGACTGAGGCGCTTCAGTCACGGTCTGCACGGCCACTACGGTCGGCGGTTCGAATCCCCCCTCGGGGATGGATATTTGTGCCGTCCTTAGTCTTAGGTAGTTCATAAGTAGTTTGTTCAAATCTTTGTTAAGCTTATGGGACTTAACTACGGAGTCATCAGTCCCTAAACTTACAAACTACTTATGAACTACTTACGAACTAGGACGTCACAAATATCCATGCCCGAGGGGGCATTCGAACCCCGACCGTAGTGGCCGTGCAGACCGTGACTGGAGCGCCTCAGTCCTTTCGGCCACCGCGGCCGGCAAGTAGTTTGTAAGTTTAGGGACTGATAACCCCGTAGTTATGTCCCATAGACTATACAAAAATTTGAACATTTTAGCTTCCTAGTTTACTTTTGAAGATATTTCAGGTAACTTTCGGGCCTACATCTTTTGTCTAGAAAATGGATTGTAGTATAACTCTAGGACGTAATTCAAACACCAGAAAATATATTTTCGCAATCCTACAGTTTCGATTCAGAATGGTCCATTATATAGTATTTTAATCCAGGACCGTTCAGTCGAATACATTTTCAGTATGACATGTCGTTTTTCCTTTGCATTGTGGTTAGAATGAATGTGCAATTTGGAGGTGCTAAATGTGGAAATGTGAATTTTATGAAAAATTATTTAGAAGTAAATGCAAACGTTATGCTTTACGGAAGGCTGTTTTCTCAGGGCTGAAAATAATCTGTAAATCCAATTCTTTGGAATAAATTTATCAACTCAAAAGCACCTATCGTCCCGATAGATGACAAAAGCGGACGGAAATCGTATACACGCGAGGATTGCTTCATTGTGCGTGGAACAAAAGTGTTATTGGAGCGCCCTTGTTATAGGCTGCCATGATTTAATGTGGCTTACCACACAATGGCAGTAAGCGTATTATGTAATTCAATTTCCGGAATCCGTTAAATGAAGTTTTGTCTACTGCGGTTCGGTGATGCAAATTACTCACTTGTTATCTATTATTTTCCTGTTTCTGTATACGTAAATTTTTATGTCTTCTGTTGGAAATACAATGCCACAATTAGGACCTCCTACCACCTGTTACGCTGAGTAAAAGCCCGCAATTTCCCGAAGTCATTGTTGACATCTCAGTCCAGTATATCCGACGGCAAATGTGTCTGTCCTGTTTTTATCACAGCACAGTTATCGTAGGACTGATTCTCACCAAATGCACGGCACAAAGAATTAGTTACAGTGAAAGATACCAGAGGAATTATTCCCACCGAAAATACTATAAGATGTACAGAAAAATTGCTAATAATGAATAAATTCAGAATGTCAAAGAGTATGAAATGACGAATCGGATGCACAGACGATTAAAGAAGTTCACGTAGTATTATGTTCATATCTCATGTCTACGTTAGCTGATTTTTGACGTCTGGACACTTAATTTAATTTTCGCGTATTTGGTCGCCGTGAAACACATGGTTAACATAATAGATTGGTAAGGTTAATTTAAAAATGTCCCCTTCCCCTAGAGATATCGTTTAGTTCAGCCCATAGACATGATAACTAGTGGCAAGTACGTTCAAGAAGTAGTAATAAAACATCAAATCCAGGTTATGTAACTCACTGACGATTTCATCACGCAATTCCTAAAAATATTTGTCGGCGTTTTCCAGCTGTTCCAAATTGACCCAGAGATTATCTGTTGGGTTGAAGCCCGCTGATTTAGCAGGCCAATAGGTTTGTAGTAGGTAGTACACTGCCGTTACCGTAGTTGTTAATATAGATCAGTGTTACGAATTCATGTATGTTTTAAAGGACTCTCTAGAATGATCTGTTTTACTCATTCTGTTGTAGTATTGCTGTAGTCTAGTAAGAACGACAACTCAGTATTTAGGGTTTGTGAAGATTAGTTAACTTGAATGTAGTGTTAGGGGATAACATTGTTTTGAAGATTGTTGTTTGAGAATGTTAATTATAACATTTATTATTTCATGATTACTGAGACACACCGCTAGACCACCGCATCACTAGCGATTAAGGCGCATCGGAATAGTCTAAGCACGATCCCCTTCACGTCACAAACTTTAATTCAGCTCCTCTGCTCCATAGAATATTGCCACTACTGCGAAAGCTCTCCATGCAGCGGAATAGCACCTAGGCAATGGACATATTGGAACATTCCTGTCTAAGGTGATGTAAATTCAAATGTTCAAATGTTTGTAGATTCTATGGGACCTAACTACGGGGTCATCAGTCCCTAAACTTACAAACTACTTATGAACTAGCTAATACTAAGGACGGCACAAATATCCATGCCCGAGGGGGGATTCGAACCCCCCTCCGTAGTGGCCGTGCAGACCGTGACTGGAGCGCCTCAGTCCCCTCGGCCACCGCGGCCGGCGGTCATATAAATATCAATGTAAATAGAAATAAATCCTTGAGACGGATTTTCGTCTCGAATGTGTCAGAGACATATTGCCAGGTGCTGTTCCGCTGCATGGAGAGCCTTGGCAGTAGTGGCAACATTCTACGGAACACAGGAGCTGAATTAAAGTTTGTGACGTGAAGAAAATCGTGCTTAGAGTATTATGAGACGCCTTTATCGCTAGTGATGCGGTGGTCTAGCGGTAAGAAGTCTGCCTAGCAACCATGGAGGACCGGGTTCGATTCCAGGTCATATCCCAAATTTTAATTCAATGCTTCAGATTGATCTTTAATTAGGGATAATTTGAAGAGTTTCATTTACGAGTCAGATGATTCGCAACCTGTCATTGTTGCAGATTGTGAAATAGGCAAGAAGATTTTCATTAATGAAGCAAGAGATGATGTAGGGAGTGACGAGCTGTTGGTTAATGATGAGAGGTCAGGAAAGCAAAGGAAAGAAGACGAAGAGTTCAAGGATATGGAAGAACGTTTGCTTAATCTTAAAGGGAAATATCATGGTGGACAAAGCAGTTTCAATAGCTAGGAGTCTGACCCTGATGAGGAGGAGAGAAAGAGACATTTTGTCTCTGATCAACTTACTTACGTTTACCGAACCCACAAAACGAAGTGCTCCCTACGCAGTGGATACAGCAGTTCGTAGACTCTTTACCTAGTTCGTGGAGACATGTTTTGCTGATGAACTTTGCCAGTAGTCATCTGACGGGTGAAGAGGCAAGCAGAATGGAAGACCGTATTAAGGATTGAATTGCGTAGAATGAGATTAGGGCCGCTTTCCTGGATGAGATCTGGGGTAGGAACGAACAGGAGCGTGTCAAATTTTCCATTCTAATGAAGGAGGTGTATGCTGATCATTTGCATGGCAGCCAGTTACTTTTCTTAAAATACTTATTGAAAAGGGATCAGTTTCTGGACGCACCCTATCCTGCGTCAGAACTAACGAGGATTTGAATGACCAAATTACCTTACCAATTATATCGTGAGACTAACATTGTCGATAGAGGTTTAACGGACACAACAGGCTTCCAGAATATGCTGAAGGAATTAGGGGCAGATCGTAGTCTGGTCGGCCTAAATCCCTTAGTTAGGTTCGTACAAAACTCACCCACTGAGCAACAGGTTTATTCGTATGGGAAGCACAAATTTTCCACTCCGCAAATAAGCACTCAAACGGCAACTTTAATGGTAACGGCTATCCAAATGTAATGGTTTCCGTAAAAGGGATAAGTGGTACAAGAATAATGGGAAACATCATAAGGACGGTGAGAGTCGGAGTTGGCATCAGAATTGGTGGAAATCTTCTGATCAACCACAAGGCCAACGAGGTGATTGGAAATCGGTCGAATACCAGGCTGACAAGAGCACGTTTGTTCCACACAGCTGATCTGCGTGCGTCCAGATTACCAATTTAACGATAAAGGTGAAGTAAGTGCCACTTCTACCTCACAGAGCGGAAACAACCGACAGCGTTAACGGTAGGCTTATTAACTTTGAAGATTTACGTGAATTACTGTTGGCAAAGATGCCATAGTAGATTCATCACGCTGTCCTGTTCTTGTTTTAAATATTAATGATTGTTTAATTGATAGTGGCAATGAAGTTTCTGTCATGTGGGAAGATGTATTTGAATTATGTAGTAAGGATGAAGAATGGCCAGTTTTGTGCTTAAAGGAGACTAAGATACGTGGAGCAGTGCACAAAAAGGGCATGGAAGTCAAACGACAGACTTTCATTGATTTTAAATGTCAATCATACTCAGGTTGTGGTCTCTTTCTTTTAGTTCCCACGCTGAACTGTTTCAGCTGTTCTGGGAATGGACTTCCTGCATAGTACAAAGTCAGTCCTTGATTTCAATTTAGGTTTTATTACGTTTGTAGATAAGATTGACGTGTTAGCAGAGAGTTTGTGAAATTGTGTAGAATATACCATAACCGTAATCATAGAAAATGAAGCTCACACCTCACGGAATTTCAGGACTTGCTCAACGAACTTCCACATGGTAGCACTGGTTTGTGTCCGCTGGTTTGTGTTCTCTCAAGAATCGACAGCCTCCTGACAGAATTAGGGAACTGGTCATCTTCCCACAGCAGCCGAGAGTTCAGTACAGTGAACTGGTAGGCTTAGGTAGTAAGAACAGCAAAGAAAGTGCCCTGAAACGGCAGAATAGAGAAAGTGGGAATGTTTGGCGCCTATTGCCAATGTCGCTGAAAGGGATTTAATAAGTACACATCGCCTTTCATACAAAGGGAAATACTGGAACCGCAAATTTTCAACATCTTTGTAGGACCGTATAAGGTCAAACCTGTTGTACACGAGATTGTTCTGGAATTGGAAAATATTCTGACTCACAAAAGTAAGGGATTGCATCAAATGGCAAGTTATGAAAAGAATAGGCTTTGATAATAAAAGGGATAAGTGGTACAAGAATAATGGGAAGGACGGCGAGAGTCGGAGTTGGCATCAGAATGGGTGGAGATCTTCTGATCAACCACAAGGCCAATGAGGTTATTGAAAATCTGTCGAATACCAGGCTGACAAGGGCACGTTTGTTCCACACAACTGATCTGCCTGACGTCCAGATTACCAATTTAACGATAAAGATGAAGTAAGTGCCACTTCTACCTTTGATAATAAAGTTGAGTAGTGTTGATCCTGCGGCCTGGTTAATTTGTTTTTGTGATTTGTATGGAAGGTTCTCCTTAGCTTTTGAAGTGTCAGTAAGGATGTTGGCTGCGACATAGGGACTGTATATGGTGATTTCCGTCATTCTGTCCGCTGAAGGCATGTTAAGTATTTCTTTAAATGACACGTCATGGTGAAGGTTAAAATGGACTCACGATTGAAAAGTTGTCCTAGGGTAGCCATAACCTTTGAAGACCAAAGGGCCGCGAAAATTTTATTTGTGTTGCAGATGACTTTGTGTAGAGGACCTTGATAAAATGAAGGGCCACTAATGTTTTCAAGGTGCTGTCTGTAAATAGTCAAAGATTAATGAGAGGAGACCATGTAGAAGATGTATTCAGTTATTGTGCTGTTTAGGTCACATTTAAAGAGCCAGGTAGTATCAGAATTGCCTTTATTTCTAGTATTGTACTTAATCTATTCCATAACTAACTAATCATACAAGTTTATATTTACTTGTCCCGTGGAGAAAACATTTTGTTAGGATACTTCCTAGTAATTGCTTTGTGTTCCAGCTTCGCGCAAAGCGTCGGCAGCGTTTGGCACGAGGATTTGGCCAGGATCGGCAAGCGGTTGGTGCGTTTCGGAGTCGTGCAGAGGAGCTGGGAGGTGGACACCTCGCAGGAATGCTGATGATGAAGCAGAAATTTTAACGGTAATATTCATATCTGTCACATTTATGAAGCCGCACAACGCTGAATGTTCAATAACTATTCATCTAAGTCGTTTCGCGAGAATTTGGTTGTAATAATAGTAAATCGGGACTTAGATAAGGCACTGGTGGGCGCCAAGTCAAACGGTTTTCTTTCCACATTAAATTGTACGGGAACTATCATGTATTTCTCTGGTTTCCTAACTTATTTAAGGTAATTTCATGTTCTAGTCCTCAACCCAGCACTCGCGATGTGTTTGAAATTTTGTTGTTTTCCCTTTACTTGTTCTTAGTGCTACGAAACTTGCAAGTTCACGTGTGGCCCAAGTTTATTCAGTTTCCGGCTTTAGTTTATTAGTAATTTGTTCAGAAAAAATCTTAAATTTCAGGTAATTTTTCGTACTCCGAATTTGGACAGATACGTTCGTTTCAAACCAGCATGGACATGGTTGGGTTCTTTCCAAGCGAAGTAACAAGCATTTGTCGGAAATTTGATTTTCAATTTCATGGGATTTTCTTTGTACTTAGTTAAATTAAACAACATATATTTTCATACATTTTGGTGCCTCAGTCTGTTAATGTAATAAGAGTTCCCCGTATAATAAAATTAACGTCGATTTCAGGTGGATTGCAGTGGATTACTTTGTAACGGAAATGACCGTTACGAGTGCAACGTAGGTCATCTTATGGCAGCATATCATAACTGTGAAAGATTAGCAGGAGCTCTTAAGACGAGCTCCGTGTTAAATTGCAGGAAGCATTTTGATTAAAAATATGGAATTTGATTTGATTCAATATAGTGTATAAGAACTCTAAAGTAATGAAACTGAAGTAATTACTGGGGTTTTGCTTAAATTTGTGCTTCATTTGTTTTATTCGTTCAGTGTTACGTAAATTTCTCGGGGATATCATTTAATTTGCAGCTGTTTAATTTTATAAAATGTGTTGAATTTCCACTTACATAATTGGAGCTAGTTTAAAGCAATTTGATCATTTAGTGGTTTCTGTTATTTCTGAATTTCATTAATAAATGGTGGTTTTCAGGGTATATTTTGAGTAAATACTCTAAGAGGTTTATTAATGTTCAGTTTGTACCATTATGGAGAGCATGTGGAGATCGACAAATGATCTCCCCTTTGATAATTTCCATAGTAATCATTTTGCTGGGTAATAGTGATTCACCATTTAACTTGTTATTGACGCTATGATATTTGATAGGACAACATCACGGGAGTATAAGATTTTGTTTGTTTGAACTGCTCGCTTCGGTTGTTAGTCACCTCAGTTCTCGTGAGCGCTATTGATATAGACAAAATGTCTTTGAAATTACAGATATTTAGACAGCTTTTACTATGATCTTATTACTGAACATCGGTAGAATGATGCACAAGAGGCAATTTAGGCTGAATAGAATGGCGTGCAGCTCAGCGGTAGCGTCGCTGGCTACCACGCAGGAGGCCCGGGTTTGATTCCTGGCAGGGGACTGGTGTATTGTCCTAATCATCTTCATCTCATCATCATTGGGACATAAGTCGCCCACGCGGCGTCAAATAAAAAAAGACTTACCATAAGGCGACCAAACAAACCCGAAAGGGTTCTCCCGACCAAGAAAGCCATACGCTCATTTCCATTTTGAAACCAAAGAGCTAGTATGATATAGTGTTTGGCATAACTGTCAAGTAAACAGCATACCCTATCTCGGTAAAAATTTGTTGGCCAAGAATACATCTGGGATGTTTGTGTTTTGTAAAGGACTCTGAATCATTTAGCTTCATTCCTTTTAAGGACAGTTCAGTCAACCACAGCTTGCTTCTTTTATCATTGTCCGCCCGAGAAAGAAACTTAAGCAATGTGGTGACGTCATTACTGCAGCGTCGCCCGCACCTTGCAGTTGGTGCAGCCTTACCGCCAGGACGTGCCCTTAGCTGAAGTTGGGACTCCAGCGTCACGGCCTGCTAAAGCCCAACGACGCCCTCGCCCCGGTGACCAGAGGGAACCTTTTGAAAGGGCGAGGTCGGCCTCAGTGCGGCCTTTCCTCGTCCGCGTCTAACAGGGTTAACTTCCCCGGACTGTCTGATAATCGCTGAAATGAACAATGTCTCTGGTCAACGCTATGAATTACACTGTTATAGATTCGTTTGTACATTTTATAGGACTTAATTATGTTTTATTTAATTTCGGTTGGTATTTGTCAGAGTTCCTTGCACCGAGGGGCTCGACTTTTTCGAAGGGATTTGTGTTAACGATAAGGTACGTATTGAGAGATAACTTTATAATATCAACTAACCGAGTTAATAATAAAGTTTCAATAAGATATTTATTTATTTACTCCTTCGGCAGTTAGAAGGGCAATAAGCACAGTATTCTTGTAGCTGTATACCGTGTCACAATACTTTCTACAACTGTTTCTTATAGTGTCATACTACCGCAGTCTAGCATGTACAGTCGCGACACTCACAGTTGTAAAAGTTGTTACCAACTAAAAATCAGAAATGACTCTAGAGCTCGTAGTGGTGGGCAAGCCGCCGAAATAGTGATGTTTTTTTTTTTATAATTTTTGCATGTAATAATCGAAACCGTTGCTATAACTTTTCAGTTACAGGCATTAGTAAAATACCAAGGGACAAACATAATCGAAATATTAATGTAAAAGCAGCCGAATTTAACAGATTCGGAGGTATAGAGAACAACTTTCTCATGATCAAATACTTACGAATATTCATATTTTCCGCTGAAAATAAATACAAAATAAACCTAACATAAATTTATATTACGGTCTGTTCTTACAATGACAAGCAGTATTTTTGATGCGTTTCAATTGGGTATGGAGTCTAATGATTCGGGCATTTTTACACTGCACTAGTCTTTCTTATAAGAGCATATTTTGTTGAGTGTAACTACTTTCGCTTAAGAAGCCAATGTTTTAAAGATTCTTGCCGTTTCTGGTTCAGTTATAATAACAATTGCGAAATTGGTTTCTTCTTTGTTGGGTAACAGTTTGATTGATTTTGCCGTTTTATATCCACGTCTGTGACGTGTTTTCTTCAGCTTCAGCTGTAGTTATTGCATTCTATACATGTTTCTTACGTTGCACCCTCATCAATTTTACTGGAATTTTCGAGAAGAAAGATTAAAGTTCACGAGTAGAAAAGCGACGTCATTCTGCCAAAGGGCGGGTCTGGTGTTTACTAGCCAATTTTTAACTTTAACGGAACATGAAATGCTGCAGTAAAAGCCTGTAGTATACAGTATAATTGTAAATAAACTATCCTGTAATGTACGATTTCGTACCTTGTCAGCGATCTTAGGAAACCTAAGAAAGAAAAAAATATATATATTTTTAAGTTATTAGCAATTTTTATGGAACTACATACGTTTCCTAATTTATAAAGTATGCTAATGTCAATATAAACGGCACTATTCACACTCATCCAATTCGTATTCAGGAATGTAGCATGCTGGCCTCTTGGAGCGCTACCGTCGCTCTATAAAAAAATCAAAAAAAATCTGTGGTAGTGTCGTGACTGTATATGTTACACTGCGATACCACTGTATATTACAAATATTGTTGAGGACTACATGGGTGTCATGAGTAGACGCACTAATATACTTCCGGAAAAAAGTTCGTTACGTCAGTTTTGATCCGATGACGGAAGATGCTACCTTGAAGATACCAAATGTACTTATAATGGCTTTAAATTATCTGCTAACAGTATGAATGGTGACACAGCTGTCAGAAAGTCATCTGCACTTTCTTTTTAAAACTCTGTACAGAGTGAGACACTACTTACGCTACAAATGGAGCAGTGACATGGTACAACGTCTTGCTCCAAAAGATGACATGCCACCTGGCACCTGTGGTTGAACATATAATCACTGCACATGGCTCAACATTACTTTAGAAAATAACTGACGACGAACTAAAAGTGGCAGCTGCTGTTTATGCAGTCATCGCTGCGGTTATATCTCAGCAACGACGACAAAGAAATTTACGTTGGCAAAATAGAAGTTGGTGCAGTTCACCATGGATTTCAAGACGTCATGACGGCGGTCGGTAATTACACAGTCTATTGCCATGAAATCAGGTTAGAGCACAAGGAATCCAAGTTTTCTGAGGAAGGACGAGACAGAATTTAGACTATTTCTTGGTCTTGAAGGACCAAGAATAACAAAAGAAAACACTGTAATGTTCTCTGAAAGAATAGTAATGGCAAATACAAAACATGCTGCACGAAATCCCAAAGGTAACGTGATGTTTTATTATTAAAATAAGTATACTGTTACCAGCTTTATGCGAACTCACATTATTACAAATGAAAACTAGACACACCATCCAAATGAGCTATCGAGATATAGTATGTAAATATCTGCCGTATATACCGTGTTTTGTTAATTGCGTTATGACAAACCCATGGTACCACCTTAGTTTTTCCACCTAATGTCTTAATCGTGGGAGAAATTAGAAGACAAAAGTACTACTGTTTGTGACATCCATGCTCTTAGTATAATCCTCGGTTTGCCGTGGAACGTCCGCGCTTAAAGTTCCTTTTCTTTCCTGGACGTTTTCTTGCAAAACCCACACCGTGGGTTGATACACGTCTGCAGACCCCATACCACTCTTCCAAGTTTTAATTTTGTCAAGTTCATAGACGAACGTTGTTCAAAAAGCTTTTCATCTTGGCTATAATTTCAGCATGGAGTGAAAATCTAACTTCCTTCAATGCATCGACTATTTTGTCGAGTTCGGATTTCAAGGCGCGTTTGTTATGTTATGTAGATGACTGAGTATCGTAAAGACATGTTTCATGTCTGAATGAATCAATAAGGATGTCTAGCTTCCTTAGACCACTCCATGGATGCACAGTGCACTGCAGGGGACACAAGCAGACGTACACCATCAAATGGCAGTCTTATGGTGTGGAATATAGCTTCATTGGATTGCATGCCAATGCGATAACACGCCACCAAATGGAGTACAAGTTGACTGTTTACACAAAGCAATATACTCGCTACGCTATTCATAGCCTAAGAAGTTTGTACTGTGCTTAATAGTACAGCCGTAACGCTGTGATATTGACGTGTGACGCACTGGTTCTTTCTACAGAAAACGGAGTGAATTTGAAATGGGTCAAATTCTGCCCTTAGCAGTAGCTAGAAGGCCCTTTCTCAGAACTTCCAGACAAGATGGACGTGATTTTTAAGTTTTGCAACAGTGCCGAGTAAGCGTTCTTATACCCATTCACGAGGTACTGGATGTCCAGGCGGCAAAGACGACCGCTATGTTCGTCGTACAGAGAGTAATGGCAGACCGTATAGCTACCATAGCACATACAAGACTGTTTCTGATCACAAATGTCACCTGCAGTGAGGGGTGGGTTTACCTCGGCGGACACGACTACAATCAGTAGGTTTATAAACACTGCACTACCTGTAACACTGCAGGTTGTAAATGTAGACTAGTAATAGTAACAGCGGCTTTTAAGTTACAATTAAGCAAGAAACTAATCGCAAGGAATATGTAATGGTATAAAAGAAAGAAAAGCACGCGGCATTGTTAAGCTTCTATAATAAAACACCCCTTTTAACCATAGGCATTGGGTCATTATACAGAATAAATAAAAGAGAAATGCATTGAGACGCAGAAAACGAAAACTATTATTAAAGTAAATAAGCTGTTTAATATTTGTCTTACCATATGTGCTATTTTGTTAAAACTATTCCATACCCACATTCTACAGACTCCCAGTGTTTGTCCCTCCGCCCCTGCTCTCTCCCCACCCCTGTTTGTACTCTTCAACACATTCTCTATTCTATCCATACAAGACACTGTCAATGCAATAAATTCCTTGTCCTTTAATTAGTAAACAAAATTAATGTAAGGTAATTTATTCAAATGTTTCTTTGGGTTATTTGTATATATCATAACTCACCTGGACAATATTTATTTCATATGTTTCAAAAATTCTAATTTTTAAATTCAATGTAATATAGACTATTTAGTTAGATTACATTAATTTTTCTAGTGTTGATAGTCACAAAATTCGCATATCTTTGTAAGACCATCTTTCCATAACGATGTATTGTCACTGTTGTGGACTGCCTGTTCAGTAGTATCTGATGATGGCCTAAAAAGCAGAAACCCGCATAAAGACGTACAAATAAGTAAAAATATTGTGGAACATAAATAAAAGTATTCAAGGTTTTAAAATGTGCAAATGATTATAAATCTATGAAACCAAACTTCAGGCGTCATCAGTCCCTAAACAGCTTGAACTAACTTACGCTATGGATAACACACACACACACACACACACACGCAAACCGGAGGGAGGACTCGACCCTCCAATGGGGAGCAGACATGCGCTCCACATCAGGGCGCCTTAGATTGCACAGCCACTCCCGTGCGGCAGATAGACGGTGATAGGACGGTGGAGTACATGCAATAATTGAATATTGGAAAAGATAAATACCCGAGCAACCTCGGGTTGTCAGGTAGCTATTACAGATAGAGCTTGAGAGAACAAAGTGAAACGTGAGAAATAGACATAGAGATGAAGGAAATGACGGCAGAGAAATAGTGTAGGAAGTACATCCAGTACCCGTGCATATTTAGCAATTGCAAAGCATTGCCGGTCCGCTAGAATGTAATAAACGTCATAGTGACGATAAAGCTGACCGTTAAAGTGGTGTTCCGTTACAAACCATTACTTTGGGCAATACAGATAAACGTCCACTCAGTGGCGAACTAAGGCTGTCGTAGGCCCAGAGCGGCGGCAAAACAAAATGAGGCCCCCCCTCCACTTGGAAATCCACAACTCTATACTTATAAGACGCATTTGTTGTCTGTCTGTTTGTTCTCTTATAACTGAAGATCCAGACAACCAAATAACGTGAAATTTGGTACACGTACACAAAATTACATGGGGAAGGTTCTTAGACAGGTTTCGTTCCATTTCTCTCTCTCTCTCTCTCTCTCCCTCTTTATATATATATATATATATATATATATATATATATATATATATATATATATCCGGAAAATTTGAGTAAAAGTCAAAGTGCGTTTTCAATGTGTAAGTGTGTAAGTGTAAATCTATATCTTCGTACTGATCTTCACGACGTTTTGCACAACTGACCTTCAAAACAAGAGGAAGGGCACTGTCTACATGAAATTTCGTTCAGTGCATAGTGGAGGGTACTTATGAATTTCGCCAAAATCCAAAGTTTTGCTCTTATCTTGATGAAATTTTGTACACTTGACCTTGAAAACAAGATGAAGGTTACTGTCTACATAAAATTTCATTTGGTGCATTGGGGAGAGTACTTTACTTACAGACTTCGATTGCAATCTCTATACATATAAGACGCATTTGTTGTCTGTTTACACAATTCAAGAGAATACAGTTCCGTTTCAAACTGTGCTTCGCCATGGCAATCAACAAGTCACAGGGCCAGTCTCTGGGATTGCTGGTATAAACTTGCAGACACCATGCTTCTCTCAGGGACAGCTGTATGTGGCCTACTCCATAGTGGGCAAAGACGAAAATCTGTTTGTACATACTCCAAATGGAACTGCGAAAAATGTTGTTTATCACATTGCTTTAACATAAATGTACCCTTCTATTACATGCAAAGAAACGGTTTTGTACACTTCTACAGATAACCTTATTTTAATCCCGGGGAAAGCCCGGTACTTTCAGCTAGTATTACTATACGAAAGTAAGTTTTGAGATCTGGAGCCACCCCGCCAGGTACAGAGGCATGTGGGAGGCATGAGGGAGTCTAAAAAGAATAGCTTTCGAGACCTGGAGGCCCCAGAACAAGAACTGAGATAAATTTAAAAAAAGTGCTTTCGAGGCATTTCGAGATCTCCCAAGATGAGAGGCCCGGGGCGGTCCGCCTCCTCCGCCCCCCCCCCCTACCCCCCCATCCTTTAGTCCGCCACTGCGTTCACTAAATCCATTACTAACATTTGCAGATACTTAAGGTATTTAAATTTTATGCTTATAGGGCATATTTCTTCTTCCAACTGATCGTTTAACCTCTTAGCCGTGTAATTATTTGCGTGCCGCGCACCATTTCTTGCTGCGTGTTGCAATATGACGGCTTGCGAATGGCGTTCCTGCAACTGTTGCAGCAGTTCGATGATTTTCGCAGCAGCTATGTGCGCTATGAAAATAAATACTTTTTTTAATTTTTATAGTCTCATTAATTAATTCACTGACTGAGCAAGCAGATACACATTAATTCTAGGAAAATACACATGAAAACAGTTTACGGAAATAACCTTTGGAGGTGCAATGTTGTCAACAAAGGATACAATTCTCGATTGTTGTTGACGAACCACTGATCGCTGTTCTACCTGAATATTGAACTTCAGCTGTCTGTACGTGTCAGCCATAGACGTTCATATTTCGTTTCCTTCGAAAATCAAATATGGCAGGTATACTGTATTGGAAGGAATATTAGTGTCTAACGTCCCGTCGGCAGCTTCGTCATTAAAGGCCTGGTTGTTGGGGTAAGGATGGGGAAATCGGCCGTGCTCTTTGATAGGAACCATCCCGGCTTTTGCCTGCATTGATTTAGGAGAATCACAGGAAACATAAATCTGGATGGCCGGAGGTGGATTTGAACCACCAACCTCCCGAATGCGAATCCAGTCCGTTACCACTGCCCCACCTCGCTCAGTCTATACTGTATAACAACAAAACCGTAAAGAAAAAAAAAGTTTAGATTATGCTCTCGTATTAAGCTCTTACAAACCTTATTGAGCCGGCCGCGGTGGCCGAGGGGACTGAGGCGCTCCAGTCACGGTCTGCACGGCCACTACGGTCGGGGGTTCGAATCCTCCCTCGGGCATGGATATTTGTGCCGTCCTTAGGATTAGCTAGTTCATAAGTAGTTTGTAAGTTTAGGGACTGATGACCCCGTAGTTATGTCCCATAAGCTATACAAACATTTGAACATTTGAACCTTATTGACATAAATTTCATATTAAGAGGTCAGCAAGCAATTCTTTGTGACGTAATAACTGATAGAAAATCGTTTGCCAAATTTAAACATGGCGGACAATGTGAACGCGTGTGTTAAACATTAGAATGTGCAGGAACGCTGCAGTTTTATGCTCAGACACCAGAGTTTTTTTTCTCTTCTTTGCTTTTTTATTATCTTTTGAGTAGTCCCCATGCAACCATCCGCAAACATAATAATAATAATAACATACACTGTTACAGTTATGAAAGCAAGTAGGTAAAAGCAAACAAACAAACGTTAAAGATATGAACCAAAACAAAGGCAAGTGCGTTCTGAAATAACATGCCAAAACTTAAGGATAAAGACAAAGAGCAAAGACAAGAGCCATTTGAAATAACATATTGCCATTAAACACGTTTTTGTCTTTTACATACTTGTTCATAACTCTTTCTTCGCCGCCGTTAGAAAGGAGATAACATCTTGGTACATTGCAAAGTCTGTGACTGCCAACAACGTGCTCCTGCTCACAACATACCTAAGCAACTTTAATGTGAGATCCACCTGTTGATGCGTAAAAAAGTTATTTGTGTCTTCCGCTTTGTCGCAGTCACAAAGTGGAGATGTTACTACGGCGATGCGATTTAGGTGCTGCGGAATTCGACAATAGCTGAACTTCAGTCGCGCTATCGTGACTGCAAGGGCTGATTGGTAGCATTGGTGCTATTTCTGTATAGTATTTCCCTTTAGTTGTCTGGGACGCTTGTCATTCGTTGTCCCATTCAGTCGGAAGTCTCTTTATGTATATGATAAACGATCGTCGGCTCTATTCTTCTGTACCACTAGTAAAGTCTTCCTTGGCAATTGTGTCAGCGATCTCGTACCCCAGAACGTTGTTGTGTGCTTTAATCCTACACGTGGCGAAACTATGTCCAGGTAGATTGTGTGTGCCATCATCTCGTAAGCTACTGGGTGGTTTTTATGCCCTCGACACAAATACTTAAGTATGAGGGCAGATTTAGAGCTCTAGAAGATGACAATACGTTTCTCCGAACCCGTAAGACAATACTTGAGGGATTCCAAGATTATTGTCATTTCCTTTGTCAGTTTGTATTTACACCCTGTTTGAGCATTGGTATACCAAGAAGCACATCCCGTTCCGTCTTGGGTCTTGGAGTTATCTGTGTAAAGAATCCTGGCCCGTGAATAACTGTCTCGGAACTCCTGCAATACGTGATTTTTCAGAGTTGAGGAAGCTGGGAGATCACGTAAGGACAGTACAGAAGTTTCTTCGTTCAAACGTTAGCAGTCGTCGATTAGAGATAGCTATTCGGATGTTGGACATCGAGTTTGTATAGAGATCAATGAGACCAACATTCTTGTTCGGAAAAATGAACACTTTGAAAAGACTATAGATAGCATGTTCATATGTTGAGTAGTATATTCTGATTAATTGATTGACATTTTAGCTACCTCATTTCAGCACGTCTGCTGTTGCCAAATTCTACCATCGGGCATGATAAATCCCGTGCGTGATTGTAACGACTAGAATGAGGCTTGAATGTCGTCCTATGGTACAGCCAGCAACGCTGCATTCATATGGTTCTTAAGTTAATACACTACTCGCCATTAAAATTGCCACACCAAGAAGAAATGCAGATGATAAATGGGTATTCACTAGACAAATATTCTGTACTAGGACATGTGATTACATTTTCGCGCAATGTGGGTGCATATATCTTGAGAAATCTGTACCCAGAACAACCACCTATGGCCGTAATAACAGCCTTGATACAGTTGGGCATTGTCAAACAGAGCTTGGTTAGCGTGTACAGGTACAGACGCCCATGCAGCTTCAACACGATACCACAGTTCATCAAGAGGAGTGACTGGCTTATTGTCAAGAGCCAGTTGCTCGGCCACCATTGACCAGGCGTTTTCAATTGGTGAGAGATCGGGAGAATGTGCTGGCCAGGGCAGCAGTCGAACATTTTCCGTATCCATAAAGACCTTTACAGGACATGCAGCATGCGGTCGTGCAGTATCCTTAAGGTTTCGCAGGGATCGAATGAAGGGTAGAGCCAGGGTCGTAACACATCCGAAATGTAACGGCCACTGTTCAAAGTGCAGTCGAAACGAACAAAGCGAGCAGCAATGTCGCGATACGATGAACGGCAATCGCGACAGGCTACAATACGACCTTTATCAAAGTCGGAAACGTGATGGTACGCATTTCTCCTCCTTAGAGGAAGCATCACAACAACGTTTCACCGGCCAATGCCGGTCAACTGCTGTTTGTATATGAGAAATCTGTTGCAAACTTTCCTCATGTCAGCACGTTGTAAGTGTCGCCACTGGCGCCAACCGTTTGTGAAAGCTCTGAAAAGCAATTTTTTTTGCATTCACAGCATCGTCTTTCTGTCGGTTAAATTTCACGTCTGCAGTACGTCATTTTCGTGGTGTAGTAATTGTAATGGCCAGGAGTCTATGTTAGTGACTGTCGCAAGTCTGGGGGTGTATGAGATCAACGACACCATGAAGCTATAAGAAAAAAGGACGAAGTTAGGCGAAGACATACATTCTTTCACATATTTCACGATTACTATTTTCTTCCTGTTATAAATGAAATTATGTGACACGAGGGTATTGCTGTGGAGTATAACGTTCAACGTACGTGAATCGTGAACGACGAGCAGATCAGTCATGAAGAGGTTGGCAGCTTTCAAAATATGGTCCTGATGCTCATGATTTCATGGGCAGATCGTAAAAACCAATTAAGAGCCACTCCATCAATATCGAGAGAGAAAGTAATTTGTTACACAACCCGATTAATAGAACAGAATGTTTTGATAGGACATATTGTAAGACATCTTGCAATAGTGAAATTGTACAATTTTGAACGTGGCCTTGTATGCAGCAACTTGATGTAATATAATTTTGACAAATTGCAGCCCCACAAGCTGCTTAAAATAATTAAAAATACTTTTATCTAGATTTTGACTACACTAAGGTAGTCACATCACAAAGTAAAATCATCACGTGAGAGTTTTTCAAAATTAAGGAAAGCTTATGCTGTGTAAAGGATTAAAAGACCAAATTTTAGTTACAGGCTAGCACTCTGAAGTAATAAAATTATTAACTTAAAGGCAAGCCGTTAATTGGCTGCCGATGTACTACAGTTCTGATGAATAGAAATATATGACAGCTATATTGTTAACATCTTCTTTTACATAAATACTCGGCAAGTCACATTAAAGTGCATAGCAGAGGGTTTATCGAACAGTTTTTATTATGTTTCTCTACTGTTCCATTCTCTAATAGCTATCGGGATAAAGGAACACCTAAATCTTTCCGTTTTCGATCCAATTTCTCTTAATTTATTTTCATGATCATGTCTTCCTATGTAGGTGGAAGCTAACAAAATATGTTCGCATTTGGAAGAGAAAGTTGGTGAAAGAAATATTGGAAATAGATCTCGTCGCGACAAATACCGCCATCCTTTTAATGATTTCCACCCCAACTAGTGCATCATTTCCGTGACTGTCTCTTCTATATCGCGATAGTACAAAACGAGCTGCCGTTCTGTGAATTTTCGCTAAATCGTCTATCGGTCCCACTTGTTGGAAATCCCACAATGTCCAGCAATACTCCAAACTAGAACATACAGGTGTAGTGTATGCAGTTTATTTAGTAGAACAATTGAATCTTCTAAGTGTTCTGACAACGAAACGTAGTCTTTGGTTCGGGTTCCCTACAATATTTTCTTTTTTTGTTCTTTCCAATTTAAGTTGTTTGTAATTCTTACTCCTAGGTATTTACTTGAATTTACGTCCTGTAGTTTTGACTGATTTTTCGTGTAAATGAAGTTTAACGGGCCTTTTTTAGTGGCTTTATGGATGACACTTCTCTTTATTAAGGGTCAAGTGCCATTTTTGCACCATGCATATATCTTATATAAATAATTTTCCAGTTGCTTTTGATCTTCTGGTGACTTCAATAATTGATCTGCGAACAACTTAAGAGACCTACTGAGATTGTCTCCTAAATCGTTTATAAAAATAAGGAACAGTAGGGGCCCTGTAACACTTTCCTGGGGAACGCCAGATACCACTTCAGTTCTACTCGATGACTTTTAGTCAATTATAACCTACTGTGTCCTGCCTGGCAGGAAATCACGAATGTAATCGCCATGTTATTCCCATCGCAATGGAAGACCTTGTTTTATGTTTGATGCGTGAAAAAGTGGTATTAAACGACACAAAAAGGTAATGGTGGAAGAGATTAAAGGCCAGGAATCCCATCTCGTGGTTATCCGAGACACAAAAATGGAAAATTTATGATGATATCACCCGTACTAATTTCGAGTTCCTCTAAAGTGGGACAAAGTAGGCGGTCACCCTGCAAACCGCTAACCACATTTCCTCCGCCTGTGCGTGAACTGCTTTCCAATTCCTTTCTCCCTGATTTATTTTGTAGGCCGCCGCTGGACTTACTCCAGCGGCTGGAAATGTTCCAGGCCAGATTTGGAACAAAAATAATTTCGCGAAAAAAAAACGTAGAGGGCTAAGGCGGAGTTAGTTCAATTAAAAAGAGAGCCCCCCCCCCCCCTCCCCAGAACGTCCTCTCCTCCCCAACCCACCACGAAAAAGAGGATTAAACTGCGAGAAACGTATTGGCAACTTTTATTTCACTTGTAGCTTCCAAATCCAGCGCTTTATCCTTGGCGGCCCATAAATTGTGTTCGCGACAGCAGTCCTGGTTAATTTCTCCGCTGCCTGCAGCTGCGGCGGTGGGCGGGATCCAGGAAAACACTGTACCGTGCCGGTGCTGTGAGGGAGGCCTATTTGCAGGGGTCGTTGCTGCCACCAATGCTTGCAGAGTCCCACTAGACATGGCAACGGTTGCTGCGAAAGGAAATGCCGGATTAGCATACAATTACCAGAGTTTTGCCAGGAAGATTCATCCTTAATTCTTCGTGGAGTAAGCGGTACGCGAACCAAAATATGAAAACACCGCGAGAAACACTCGCTTAAACATATATGAACAACAGGAAAAGAGCAGCGAAATGCAGGAGGCTCTCGAGCCATCGACTAATTGTGCAGGGATTAACACCTATCGTCGAAATAAACAACTGTAAAGTTGCAAGGTATCGCGAATATCTGACTGACTGATACTGGATACTGAGTAAGTGCAAAACTGAGTTCCTACAACCAAAGAATGTGGTTGATACTGGATACTGAGTAAGTGCAAAACTGAGTTCCTACAACCAAAGAAAATCACAAATGATGGAAGAGAGGAAAGGGAAACTAACTACAAAAATAATTCTAATTTTTAAATTGGCTTTTCGTGTTCTCATCTACAAAAATGAGAACGCAGACCAAAGGGATCTTTTAAAGTACCTGCAGTTTACATGGAAAGAAAGAGCCTTTATTATATAACTATTCAGTTACGTCCATAATATATCTGGGAGTAGGCTTAAGGAGCTATTCAGCGAGGAAAGAGCATATAAAATCAATCGTGGGTAAGGCAGATACAACAATGAGATTCACTGGAAGAATCCTCAGTAGTCCGTCAACAAAGGTTATAAAACTATCATTCGCCCGACGCGTGAGAATTCTACATCTACATCTCCCTGGGATACTCTGCAAACCACATTTAAGTACCTGGCCGAGGGTTCATCGAACCGCCCTTATAGTATTCATTTACCATTCCATTCTCGAACAGTGCGAGGGAAGGAAGAACTCCGGAATCTCTCCGTTCGAGCTCCGATCTCTCGTATTTTATTTGGTGATCATTTCTTCCTATGTAGGTGGCAGTCAACAATAACAATGTTGGCGATTGTAGTTCCGTAAGTAGCCCCACGCCGCAGCGATAAGCGTCGTTGTTGTAATGATTCCCATCCCAGATCCTGTATCATTTCCGTAACGCTGTCTCCCCTGTATCGTGACAATACTAAAAGAGCTGCCCTTCTTTGGACTCTTTCGATGTCCTCCGTCAAACCCACCTGATAAGGATCCCACACTGGGCAGGAATACTCCAAAGTGTCGTGTATGCAGTGTCTTTTGTAGTTCTGTTGCATCTTTTAAGGGTTCTGCCAATAAAACGCAGTCACTGGTTCGTCTTTCCCACGACATTATGTACGTGTTCTTTCCAGTTTAAGTCTGAAGTAATAGTATTTCCTAGGTATTATGTGGAGTTTACGGCCTTCACTTTTGATTGATTTATCTTGTAAACAAAGTTTAACGGATTTGGGGCTATATACCATAACCACGCTATTTGATTAAAAGCCGTTTGTGACGTACGGTGTCAAAAGCCTTCTGGAAATCAAGAAACAAGGAATCGATTTGCGAACCCTTGTCGATAGCACCCATCACTTCGTGTGAATAAAGAGCTAGTTGTGTTTCGCATGAACGATACTTTCTAAATCCGTGTTGATCTTGGGTCAATAGATTATTCTGTTCGAGATAATTCATAATATTTGAATACACGATTGTTCCAAAACCCTGCTGCAAATTGACGTCAATGAAATAGGCCTGTAGTTGTAACCTAATAAACTACTGCTTTTCTTGAATATAGGTGTGACCTGTTCAACTTTCCAATTTTTGGTACAGATCCTTCTTTGAGAGAGCGGTTGTACGTATATGGCTGTTAAGTAAGAAGCTATTGCTTCATCATAGAATTCTAATGGGTATACAATCGGGACCAGAAGACTTGTTCTTGGTAAGTGATTTTAGTTGCTGCACAACACCGATGATATCTACTTCTACGTTACTCATTACAGTCTATGTTCGTAATTCGAAATCTGGAATATTGGTTTCGTAATCTTTGGTGAATGAGTTTCCAAAAGCTATGTTTAATAACTCTGCTTTAGTTGCGCTGTCATCGGTAGGATCGCCATTACTATCGCGTAGTGAGGGTATTGTTTGTGTTTTGTCTCTAGTATATTTAACATATGACCAAAATCTCTTTGGGTTTTCAGTCAAATTCTGAGCAACAGTTTCGTTGCGATAAGTATTGTAGGCGTCTCGCATTGACGTCTTGGCTGAATTTCGAGCTTCTGTGTAGGATCGCCAGTCCTGTGGATTTTGTGTTCGTTTAAATTTAGCATGTCTTTCCCGTTGCTTTTGCATCGGTGTCCTGACCTGTTTTGTGTTCCAAGGGGGATCACCTTCTTTTATAAATTTATTTGGTGTAAAACTGTCAATTGCTGTCGATACCACTTCTTTGAATTTGAGCCACATCTGGTCTGCACCTACGTTTAGTGTTAGAAACGACTGGAAGCTGTCTTTCAAGAAGCAATGTATTTTATTTCTATCTGCTTTCCGGAACAAATATACGTTTCGTTTATTTTGGGTAACTTTGGGACTTTCTATATTCAATATCGCTACGACAGCTCTGTGTTCACTAATACCTGTATCCGTTTTGATGCTCGTTATGAGAAGTTTTACATTAAACTAGCTGAAAACCCGGCGTTGCCCTAGTATATATTTATTCAGGCCTTGAGTTAGTACTTCTCCTATATCTTCTCTCTCTCTGTCCATTTCTTCTAATAACATGATATATTTAAGAAATATATGTAAGAAATAAGACTGTATTACATAAGGTACAAAATTGTAAGTGCAGCATCCAAACAAAGAAAGGTAATAATCAAAATAAAAATGATATGAAACAGTCATACGTTAGTTTAATTCACAACTTTTATCTTTGGTAAGCCGAGCCCTGAGAAAGTAACATGCAGTTCTCCGTTTCAAAAACATGCACATGTCAGATCCACTCCACAGTACTGAGTATGCTCTGTCTTTTATTAATCGTAATTGAAACTGGAAACTGTAGTTTCTGGAAGTTAAAAGCTAAATCTCTCGGAAATAGTGGGTTTTCGTTGGATATACACTGTTTCATTCTCTTCATTTCCTTGTAGCTCTATACAAGTCTATTGCTTTTACCTGCAGCCGTGTGCGCTTCATAGTTCAACCTTGGTTCCTTAAGCTAACTGAAATACTGGAGTGTTCCAATTGTAAATTAGTAAATGTACTAATACGTGGTACATGATGTGACAGGTTTTTTCCCATCGCTGTATATATGATGTCGTACTTATTGAATTTTATGTTCTACAATTTATAATTTTGCAGTGCTATATTCATTTGTACAAGTGTTGTATGCCGGTAAAATTCGTTGCGAACAGAGTTAGTTGTAAAGAAGAAATTGATTAAAACCTGATGCATAATGGGGCGGTTTTCCATGAACTACGCGATACAATTTCGAATTTACATTCAGTTGTATGAGTGCATACTCCTTGTAAAGGTGCCTGTGACTATAATTTGTAGTGTAGAAATTATAAACTTAACGTCATACCGAATGCCGTATTATCGTCCATGAACGTCGGAAAAGTAGTAAGAGGGAAACTTTCTTTCCTTTCATTGTTTTGAGGTAATTGTCAGCGAGAAAAAATTTAATAAAGGTTCGAAATTATGTTTTAAGTTGGTTGCAAGCGGCTAAGATCTTTGAAGCTTTATACACGAAGTCTGGACTTCTGTAACATTTTACGTCTGCAACACCAAACTGAGTATATCTAATTGTAATAAGTTTATCATGTGTTATTAAAGTTGTGAGCTTTCTGTGTTAAACTGTACCTACGCACGCCTACCATGTAAACCCACAAAACAGGTAGATCCATCCTAATTCTTCGCGTAGTGAGCAGCTCACGGGCCAATGTCACCGCGAGAAATATATGCCTAACACTATAAGTACCAGATTTTACCGTACCACTAGTAGTACCATGTGGGTCGTTATTGACCCATAGTACCAAACTATCATTTTATTGGTACTTTGCTGGCGTTTTGAGTTTCGCCATGTTGGTATTACATTCAAAATGACTCTTTGGTGCAAGAGAAATACAATTTTTTCTCTAACATGCCTAGTTACAGTAAAAACTGTCAAAAGTAAATGTTATTTCATTTTACCTTAACGGAAGAAATTCCACAGTCTTCCATCAAGCTACATGACAACAAGTAAATGAAATAATTTTAAAATGTTTATCAATATAAAAAATTGAAACAGACTCAAAACATAGCGTTTATACGACTACTATTGGTTTTTGTAAGGTAAGTGACGAGTATTGGTAAATATCCAACATGTTTCTTCCTTATTACAATGAAGGGACGAAAATACAACAGAAAGCAATTTCAGTCTAGTATAGTATTTGGAAATATTTAGGAACGAATAGTTGACAGCATTGTCTAATATGGGATGGGGTCACAGATGAAACGCTACACGACTGTTTTGGCTTGGGAGCTTTTGCTCACGTATTTGTTGCACTTGAAACGTACGTTAAATGTTTTATTTCCGTTTGGTTTTTATTAGGAATCCTGGATTTGAAAATGCTTTTCTTTTCCACAATGGCTAGCGCCGCCACCCAGTGCTTGCAACGGCAGGTTGATTACCCTCTTCAGTTTGTAGGGCAGAACAAGCTCATCCGCTACTCTGACCATACTTTCTCGCCTTGTCATAGTCTTAGATATACTTAACTTAAAAATTGTGTGCCTACTGATCAGTGCAAGATAAAGAATGTTGTAAAAGACGTGCACAGGACATCAGAGGGTGCCAGCTCGGACATTATATTGTCATTTGGTCTAACACATTGACTCCAAAATTGGTTTCGTTTTAAAACTTTACACTTTCTTAGAGTTTCTACTCGGTATTTTTTACTGACCTGACGTCCAGTAGGCTTGTTACTTAGAACAGACAGATTTCTAAACGCGACACCTTAATAAAAGAACAAAGAAAAGCATATAGTGAACTTCACGATTATTGATTGAAAAATTCAGTTAGAATGGTACATGCTTACGTAGTGCAACAGGAAAAAAAGCGTGAGATATTCCTGTTTCTTTTTGGCGCTTTTTTGACGCATCTGAAATACGTGATCAGCAGTGTCCACCTCTGCGCTGTGTCGACATCGGATTCGTCACTCGATTGTGGCGGTGAAATGTAGCAGAATCTGTTTCTAAGTAAGACTGCGTCATCTTGCCATCGTACCTTCAATAACGGGAATTCCAAAAAATAAACTACAAGGTGACGTCGCTGCTACCACGAATGCTTCAACCCAGTTGACATGATCGAAGACAGATATGCAGAGAGGAAAGTTTTATAAGGAAGAAGCGCCTAATATCTTCAGTCGTGTAATAGAACTTTTAGTAGTGTGTCAGACAAAGGTGTCATTATTCTGTCACTTTCCTGTATTACATCGTAGATCTGAATGTTGCCACTCCACAGAAAACAGAAGTCCGAGGTGATACAAGGTGTCGGCCGACCTACAACGTTTTAGTATTTCACTTTATTTTTGGCCTGAAGTGTTGTAATATACACGAAAATTTCATGATTATCATTTATGCAAGCCAAGAAATTATTTCATGTCGAAAAACCTGTGTTACATCTACATCTACATACACACTTAATCTGAAATTCATCGTAAGGTGCGTGGCGGCGGGTACACTGTACCAGTACTAGGCATTTCCTTTCCTATTCCACTCCCAAAAAGAACGAGGAAAACAAGAATGCCTATATGCCTTCGTAAGAGTCCTAATTTCTCTTATCTTCGTGATCACTACGCGAAATGTAAGTAGGCGGCAGCTAGATTGTACTACAGTCTGCTTCAAAATTCCCCAACAGAAATTAACGAAAAGAACGTCGTCTTTCTTCCAGCGATCACCAATTCAGTTGCCGGAGCATTTCTGTGACACTCCCGAACTGGTGGAACCTACCAGTAACAAACATAGCTGCTCGCCTCTGAACAGCTTTTATATCTTCCTTTAAACTGATCTGCTGCGGGTCCCAAACACTTGGGCAATACTCAATACGTGGTAGTACAAGAGTTTTATAAGCGGTCTCCTTTACAGATGAAGTACATCTTCCCAAATTACCCCCAAAGTCGTCTGTCCGCCTTACTCACAACTGTTCTTACATCTTCGTTCCATTTCATATCGCTCTGCAATGTTACGCCTCGATATATGAACAATGCGACAGCATCAAGAAGCTCACTACTAATGCTGTATTCGGACATTATGGGATTGATTTTCCTACTCATGCTCTCCACCTTACATTTTTCTACGTTGAGAGCTAGCTAACACTCTTCGCACCAACTAGATATTTTGTCTAAGTCATCCTGTATGTTATTAGAGTCATTTAAAGACGACACCCTCCCATACACCACAGCATCATCAGCAAACAGCCGCAAATTACAACTTACTCTGTCTATCACATCATTTATATCGATAGAAAATAATAGCGGTCCTATCACACGCCTGACGATACACTCGTCTGTGACGAACACTCGCTGTCGAGAACAACGTACTGCGTTTTATTACTCAGGAAGTGTTCCAGCCAGTCACAAATCTGCGAACCTATTCCATAAGCTCGTATCTTCGTCAGCAGTCTGCAGTGTGGCACCGCGTCAAACGCCTTTTTGAAGTCTAGGGAAACACAATCCGCCTGTTACCCTTCATCCATGGCTCGCAAGACGGCATGTGAGAAAGGGGCAAGCTGAGTTTCACATGAATGATGTTTCCTAAAAGCCGTGCTGATTCATAGGAAGAAACTTTTCCGTCTCAAGGAAATTTAGTATATTCGAACTGAGAATTTGCTCTAAAATTCTACAGGAAACTGATGTCAACTATATTGGCCTGTAATTATGTGGGGCAGTTCTCTTTGTTATAAACGGGAGTCACCTGCGCCTTTTTCCAATCACTAGGAACTTTGCGCTCAATTAAAGATTCGAGCTTGTAGAGAGCCATTGCCTCAGAATACTCTTTGTAAAACCGAACTGGTATTCCATCCGGCCAAGAAGACGTTTTCGTATTTAGTTCTCTCAGCAGCATCTCTACTCTGGAAGTACCTATTACCATGTCCTCCATTTCGGAATTAGTATGTTGAACAAATAATGGTACATTTGTGCGCTCCTCCTGCGTCAGAGATTCCTTAAAGGTTATGTTTAGAACTTTAGCTTTCCGTTTGCTTTCTTCTATTACCGCCCCGGAATGATCAACGAGTGACTGGATAGTGGGCTTTGATCCGCTTATCGATTTTACATAGGACCAAAATTTTTTCGTGTTCTCGGAAAAATCTTTTGGTAAGGTATGGCTGTGATAATTATTGTATGCTTCTCGCATCGATATTTTTATAGACGCACGAATCTCTACTAACTTTTGTCTATCATCATTTGAGTATTCTTTTTTGAATCGAGAGTGCAACAGCCTTTGCTTTCTCAGCAGCTTTCTAACATTATTATTACACGACGGTGGATCTTTTCCATCCTTAATAGACTTTACAGGTAGATATTTCTCTAATCGTTTATTTACAGTGCACTTAAATTTAGTCCACAATTCCTCTACATTCATAATCCCGGAATTAAACGATGCCCATTCATTTCTTAAGTGCGATCCTAAAACTTGCTTATTGGCTTTTCCCAACAAAAACACGCTCATAGCCTTCTTGATTGGTTTGTGAACTTTGGTCACCATCGACGCTATGACGATATCGTGATCACTAATTCTGTCTCTACACAGATATCGTTAATAAGGTCAGGCCTGTTAGTAGCTATAACGTCTAATCTATTTCCATTGTGTATGGGTGCCTGGTTTAACTGCTCAAGACAGTTTTGGGAGAATGTGTCCAAAAGTAGCTCGCAAGACTGCTTGTCTGTATCGTCTGAAATGTAACTAGAGAGGTCCCAATCTATACTCTTAAGGTTGAAGTCTCCACGACTAATATTACATGGCCCTGATGCCTACGCACTTTCTGATGTAGAAAATGTTCAAATGTGTGTAGAACTTATGGGACTTAACTATGGGGTCATCAGTCCCTAAACTTACAAACTACTTATGAACTAGCTAAGACTAAGGACGGCACAAATATCCATGCCCGAGGGGGGATTCGAACCCCCGACCGTAGTGGCCATGCAGACCGTGACTGGAGCTCCTCAGTCCCCTCGGCCACCACGGCCGGCCCTGGTGTAGACTTTGTTTGAATGACTAAAACTGCTACAGCAGCCCTGGGGCGGGGCAGTGGGACGGTAAGAACACCCAACTACTAACTTTACTTCTTTTAGACCTGTTATACGTGTCCAGATAAATTCACAGTTCGTTTCAACCTCGATCTTAGTAGAAAGAATATCTTTGTCCACAGCGATGTACACTCCTCCTCCAGTTGTGCCCAATCTATCTTTCCGATACACATTTCAGGCCTCGCTAAATACTTCTGAACATGCCACGTCATGATTTAGCCAGCATTCCGTGTCTAAAACTATCTGAGCAGAATAATTTGCATGCAGTGCGGCAAATTCGGGAACTTCGTATTTAGAACTTTGTCAGTTCGCGGCTAATATTTTGATATTCGAAATTTTGAGCCGAACGTGGTCTGAATTCGCTGCCGGAATGTTGACAGGCGAGATATCATCTGAGATAGTGCCTAGCCATGTGCACTAATGTGCACTACACAATTACTCTGCTACCCGAGTAGCCGCTTCCTTAGTGTAGTGCACCCCTGATCTATCTAGGGGCACCCTACAATTCCCCACCCGATAACGCAGATCCAGATATCTGCAGCCATGACTGGCACAGAGTCGGCGTAGCCTCTGGTTCAGATCCTCCACTCGGCTTCAAACCAAAGAGCCCCGATCAACCCTGGGAACAATGCGACAAATCGACAACTCTGCTTACAACCCGCATGTGAGGGCAGCAGTCTTAACCAATTCCGCCAGCAGCCCGTAGGATGTCCTCAGAACCAAAGCCGCCTCCACATCTCGGATGAAGCCCCCCGGCAGACACACTGAGTGCACGTTGGACTTCTGATGTTAAATATACATGAAGATGTGCAAGGAGAAACGCGGGTCGTTCATTTGTTATTTGTTAGTGACGTCAAATTGTGTTAAACTGTGTATGGGTCAAAATGCCCCCACATGGTGCTTTTGGTATGACAGATAATTTTGTCATACTTCTCCGTGGCCTAGGGGGATCAAATTTTGGTGAGTTCTACAACTCCATAAATGCCTAAAAGTCGTGAGAATGCCGGCCGCGGTGACCGAGGAGACTGAGGCGCTTCAGTCACGGTCTGCACGGCCACTACGGTCGGGGGTTCGAATCCCCCCTCGGGCATGGATATTTGTGCCGTCCTAGTTCGTAAGTAGTTCATAAATAGTTTGTAAGTTTAGGGACTGATAACCCCGTCGTTAAGTCCCTTAAGCTATGCAAACATTTGAAGACTTTTGTCTTGAGAATGTTTGGTGCTACGATGAATATGGAGGGGGTTGGGTACTCGAAACGCCCCCATGGGTCAAAAATGATCCACGTGCTACTTCTAATGTTAAGCATACATGACGGTGTGCAAGTAGAAACGAGGGTCGTTCATTAGTCATTGGAGCACACGCTCGTATTGTTCTGATACGGAAGGAAAGCGACAGTGCCCTTCGAAAGAAGTCACACCGAATCTTACTTAAATTGGTGTAGTGACAGCATATAAAACTTAAACCATGACAGTCATAGGTGGGTATGAACAGCCGTCCTTCAAGCCTACAGGGTGGGATGTACTGACCACGACTGTGAATTAGAAAACATGTTAGGAACGTAAACAAAACTGCTCTTCACAGTTAGTAGTTGGCATAACCTCAGAGAAAAACAAAAATTAAACAAAAACCAAAATTAGCGTTTAGAGGGGTATGCATGTTTGGGTCAACGACTTTAATTTACAGAGCTACCGAAACCGTATGTTCCATAATCGTCGCAAGGGCAACGAAATGGTAGGTATTAAAATAAATGAGCTTGGGTTAGAGAAACAATGAAAATCCCTGAATACTGGAAAATCCATTGGAATGGATTCCAATTTAATTGTACACAGGCTTGTGGAGGAACTTGCCTCCCATTCTCGCAGCGGTATTTCGTAGAGTCGTAGTGGAGCCAAGAGTTCGTGATAACGGGAAAATAGGCGTTGATCATTCGCGTGTTGAATAACGTTAGTCTAAAAGGTGCGTGAAACAGAGAGCGGATGTTTCTGACGTTGACCTGTTGCAGAATTTTCGTCGATATCCTCCTCCTGCTCTCCCTGTGCATCTCGTTCATCACCCAGTACACCTCCACCCTTTCTCCAGCCCTCTACCTCAACCGATCCTCGTTACCCGTCTTTCTGTGCAACTTCCGCACTCCCTTACCATCATCATGCTCTCCATGTTCATTCCTCTTCCGTGAATTTCCTCTCCCTCCTCTGTTACCTCTTACAATTCTAGCCTTACAATTCTGTTCAAAATATTGTATCAACAAAAGTTCCCCGTCAGATTGCTTTGAAATTTTGACACAGCGTAGCATTGTTATACGTTTGTCTTTCAATTTTTATATGTATGTCATATATTAATTTATTTATATTTTTGCAATGAGGACACGTTGTTATAATATAAATATCATGTATCAACGAACCGAAATCACTCGCATACACTTTGAAACACCGGGCAGAGATTGAAAATACATATGTGCCCGAAATCACCCTACTCTATGGGGTGATGTCGGTTACTTTTGTCTGTCTCTGGCGAAAGTAGATGCACATGAATATTCTGTTTCTAGCATATTTTATTGATGAAAAATATATATCCCACCAATTTCATAAAAAAAGAAAGAAATCTGACAAAACCAACAAACGTTATAGTGAAAATAATCTCAAAACTGTCCGAAATCACCCCTTTGACGGTAACCCTACTCTCACAGATCCTGGAAATGATGGACAAATGCCAAGTACCTCAACTACTGAAACAACGGTTACTGTAGATCAGTGTTTTGCTAAATGTGGGTCACGACCCCTTGGGGCGAGGGGGAAGGCAAAGACTTGCTCGGGGGGATCGCTGTCACAGGGTGAACTACTTGCAACATAAAATAACTAGTCTATGTGAAATTTATTTTAAGTTAAATTTACGGAGTTTCTTGTGTAACATTGATTATTAATTAAATAGATCACATATTGTTTTCTAATACTTCAGTTAATAATGAATACGAGCAAAGTCTGAAAACAGTTTCTCGGGAACTGATCGACAGGTAAAAGAACATGACACGCGTACAACAACGTTACAAATTGTCCGTACTGTGCTTCATTTCTTAATGAGTGTACTTATGAGTCTTGCCTGAAATGCGAAACACTGGTTAAGCAAAATACATTTTTCTGTCCGAAATCTTGTAAAAATAGGATAATGTACTCCATTACGAAAAGTACACAACGAACTTAGTCCAACAATTTAAAAGAAAGCTGTAGCAAAGTGTACATTTGTATCCTTCGAGATAACATAGTTTTTACTTAATTCGACATAATCGACTTTGGAGCGTCAGCAACTGGACTAATATTGAAATAATTTATTGTCTAAATGTCAGCCTACAGCTGCAAGGTCCCTTTTTTTTAGTATTTACTTGATCCGATCCTACAGAGTCATGTATTTGCCACTGTAACACGTCTATGTTCTGACAAGTACTGTACTACAAGTACTTGTATTTACATGTTTCGATCCTACTGTAGTGCAAGTACTGTGTCGTGACATAGACATGTTACAGTCACAACTACATGATTCTGTAGGGTCGAAACATGTAAATACTAAGAAGAAAAAGAAAGAAAGGAGAACTTTGCAACTGTTGGCTGACATTCAGACGATAAATTACTTCATAACATGGATTATAAAAGGTAATCCGTCTTATGCTGACTGCAATAAAGAGATTTATCATACATCTATTTATTGCAGTCAGCATAAGATGGATTACCTCTTATAATCAATTTTAACAGCTGCTGCGGAAGATGGCCACACAGCCAGACGTAGTATTTCATAACATAGTTTTGTTACGATTCGTGATGTGGGGGGCAGGGGTTGCCAGAATATTTTTGATGGAACAGGGTCGCATATTCGGAAAGGTTGAAAAACATTACTGTAGTTGAAGGAGATGAAATTTCTGATGTGGATGTGAGTGATGACCGTACTACCACTCAAAGTAACGGTATAAAAAGGACAAGGAATCCTGATTTGTTGATAAGTTGTACTTTTCATTCTATGTTAACAGTAGAGGAGAAATAAAAGTCTTTTATTTTATTTAATACATACCGCTTATTTAACCTAAATAATGTTTCGTTTTTCGCTGTCCAATCGGCCGCGGAGGTCAAGCGCTCGACTGTGAAACGAACTACTGCGGGTTCGCAACCCCGGTTGGACCTCGGATTTTTTCAGTCTGCGTTTTAACCCATCATTTATCTCTCGAAGATGGGAGGAGTCGGTACGAATTCCACGTTAACCTGTAGGTTGGATAACTGGGCTGGGCTAGGCACTAGAGGTCTGCACCTCGCTCGGATCGCGTGGCACATGTAGTTCTATGGCAGTCCGACAGGTGTCGGTACTGCAGCTTGCGGCAAGGCGTGTGGCTGCGCTCGACTTCCTCCACGCTCGTTCGAGCGGCGCACGCTCGACTGGCCCGACCGTCCACACTGCCCGCACGCCACTCGGTCGCCCATCGCAGCGCCACTCGAGTCTAACGTGACTGTCGGGAGCTAACTAGACGCTTGAGAATAAATCCTGTCTGAGAAATTTGGATTTGTTGCCTTTCCCGGGTGTTTCTAAAGCTGTTCTCTCGACCCAGTTAAACTAGCTATTCAATTTCGCATTTTGTACTTTGCCATACAAGTTATTATGAGTGATTATCATAAAATTTTTGCGCTAAGATCATTTACGAAATGAGTTTTCCATGATCTTTCTTACTTTCTTGTTCCCGTTTTGTGGACTTTTAGTTTTTGTTTTGGTGTTACTTGCGTCTTAACGAGCAAATGATTGTATTTTATATCCATTCCTTTTATCACTCTCAAGTCCTGGAATACTTTGTCTGTCTTTTACATTGATATTAATTACACGATATTGATGTACACCCTTTAGGTTAGTTTTGTGCATCTCTCTCTCTGTTGCACCCCGTTAATACATATTCCCGTAGCATTGTGTGTGCTTGCTGCGCCTCTACCTTTTCCGAGTGAGTCCCTAACGGAAAGTTTTGCAATTGCAACATTCATATATTCCCCACTGCCACTGTCGTCTTTCTTATCTGCATAATAAAGAACGAATGCAAGCTTTTGTGCAATGTATAGGATCCGGGCTTTCTTCCGTCGTCAGGTTCATATGCCGATCTAATGCTCATATAGCCTGTACCTGTTTTAAATCCACTTATTCCAACTGTTTACTTTACACAGCTGTGCGAATTTATGATGTTCCTGATGTTTCAGTGATATCTGTGTTATATTTATTTATGGCCGTCTGAAGAATGTCACGCGGGTGCACCAGCCAAAAGAATGAAGTGCAAGTTTTCGGAATGGCTGGACTGTGAAATGCGCGAGGTGAAATCCACCAATGAGATGGACCTTTATTTAGCACGAACTGATGGTGATGATGACGATCTGCTTGAATGGTAGAAACGCAACACCACTCTTTTTCCTAAGCTAGCTGTATTGGCAAACAGTATTTTGTGTGCCCGCCTCAAATGCACCTAGTGAACGCACTTTCAGTGCAGCAGGGAACCAGTTCTCTGATAGAAGAACTCGACTCGATCTACAACGTGTCAATGATATTTTAACAATACAATGCAATTTCACTGCCACTAACGAATAGCTTGGAGATAATGTTACTTTCCGATGTATACTCTGTTGTACGGTAACTTCCACTTTTGTACATTGCAACAAAAACGTTGTTCGTTCCGCAGTTTCTCATTAGATCCTTTACATTACTTTCAAATGTTGTAGTTAGTGAAAACAACCTTTTTGTCTCGTTTTCGGTATAATATTGCGGTTACATGCTACTATTAAGGAATCACGTCCACAGCATAACTGATTATATCCGAAAATAGATCCTTTAGTCAGTAGGAGTGCGTCAGATGCAACAGCAGCCCACACCTCAGAGCCACAGAGCCGCTGCCGTAGCGACTGACAAGGAAACCCATCCAACTGTCACTCTCCGACTTTTATGAAATTTGGATTTGTTATAATACATGAAAAACTGTGGGATCCGTATTTTCATTTTTATTTATTTATTTCTTATTTGTAAGGGGTGAAACGGTCCCTCCAAAATTGGGGCTAAAATACAAAAATCGTGATAACTTAGAGATTAATGAAGCGATTTTAATGATTTTTTGGTATGAAAGTATCTTTTGATAAGAGATCGGCCTAGGTACATTGCAAGGGGAGTGACAATTAGGGGGCAACTACCCCTAAAGTGACCAATCTTTTTTGCTAAAAAAATTGTATTGATTTAATCGAAGTTGAATCTATGAAATTTGTCTTTTATCAAAAGACACTTTCATACCAAAAATCATTAAAATCGCTTCACTAATCTCTAAGTTATCGCCATTTTTCTATTTTAGCCCCAATTTTGGAGTGACCGTTTCACCCCTTAAATATGTTTTTCCACCGCTAAAAAAAATTACTTGTCCCATAGATTTTCATATATTATAAAATATGCAAATTTCATAAAAATCGGAGAGTGACACTTGGGTAGGTTTCGTTGTGAGTACAGCGGCAGCACTACGCTGTGCGGCCTCTGCCCGCCCCGCCCCGCCCTACGTAGCCTCGTTCGAGTGTCAACACGCTCGCTCCGAGCGTACACACTCGCCGCGCCACAGCCGAGCGTTGCGCACTCGATCGAGTACGAGCGAGCGAAACCGGCGATTTGCAGACCTCTACTAGGCACACGCAAGTCGCCGAAGTGGCTGTAATGTTTTCGTATGAAAATGGGTGTTGCGTACAAAGCAGGGGTTGGGAAACGTAAATGAAATTTTACTAGCTAGTGAAGTATTTTTAAATGAAAATAGTGAGCAATTTCGACAAGGAAGAGACAATTTAAACAAAATTATTGGATTCCACCATTAAATGGTATCGGTCGTAATTTCGGTAGCAAATACAGCACCAGAAAGCAACATTACAGGAGAAGTCGGCGGAAACAAAAATTTTACCTTATTGACAGCTGGTACTAATATTTCGGTCATATTCTGTAGTGATTCTAGCTGAGATGACTGGAGTATTACTGCGATAAATTCGTGCTGGGATTGTGCGTTTCGTTTACTATTGTTCTATGAAGGTGTTGAAAATTAATCATGATAGTCGCCAAAATTGCAAAATTATCGGACTTCATAATCATCGCGAAGATTTTTCTGCAGGCATTAAACTGTAATAAACCATTCATAGAAACGAAATAAATAAAAGTTGGACAGAGAATGTTCTAGTACAATCGCGAAACAAATCACAACAATACCCGAGCATCACTTTATGAATTAATGGATCTGCTGGAAATAGATAACTTTAAAATTAGTGAGTATGGAGAAGGGATTGTAAGTAAGATATTTCAACTTAACTGTGGGGGTTTATTGAAATTAATAAAAAAAGGACTGAGCTCACTCTTACATTAATTAGACAAAATCCTGGAACACGTCCTAACACATCGAGGAGGAGAAAGTAAGTAAGTGACGAACAGTTCCGCTCTCTCCCTTCAGCTTGTTGAAAAAAATTTAACGTGACAAATGTCATAAGTTTATCGACACGCTGGCAGAGAGAGGTCAGAAGTCAGCGACAAGCATCGCACAAGTTATTTAAAAAAAATTCATTAATGCAGGGCCGGCGCAAGGCACGTCCGAAACGTGCGGCTGCACGGGGCGGCACTTGCCGAGGGGCGGCAAATCTGCTGCCCCCTTTTATTTCTTTTTTTATTATTATTATTACATATACATTTTTAGGTCAAACTCAGCATTCATGCCCAAGAGGGCATTCGAAACCAAACCTCGGAGGGAGCGGCTTCGGAAACTGTGGCATGGCGCCTCGACTACCTGCCGCCGCTCCTCTTGTTCGAGTAGATGGAGGAGGAGTAATTTCTTCCTCACCACTGTGGCAGCAAAAAATGTTCAAATGTTTGTAAGGCTTAAGGGACTTAACTGCGGGGCCATCTGTCTCTAAACTTACAAACTAAATATGAACTAGCTTATACTAAAGACGACACAATCATCCATGCCCGAGGGGGAATTCGTAGCCGCGGTGAGGTAGCCGAGCGGTCTAAAACGTCTCGCTGCGGAGCGCGCGGTTGCTCGCCGTGGAGGTTCGAGTCCTCCCTGGGGCATGGGTGTTTTTGTTGTCCTTAGGTTCGTTTACCTAGGTTTAAGTAGTTTGTAAGCTACGGACTGATGACCACGCTGTTTGGTCCGATAGATTTACAAACATTTGAACATTTTTTTGGGGAATTCGTACCTCCGACGGCGGACGGCCGCGCGCACCGCAACACGGCGATCCACTACACGCGGCTAATCCGCTGCGGCCTGTGGCAGCAGCGTCGTGTTTACGCCGGAGGAAAGGAGAGGGGGAAGCAGTCTGGCGTACACGCCACTATTTTATGAGTGGAGCGCTGTTAAGTGCCGTGCGTTTACTCACAACTAATTTTGCAGAACACGAAATGTAATTTGGAAATTCGAATGCAATGTTCGATACTGCTGTTACATGTTAAGCCTGAAAGGATAAAGACATTGGTAGTAAGCCTGGCATAAGTTGGGTTTTGGGTTTCGACGTGTTTTTGGAAATTTTTTCTATCTGTTTCTGAGTGATAGTCTGACGTTTTGGTTTTGAGCCATGAAACTCCTGTCTCCGCCTGAATGAACAACAATTAAACTGACCGGCACTTTTGGTTGACAATATTACTCGCACACTATTACTTTGCCAAAATTTATTTACTGTATAATGCGTTTTCCATGTTTCATCTGAGCAAACTACTGGTCGCTTTGATTCCGATGAAAACCCGAGATAGTATTGTCTTTTAGCAACATGCACTCTCGTCCGGCGGAGTGGCCGAGGGAATTGAGACGCTATTCTCCGAAGCGCGAGACCGTTCTCCGTCGGGGATTGAATCCCCCCTCGTGCATGGATGTTTGTGCTGTCTTTAGTAGAGGTAGTTTATAAATAGTTTGCAAGTTTAGAGACTGATGACCCCGCAATTATGTCCCATAAACTTAACAAACATTTCAACATTTGAACATCTCGTCCTCACAAAACAATGGAGGCGTTTATGATGCACTAGTTCAGATATCAGAAAAAAAGTTCAAATGTTTGTTACGCTTATGGGACTTAACTGCGGGGTCATCTGTCCCTAAACTTATAAACTACTTATGAACTAGCTTATATGAAAGACAACACAAACACCCATGTCCGACGGAGGACTCGAACCTGTTTCTGAGGTTGTGGAAATGCATGAAAAAACGAAAGCATGTTTTGAGACCAGCAGAACAGAAGAAAAGTTTGTGTCTCTCTTGACGGATTCCAAAGAATTGGCTACAGAATTAGAGCTAGAAGATCTAACGTTACCAAGGATAAGTGTTTCGGGCGACGAAGTAAGATGCCAATACACATTATCTGTGAAGAAAGGCATGAGATTACAGATGACCCAACAAAACGTTACAAGATTGAATTCTACTATTATGTTGTAGATATAGCAAACGCATCTTTGGATAAGAGATTGAATCAACTGAAATCTTATTGCGTTAATTTTGATTTTCTCTACGACATTGGCGAGCTGAAGAATGCACCTCCATACAGCCTGGATACAAAGTGTAGAAACCTCGCAGCGATTTTGCAAGATCATGAGTCAAGCGACATTGATGCACTGGAGTTGAGGGAAGAACTGAAAGTGCTATAAACTTTGTTGAAACCTGGAATAGGTCCAAAAGAGATTCTGAAGTTTATAGGAAGACATAATTTTTGCCCTAATGTTAACATTGCTGTGAGAAGTCTCCTAACACTCCCAGTGACAGTTGCGAGTGGAGAGAGGAGTTTCTCAAAACTGAAATTGATAAAGACATATCTCCGATCAACGATGAGCCAAACTCGTTTGAATGATCTTGCAACAATATCGATTGAACACAAAGTTGCAGAGGACTTAAATTACACAGATCCTGTGAAAGAGCTTGCACAAGTAAAGGCCAGGAAGATTCGATTCGTCTAGCACGTTTTTTTTTTTTTTTAATTTTTGTATTATGATCAGTATCTTGGTTATTTACTGTGTTGTTTCTCATTTTGTTCAACATTGAATAGTTATTGTAAGTATTATTGTTCAAACCAAATTATCGTTAAATTGTAAATATATTTTGTTTTCCGTTGAATACATTATCTGTTCACAACCAGTGAAAAATGTTTATTTACATTAATCTAAGTTCATGCCGCGCGGGATTAGCTGAGCGGTCTAAGGCGCTGCAGTATATGTAAATTCACAAGTCTTTTTAAAATTAGCTAGATTTCTTCAATCAGGTCTGACTAAATTTTTGAGCTGGTGCCCAGAGACTGTTTTGTACAAATCTGTAGAGAATGTCATCAATCAGTCGCAATTTTCGTTTTTATTTTCCAGATGTATATTGATTTCGGGCACCGTGTGGCTATTCTCAATGCTTTGAGTTATGTTTACATCTATACCGTCATGCTGAACGTAACTGTCAACATGACGGTTTAGATGTAAGCACATATTAAAAGCTTTGAGACTGCGATTGATTGCTGACATTTCCTACAGATTTGTTTAAATAACAATCCACAAACTTTAAAAAAAAGGGGGAGCGGCAATTTAGCAGCTTGCACAGGGCGGCACTTGAGCTTGCGCCGGCCTTTCATTAATGTATTACTACATGGCGTCCAACTGAAAGATTTGCACCAGGCCAAAGAGCCACACGAAATTATTATTATTACTATTATCATTCTTCTTGAAGCGATGATAATGTAGGTTACTTCATTCTTTAATATTTTTTCACAGAGAGCAACAATGACGAATAAAAGTACAAAAATGGAGACCACACCAACAAAGTTTCAAAAAATTTTCAAATGTTTGTTAAGCTTATGGGACTTAACTACGGCGTCATCAGTCCCTAAACTTACAAACTACTTATGAACTACTTACGAACTAGGACGGCACAATATCCATACCCGAGGGGGGATTCGAACCCCCGACCGTAGTGGCCGTGCAGACCGTGACTGGAGCGCCTCAGTCCCCTCGGCCGGCATTCGTGTAGAGACCAAATATTTACATTTAATGATATCACTCAAAGTACAAAGAAGTATTCTCTAGCAGTAATAGTAAATTTATACGGTTCCTTTAAATTTCAATCCTCTTGCCATTTCTGCAGCAAATCCCTCAGTTACATCGCACTCTACACGAAACCCGAGTCGTGTAGGTGGAAACCTCAATTTTACGCCTCACTACGCACTCGCATAAAAATTCCGCCTCATCATATTCTAAGATCTCGTGTAGGCTTTTCCTCAATCCTCTCGGAGATACTGTGCAGTGTTCCGGTAATTAATTCGTCCCGAAAGCGCCTTCATGTTTTAGGTATAAGGGAGGAAACGGCAAAGGAAAAGTGAATTAGTCCAGAAATCTCGTTATATAAGCCTCGTGCCTCGACCGGCGACTTGTAAACACCCTTCATTTATGAGGGCCAACACGTGAGCTCAGAGCTAACCTCGGGACCCGCTCTGATGTAGCGGCGCGGGTTCATTTGCAGACTGCTTGCTTGCCACCGGCGCACTCCGACTCGGCGAACACCCCCCCCCCCCCCCAGTTTATTTATCCCGCAGTGTGTTTACGCGCCGCCGTTGAGGTCACGTTTCAATTGAATTAAGCACTCTTTAGCTCGTTGCGTATTCAGAAAACGCGGCGCGGAAGAACGGCCACTGGTAACGGAGCGCGGCCTACACGAAATTAAACCTGTAATGCGAGCCGGGGAGCGGCGCCAACTGCGCATGCGCAGAGTGTTTTCGGCGTTGTAATGCAAGCGGCGACCTCCGGCTAGCTAGCGCGCTCTCTCTCTCTCGCTCGCTTATCTCTGCGTCGCAGGCGACTCTAAAGAGCCCGTCCTCCGTATTGGAATTCCCGAATGAATATTCAGGTGCTAAGGAACAGGGTTGTGGGGGAGGGGGGAGAGGTGTTGGTGGGCATTTAACGGATGGCGGGCGCTTAGTCGACCACTGCAATCCTTTCCTGTGTTTTCTCCCACTTCCCTTCGTTGCTGGCTGCTACCGTTCCCGTGCTGCCGTGCACGTAAAGGAGATTAGTTGCGCGACGAATTTCGCACCCTGTTCAGCGATGGAGAGCAACATCCGACATCTTGAAATGAAAAAAGAATGAAAAAAAGAAAAGAAAACACTTTCGAGCCATGTACATCCGTTGAGGTTCAGCCACAACGAGCTCAAATTTCATACAGCAGTTAATACTATTTGAACACGAGAAGACGACGAGTTTATTGGTGCTGTCACAAGAGGCAAAAGTCGGCACTCGTTGAAAGATATACATTTCTTTACAAGCACTGCCAACATTACAATGCTCATTGACGAGAAGTGTTACTGTGCACGTCGGTAGGGTAAAGGTTCCAGCACTACATCTAGCAACCGCTGCTGCCTTTCCCTCAGCCCGCTCCATATTTATTAAATAGTCACACTATTCGGGACGCTCAAAGAAAAATTTGTTTAAATAAATTTAAAAATAAAAATTGATTGTCCACTTTTGCCATTATTTTATATAAAATTTAATGAAAACAGGAAAGTATTAAAATAAATAATATAAAATAGAATATATAAAAATATTTTGTGCAAAACTATGATAAGTTTCAACCTCTGGATCTCGGTAGCAGATAATGATATCGAAAAAATTTAAAACCGTGAATATCATCATAAGAATATATGGTAAAAATTTCGAAGACTTGTAATGAATAGAAAGTATCGAAGTGACCATCCACACAATTCGCTTTTTGGTAACCAAAAATCATGTTTTTTGTGATTTTCTCAAGAATCGCCCATGAATGAATGGTGCTTTTGTAAGTCGTTTAAAGCCCACCATAGACTACACGTCACGTACCTCGTGATCAAAAAGTCAGTATAAATTTGAAAACTGAATAAATCACGGCATAATGTAGATAGAGAGGTAAAAAAAAGTGACACACATACTTGAAATGACATGGGGTTCCATTAGAACCCCACCTATCCTTATCGGGCCTTTTTTCTTTGACGAACTGCGTGATTCTGGTTTTGTAACCGTGACGGGTGAGAGGTACGCCGATATGTTACAGAATCGCATAATCCCCAGACTGGCTGAGAAACATCTGCTGGAACGTACCATTTTTATGCAGGATGGCGCTCCACCCATATTGCTAGACGCGTGAAAGGTCTCTTGCGCGCGTCGTTTTGTGATGATCGTGTGCTGAGACGCCACTTTCGTCATGCTTGGCCTCCCAGGTCCCCAGACCTCAGTCCGTGCGATTATTGGCTTTAGGGGGACATGAAGTCGAAAGTGTATCGTGATCGACCCACATCTATAGGGATGCTGAACAACATCCGACGCCAATGCATCACCATAACTCCGGACATGCTTTACAGTGCTCTTCAAAACATTGTTCCAGATATTGTTGAGGAATGATGGTGAACATATTGATCATTTCCTGTAAAGAACATCATATTTGCTTCGTCTCAATTTATTATTCTAATTATTGCTTTTCTGATCAGATGAAGCGCCATCTGTCGTACATTTTTTGAACTTTTGTTTTTTAGTTTGGTTCCAATAAAACCCCATTCCATTCCAAGAATGTGTGTCTTTACCTCTATGTCTACATTATTCCGTGATTTATTAAGTTTTCAAATTTATACGGACTTTATGATCACCCGGTACAGAAGCCAACTGACTTGCTCAATTTAGATGGGCTCCAGGAAGTGCGTAACTTTGAAAATTTTGACGATGTACTGTATGATCGCTATAGTATACCCATTATTCTAATATGTACACAAATGATCACTAGGTCAAGATCTATCGAGAACACTTCTTCACTCTGAGATGAATATAACCTAGGATATGGGCAGTTTAGGAACATATTAATACCGCGCACTACTGTGCGCAGTATGATTATACTGTTATTTTAAGTATATAATTGTGTATTATTTTACTAAATATTACATTCTTATTTTTATACGTCTATTTGTATATCATAGATACTTTTGAATATACCAGATGTATTGAACAGCATTGGCCGTTAATGTTTTATTTAAAAAACAACAGATCGATGTCAATCACATAGTGACCATCTACAGTGTTCAGTTAAATTCAGGGCATTCATAATGCCTGTTTGAAGGACACTCAAGATGGTCACTATGTGATTGAAATCGATCTGTTGTTTTTTAAGAAAATGTTCAAATGTTTGTAAATCTATCGGATCAAACTGCGTGGTCATCAGTCCGTAGCTTTCAAACTACTTAAACCTAGGTAAACTAACCTAAGGACAACACACACACCCATGCCCCAGGGAGGACTGGAACCTCCGACGACGAGCAACCGCGCGCTCCGCAGCGAGACGCTTTAGACCGCTCGGCTACTGCACCGCGTCTGTTGTTTTTTAAATAAAACATTAACGGCCAATGCTGCTCAATACATCTCGTGTGTTCACCATTATTTGGTCATTGAGCACCATCCTGGAAATGGAATCAAACCTCAAAATATATACTTTTATTATCTCTTTGTCTGGAACATTTTCAAAAAGCATAAAAGCAAAGTAATATTAACGTGGGCCATTAAACACTCCACTGTAATTTTTTTTCGGTTGTGCTTAACTCTGCATCACCGGTATGAAACAAATTGCAGATCGCTAGTTATATAGTCCAAATCGATTTGCAAATGTAAACAAACAGTCGAAATTTCTTGTTGTCAAATCCGCAAACGCTGCTCCTAATGACGTGGACGCGCTCCGCAAATATTTGCCCCGCTCGCCTGCAGCTGTTACTCCGGTGAGAACCCCCCCCCCCTTACCCCAGCACAGTGTTCTACCGCTTGTCACGGTCGCCCTTAACAAGCCTGCCGCGGGAAGAGTGGCTGCTGACGAGAGGAGGAGAAATGCCGCGCATCGCTCATCCTGTCTTCGCGCTTGATGGCGCCGGTAACGGCCTCCGGCTTGGCGGACCCGCGCAGTGGCCGCAGGTCTTGGAGGTGGGGGAAGGGGGAGGGGTGGGCGAGGATTGGTGGGTCTGAGCCGCCCAAGGAGGAGGAGGAGGAGGGTAGCTGCCGACGATCGGCCGCAAGAAAAATCCCCGCGGTTGCTCTCGGAAGAAGAGCCGCGCCACTAGCCTAACAAGTCCTGCTGCGGGGACAGCGCGGGCCGCCCCCGCAGCTCTTCAATCTTGCACAGCTCCCCCCTCCCCCTCCCCTTTCCCATCTACTGTGCGTGAGGCCCCGTTCTTGCCGGTCCGCCTGCAGCCCGCCTGTTAATCTCCGGCCGGCCGCGTGGTCTCTCGCGGATGCACTTTGCTCCCACGCGCGGCCGCGCTGTTTCGTTTTTTCGCCGCTTCCCGGCCGAGCGCCCTTGTTAGCCGCAGCGCCCGCTGATCTGTGGCGTTCAGTCAGATGCACAAGACGGCGCCGCCTCGGCCTTAATTGCCTCTTGTCTGTCTACTCGGCAGGTCTCCTCGCGCCGCACGAGAGAAAGAGAATGAGAGGCAAACAGAGGGATGTGGAGAAGAGCTGAGCGAGGCGGCTGGTGCAGAGAGAGAGAGAGATTTCTAATGAGGAGGAGAAACTGGTAATGGGGCAGAAGAGAGGGTGAGTGATAAAGCGGCCGCCACGAGAAGAATGGCCGAACAAAGGTGTTCCCCTCGTATCCTCCTCTCCAAGGGCGAAGTATTTCGGCCCATTCGTAGAAAATTTTGAGAATACTTTCCGCCACTCTTTCAAAATATAACAACTTGTTTTCTCTTACTAATGCGTTTCTTGAACTCGCCAGAGTCAAGCCTTCCACCTAACATTTCCAAAGTCGAGCTTTTTTAAGCGTCCGCTTTCAACAACTCTGGTAGGTGTGCCGACCTAGGAACGAGTCCACCCAGAGAATACAGGTTGCGTTCATTGGCAGCTATTGCTTAAAATTATCGTGGTAAAAGTAATAAAAAATCACATATTCCAGGGGTTTTCTAACCTGGTAAAGCTGACAAAGGGGGAGTTGGACGTGAAAATGGCTGTGATTGTGATCTCGTGTACCACTGAAAAGTGAAAGTCAAGTTGGAGTCAGAGGTCATAGAACAGGTGACAGCATTCAAGTATTTGGGAAGTTGGATTAAGGAAGCTATGAACTGCCAACAAGACATCAAAATGAGAATGGCTCTGGCGAAAGAAGCGTTCCAGAAGCAAAGAAAACTCCTAACCAGTGGTTTAAACAAAGAACTAAGGAAGAGACTTATATGGAGCGGAAACGTGGACATTGAGAAAGCAAGATGAGAAGAAAATCGAAGGTGGCGAAATGTGGATATGGCTTATGATGGAGAAGATCTGCTGGATCTGCTGGAGGATGTATCTGACGATAAAGACGATAAAGACGAGATTGCCTTCTGGTAGATGCAATTAAGGGTTGCGTTCCGGGGAAGAGAGGAAGGGGCAGAAGAAGGTACCAGATGCTGGATGACGTCAGCAAGCTACTAGGAGGATACCAAAGAACGAAGATGATCGCAAAAGACAGAGAAGCATGGAGGGCTATGCAGTCTAAACTTGCCGTACGGAAGACAACCAGATGATGATGATGGCTGTTCGCCATTAGGTCCCAGCTAGTATCGTGTTCGGCCTACCTGATGCAAGGCTTTAAGCAACCCCACAAGGGCGACTTGCGCGTCGATGAGTATTAAATGCTGATGACGATACCACCAAGACTCCGAGTGGAGAAAATCTCCAACCCATCCGCAAATCGAATCCGGGCGCCCTGAGGCGCTTATCGCTGCGGCGTGGGCTACTTTCGAAACTCCAATCGCCAACATTCTCCTCCTAATGCGAAAATATATTGTTGACTCCCACTTACATAGGTAGAAATGATCATCAGAATAAAATACGAGAAATCAGAGCTCGAACGGAGAGATTCAGTTCTTCCCGCGCGCTATTCGAGAATGGAATGGCTGATAATTAGTATAACGGTGGTTCGATAAACCCTCTGCCAGGCACTTAGCACTTAAATGTGATTTGCAGAGTATCCCCTGTAGATGTAGATGTAGTGCCAATCTAGCACACTCTCTACTGGACTACGGAGATGGACATGAAAATGACTGAAAAATCGAAAAAAAAATTTCCTCACTTTGAAAGACAGATTTCTCCCGTTTCCAAACATGTAAGATTTATTTACTTTTAAGTAGTTACTATAGTCTAAAACCCTGTTTGACCAAGTTTCTCCACACTGGCCACGCCCCCTTCCCGTTTGCCTGTTTTGTAGTTTCCTTTGTTTTCCGACTTGTTATTTTAGTGACAGTGTGTAAAGTGTAATAAATGTAAACAACCTTAGATATTAAGATGGTATCATACTGCTGGCAGAAAGAGAAGAAGAATTAAAGGCTGTATTGTTAAAGGTGAAAAACGAAAGTGAAAAGGCCTTACTAAGGCTAAATCTACATTGTAGGCACTTGTCATAGCGTGGCCCAAATTTTAGTATGCCTTCTTCATAAAAGGTTGCCGCCTGTGTATTCAACCATGTGGTAACACATTGTTTTATCTCGTCATCGTCGTTGGCTGACCACCAAGGACAGATTAACAGAAAGCCGCTAGGAACGAGTTGTGGGTTGTAAGGAGAATAAGTGAAATGCCCGTCGGGTATTATCGTGGAAAGAAAATACCACCTTGTGGCAGTATTCCTCTTACCTTGTTCTGTATTGCGCGCCGTAATTTGTTAATGGTTTCGCATTAACCATGTGCTTTGATTGTTTGGCCTCGTGGTAAGAAATTAATGATCAAAGTACCTTTTCTGTCCCAAAAAACCGGCGCTTATGACTTATCAATTTTAATCTGCCAGGAAGTTTCATATCAGCGCACAGACCGCTGCAGAGTGAATGTTTCATTCTGGAAACATCCCTTAGGCTGTGGCTAAGCCATGTCTCCACCATATCCTTTCTTCCAGGAGTGCTAGTCTTGCATGGTTCGCAGGAGATCTTCTGTGAAGTTTGGAAAGTAGGAGCCGAGGTACTGGCGGAAGTAAAGTTGTGAGGCGGCATCGTGAGTCGTGTCGGGATAGCACAGGGTAGTGCGCTTGCCCGCGAAAGGAAAAGGTCCCAGGTTCGAGTCCCGCTTCCGGCACACAATTTTAATCTACCAGAAAGTTTCTCTTCAATTATATGAACCAGTTCATCAGTAACCACAGACGGGCGTCAACTTCAATCTTCATCGTGCACGTGATCACGTCCTTCATTGAAAAGTCTGACCCTTCTTCTAACCATAGAAAACTAACAGAAAATTTTGTCCATAAACCTCACATATTTGCAGATGAATTGCCTTTGGTTTAACTTTCTTTTAGGAAAAGTATCACAGAACTGATTTCACACGCGGCGGCATTTTCATTTACGACGAACACTATACAGAAGCACTAAAAAGCAGACGTCGGCAGCAGCGATCTGAAAACAGTGTACATATCTTCTCCTTAAATCAGAGTAACTACCATGCATGCTCGGAACTGCGCTATTAGATCTGCCGCGGACGGAAATAGAAACGGAACTTAATTTTGTGAACGGCCCTCGTATTTATCTTCCTGTCTATAACCACGCTGCTGTTTTTTATTTCTATTTCGTGTTAAGATATTATTCAGTGCTATGTTAAAGAGTACCGACGATATAATGTCTCCTTGTCTTACTACTGATTTACCCTGTTGTGGCTGTGTTTTCCTATTCCCACGAAGCATTTTGATAAATTAACGCACAGCTGTCTCATCTGTATGAATATCTTTTCAATTTCATTTGCTTCATCAGAGAAACACATTATCTAGAATAGAAAACGCTAAGACGCTGTAAACGCATCGACTAGATATTTTTGTCCCGCAGTGGTTTAAGTGGGTCCGAAAAATATGGCGAATCCTGCAATGACTAGGATGTGCACGACAACCATATCAATAGATAACAGAAGACACTTCAGCATCGATCGTAATTCTAGCTTTTTATTTACATTTGTAAACTGATTTAGAGTGCATTAGTAAACCGTCGTCACTGCATGTACAAACGAGAGTGACCGACTTAGGTATAATCGAAAAATAGAAACCAATAGTCGTCAACTTATATCAAATTCAGACCAAAGATCAGCGATGGCTCTTGGCATTATAATAGCAAAGAGGTTATATACAGCGAAACGCGATGCACAATCTTCAGTTGTTTTTCTGCAACAAGCGTACGAATAAAGAAAAATAATTCAATATTGCAGTTTGAAAAGTACAAATACCAACAACGAAGCCAAAGCTTAAGAAAGAAATTTCGCGTTCTCAATCCATTTCTAAAAGACAGAAAACGGCGCTGTAAATTGGATCTACAGACGATAGAAACTGAAATTGCTAGACGTTGCTTATCTTACACTGTGGGCATCAGCGATTTTTCGATATTCCCATCCCTAATGGGGAGAAATAGGGGACGAACGGTTTTTTGAAAATACGTTGTTATTCAGGCAATTCTGAAGCACGATGTACAAACTTCGGATTTACATTTTTTATTGGAATTGTAAAAACAAGTGTTTCGTTATCTTTTGAAATTCAACCATTGAGCGGGTGAAATAAGGGAAAATCTTTTAAGGGTGCATGGATGTGTGTCTTGTTCTTAGGTTAATTTAATTTACTTTAAGAACTTTGTAAGCTAGGGACTAATAGCCCAGCAGTTAAGTCCCATAGATTTACAAACATTTGAACATTTATTGACATGGAACTGCTATGGTGTACAAGTATTACAACAATACAGAGAGATCGTTCGTCTACATCGTGTAGTTTTTGCTGAAGTAGACTGACACCTACTACCACATACAAACACTATTCGTTTGCGATGTGTAGTTTTGGCTGCAGAGTGAAATATAGGCACAAACACCTCAAATATATATATATATATATATATATATATATATATATATATATATATATATATATATATATGTGTGTGTGTGTGTGTGTGTGTGTGTGTGTGTGTGTGATAATGAGCAACGAAATGCTATTTTTCTAAAACTCTCTTCCATTTTTATGTAAAAGATAATGAACTCCTAGAATCGTAGTGATGCAACCTTTTATTTATATATGTATGTCGGATTACATCAAGGTCTCTGTTTTGAGTGTAATTTGAGCGCAACACGTGCTTGGGGGCAGTAAATTCAGCAGCTGTGCTACGAATGCTCATTACGAGTGTTACGTCGTACAACTAGTAAACATCTATATTTGTCCACAAATGAGCGTCTCTTGGCTAGCAATTAATGTACAAAACCATTGCAGATGTTCTTGCACTCGTTCTTTCTTGTCGTAAAATATTTCTTTCTAGTAACAGATTTACTTTCAGAAAACAAAATTTTCCGCACATGTGTATAGATGTAGTGCCTACCTCACTTACGTGGTCCTTACTAGTAGAATCGTTAAAATGTATCTTCCATTACTAAATAGAGTATATTATCTTCAGGGTGTTCAACGCATATCATTTACTCAGTTTACATGAAACACATTCTTCTTTTACACCCACCTCACATATTTTAGATTATCACTCACAATAAGGCAACCTCCAACACCGCCCTCTCTTCATTATATTTAGTTGTTTTTAATGAGTGTACGTTCAAACCTTAGCTCCAAAATTCCTGTATAGCCGCGAAAACAGTCTCAAAGTAACATTTACATGTGTGCCCCGCAAACACAGTGCATATTGTTTGTAGTCAGTACCGCACCAAGAGCACAAATTAAATTTTCCATTAAAACTTGGCAACTGCTGGAAAGCAGAATGTACCGCTAGCCGGTGCATTCTGAAATTACCACCTTCTAGTTTCTGGTGTGTCTATATTTGCTTCCAGAAAACACAAATGAAATTTAATTAACAAAACAAAGTTGAGTTAGTACAAAAGTTTATAACTGGAAGACACTAAATGTCAGCGCACCACGTTATTTCGGTGAACATTTGGCAGTCGCCAATTATCGCTGCACTTCAACCAACGCTCTGCACTCCGGTAGTCAATTCTGAAAAATAAAATACGACTTTTTCAGTGCTAATGATATGCCGTTCTAACATTTTCGTTTCGCGGGAAGTGCTCCACACTATATAACGTTAATGACAACTAATTTGGGAATAATAAGACGTGAACATATGAAGTAGCTACGTAAGTTATTTCCAGATTTAAATTTTTTATTGGGAAATGTTCTATTTATACTATCAGACGCTTTTACAGTAATATCAACAAAATAGTTCTTCACATGAGAAAAAATAAAATACACACTGGTACTGGGCATATCGATCACTAGAATGAAATACGACCAACTTCTGGCCTATGAACTGTGAATAGCGCGTACAATGTGTTTCTGTATCTAGATGCATTATTACACAGTAATCCACATAAGGTCATCGGTATTTAATGCAGTGGGAAGAAAGATATTTCATATCGATTTTAGTATGTTTGGTATATTAAGAGCTATTTTTATTGCGTAGATTCGCGATTGAGATTACATCATTCACACCATTTGTCTTCAAAGAGTTTTGATCTAAATTCTGTGTGGAAATGTACGTTCGCGCGCGCGCGCGCGCGCGCGGGTGCGTGTGTATGTGTGTGTGTGTGTGTGTGTTGTATTTTATTTTTGGGGAGTGAGGATGTCAATATTTATGTAAACATAAGTTTGGTATTTTTAAATAGATATCCATGATATTTTGTATTAAGGTGTTTTTTTTTTTTTTTTTTTTTTTTTTTTTTTTTTTTTTTTTTTTTTTTTTTTTTTTTTTTTTAAAGAAAAGATTTTCTGACTTTAATTTGTGCTGAAGCCCATTTTACTTTACCGAGATCAAGCTTTCTTATTGTTCACAAATAAAAATATAGCAATAAGGGAATTGTAACGAACTTCACAACACGGACACCCCGTTCCCCGCATCAATAATAATGGGATGCCATCACGCATCATTTATTAAAATAATTCAGATACCGAACTTATGTCTTCCTTGCTTTAGATTCATTATATTGGGAGGGACGCAGGCTCCCAGGTCACCCTTTATATATATGCCCCTGGGGAGGGGGAAGGAGAAATTGTTGGTTCTTATGAATGTGCTAAAATATAGATGGCAATTACTAGCCGAAGCATCTTAGTATTAGAAGTTACTTCTCTCATTACTGCCTACTGTCACAAAAGCACCACGTACGCGAAAAAGTGTTTTAAAAATTCAAATGAGATAACAGGAAGTGGAAGTCACATGACGCAAATACTTCAAAACTATACACAGAATTTATACACAATATTTCTAACCGTACACACTCGTGATAAACAAAATAATACACAAGATAAATTCACAAAATATTCTTCAGTGAAACAAAACAAATAATAATAAATAAGGAACTAAAATGAAAATATGAAAAGATGCAAAGAGTATATTCCCCTCTATGGAATCACTAAAACAGGGAAATGTATTACTCATATTGAACACTTCAGTTTCAACGATTCAACATTATTATACATATCTTAGCTCAAAAAACAATGTATACAAGGCTTCTACACAGGCTTACAGATACCAGAACTTAGTAAATTCCTTTAATATGTATACAGTTAGAACCTTACGTGAACTATTTTTTTTTAATTGGTTCCAGGGCCTGGGTAGCGTATGCGTGTAACTGGCTGAGCAGAGTCTGTCATTTAACGTATTTCATAAAACTTACTTTCGTCAAGTCTGGTAAAACTACTATAATACTGTTAGCCTGGTTACTTTCTATGTATATGAAAGCAACTCTATTTTACGTGCAAACTCTCTAGCAAGTAAAAAGCTTTGGCATAATAATTGGTTGCAAAAGTTAGAACAACACTGCACATTAATTACTAGTCTCTGTAGATGTAACACGTTTAGCAATTCTTTTACTCGTCTAGGGATTTCTTTATAACTGATCGTAATTACTTTGAAAGATGACTGGACTTGTTAGCCAATGTACAGGCTTGCGTAATCAACATAATCTAATAATGGTGAGAATAGGGTGACTACAACTACTTACAAAATTAAGACTAGTTCAAATAAATCATATATAATTGAACGAAAAATCTGATTGGGTTGGCACTACAATTACATGCTTACAAAATAAAATGTTACAAAAGTACTCATCTGTTTTCGTCGTCTTCGTCGTGAAGTCCATACAAGACAGATATGATTACAACAGGTACTCTTACTGCTGGTTCAAAATATTTTTATCGACAACTCTTTGTTCAGCTCGTCTGGCTGAAATCTCCATGCATTGATATCATCTCGATACACCTTCTAGTCTCCGTAATTACAACGATCACACTCGGTGACAACAGACTTGATAACCAAACAATTACTTTTCTTGCACACATGAATAAACATTACTCGACCACTTTCGAGTATAAATAAACTTATTTCGCACTTCCTTCAATACATTAAACAGTACGCCTCCCAGGCTTATTGCAATTGCATTAAACTCGCGCCAGACTGCGCCTACCGTTCCTCTGCACCATCAACAAAACATTTTTGTGTTTACTATAGCGAGTCCGCTCCGCGACTGCTTCAGCAGCACGACACTCACAGCTACTACTTCTGTACCAAAGACAGTCTTTACAACAGGTTCAACATTTTCTTTGGCGCATTGCTAACTTACAGCATAAGAATGTCCGTGTTTTCATGCGGGTTTACAAATACAGTATATGTTTACACTAAATGATTCAATATAGAAAATGACGTTACATAAGAAATATATCTAGCATACAAGAAATGAAAAATACATGAAATAAACTAATTTAAGGCAATATATACATTACGTGAAATCAAACTGTAAGATACAGCGACAGCTGAACTCTTACACAGTCTACTTATACATTGAAAATTCATCAACTCACAAAACAAATGTTCGAATGAATGTAAACCTATTGGACCAAACGTCTATGGTCACCAGTCCCTAGACAAACAAACTACTTAAACCAAACTACGCAAAAACCATCGCTCACACCCATGCCCAAGGGAGCACTCGAACCTGCGGCCCAGTCACGGTCTGCACGGCCACTACGGTCGGGGGTTCGAATCCTCCCTCGGGCATGGATAGTTATGCCGCCCTTTGTCTTAGTTAGTTCATAAGTAGTTTGTAAGTTTAGGGACTGATGAGCCCATAGTTAAGTCCCATAACGTATACAAACATTTGAAACATTTTTGAACCTGCGGCGGGAGCGGCAGCCAAGTTCTTAGCATGATGCACGAAGTGCCATGAGATGAAATGGCACAACATGACACTACATGTGTCACATGATATATGTTACAAGGCAGGGGATCGTTCACATGCCACAACAGAGCGAAATATGTCAGAAATTTAAAAGCTACAACCATATGATAAAATGCGACATCGGATATAACACACACGCAAGAAGAAAGTGTTGCTTCGTCAAGATTCTAGGGGTTCATTAGCCTTTACGTAAAAATGGAATATAGATATACAATACCTGACAACAGGAATTCTATTGTACGACAATAATACACCCATTCTGATTTTGTATTCCAACATATGCCAACATACACGAGTAGCCCTGAAACCATTTAAGTCTTATAGATGCCTATATTCGTCGTGGCACACTGTCCGCTAGATCATCAAGGCCCTGTTGATCCTGATCGTTCTACTCCTCATCGGTGACTAGGTTTGGATCTTAGTTTGGTTGGTGGAACGTCTCGTACAAAAACAGCCCTTCCAATGTAACCGTTGCATAATCGATAAGGTTCATGTCTGGAGAACATGCTGGCCATTTAAACGTCGTCATTTTCATGATGGAACGCTTTCACGAGGTGTGCATGAAGAGCGGATTGTCATCCATTAAGACGAATTTCTCACCGAAATGCTGCCGATATGGATAGACTATATGTCGGAAGTAACGTTCAGCAGTCGCATTCCCTTCTACGCCCACCAGAAGTGTTCGGTGGACCCACATAATGACATCCCGTACCATCGGGGAACCACTGTGTGTCTAAGACGTTCAGGCTAACATGGCTGCCTTCAACCAGTCTTCGGCACTGATGGAGGATTTGGGTCTCATCTGTGAATTGCACTTTATGCCAATTCTGGCTTGTTGGCTCCATTTGTGCCATTCTACTCAGTGTCTAGGTGAATCTCGACCCCTATGGACGATCGAGATTGAAGTTTCGTGTCAAGGTTGTTTTTTTTTTTTTCCACTCCGATGAGTGCAGCGGGACGGTCGCGGATAGTGGGGCAAAGGGACTTCCAATTGGGAATAAGTGGGAGGGACTTAACAGTGCCGGCCGCGGTGGCCGAGGAGACTAACGCGTCTAGCAATTTTTTGTTTTGTTTTGTTTTTTGTTCTAATAAAACCCCATGTCATTCCAAGCTTGTGTTTCAATTGTTCCCTCTCTGTCTACATGATGCTGTGATTTATTAAGTTTCACGGTCTGCACGGTCTGCACGGCCACTACGGTCGGGGGTTCGAATCCCCACTCGGGCATGGATATTTGTGCCGTCTTAGTCGTAACCGGGGGATTAGGACAAGTTTAATTGCCCCAGACTAAAAATGAATTATCGGGAGGGCACGAGTGCACCACGACACCCGCGTCGGAGCGGTCGAGCGCATTGAGGCGGTATGCTGCGATGCGCGAGGCCGTTCCCCGTCTGGGGCTCTAATCACCTCTCGGGCATGGATGTTTGTGTTGTCTTTAGTATAAGGTAGTTTGTAAGTTTAGGGACATGACCGCGCAGTTAAGTCCCATAAGCTTCACAAACATTTGACATTCACTCATGACAATCAAGGATCCGACGCCCGAGTTACTCTCGTAAATTCGTAGACATCACCCTACAGGACCCGGGAGCGCGGTATCCTCTGCGCCGAATGGTGTCACGGGAAAAAAAAAAAAAAAAAAAAAAAAAAAAAAATTAATTAATCACAGTACAATCAGACATCGGACGCCCTCTAGGAAAGACTGAATTACAGTCACCGCAAGCAGTGTACTTACCTGTGAAACTTTAGCTTCTCCTGGGGTAAAGAATGTTCCAACTTTTGTATCCCAGCTTCGTCGCCACTTTTGTGTCCCGTTTCCGCCGGTTATTGTAGCTGTCGGTGACCGAGTAAAGAGATTGACCGACACAGGAATAAAGGATGCACGCTTGTGCAGTAACGGAGGTGACCAGCCAGTGGGACAGCAGAAACTAGAACACTAGGCTAAATTAGAACAAGATATATATATTTCGAGGCGTCTTGGTAATACTTAACTTTTACATAGTTCTTGTCTGCAGAATGCTGATACATAGTTTAGATAGAGACCTGCCTACTGATGATTCCTAGTGCATATCCGATAGCCAAGTCTTAACTGGTGCCTGATTCCCAAATGGCCAAAGCAGCAGTCATGGCCACGAGCGGAGTTGCAGCAGAGGGCGCTCGTGGCTGACGTAAGAATGCCGCGCCGTGCGTGCATGGCGGCGCGCGGCGAAAGTACGTGGCGCGCACTTCATACTTGTGCGACACCACACAAACAACTTACGGGTATGCTGCCGGGTGACGTCGTCATGCATTCTGCCATTCTCAAGGTACAACTGTACGCGGTTGTGCCTTGAGAATGGCAGGGTGTGCTCCTGTCGAAATATCGCCGGTGGTCGACGATAACAACCGGCAGCATACCCGTAAGGTGTTTGGTGTACTACCCGGTGTTATGACTGGAACTGATTCAATCACCCGCATTTCCACTGCTCTGGCATGGTTGTTTACATAATTCTGCAACTTGAGTGAAATCTATGGACAAACTATGGTTGTGCGGTTTTCAAAGAATGGATTTGTAGTCAAGGACTCGTAATGTTAACCAATAAACAGATTCCAGAATGAAATTTTCACTCTGCAGCGGAGTGTGCGCTGATATGAAACTTTCTGGCAGATTAAAATTGTGTGCCGGAACTGGGACTCGAACCTGGGACCTTTGACTTTCGCGAAAGGCAAAGGTCCTAGTTTCGAGTCCCGGTACCGGCACACAATTTTAATCTGTCAGGAAGTTTAATAAACAGATTGTAAAAATAGTTTTCAAAATGAAATGCCAAGATCGCACATTAATAATTTATTAACGACCGGTTTCGGTGAGCTGCGTCACCATCATCTGGTCAAATACATATTACAAGCAGGTCATCTTGTTAAAAAAATTGGGTATAAAATAAGTGCAACATTGCACTTAGTCACTATATAAAATTATTACTATATACAAATTAAAAACATGATGACTTACAAATCTTTAGAATCTTCAAAGCTGTCAGTATTTTGTAAGCTGTCATGTTTTTAACTTGTGTATTTTTTATACAATGACTAAGTAGGAGGCGAGGTACTGGCGGAAGTAAAGTTGTGAGGCGGCATCGTGAGTCGTGTCGGGGTAGCTCAGTCGGTAGAGCGCTTGCCCGCGAAAGGCAAAGGTCCCAGGTTCGAGTCCCGGTTCCGACACACAATTTTAATCTGCCAGGAAGTTTCAATGACTAAGTGTAATGTTGCACTTTAGAATCTTCAAAGCTGTCAGTATTTTCTAAAATGTGATGTTTTTAACTTGTGTATTTTTTTATCTAGTGACTAAGTGCAATATTGCACTCGTTATTTTATACCCAATTTTTTTTAACAAGATGACCAGCTTGTAATATTCATGTGACCAGATGATGGTAAAACAGTTCACCGAAACCGGTCGTCATTGAATAAATTATTGATGTTCGACCTTGGCTTTTCATTTTGAAAAAGATTGTAAAAATATCTAGAAACATATAAATTTTCAAATGAAACAATGGTTGTTTCTATCATGCACTGGAATGTTTGACACCAGCTGTGTACAAAGAATTATAAATGACATTTTTGTCACGTTTAGTTTGGCAGCTACAGCCATGCAAAGTTTTGGGGGCGGAGGATACTACAGCGTAGCTGATTGGCTGGTGGTCATGAGAGGGTGGGCCGTGCCCTAGGGGCTAGCCACTCGGCCAGCCCCAGACTACCAATCCATTCTGAGAAAACCGCACTTTCCGTTTCCGTAATATTTTCGGTGCAAGTGTTAGGTGATTCGCCCTGTATATGGAATATCATTGTTTAGGAGACACTAGAACGAATGTGATGGAACACTGTGTACACGTCTGATGTCACATACTTGCTGTACCTTAGAGTTTCAGTGCTTTCCTTATGCTCCTTTCTTCTCCTTTTCTACGCAGAATCCCTCATCCGTTACGTGTCCACCTTATTTTCAGCATATGTTCATAACACCAAATCTCAAATCATTCGTTTTCCCTTTTTTCACACCCTCACATATAAATGTACTCCAAACGATATTCTTGTATAAATTTCTGCGTCTGATAAACAAGTATTTGACAACAGTTGACTCATCTCTGGATGCAGCAATGAAAATTCCAGTGTCACTACTGCACTGCACTGATCAAATAAATAACAGTGCTAAAGCACCGTGCCGCGGCACTGACAGTGCAAGGACGCATACTCTTTTATCATATATGGAAACATTTTTATGTTTGTTAAGCTTATGGGACGTAACTGCGGGTTCATCTATCCCTAAACTTACAAAACAAATTTACACTAAAGACGACACAAACAGCCATGCCCGAGGGAGGAGTCGAACCTCCGACTCGGGAAGGTCACGCGATCCGAAAAGTGGAGCTCCAGACCGCTTCGCTACTCCCGTGCGGCAAACATTTATGCTTCACTTGATATAGATATAAACCTATTTTAATATTTAAAAGGAAAATATATAAAATAACCCTCAAACAAGTTTTCCATTCACATTGATGAACAGTATTTTTTCTGTTTCAGTTTATTTGCTCAATTTGATGGGAACTAGGCACATGCCATTTTAAACTTATTGTAGTCGATTTGAACGATACACGATATTTACAGATATAGCACACTGCAATGCGCTGGTTTGTATAATCTCGAGTGAAATAGCTCATCGAAGGATTAGATTTTCGTCAATCTACAACACACAAAATTTAACACATTAAGTAATATAAAAAGTAGTGGAAAAAAGATATTTGGAGACAAGAAAAATAGCTATATGACTATAAAAATCTCAGATGGAAAAACAATTCTAAACATAGAAGAGAAAGCTGAAAGGTGGAAAGAGTATATAGAGGGGCTCTAGAAAGGAAATGAAGTTACAGACAATATTTTAGGAAGGGAAGAGGAAGTAGAAGAAGAAATAGGAGGTACTATACTGAGAGATGAATTTGAAAGTGCCCTGAAAGACCTAAGTCGAAACAAGGCCCCTGGAGTAGATGACATTCCAACAGAGCTACTGAAGTCTTTGAAAGAACCAGCCACGACAAAACTATTTCATCTAGTGACTAAGATATATGAGACAGGCGAAATACCCTCAGACTTTAAGAAAAATGTAATGACCCCATTCCAAAGAAAGTAGGTGCGGAAAAGTGTGAAAATTGCAGAACCATCAGTTTAATAAGAGGTGATTGGAAAATTTTAACACGAATTATTTACATAACAATGGAATGACTTATAGATGCTAACCTCGGAGAAAATCAGTTAGGATTCTGGAGAAATTTACGGTTTATCCTTGAAGGTAGATTAAGGAAAAGCACACCTACATTTCTAGCTTTTGTAAATTTGGAGAAGGAATAAAAACATTGCGTTTTGGAGATGACATTGCAGTTCTGTTAGAGACAGCAAAGGATCTGGAAGATCAATTAAACGGAACAGACAGTGTGCTGAAAGGAGCGTATTAGATGAATTTTAAGAAGAGCAAAACAATGTTAACGGAATGCAGTCTTAGAAAATCAGGCGATGCTGAAACAATTAATTAGATTAGATAACGAAACAATAAATGCGGTAGATGAGTTTTGTTATTTGGGCAGTAAAATAACAAATGATCGTCGCAGTACAGAGGATAAAACGTGCATAACGGTAATGGGAAGAAAAGCGTTTTTCAAAAGGGAAATTTAATAACAGAAATCTTTTGTGAAGGCATTTGTGTGGAGTGTTGCCTTGTACGGAAGCAGAAGAGTAGAGGCTTTTGACATCTGTTTCTACAGAAGAATGCTGAAGACTAGGTGAAAGATCGTGTAACTAATGAAGAGGTATGCTACTCAACAGAAGTTTGAGAGAAAAAGATTTTTTGGCATACCATGACTAAAAGAAAGGCTCGATTGGTACGACACATTCTGAGACAGCAAGGAATCGTAAATTTAGCATTTAAGGGAAGTGTGTGGGGTAAGAATAGCAGAGGGAGACTTAGAGAAGAATATTGTAAGCATATTCAAATGGATATGGCTTTCCGTTCTTATGAGGAGATGAAGAGGTTTGCTCAGGAGAGAGTAAGGTGGAGAGCTGCAACAAACCAGTCTCCGGACAGTAGATCACAACAACAACAACAACAACAGTGATATAAAGAAAGAGAAGTGAGCATATTGCGCGACGTTGCGGCAGCACGGAAACAAACACACATTCTAGAAGCAATCTGGCCTGCCACTACTGCAGACACTGACACACTGACGTGGACTTCAGAGCACTGGCGAGTTACTGCTCGTCCGTGCCGTGCCGTTGGCATTAGACAATAAAATGTTCAAATGTTTGTAAATCTTTGGGGCATAACTGCTGTGATTATCAGTCGCTGGGCATAAGAACCACTTCTACATCTACATCTAAATACATACTCCGCAATTCACCGTAAGGTGCGTGGCGGAGGGTATACTATACCACTACTAGGCATTTCCTTTCCTATTCCACTCCCAAACTGAACGAGGAAAAAAAAAAAGAATGCCTATATGCCTCCGTACGAGCCCTAATTTCTCTTATCTTATATTTGTGATCTTCACGCGATATGTAAGTAGGCGGCAGCAAGATCGTACTACACTCAGTTTCAAATTCCGGCCGTCTAAATTTACTTAACAGAAATTCACGAAAAGAACGTCGTCTTTCTTCCAGCGATCCCCAATTAAGTTGCCGGAGCATTTCCATGACACTCGCGCATTGGTCGAACCTACCGGTAATAAATCTAGCTGCTCGCCTCTGAACCGTCTCTATGTCTTCCTTTAAACTGATCTGCTGCGGGTCCCAAACACTTGAGCAATACTCAAGACGTGGTCGTACAAGCGTTTTATACGCGGTCTCCTTTACAGGTGAAGGACATCTTCCCAAAATTCTCCCAATAAACCGAAGTCGGCTGTCCGCCTTACTCACAACTGTCCTTACATGCTCGTTCCATTTCATATCGCTCTGCAATGTTACGCCTAGATATTTAAACGACGCGACAGCATCAAGAAGCTCACTGCTAATGCTGTATTCGAACATTATGGGATTGCTTTTTCTGCTCATGCGCATCACCTTACATTTTTCTACATTGAGAGCTAGCTGCCATTCTTCGCACCAACTAGAAATTTTGTCTAAGTCATCCTGTATGCCATTACAGTTACATACGACTCCCTCCCATACACCACAGCATCATCAGCAAACAGCCGCAAATTACAACTTACTCTGTCCATCAGATCATTTATATAGATAGAAAATAATAGCGGTCCTATCACGCTCCCTTGGGGCACGCCTGACTATACACTTGTCTCTGATGAACACTCGCCGTCGAGAACGACGTACTGCGTTCTGTTGCTTAGGTAGTCTTCCAGCCAGTCACAAATCTGTGAACCTATTCCATAAGCTCGTATCTTCGTTAGCAGTCTGCAGTGTGGCACCGCGTCGAACGCCTTTTTGAAGTCGAGAAAACCACAATCCACCTGTTGCCCTTCATCCATGGCTCGCAAGATGTCATGTGAGAAAAGGGCAAGCTGTCTTTCACATGAACGATGTTTCCTAAACCCGTGCTGATTCATGGAAAGAAGCTTTTCCGTTTCAAGGAAAATTACTGTATTCGAACTGAGAATATCCTCTAAAATTCTACATGAAACTGATGTCAACGATATTGGCCTGTAATTATGTGGGTCACATCTCTTTCCTCTCTTATAAACGGGAGTCACCTGCGCTTAAACTAACCTGAGACCAACACACACACACACACACACACACACACACACACACACACACACAGACAGACAGGATTCGTCCCTCTGATGGGAAGCAACCGCGCGCTCCTCAGCAAGGCGCCTTAGAGCGCTCGGCACACCCTCCGTGACACACTATAGTCGAGCCGCCGAAAGAACGACTCTGACAGCTAGCGGCTATGTTGCCAATGCTGCTACGCGGCTGTTTGTTGTTCCGCCGTGTCGGTCGCCGGCATACGAATATCACGTCCGAAAATTTTGGGACCGTTGCTATGTACTAAAAAAAAAAAGCGTGAACGAACGAGAACAATCACGAAGTAATGAAAACACTCTTCTTCAGTTAAAAAGAAAAGATTTAGAAATATATGTCGAGTTAAAGCTTCATATGTTCCAGTATTCCATTAAATATACGTATGATTTAGTCTTTAGCCAAAGTTCGCTAGTTGAAGAATTTTGTTTATGTATTTCATCTTCTGTAACTATTTTCCACAGACTCGCTGTTATTACTCAGACACTGTATTGTGTCAGTCTGCCGAGAGGGTAAACAAATAAGGACTACCACTTTACAAGTAGTAAAACCGCCTCTTCCAGTGAAATGATTTGTCTTCTTACATAAAGAGTTTTTGTCTCATTCGTTTATGGTCGCTGTTGACTGCCATAGTATAGTGTCCGAGTAATATTATCAGATCAGTTTCGACTGCTAGTCTATTGGTCACAGAAGTAGAAATAAAATAACGTAATTTTTCAGTAAATGATCTTTGGTTGCGAAACAAACTATACATTAAAAATCAGTCGCGGTCAGCATCATTTGCAATGCACCGCTGCTACTGCTACTATCGTCCCCTAATCTTATTATTAATTCTTCTACCCGTTCTTCTGGTGTACCTTTTCGTTCCCATGCCTCTTCTAAGATATGCCACGTATGTGTGACAACATTGTTCCATTTCGTGGAAGTAATACTGCCCAATGCTTTTGTTAATGAAAAACGTATATTATTTCTTCAACGAAAGATTTCACCTGAGCCCACAGGAGTTCTATTGCATTGAAATGGCAATGATATGGTGGAAGGCGCAACACTCTATGACCACTTTCTTCAGCATTTGTATCAATTTCATAAATGATTTTTCGGCTTTTGTTTTTGTAACACAACGAGACAAACGATGAACACGCGACAGATGCTTAGCAGCGACTGAAGCACGCCACCCTGTGCGACCTTGAGTGGCAGGGTGGCAACGCGGCACCGTTACCCCGGCAACGTTTACGAATTCCAGAGCTCAGGTTGGTGGTTGAGTGTCCCCCCCACCCTCTGCGGCCCACGTGCGCGACCTGTCAGGGTCGTTCTTTCAGCGGCCCGACTATAGACAACGGCCATGTGCTCTCGAGGCAGTCATATGGCCATACATAGTAACGCTTCGTTCGGCAACGGTGCCAGTGCCGAGCCTGCCATACTGTTGGCTGTACTCCCGGAATAGCAGGCTTAATTTGTGTAAGTTCTTGCCCTTACTAAATAACGAGTGGCTCTGTAAGGCCAATGTTAACGTCACAGACATTTTTACTCTTGCGAACATGTCACAGATTTATTTTTATGGCAGTGCCACTGGCACTGGTAATTTTAAGTCCTAGCGCCGTGCCTGCCGTGCCGTGTAGAAGGACGTAGCCAGAGCCTTCCTTACATCACTATCTGGCATCAATGTCCACATATCCTGGGCAATCTTAGTGTTGTGTCCCTGATCCGTGCGTCAAGAATTATTTTCTACATCTACATCTGCAACCATACTCCGCAAGCCACCTCACGGTGTGTGGCGGAGGGTACCTTGAGAACCACTATCGATTTTCCCTCCTATTTCAGTCACGTATGGTTCGCGGAAAGAAGGATTGTCCGTATGCCTCTGTGTGGGCTCTAATCTCTCTGATTTTATCCTCACGGTCTCTTCGCGAGGTATACGTACGAGGGAGCAATATACTGCTAGACTCCTCGGTAAACTTCGACAAAAGCCCGTACCGAGCAACAGAGCGTCTCTCCTGCAGAGTCTTCCACTGGAGTTTATCGATCACCTCCGTAACGCTTTCACGATTACCAAATGATCCTGAAACGAAGCGCGCTGCTCTCCGTTGGATCTTCTCTATCTCCTCTATCAATCCCACCTGGTACGGATCCCAAACCGGTGAGCAGCATTCAAGATGTGGGCAAACAAGTGTACTGTAACCTACTTCCTTTGTTTTCGGACTGCATTTCCTTAGTATTCTTCCAAAGAATCTAAGTCTCGCATCTGCTTTGCGATTGGATAGGGGATTTCTTGTCAGAGAGGACACAGTTCGTAGTAATCGATGGTAAGGCATCGACTAAAACAGAGGTGATATCGGGCGTTCCACAGGGTAGTGTTATTGGTCCTCTGCTATTACTTATTTACATAAACGATTTAGGGGAAAATCTAAGTAGCTCTCTTAGGTTGTTTGCAGATGACGCCGTCATTTACCGTCTAGTAAAATCACCTGAATATCAAAACCAACTGCAGAACGATCTGAATAAGATATCAGTATGGTGTAAAAATTGGCAATTGACTCTAAATAATGAGAAGTGTGAAGTCGTCCACATGAGTACGAAAAGAAATCCGTTAAACTTTGTTTACAACATAAATCAATCAAATGTGAAGGCCGTAAACTCCACAAAATACCTAGGAATTACTATTACTTCAGACTTAAACTGGAAAGAACACGTATATAATATCGTGGGAAAGGCGAACCAGAGACTGCGTTTTATTGGCAGAACCCTTAAAAGATGCAACAGAACTACTAAAGAAACTGCATACACTGCGCTTGTCCGTCTATTTTTGGAGTATTGCAGCCCAGTGTGGGATCCTTATCAGGTGGGTTTGACGGAGGACATCGAAAGAGTCCAAAGAAGAGCAGCTCGTTTCGTATTGTCACGATACAGGGGAGACAGCCTTACGGAAATGATACAGGATCTGGGATGGATATCATTACAACAACGGCGCTTATCGCTGCGGCGTGGGCTACTTGCGAAACTCCAATCGCCAACATTCTCCTCCGAATGCGAAAATATATTGTTGACTCCCACTTACATAGGTAGAAATGATCATCAGAATAAAATAAGAGAAATCAGAGCTCGAACAGAGAGATTTAGGTGTTCTTTCTTCCCGCGCGCTATTCGAGAATGGAATGGGAGATAAATAGTATAATTGTGGTTCGATGAACCCTCTGCCAGGCACTTAAATGTGATTTGCAGAGTATCCCATGTAGATGTAGATGTAGATGTAGATGCTTTACCGACGATTGATTTAATATGGTCGTTCCACCTTAAATCCCTCCTAATGATTACTCCCAGATACTTTATGGAATTTACTGCTTCCGGTTGCTGCCCTGCTATAGTGTAGCTAAATGACAAAGGATATTTCTTTCTGTGTATTCGCAGCACATTACACTTGTCTACATTGAGATTTAATTGCCATTCCCTGTACCATGCGTCAATTCTAGGCAGATCCTCCAGCATCTCAATACAATTTTCCATTGTTACAACCTCTCTATATACTACAGGAGTTTAGTTCCAAGGTAGCAGAATTCCTTACAATCAATTTTGATTTTAATATTCTCACTGCTTTCATTTATAGTATTTCTCAATACTTCTGTCATTTTGAGCTTTTAATTTCAGTCCACATTCTGTACTCATACTAATCATTCCAGTCATCAGATCCTGTAATTCTTTTTCGCTTTTACTGAGGATGACAATATTATTAATGAATCTGATCACTGATCGATTGTAACCTGTCAGAAATTGTACAGCAATAGGTAGTATCTACTGCACTGTGTTTGTACGTTCCTTTCGTTAGTGACGCTCTGTAACGTCACCGTCTGATGTCCAACCACAACTGAGTTGAATTACACTCTGTCGACATAATGCTTGTCGTTCTGATGACTTGGGACATACGTCACTACCGCTTTCTTTTATCAATGTTTTCATTTACAGTGACAAAGCTAGGCCATTCACCCTTTTTATGGCAAAGACTTTTAAAGAGCCTAGCCTAATTTTTGTGAATTAAGATGTATATTGGTTTTACACTCTCATTTCAAAATGTTCAAATGTTTGTATAGTCTATGGGACTTAACTTCGGGGTTATCAGTCCCCAAACTTACAAACTACTTATGAACTACTTAAGAACTAGGACGGCACAAATATCCATAAAATTCTTGAATATCCGTCTCCAGATCGCTTATATTTTCTAAAACATTACCGTTTCGGGACAGCTGCCCATCTTCAGATCAAAACATTCGTTCATTACAGGACAGGTTACTCTGTAACTTCAAAATTTTGATCTGAAGATGGGCAGCTGTCCCGAAACGGTAATGTTTTAGAAAATATAAGCGATCTGGAGACGGATATTCAAGAATTTATTCATATAACGATCGCAATAACTCCCTGAAGACTAATAAGTCTTGCTTTGATAAACAAATATCCATGCCCGACGGGGGATTCGAACCCCCGACCGTAGTGGCCGTGCAGACCGTGACTGAAGCGCCTTAGTCCCCTCAGCCACCGCGGCCGGCCCACACTCTCATTTATAGTATTGAGTAACTCACTATTTTGTAAATTGTCCACACGTTTTTACACATTGTATTCGAGGTCAGATCAATTTAACACACACATTGAACAGCAGGGGCGAAACAGCACTGCAGTCTCATGATTGCATCGTGGTTCTTATACATTAAATTATCCGTCGTATCCTATAGCTTACACCTAAGTCATCAGAATTTCGAACATCATCCAATATACGTCCTCTCAACTGCCTCTCTGAGATTTTATTATATCCAAAATGTTCGCTATGTAAAGTAATTCTAAATTTTATTTTAAATTCTTCTGTATTTTTACATGTGGTTGAGTTCTTTTAGATATTCCCAAAGAATACACACCGTTTACTATCCTGCAGCTCGTATCAGTGAATACAATAAGGAATTAATGACGCCAGCTACCAGTGGGCATCGTAATAAATCTATGGAGAAAGTGAAAATTTTTTCTCAACTGGGATTGGAACCCGTGTGCTCCATCTTGCAAGCAATCCCGCTTGACCACTGCGCCACCCGACACATAGCGATTACCGCGTTGTGCCTCTGTCCATTATTCCATTAATACTCAGTAATCGCAGTAATCGCGACTGGCTGGCACCTAGCCTCGTCAATTCCTTTCTGAGTTCATAGACACGAGCTATATCCGGAAATGCTATGCATTTCCTAAACATGCAGAGGAATTGGATATAGATCCTACACTTCCTAACCTCTCTGCTCATCAATTCCCCCCCGTCGCCGGCCGCGGTGGCCGAGGGGACTGAGACGCTTCAGTCACGGTCTGCACGGTCACTACGGTCGGGGGTTCGAATCCCCCCTCGGGCATGGATATTTGTGCCGTCCTAGTTCGTAAGTAGTTCATAAGTAGTTTGTAAGTTTAGGGGCTGATGACCCCGTAGTTAAGTCCCATAAGCTTTACAAACATTTGAACATTTGAATTCCCCCATCTCTTTGTCTGTTTCTCACCTCTTTGCCCTCTTAGATTTCTCACCTTATTAGTTACTTGAAAACCCGGCGTTGCTCGGGTGTTTAATTTATTCCAGTATTGAGCTACTCCATGTATTCCTATCTGTGACCATCTCCTCCTCCTATATCTGTCTGCCGGCCGCGTTGGCCGAGGAGACTGAGGCGCTCCAGTCACGGTCTGCACGCCCACTACGGTCGGGGGTTCGAATACCCCATCGGGCATGGATATTTGTGCCGTCCTTAGTCTTAGTTAGTTCATAAGTAGTTTGTAAGTTTAGGGACTGATGACCCCGTAGTTAAGTCCCATAGACTATACAAACATTTATATTTGTCTATCTGTAGTTGATCCCCCTACCTGAGTCCAACTTGTAACTTGGAACCCATTTCCTGAAATTCCTGAAATCTACATTCATCTAAGTAATTCTCAATTTTATTTTCCATTCTTCTGTATATTATTCTTGTCAGTATCTTGGTTACAGGAGTTGAGCTGGTTGTGCGACAGTTGAAACATTTAATGTAGAATATGGTATGAATGTCATTAAGCTGATTCAAGAAACCATCACAATTTCGACTGCTCAGCAGCTTCCAGAGGATTCAGTGATTTTTAAAAGTTGGCTTTGCGCAATATTGATATTTATAGGAAGGACTAGCGTCACCGTTGCCTATATTACTGCAGCTGGTGTGCGATATCGCCCGCCGTGGTATCTCCACAGTAGATGTCCTTCGTTGAGGCTGCGCTACGGGGCTGTGACAGCATGCATACGTGGGTCGCTGTAGCGACTTCCCGCAGGACGATGTAAGCCCGGGGACCGTCCATGTATTATTCAAGCGATGTGGAATCGAAACTGGCAGACAGAACTGGTCCCTCTGCTCGGAAGCAGTCACCGATAGCTCTGAATCGACGAGCAGGTACACAGTAAAATTACGTCAACATGGAGCAGACCCTCTCTAAACAAACCATTAGCTATTCTGGCCTTCTATTTGAGGTATCAGTATTACGAGCAGTTTATTTGATATACTTACTTGAGGAAGCCGTCACACACGGCAAAACAATTCGTCTAACGTCACTTCAATTGAAATGTTCAAATTTTTGTAAATCTATCGGACCAAACTGCGTGGTCATCAGTCAGTAGCTTACAAACTACTTAAACCTAGGTAAACTAACCTAAGGACAACACACACACCCATGGCCAAGGGAGGACTCTGCCGGCCGCGGTGGCCGCGGGGACTGAGGCGCTCCAGTCACGGTCTGCACGGCCACTACGGTCGGGGATTCGAATCCCCCCTAGGGCATGGATATTTGTGCCGTCTTTAGTATAAGGTAGTTCGTAAGTAGTTTGTAAGTTTAGGGACTGATGACCCCGTAGTTAAGTTCCATAAGCTTAACAAACAAAACAAGGGAGGACTCGAACCTCCACGGCGAGCAACCGCGCGCTGCGCACCGAGACGCTTTAGACCGCTCGGCTACTCCACCGCGTCACTTCAGATTCAAATGTTTGTATAGCTATGGGACTTAACTAGGGGTCATCAGTCCCTAAACTTACAATCTACTCATGATCTAGCTAATACTAAGGACGGCACAAATATCCATGCCCGCGGGTGGATTCGAACCTCCGACCGCAGCGGCATTGCAGGCGACTCGCAGCAGACCGCTCGGCCACTGCGGCCAGCTCACGTCACTTATGTAATTTAAAACATAAAATAAAAATAAAAAAAGCTACAGTACTTTAACTGCAGTTAAAATACCATAGTTTTTTCAGCACAAAATTGAAGACTTCGTTAGTAACCGAAAGTTGATATTTTTCGCTAGCATAGTTTTGGTTAACGAACACATATTTTCCTTAAAGTCAAAGAAAGAAACTTCATGAACAGAGCTGATGCAGCCTGGGGTAATGTTCAGAAAAGGCAAAAATACTGTGTTAGATTTCCAAACTGATCTAGAAATTTCTCATCGCACTTTACAAAGGAAAGATAGGAGCTACGATACTGAGTAAATAATTTGACAGAACACCTTGAGAAGACGACATCCCCTCAGAGGTACTGAAGTCTCTGGGACAGCCTGTCATGACAAAATTATTTAAACTGGGATGCAATATGTATGAGACAGGTGAAATACCTTCGGATTTGAAGAAAAATTTTAAATTTCAAAGAAATCAGGCGCAGAAGGTATGAAAATCACAGAACTCTCAGTTTTATAATTCATGCTTGCAAAATTTCAACGGGAATTATTTAGAAAACATTGGAAAACTGGTAGATGCTGAACTCGGGGAAGATCAGTTTTGATTTTGGAGAAATATAGGATCACACGAGGCAGTAATCACGACTTAGAAGATAGATTAAGGAAAGGCAAACGTACATTTCTGGCTCTTATAGATTTAGAGGAAGTTTTTGACAATGTCAACAGGAATACACTCTTTGAAATTCTGAAGTAAGATGTAGGGCACGGAGGTTGATTTACAACTTATACAGAAACCATACAGATGTGGTATGAGCCGAAAAGCGTGAAAGGGACGAAGTGAATAAGGTAAGGTAGAAGTCTTTCCCCAGTTTTATTCAAATTTGTTAGTTGAGCATGCTGTGAAACAAAGCAAGGAGAAATTTGAAATTGGAATTACATTCAGGGCGATGAAATAAAAACTTTATGGACTGCCTATGACGGGATAATTCTGTCAGAGACAACAAAGGACACGGAAGAGCAGTTGTACGGAATGGACAGTGTCTTGAAAGGGGTGTATAATGCGAACATTAACGATAGCATAAGAGAAATTGAATGTAGTATAAGAAAATCAGGCGATGCCGGAGGATTAGTAATGAGACAATAAAGGTGGTAGGTCAGTTTCGTTGCTTGGGTTAAGAGTAATATAAAGTACGATGGTCGCTGTGCAAAGGGTATAAAATGCAGAATGTCAAAGAGAACAAAAGCGTTTCTGAAAATGATTTTTTAAGAAATCGAAAGTTACACTACTGGAGTGTAATTTAAATGTTAAGAGTCTTTTATGAAAGTAATTGCGCGAGAATGGTAGCATTTTACTACTGTGAAATGTGGTCGATAAATGCTTCAGACAAAAAATAAATAAAAAATAATAAATTAATCAATAAAAATACTAAAATGAGTTACAGAGCAAAATAGGGATGACAGAACATTTCTATATAGCTTCATTAAAAGAAGGAGTATATTGCTAGGACACATTCGTAGACACCATGGAATCGTCAGTTTAGAATTGGAGGGAAATGAGTGTGGTAATAATCGCAGAATGATGCCGAGAGACGTCTATAGTAAGCAGATGCGAATGGATGTGGGCTACCGTCGATGAAGAGGCTTGCTCAGAATACAGTAAGGTGTACAACACCGTCAAACCAGTCTCTGGATTGAAGACAACAACATCATACCCATGTCCAGACAAAAAAAGATAAAAACAGAACAACTTGAACGAGTGAGGATACGAAATTTAAATATGCAGGCCATATACATTAGTTTTCTCTGCAAAAAAATGTTTAGCATTGGAAAAATGTTGGTCCGCAGGCTCAAGGCCAACTGGATATGGTGGCGTAACTGCATCTTCCGTTGAAGTTTGCCGGCAGCCCTTATTGCCTCTATAAACCGAAGGTAGTTGATCATTTTGACTACATAAGACTTGCAAGATGTCTCGCAGACTGTGGTTCTACCGTTTCGTGAAATCAATAAGGTTAAATGGAGATACGTTATTGGCTTGAGGGAATGTAATGCGTACATTCTGGGAATTGCTGCTTGAGTGGGAGCAAGTGTTCCGGAGGTTGAAGAAGTGCGAGCAGAATAATTCACGGAAGACCGTAACACACGACGAGATGGGTCAGGACACTCCACCAAGACCACTACCCGAGAATATAGACACCTCATTCATTTGATTGGTAACTACAGCAGACAGCAAAATTGCGTTTAAAAAATGTAGCAGTGAATGTACTCGAACTCGCGATCTCTTATCTATGGTGCGTGACGCTTAGCGTCTACGGTATTAGCTGCGACGTGACTACAGCAGCTCCAGAAGTCATCGACAGGTCCTCCAGAAGTTCCACATTCCACAGCGCTGTCAGATAATGCATACGGCCGGATCTAGACTTCTGAGAGGCAGATAACTGTAGATAACTCGTGTTAAAATTTTGCAACCATGACTTATCAAACTGATGGTTCTGTAATTTTCACACTTGTCTGCTCCTGATTTCTTTGGAATGGGATTATTACATTTTTCTTAAAGTCTGAGGGCATTTCGCCTGTCTCATCCTACATCCTACACACCAGTTCAAATAGTCTTGTCATGGCTGGCTCTCCCAGAGACTTTAGTAGCTCTGAGGGTATGTCATCTACTCCTGGGGTCTTGTTCCCACCTAGGTCTTTCAAGGCTCTGTCAAATTCATCTCTCAGTATAGTATCTCCTATTTCATCTTGATCTACTTCCTCTTTCCTTCCTACAACATCGTCTCTAAGTTCATTTCCTTTGTAGAGCTGCTCTATGTACTCTTTCCACCTTTCAGCTTTCCCTTCTTTGCTGAGAACTGGTTTCCCATCTGAGTTCTTGATATTCGTAGAGTTGCTTTTCTTGTCCCCAAATGTCTCTTTTATTTTTCTGTAGGCAGTATCTTCTTTTCCGCTTGTTATACATTCTTCTACAGATTTGCATTTGGCTTCTAGCCACTCCTTCTTAGCCATTTTGCACTTCCTGTCAATCTCATTTGTTAGTCGTCTGTACTCCATTTTGCCTGTTTCATTTACTGCATTTTTATATTTTCTCTTTTCATCAATTACATTTAGTACTTCCTGTGATATCCAAGGATTTTTTGTAGGTCTTGCCTTTCTACCGATTTTGTCCTCTGCTGCCTTCACTATTTCATCTCTCAATGCTACCCATTCCTCTTCTACTGTTTTATTTCCCCCTGTTTCTGTCAATTGTTGCCTAAATCTCCCTCTGAGATTCTCCACAACTTCAGTTTCCTTCAATTTGTACAAGTCCCTTCTCCTTATTTTTCTACCTTTCTTCGGTTTTTTCAGCTTTAGCCTACAGTTCATGACTAATAAGTTATGGTCAGAGTCTATATCTGCCCCTGGGTATGTTTTACAGCTTAAAGCCTGGTTCCGGAAACTATGTCTTACCATTATAAAATCTATCTGATACCTTCCGGTGTCTCCTGGTCTCTTCCACGTATACAACCCTCTTTTGTGATTTTTAAACCACGTGTTTGTTACGATTAAATCATGTTCCGTGCAAAATTCTACCAGGCGACTTCCTCTTTCATTCCTCCTGCCCAGTCCATATTCACCTATTATATTTCCTTCTCTTCCTTTACCTACTGCCGAATTCCAGTCTCCAAACACAATTAAGTTTTCCTCTCCCTTAACTGTCTGAATAATTTCCTTTAGCTCCTCATATATTTCTTCGATCTCCTCATCATCGGCAGAGCTAGTTGGCATATAAACCTGTACTACTGTTGTCGGTGTTGGCTTCGTATCTATCTTGACAATAATAATGCGATCACTGTGCTGCTCATAGCATTCCTATTTTCTTATTCATTATCAGTCCTACTCCTGTGATACCACCAACTGTTTTTGCATTTATAATCCTGTACTCACCTGACCAGAAATCCTGTTCATCCTGCCACCGAACTTCACTAATCCCCACTATATCTATCTTCAACCTATCCATTTCCCTGTTTAAATTTTCTAATTTTCCTACCCGATTAAGGAATCTTAACATTCCACGCTCCGATCCGTAGAATGCCAGAATTGTCTTTCCTGATGACAACATCCTCCTGAGTATTCCCCGCCCGGAGATCCGAATGGGGGACTATTTTACCTCCGGAATATTTTCCCGAAAGGATGCCATCATCATATTTCCATACAGTAGAGCTGCATGTCCTCGAGAAAAGTAACGACTGTAGTTTCCCCTTGCTTTCAGCCGTTCGCAGTAGCTGTGCGGCAAAGCCACATTAGCTGATGTTACAAGGCCAGCTCAGTCAATCATCCAGACTGTTGCCCATGTAACTACTGAAAAGGCTGCTGCCCCTCTTCAGCAACCACACGTTTTTCTGGCCTCTCCACAGATACCCTCCCGCTGTGGTTGCACCTACGGTACGGCTATCTGCATCGTTGAGGCATGCAAGCCACCCCACCTCGGCAATATCTGAGGTTCATGGGGGTAGTGAATGTAGTGATCATCTGACACACAGGCTCCCTGTAATGGTTTGCAGCATGAATGTAGTGATCATGCTGCAAACCACTACAGGGCGCCTGTGTGTCAGAATTCTCATGCATTGTGGCGCAGCGGAGTTGCGATAGAAAAATATCACTGAGAAGAGGATTTGGTGATCTGCTGGATTGATGACGTATACTTATGGTCTGGGTTCGATTACAACTTCTACCGATGATTTTTGATGAGGAGAGACAGGTTCTATTCACTTCTGGCTACGCCAAGTGAAGATTGTATGATGGCATTGTGGTATGAAATTCACATTAAACATGATATTCGTTCTATAAAAGTAGAGCTTATGTTGAAGCACAATAAAGTCATGAGTGGTGATATGCAGAAACTATATCACCAGTAACCTTTCTTATTCTAGTTATTTATTTCTAGTGACGAAACAAACCCTATGTAGGGTCACTGTAAACTTATTGCATCTTTTGAAACTTCCGTCTATAAAACTGGTTCTGGTCTGAGATTGCAACTCAGACATTCCCTAACGCGGAATTTGATCCCTTCGTGACAATACAGCTCGACTACAATTTGTTGTTTGTTCAAAACTCCAGATTGCTCAACATCTCCACATATTGGGCGTGAATGGGTTCGAATCCTTCCACGGAACTAAAGTTTTCATCATGTATTATTAAGCTGTAGCATGAGAACACCTATCTACTGGAGGATAATAGTTTTGATTTTTAATGTATTTTCATTCGTTGTCAATACTAACGATATCTGGCGTTTTTGACTCCCAGTAAGACACAGAACTATTTGCGAGATCACTTTAAGTTCAAGGATCTTATTCCGAGCTGCTGGTAGAGAAACATTCGGTATTCTGACGTCTCTATGCGTGTACGGTAGTCAACAAAGATATGTGTGGTTTTCGATTCCCAGTCAACACTGAACTCTTCGTCATATTATTTCCAGTTCAAACATGCGCACATGTCGCTGCTGGTGTAACAAGCCTATATTTAAAGTTCGTTTTCTCTAGAATATAACAGAGATAGGTGCCGGGTTGGAGTCCTGGAAAGGAAAAAGTTAATGTTTCGTCTCGTTATTTCAAGTAAAACATCTAGCTACTGCCGAGAAAATCCGATGTGTCACAGTTGAATGTTCTTCGGTAACAATTCGATTAGGTTCTGGGTTCGAATCCCTGTCTAAAACAAAGCTTTACCTCACGGCATTTCAAGTAAGTTACTAGTGAAGAAGCAATATTTAACATCTCTCGAAGTTCGTTAACAGAGGCAATAGAAGCTGGTTAGGAATTCCCGTCCATTAAAAATGTTTACGTTATGTAATGTGAAATTGATATTTACTAACTGAGACTGTCTAAAATCATGGTATATCACTCTTTGTATGCTTAGTCAGGAATGACTGTTAGTTTCAGTCAGTGACGAAATATTTGCTTAATCTGCATGACCTTCATTGGAATCCATATGCAGAAGGAGATGGTTCGTCGTGTCATTTGAAGTTCATACATATCCTCAACTAGCTGCTCGTAACTTAAATTTTTAATCATTTTGTGTTAAATAATAAATATAGTACGTTAATTTGAACAATCAGTCATGAATACGACGATCTTACTACGTGTATTACCTATCTGACGTAATAAAGAGAGTGATAAAATTCAGGTATGTCACTTCTTGTAATAAATGTGAGCTTACAAGCGTTAACTAAAGTATTATCTCTGATAAGGTGTTCCCAATATTTGTAGCATTGTAGTATTACTTTACATCTTGAGTTATTGCGATACAGAGGAGTGTTTTCTAGTGGTGACTTGTTGGAACCATTTTTCAATAGTCAAACGACTGTACCCAGGAGCGATTAGATTAGCTTCAAGACAGGTACTTTAGTTGAGTTGGATGCGAATCAGGCCAAATGCAATTAGGTCGTTCGGATACTTTTTAAGCACGATTGTACCTCAGTGCCGATGAAGCTACTGATCGGTATATGTAACAGTTTCGCGTCCACCATATCCACTTTGCAACTGTAATCCGCGATTAAACTGGAAAGCACTAAGATTGTGTACTAATTTACTAATTTTCACGTCTGGAAATTTCATGTGATTAATTTTCATGAAAGTTTGTAAATTAGTAATAACACACATGACACGATTTTTGACCCAAAAGGCTGTAGTCAACAACTATACAAAGATTCAGATTAACGGGCACAAAACCAATTAGTTGTAGGCAATATTTTATTGATCGTAAGCCAGATTTCGACACAACTACGGGTGTCTTCTTCTGGAGCATATAAATTTCTTATCTGTTTGCAGTATTTGTCTTTTTTACATTTTATTCTGTCAATATATCCCAGGTATGTTCGATAGGGTTTATGACATTAAATTATAATCTTGCAATGTCGATATCTCAACGCATTCACAAGGTATGTACGATAAGTGTGAGTGGCGTTCGGTAGCCACTAATAATGCCATGCAAAAAGATCAGGAAAGCACTGCCTTAGTGCAGTCACTAAACGGTGAGTCTATGACGGTTTTTTGGAAACCTGAAGAAAGATTTCGGAGTGTATAACTGTTTGTACTTAGCTATTGCAGCTTGGTATAACCAACGGATCAGTGTGTTAATAAGCAATGTATTTCATTCGTGGCGAGGTACAGTAAAGAATCATGACGAAATAGTCGTTAATATAAGGTGATACAAAACGGTTTCAGAAAAAGAGGCAGTACACTCCGGACGATAACGTTTGGAACTGGTAGATTCGATCAATGTGCGAGTGTTACTGAAATGCTTCTGGAACACAGAGTCCGTATAACAACAAGACAAAATTATTAAAGTTTTCTATGTAAAGTAATTAAATATTTATTGTATTTCGGAATAAGAAATTCAAGGTACTGAGTCGAAGGAAGTTCAAATTTTCCTATATTTTTAACAATTTTAACAGTTCCACTATAACGCGGTAGTGATCAAATAATTCTATAACGGTTGACAACAGTGGATACAAATCAAAACGACTACTGGATAAAATTATTCACATACCACTATACATGTGGACAGTATCTCAAAGCTCACATACAGTAGAATCACCACTGATCAATAAAAGTGGCCATATTAACACGTTCGCTGCCGTTCACGCTCTGGCGCGATGATGCTAGGTGCCACTTCACGCTCTGGCGCGTGATCGTATTTTGAAAGTATCTTTTCATAGTTTTGAGCCACTGAATGTTTTGGTTTTAGTTTTCAGTTTTTTTGATATGGTTGTTTATTGGCATTTGTATTTTTGTGAAGACAATAAATGAACAATATAAACAATACATACAAGGTATATCGTAAAACATATGCATATAGGACGCTAGGTCGCAGCATGCGCCACAGCGTGAGCAGCACCTGGCTCAAATAACGTTTACACGCGCCAGAGCGTGAACGGCAGCGAACGTGTTAAGAAATTTGTCGAATTTCCAGCAGTAACATTAAATTCAGCAGCATGTTACAACCGTCACATTAAAACTACAGATCATACCCACCCACATGAACCACAGACATTGAAGAGGTGGGGTGGCTCCTGTGCTTCAACGAAACGGATAGCCGTACCGTAGGTAAAACCACAGTGGAGGTTATCTGTGGAGAGGTCAGACAAACGTGTTGTTCCTAAAGAGAGGCAGCAGCCTTGCCGGTAGTTGCAGGGGCAACAGTCTGGATGATTGATTCAACTGGCCTTGCAATATCAGCTAATATGTCTTTATCCAAACAATTACTGTGAACGGCTGAAATCAAGTGGAAAGTACAGAGATACTTTTCCCGAGGACATGCACCTCTACTGTATGAGTATATGAATGCGTTAAAGCCGAAGTGGTGTAAATCACGTTTTTAAAAATATTGACTTAAGTGCTGCAATACAATTTTGACATAGGGATCTGTTAAATGGAAGAATGGTGTAACTAACAGTTTTGTTCTTATCCCCATAAATGGCGTTAGCAGTTTCACTTGTGAGTGAAACGGCCGCTTTGTTCACAGGCATTGGGGTGCAAGTATGACTTACGGCATTATTCCACTAAGTGCTTCTAAGGTGTTCTTTCGTACTGTGTAGTTTACGTGTTATGGTGAAGATGGATCCTCAATTTGATGAAGACACAAGTAGTGAACCCAGTGTATTGCAAAATGCAGGATCTAGTGATGATTATGATCCTTCAGAGAATGAAATGTTTGGTTCTTCAGGTAAGTTTAACTCACGAAGTCTATCATTTGGCCAATTACGTTACTAACACATTATCATGTCTTTGAAGTTTAACAGTGAGTGGCCTATAAACGTAATTTCTCTGAAAACAATAGCAAACGTGCTGCGCGAGCTAAACGATGTAGCATAATTTCTGCAAAACAATTCGTAAAACTACAAGAGTTTCAGCTTCAAAGAATGTTGTCATTTATAGTGACACTTGTACGGGGCAAAATAGGAATTTGAAATTTGCATTGTGTCTCAGGAAATTCCTTCACACCCGTGTTAACGTAGACGTTATAGACCATAAATTTATGGTTAATGGCCACTCCTACCTCCCTAATGATTCAGATTTTGGATCCATAGAATACTATGCAAGTGGTAATACAGGATATGTTCCTGCTGATTGGTGCCCCACAATCGCAAAATCAAGAAGAAAGGAAGCTTTTATTGTTACGAAATATCATGTGAAGACTTCAAGTCTAATAAGAATCTTGAACGAGCTATTACAAGGAGAAAAAAAATGTCGCTAAAAAACCAGTGTCGTGGCTTAACATGCAGTGGATTCGTTTACTGAAGAACGAACCTTTTATGCTCTATTACAAGGAGACTCTTAATGAGGATTTTCTATTCTCCGCTCTATGTCTAAAGCCAGCCAAACCAGGAAGGTCAGTTTCACTTGGACGTATTGCTATGGAAAACCTATGCCATGGTCCAAAACCTGTAACCACGGAAAAGAAAAGGGACATGCTAGATCTTCTACCGTACATTCCAGCCATCAACCATGCTTACTCACAGGAACTTACAACAGCTGAAGCAACAGCAGATGATGCAGGCTCGTTGGATGTAGTTGATACTGAACGTGACTGAACGTTGTCATAGCTAAGAAAGGATATTTCGTTGTACTGCTCTTAGTTATTTCTGAAATATATCATTTGTCATTAAAAATACCTTTTGTTTTCATTTAAATTTACTGCAAATACAAGATTGGTTGAAGGCAAAATGGTGTAAGTCATTTGGGCATTTCAAAATCACATAATTTTTTATTAAGGCGTTTTCAATTATGAATACATTGAAACAATGACACCTTCCTGTGATGTAAAACACAAAAAAGTGGTATTTATTTCTTGTGGAATTTATTATAATGCTTCTCACAAAACCTTCTGTTTCTCTAATGCATGAAACATGACTTACACCACTTTGGCTTTTACCCCCTCATATGATGATGGCATCCTCTCGGGTAAAATATTCCGGAGGTAAAATAGTCCCCCATTCGGATCTCCGGGCGGAAACTACTCAGGAGGCTGTGCCAATCGTGAAAGACAACACTGGCATTCTACGGATGTTAGATCCATTAATCGGGTAAGGAGGCAGAAAATTTAGAAAATGGATAGGTTCAATTTAGATATAGTGGGGATTAGTAAAGATCGGTGGAAAGAGGAGCACGATTTCTGATCAGGTGAGTACAGGATTATATGTACAAAATTAGTTAAGGGGTGTTACAGAAATACGTCTGATAATGAATAAGGTAATAGTATGAGCAGCACAGTGATCGCATTATCGTAGTGAAGATAGATACGAAGGCAGCACCGACCACAGTAGTACAGGTTTATTTGCCAACTGACTCTGCCGATGATGAGGAGATCGAATGAATGTATTAGAAGGTAAAGGACATTATTCAGACAATTAAGGAAGAGCAAAACTTGATTTTGATAAAAGACTGGAACTCGCTAGTAGGAAAAGGAAGGGAAGGAAAAATGGTAGATGCATATGGACTGGACAAAAGGAATGATTGTGGAAGCCGCCTGGTAGAGTATTGCACGGAACATAATTTCACAATTGAATCATAACAAGCACCTGGTTTAAGAATCATGAAAGAATGTATACGTGGAAGAAACCAGAAGATTCCGGAAGGTACCAGATAGATTTTATAATGTTAAGACAGAGATTTTGAAACCAGGTTTTAGAGACATGCCCAGAAGCAGATATAGACTCTGAGCATACCTTATTGGTCATGAACTACAGGCTGACACTACAAAAACTGCAGAACGGTAGGAATAAAGATGGGAAAACAAGGAGATGGAACGTGGATAAATTGAAGAAACCTGCTTTTACAGACGGAGCTTCACGGAACAATTGACAGAAACGGGGGGAAATAAAACAGTAGAAGAGGAATGGGTAGCATTGAGAGATGAAATAGTGAAGGCAGCAGAGGACAAAATAGGTAGAAATGCAAGACCTACAATACAACGACGGATGTCACAGGACATACTACATTTAATTAAGGAAAAAAGGAAATATAAAAATGCATTAAGTCAAACATGCAGATGGAGTAAAGATGACTAAGAAATAAGATAGACAGGTAGTGAAAAATTAGCTAAGCAGGAGTGGCTACAAGGGAAATGCAACTCTGTAGAGGAATGCATAAATAGGGGGAAAAAGATACCGCCTTCTGGAAAATGAAAGAGAAATTTGGAGACAAGAAAAGCTGCTGTATTAATTTAAAAAACTCAGACGGAAAATCAGTTCTCAGCAAAGAAGGGAAAGCTGAAAGGTGGAAAGAGTATAGAGAGGGACTCTAAAGAGGGAATGAACTTCGATACAATATTGTAGAAAAGGAAGAGGAAGATGAAATGTACTATATTGAGAGATGAATTTGACAGAACACTGAAAGACCTAAGTCGGCACAAGGCCCTTGCACTAGATGACATTCCCTCAGAGCTACTGAAGTCTCTGGGAGAACCAGCAATGACAAAACTGTTTCACCTGGTAAGATGTATGGGAGAGAAGAAATTCCGACAGACTTAAAGAAAAATTAATAATCCTCATTCCAAAGAAAGCAAGCGCTGACGGATGTGAAAATTACAGAACCATCAGGTTAATAAATCATTGTTGCAAAATTATTTACAGAAGGTTGGAAAAGCTGCTAGAAGCCGACCTGGAGAAAGTGTAGGAGAAAAGTAGGATCACGGGAGGCAATACGTTACGGCTTTGCTTAAAAGATAGATTAACACTAGAACGGCCGGACTTCGCTAACTCCCTAGAACGACCATGTGGGTCAAAATGACCCACACGCCGTTTTTACGCTTATATTTGTTTTCTTTGGCAATAGTATGGATGTTTCGTCGATGTCACATCCTATATACATGGAACGTAGGACCAACACTTTTTTATTCAAGCAAAGCGGTACCATTGTTGTACAGTGTGGTTGCATACAGGTCGTCATTTCCCGCCCGAACGCAGTAGGGCACTTCCTTCAAGCTTCTTTTCATAGTGCCAACCAAACTTGTATTCTGCTTTGCCAGAGCTTCAGCGAGTTTCAGTGAGGTAAAGAAGTTGTATGTGGTGATATTACGGCCCTTGCCAAGAAACAGAGCGGTTAGTTTCATAACAACATGCTCCTCAAGCGAACAATTAGCAGACCGTGTTTCATCTTTACCAAGGCTAGGTATTATGTTTAGAACGACTCGATTTTTAGCATCCCATGCCATCCAGTACATTATCCCATAGCGGTCGAGCTTACTAGGCATATACCGAATAAACGGGCATCGAACTTTGCAGGGGTAAAGTTGTTCATCAACCGTCATATTTTCAGTTGGTTTGTAATTCGTAATGCAATTCTCCCGGAATTTGTTCAAAAGTTCGGACGCCAAACAAATCTTGTCTTCAACTTTCTTGTGTGCCCTGGTCACCCGTAAATCAAATCTTAGAAATCTCATCAACTCTTTGTCATAATATCTTTGACCAGTGATCCTGCGTACTTTTCACTCCACATATCTTCGAACGAAAATGTTCTCATACCCGTTACACTACGAGCTTACAGAATAGCCACGAAAGCGTCTAGTTCTTCCAAACTAACAGATCACTTATTGCTTCCGAGTTTACTCCGCACTTCTGTTTCAGTGCAAGTCTTTATGAGCCTCATCATTGGTTCAGAGAAATAAAGTCTCCACGCTGACAGTGGGGAATCATCTTCCACAGATCGTTTGGCGTAAGGTGTTGGACCAGGCAATTCTCGAAGAATGTTTTGGGTCCCACGCCTACCTGCAGCGTTCCCTGGAGCCCAGCGAATCTACCGAATTCCAGCGCTACTGTTTGTCTCGCCTCCGATGCTAGGATGGTGTACTCCCATGTTGCCACCCCTACTACCACCACGATGATGTGCTCCTTTTTCTCGACGAGATGCTGCCTGCCCTCGCTGAACTGTATCTTCTTGTAGAGCTGGATCGTTGATTCCCTGTTCTGGTCACAAATGCGACGTTAGAAATAAATTTCATATACTATGAATATTCTCTGTGTAATTTATTTACCTTCTGGTAAGTTGATGTCCTGATGGGCTACACCACCCTGCCTGCGGCCACCACGTCCCCTTCGTGAATGCAAGCGTCCTCGTCCTCCGTGTTTAGGTACTTCACTGCGGCTCGTAGCTACTCCCAGGACAAACCAAAAACATTTTTCTTCGATACTAGCAGAAATGAATTTATAAATTACAATAAAAGGGATACTCACGTTTAGCCGGCGGCTCCTTGAACTCGTCTTCATCCTCATACTCTTCTTCTACAACTTCTTCCCCCCCCCCCCCCACTGAAAATTCTTCGGAATCACTTGTTTCATTTTCCTTTGCAGGAACAAAGGTGTCGTCGCTTGACCCGTTGCTTGAAAGTTCCAAATCACTGCCTTCCCAATGCATAGGTTATGCATTTACGATCGCCTCGATTTGAGCCTCGCTCAGACCTCGCCCTCGAGGCATTTTGTCAACAAACGAGGGTCCAAACGCGCGAAAAACACTCGACAATGCAGAGCGACGCACAACACAGTAGCAGCAGCATGCATTGACAAGTTCCGACAGTGCGGCGCCAGCGGTCGCTGAGCCGATGACGCTGCACTTCCCACACCGTGCGCGCTGCATGAACTTGATTAGATTAGATTAATACTTGTTCCTTGGATCATGTATACGACATTTCGTAATGATGTGGAACGTGTCAGTTTAGTAAATTTTGTCTATACTTGACAATCTATATTTTAAGAATTTTATTTTGTTCTTTTTTTTATTTTTATTTTTTTTAAGTTTTATCTAAAAATTCATCTACATTGTAGAAGGAGTTGCCATTCAGAAATTCCTTTAATTTCTTTTTAAATACAGTTGGCTATCTGTCAGACTTTTGATGCTACTTGGTAAGTGAGCAAAGAATTTTGTGGCAGCATAATTCACCCCTTTTTGATCCAAAGTTAGATTTAACCTTGAATAGTGAATATCATTCTTTCTCCTAGTGTTGTAGCTATGCAGCTTGCAGTCCACCTGCCCCACCGCCGCCACAATACAAAGATGAGCTACACGGTGACCACGCATAGGAATAGAGCTACGTAATACTTCACACATTTTGTATTTCACAACCGTGCCGAACATCGAAGATGCACATCAAACTATAGTCGACCTTAACATTTTTTTTTATTTTTTATTTATTTATTTATTTTAGAAAATTGTATTTCTTAATTTATTTTTAGAATGTACCAAATGGTACACTCCCTGAACACTAAAATGTTGAGATATCATAAACAAAGAGATCCAGCCCAAAATTTGCGAAGAAAGGCAAAGATATGCAGAAAGAACCGCTTGTGGGTCATTTTAATCCAGTTGGCCGTTCTAGGGGCACCTTCATTTTTCGAAAACTTATAAGGGATATCGGTGCGATTTTTTAGGGACACGTTCATCTCTCGAAATAAATAAAAGTCACAGAAGCATTTGCTGCTCTTGCAACTACAGCGCTCTGAGCAACGACACAAAGATGAGCATGGGTCAAAATGACCCTCTCGGCCGTTCTAGTGTTAAGGAAAGGCAAACCTACATTCTTAGCTTTAGTAGATTGAGAAAGTTTTTGGCAATGTTGATTAGAATACGCTCTCTCAAATTCTGAAGTAAGCAGAAGTAAAATATAAGAAACAGAAGATTATTTACAACTAGTACAAGAACCAGACAGCAGTTATCAGATTTGAGGGGTATGAAAGGGATGCAGCGGTTGGGAAGGCAGTAAGACAGGGTTGTAGCTTCTCCTCAATGTTATTCAATTTGTATATTGAGCAAGCTAGAAAGGAAACCAAAGACGGATTTAAAGTTCAGGGTGAAAAAATAAATGGATTGCGTTCTACCGATGACATTTTAATTCTGTCAGAGACAGAAAAGGACCTTGAAAAGCAGTTGTGTTGAATGGTGCGTGTAACTTGAGCATTATCAAGGACAAAACAAGGGTAATGGATTGCAGTCTGAAAAAATCAGGCGATGCTGAAGGAATTAGACTAGGCGACGAAACAATAAAGGTGGTAGATAAGCTTTGTTACTTGGGCAGTAAAATTACACGTGATGGTCTTAGTACAAAGGATATAAAATGCACAATGGCAATGGGAAGGAAAGCTTTTTTAAAAATCGAAATTTGTTAACATCTAATATTAATTTAAGCGTAAGGCAGTCTTTTCTGTAGGCATTTGTGTGGAGAGTTGCTGTCTTAGTGAAACATGGTCGATAAACAGTGAGCCCAGATGAGGATAGAGGGTTTTGAAATGTGATGCTACAGAAGAATGTAGGAGAGTAGGTGGGAGGATCGCTTAACTAATGTTGAGGTTTTCTGAAAGGAATAGGGGAGAAAAGGGATTTCTGGCTACTTTGCCTAAAACAAGGCATCTATGGGTGGGACATATTCTTAAATATTTATGAATCGCGAGTTGGGCGTCTGAGGAAGGTGTTTGGGGTAAAAATCGCACAGGGAGACCAAGAGATGAATACAGTAAGCAGATACAAACGGATGTAGGTTGCTGGTCTTATGAGGAGATGAAGAGATTTGCTCAGGATAGAGTAGAGTGGAGAGCTGCATCAAGCCAATCTCTGGACTGAAGACCACAACTTAGAACATCATACTCAAGCAATTTGAAAGCAAAGTGGCCTTGTACATACAATATTGAAATGACAGCGCCCGCGATAAGACTCTAGTACTGAACATGACCGCCAATAATAATGAATGATATCTAAAGCGCTATGCTGGGAGAACACCCACAGAAATATTGTGTCAAGTTAAAAAAAAATTAAAATATGTGAATGGAAGTAGCGTTTACAGTCCCGTCGACAATGTGCTCATCGGGCAGCACAAACTCTGTTAATTTTGGTAAATATGGGAAAGAAATTATGACGTGTCGTAAGAAAGAAACCAAAATATAATTTTTATACATTTGTACGATACAGCGTATCATAGTAGCCAGTTAAGACTCATTGTGGTTCGTTCGTAGGGACGTATTTATAAGGAATCGTGACGAAATGGTAGTATAAAATCACATTAAAGGGTCTGACGGAAGGTCTATGGAAATGATTTCATAATAAAATGGTGCAAACAATTAGGAGATCAGTTTGGACATCTACCTTCTAAAGTACTGTCATCGCCAGAATAAACTACACTACTGTACGAATTCGTGCGCAGTGTCATATTTTATTTCTTCGAATTGCCTGCTCCCATAGCAGATCAGTTTTAGCTTGTATTGTCGATTGCAAAGTGGTCGGATACAGCTGCAAAGTTGAGGTTTATATTTCTGGAACTTTCTTCAGTTTTTGAGACATTTATATGTGTATATTTCATCTTAAATGTTGTTTTAATAATAATAATTCGTCAGATTAAAACTAAAAAACATTCAGTCTGACGTCACTGCAGAGAGAAGGGCAGTATTGCAAAACTAATGGCGTGATAGTTAAAAAAATCACATACAACGATCTTGTGCAATCATATGAAGATAATTAATAGCTTCTTAGAAAAACAAATTAAACCAAAAATAATTCCGCGATATCTGGGTTAATATACCCAAGTAAATGGGAACAGGCCTCGTCTGAAAACTGAATGAGGTAAGGATCCATTTCACCGTCATGCACTTGTTTCAAAACCCATTTCCAAAATCTGACGCTGTGCGCAGTATCACCAGGTTTACGTTCTTGCGCTACTGTTACTTTATACAGCGTTAGGCCAAGTAACTTAGTAGCTCTTCGTTTGGAGCCGCGAAAAGTTTGTGTTTGTTGTGAAAGATGTCTAAGAGAGTTTTTAGGGGAATTTCGCAGACGGTAAACAATATCATCGATCTGAGTTCTGAGAGCACTTTACGTAGTTTTTTTTTTTTTTTTTTTTTTTTTTTTTTTTTTTTTTTTTTTTTTCGGTTCTTGTCACAACCACTTCCCGTTTCACTAAATTTATTCACTAATTTGTGAATTGCATCACCGCTCGGATTTCTTACACATGGAGATTTCTGTTCAAACAGTCTGCGGACAATACGAGCCGACTCTGTACGCACATACGAATCGTAAACACTCGATGTCGCTCGGAACAATTAAGTCCTGCCACCGTTGTGTTCGCAGACTTGGCTTTTAAAGTCAATGTTGATTCACTTGGTGAAAAGAGGCGCAGTGAAGTCAGGGCACTCAAGGTTTCCAACTTGTCCCTAAGGGCATTAGACCGGTACTACACCATTAAATTGGACGAAATATTGGATGACATATTGGTCCTATACTTTGACGAAGATATTGAATGAAACGGTAAAGGGTCTATTACACTATATTCCATTATTTTGTCAAAGTTGCTTCTAAATGGAGGTGTTATGCTCAGCTACTCCTCGTACTACAGTTGCGTTGTGTCTGCATTAGAAGAAAAGGAGGGGAGAAAGAAAAGGAAACGTATTTGGATGAAACCTTGGGTGTCACGGCGAGATAAATGTGTTCAATAAAATTTGTTGCGGGAACGGGAGGATTTTCTTTTAAATGTCGTCGGTAGTACAGCCGGGCCGTAATTCACTGCTGATTATTTGTAGCTCTTTATTCTTCACATCTTTCAGTAGAGTAACAGGAATGGCGGACGCAAACAGTGCATATCAATTAGATTGTAAGTTGATAAAGCAAGTCTCATTGAATAACGTTTTAAATGGAAAATGTCAGTAATAACAAAGAGGAAAATCTAAGTAATTACATTAAAAATGCAAGGAAAAACGTAACTGATAAAATAAAGTATACACTTACAAAAATTGTTTGATGTGTTTATAAGTTTCGCTTGCAAACATATGTCGATGTTTTGAATGTTGTTCCTCTCCCCAGCATTTACCGCACTAAGTCGACGAAAACAATACATTATAAATATATATCGAGACAAAAAATGTCTCTAGGTAACATCGATTATTTGATATTTATTCATTATAAAATCTGTTTTGACAGCAATTAAGATTTAGGGTGTTACTTCTTCAATTCCGATAGTATGTTATTACGTTTTACATCGCGGATTGTTATTCATAACTTCACTTTCGCTGCAAGGTATCGGGCTTGACGTGATGGACAGTGTGAATTGACCTTGACGTGTGTTATACAGGGTGTTAGCAAAGGTACGGCCAAACTTTCAGGAAACTTTTATCACACACAAAGAAAGAAAATATATTATATGGACATGTGTCCGGAAACGCTTAATTCCCATGTTATATCTCATTTTAGTATTTCTCTTTAAATGTAAATTGAAATAATTCGTGCAGAGAATTGTCAAAATACTCTATTGTTTTGTTAGTATGTACAGTACTTCCTCGATTTACGTCATAACACAGATTTTCTGTGAACGTTTGGTGATGTCTTGATTGGGCCAACTACGCTCACTGGAGCACGTTATCATGATTTCAAACGAGATACTCTACCTGTGCTGCTAGAACATGTGCCTTCACAAGTACGACACAACATGTGGTTCATGCACGAAGGAGCTCCTGCACATTTCTCAACAACAGATTCGGTGACAGATGCATTGGTATAGGCGGACCAATTCCATGGCCTCAACGCTCTCTCCTCCCTCCTGACTTTCATTTATGGGGGCATTTGAAAGCTCTTGTCTACGCAACCCCGCTACCAAATGTAACGACTCTTCGTGCTCGTATTGTGGACGACTGTGATACAATACGCCATTCTCCAGGGCTGCATCAGTGCATTAGGGATTCCATGCGACGGAGGGTGATTGCATCTATCCTCGCTAACGGATGACAATTTGAACATTTCCTGTAAAAATGTGTGTGAAGTCACGCTAGTACGTTCTGTTGCTGTGTGTTTCCATTCCATGATTAATTTGATTTGAATGATCTCTAACATGGAAATTAAGCGTTTCCGGACACATGTCCACATAACATATTTTCTTTCTTTGAGGAATGTGAGGACAAGGAGGCTGTACCATTACTAGCGCACCCAGCGGTAACATTTCTCACTGCAGCAAGCAGAAGACGAGCGGTTTCTTTGACCAAATCTAAGCCGAGGCCATAGTTTTGATGAAATATTAGACGACATTCCCATTACACTACGTCGAATATTTCTTTGTCCACTACGGGTTCGAATCCCCCCTCGGGCATGGATATTTGTGCCAAATCAAAAATGTTCAAATGTTTGTAAAGTCTATGGGACTTAACTACGGGGTCATAAGTCCCTAAACTTACAAACTACTTATGACCTACTTACAACTAAGGACGGCACAAATATCCATGCCCGAGGGGGGATTCGAACCCCCGACCGTAGTGGCCGTGCAGACCGTGACTGGAGCGCCTCAGTCCCCTCGGCCACCGCAGCCGGCGATATTTGTGCCGTCCTTAGTCTTAGCTAGTTCGTAAGTAGTTTGTAAGCTTAGGGACTGATGACCCCGTAGTTAAGTCCAATAAGTTCTACAGCCATTTGAACATTTGAATTTCTTTTCCAATAATTTGTTAGTATAATACTGGCCTGAGCAGGGAAGCGCTGAACCCATTCGACCGGCCAGTGCGGCAGTAGAAGGACGCCGCGGTATCTGAATCGCCGGGCAAAGGTGCTCTCGTCTGGTGTGCTAAACATGCGAAGATAAATAGGACACTCTGTAGTATTCTAAAAGTGCGCGAGTGTCCTTCCTTTATGTTTCTCTGCACACATCAGCAATTTTCTTCTAAAAATCTAAAACAGTGTCAAAAACAACGGCAATTACTAGATGAAAACATGAAAGGCGAATGAAACATGCAGGATATAATATTCGAATATATACACTCCTTCCTGGCGACTTCAGATGTTTTAACTTAGTTCTACCACGAATGGCAATGAGATGTCGGCACCGAAAACAACGAAGTGGAAAATTTCATCTTGCAGTGCTACTTGATAGCGATGTTAGCAGAGAACTGCCCGCGGGAAAACAGTGCAGGAGCACGTGGGAGAGGGGGGGGGGAGGACAGTCCAGGGAGGAGAGACGGAGATCATTGTAGAGAAGGAGACACATTCTAACTAAATACCACCTGGAGACGGGTAAAGAACGGTAGTCACCGCTAGTATGCAAAGTGGATGTGTTAGGTGGCATGGTCAGGGAAACTTTGAATAGGGATTACATTACAGACCAGGAGTAGTTCCAGAGAATATGGAGACGGGGGGTGGGTCCCCACTTCATCTACAGGACTAGTTCCAATTCCACTACTTGCAAAGCGCACTCAACAGTGATGTTTAGCCATATACCGAGAACCGTAATCAAGACTAGACGAAACCAGAGCTCGGTAAAAAGGAAAATAATAGTTCCGGAGAATGGACAACTTCTCCTGAATCCGCACACATCAGGCGCAGTCTCTCTATCTGTGTAAAGTTACTTAAAATTACCGTATGTAGCAAAACATTTGGGCAAATCTATATCTATAAATGTGAATGTCTCTTCGGTGTACGTTTATCACGTCTGAACCACAAGACATAAAGAGCTAAAAATTTGTACAGTTACCAATGTCTACCAGGTGAAGGCTTTAGGCACGGTTTTATGGTGATCGGATAGATATTTACCTTAATGTGATTGTCTGTTCGATGTACGCTTATCACGTCCGAACGACAAGGCGCAGGAACTTAACTATTTGAACAGTTACTAATGTATACCTGAGGAAGATTTTCAGGCAAGGTTTTACAGCGATCTGATAGATATTTAGCAATTTGCAGAATATAACGCGAAATTCGGAACAATAATTACTCTTTCAAAAATATATTTATATATAGTTTTATTGGTTGCATTGTTGATTGAGGGTTGATAATGATAAAAGTGTGGAGTATATAAAATTCTACGTGTGTGTGTGTGTGTGTGTGTTAATATTTCGCTCTGCAGCGAAAACTGCAGAACGCAGACGAATGGTCTGTGTGTAATTGTTGTCCGAAGTCTCCCGTTGTACACCATAGCAGTTCCAAGCCGATAGCTATAAGGGGATGGAAGATACGGTGGTTGAAAATCGTCAAATTATAAAAAAAATTCGGACTGAAGGCCAGCGATAACGTTTGCGACTCTATAGCAAGGATGTTACATACAGCGAAACGGGATGCCGCAGGCCATATCTTTGGTCTATGCGTGCTACAATGTCTTCAGCTATTTCTCTGTAAGGATAAGCATACGAATAAGGAAATAAGAATAAATAAATAAAGCAGTAAAAAGAAATTTATTTTAATACATCAATTAAAAAAAATCTATTTGACATTTCGAGCATTACATCAAGTGATTGATCTGTAATATTATTACAATCATTAAAAGCCACAGGAATCGATACACAGCCGTCATGTTTTTCACATGGTCAATTATACGTCACATGCTCAAGGGTGGGCAACCCAAAAAATCTCTACATTTACCCTCCAAACAATACTACAAATAACGTAGTTTACCAGAATGCCCTAAAATGAACTTAAAATGAATTTGGACATTACTCTCACCATACGTGTTCAGATATTGCAACACAGGCTATAAGGAATAATGTATATGTATTTTTTTTATTTGAATGTTTATTTAAAATGTTTGTTTCTAAAGAAGGTATTGTATTTCATTTCATCCTTCAAAACCAGTCTCATAGCACACTACTGAAAGATAGCCTATCTATCATAATCAACCAACACGCGAGCGGAGCTGCGGGTTTAAGCTAGTTACTATATTAAATTTGTTCCGAATGCGGTGCAGATTGCCGCCATTCTGAATTACCTCAGACGTAAAAGAAAGTGTGTCATTTCAATTTACTGAGTAATGTGAACAAGCATTTCAAAGGCTCAAAATGCGTTGCTTCATCAACCGTGCCTTATGTAATAGGATCCGTCCAAACAGTGTTTGCCACTGATGGCTCATCTCGTGGTATCGTGGTCGTTTTATCGCATAAGTCAACTCTGAACGTCCCATCGCTATTGCTTCGAAAACTTCGAATTCAGCACAAAGGGTACAGTAATCTAAAAAAAGAAGCACTAGCAATTTTATATGCTGTGACAAAATCACTAGGCATACGCCAGACAATTTTTCCTATTCATATATCCCTGGCTGCTCTATTTCATTCGTCAAAGCCACATCCCGACTGCACAGTGCACGTTGGTCGTCTCTTTTGCCCAACTATCAGTGTGAAGTTCTGTATCACCAAACGACACAACATATGAATACCCACAGATTTTCTCGCTTACCTGTTGTTTCCGATGAATAGTTCGACGAATCAGAACATTCTTGCCTGTCATTTGCATTTCCTATTGATTCATTGCGGATCCCTCAAGCTACTGATCAAGACGAATCTTTGAAATTATTGAAACATTAAATTCCCAAATGCTGGATGATCTTTCAACGATGTATTTGTGATCCATTAGGGCGTCGATATTTCGTGTATCAGAACAATTTATCTCTTCTCAACTCACCCAATGGAAACACACCAGCGGTAACCCTCGTATCATTGCAACAGAATGTGTTAAATCTCCTACACAGTGGTCACTGGCGAATGTTACGCACGAAACAGATTGCACGTCAGCGTTGCACTTGGTTTGGGTTAGACAAGAAGTAGAACGACTCACTGCGCACTGCCGCAAATGCGCAAACAATTCGGATGTTTCGTCCCAACAAGTTTCCTCCTGGCCATAATGTTATACAAAATGGCTACGCTTACATATTGACCTTGCACGATCACTTTGTCATACTCGTTAATTGTTTATCATAGATGACTATAGAAAAACCTTTTGTGATTGAGGCGCGTCCAGAATGTAAGTTCCGTTTAGTTATATAAAACGAACGGATATAGATACAGAAAAAATATTGATTGTAAAAAAATCTACAATTGTTAAACTACTTTTCTACATAGCTTCCGAAATTTTGTAGGCAATTGTCATAGCATGGCACTAGGTTTTGTGTGCCTTTTTCGTAGAATGCTGCCGCCTGTGTATTCAACCATGTGGTAATATATTGTTTCAGGTCGTCATCATCGTTGAAGTGTTGTCCACCAAGGACAGATTTTAGGTGTAAGAAGAGGATTACCATCGAAAGATTTTTTTTTTCACAATATTGCCTGACCTCACGCACCGAATGTGACGAAAAAATTCTTACGGAAATTTCAATGGGACTTGTTTGATCATCCTCCATACAGCTCGGACCTCCCTCCTAGCGACTATCCTCTCTTCTTACACCTAAAATCTGTCCTTGGTGGTCAACACTTCAACGATGATAAAGAGCTGTTACCACATGGTTGAATACACAGGCGGCAACCTTCTGTCAAGGAAGCATGCAAAAACTTGTCGCATGCTATAACAAATGCCTACAAAATTTCGGCAGTTCTGTGGAAAAGTAGTATATGATTTGTCGAATTTTGTACAATAAAAATTTCTTCTGTATCTGTGTACAATTTCATTTTATTACTAAACGGAACTTACTTTCTGGACGCGCCTCGTATTTCACGAATGTCACCAGCAATATCAAAACACTTTCGCCAGTATTTCTATTGGAAGTCCAGCTGTTACACAGTGCGATGCTGCCGGAGAATAAATAATTGTGCAAATAACGGTTGAAATTGGCTCGTTACTCCTCCTGTCGCTTTCTCTGTCCATTTCTTTCTCCCCCTCCCTCTCCTTTCACCTGTAACCATCTCCTCTCAATTTCCTCCACTCCCCTCCTCTACCCTCTTTCCGTCTCCTCCCTACCTCCTCAATCTCCACGCACAGCCCTCCTCTATAATGCCAATTGGGGAAGGGGGGATCTGTAATCTTCCGACCGCGCTAACTATAAACAGCGCACCGGTTCCAAATACCGTACCAACAACCTTACCCCACCGACTGCTGACGAGGGCGCTGTGATGACCACATGAGCCCTCCACCCAACAAAAATGGTTCCCCACCGCTGCGAACAGTTTATAAGAAACTAGCTGGTACTCGGAGCGTTGTTGCCGCCGAAGAAATAATTAGTCCGTCATTCCTTTCCCCTTCTCTCTGTTTACTTTTTGATTGCTCACAAAGATAAAAATCAAGAAAGGGTCAAATCAAGAGTCCAGGCTGGCCACTTCACTTAAGCACGTCGTCCTATCTAACAATCTGGGAACTTTTCATTTATCAGGTCTGTAGCGATACGCGAAGAGTGAGCAGGACAGCCATCAGGTTGGAAATTCTGACGCATAGTTAGTGGTACCTCTTCCAGCAAAATGGGCAGAACGTTTCCCAGGAACTGTGCATAGTTACTGCCATTTAGTATACGCGGTATGACCTAAGGCCCAATATTGACATTTCCGACGATGCTGCACTACACGTCAACGCTGCACGGCTGCTGATGCTGTACTTTCGAAGCTAATGAGAGTTCTCTGTTGACCAGTAATGCATATTATGTACATTCAAATTACCGTGATTGGTGTAGCTCGTTTCATTAGTATAAAGCACCCGTTGAAAATACGTTAGATCATATTGTAGGCGCTGGAGAGCAAACTGGCTAAATTCCTGGCGCCGTTTCAAATCCATACCGGAGAGTGCTTGATGTAATGAGAGGTGAAACGCCTGAAATCTATGCCGTTACAATATGCGTAGAACACTTCTCTAAAATACCACATTCCGTGGCGATACGTCGAGACCAACAGAAGGTTCGTTGTGCGCCAACGCTAGAACGCCCTCTTCATGTACGTCGCCAGTTGCAGTTTTCTGCCTTGACCTCTGTATGGCGTTCCATGATTCAGATTCGTTTTTTGTTAATAATGTGCGAAAAGCTGGCGCGTACGACGCTCACGATCAGGATACAGCTCTCCATATTGCTTTATTGCTCTAACAGCATTTCTTCATCTTTTACCGTACACTAGAAGCATAAGTAACGTTTCTTCGTTGGTGTACATGTCTGCTTCGAGAAACTGTAACGAAAATGCGATGTCTCAATACCCCAGCAGCACATTTATACCCTTGTCTCCAGGTAACACGTGCGTCATCTTGCGTCGATGTCGAAAATCAGGAAAACAACACCTTCCCTGTTAAGTTCCTCAGTTGTCAACAGGAAAGGTCGTGTTGGACAACGCAGCTTCAAAGAACGAATACGATATGGTAACATGTCTGTGTCTCAAAACCTATTCGCCTAAATATTATATATATATATATATATATATATATATATATATATATATATATAAGGTAAAATTTAAATTAGGGTTTCATTAAGAAAAACCAAGGATAGCCTCATGTCTCAGAAATAATAAATAGCACAACATGAAATGTGAAGTATTCAAGTAGCTCCTGTCCCTGCAAGTCAGTGTCCAATCGGCATCTTTGTATCTATTACTGTTGGGGAGATAAAAGGGGTGCTATGACTTAGCTGACTCACCATTACTCATCTGATCCATTAATTGTTTTGACCAGTGTAGAAAGATTTGGATATATTCTAAAAGCTTATGGTATGGCAACTCCTTACTAATTAATAAATACTAGGGAAACCGTGAAATACTTCGCACTGTTAGCGGAATGACAAACATGTTAGGAGAAAATGGAAGTAAAATTGAATGTTCACGCATAGCTTTCTTCAGAATCAATCAATGCAAGTGTGTCAAAGCGCAATTGAATGAGCTTGATCTGCTGAGTGTTGTTAGGTCAAAAAGAACTGCGTACCTTAATTAGAACCGAAGATATCGTAAAACAAACCGATTAAAATATGCAGTGCAAGGACAGGAGGTTACCGCGTTTGAATAAAAATAAAGAATGGAGAGACTTAAGTTAATTTTGACACTTGATGTCATATCTGCGAATAAATACCTTTCGTTTAAAGCAAAAGTAAAGGAAAACAGTCGGATAGAACTGATTTTAGTTTACAGCAAGGACATCAAATGTTCAAAAGTTCAAATGTTTGTGTAGCTTAAGGGACTTAACTACGGGGTCATCAGTCCCTAAACTTACAAACTACTTATCAACTAGCTTATCCTAAGAACTGCACAAATATCCATGCCCGAGGGGGGATTCGAACCCCCGACCGTAGTGGCCGTGCAGGCCGTGACTGGAGCGCCTCAGTCCCCTCGGCCACCGCGGCCGGCAAGGACAGCCCCATAAGAAATATACAGAAATAAATCTTGTTTTGAGTACAGGAAAACGAAGGCGATTCTTTTAACATATAAGAAGATTTTGTCGGCTTTTCATATTATGAGGCGCGTTTTTTTAAGTCAGTTCCGTTTTGTTGTAGACACTATTAGTTCGAGTACATACCGCAAGGAGCGCGAGCGTCGTGTACCGCCATGCCTCGGGAACAACTGTGCTCAATTCAGATCTGTACGGTTCTGTTCTGTGCTTTCAAAATGATTAAGACTATCAACTCGCCCACCGCGTGTGATGTTGGCTCAGTGATATGGTTTCTGTCACCAAGGCACCTGTCGGGTGCAGAAATTCATCGACAGATTTGTGAAGTGTACGATGATACTGTTATAACCGCGGTGAATTAGCGGTGCGCACTGCGGCGCCTTTTGTGCGGTGCGCTCGTTTGTTCGCCGTCGGGGGTTCGCGTCCCCCTCGGGCATAAGTGTTTGTGTTGTCCTTTGGTTAGTTTACGTTAGTTTAAGTAGTTTGTAAGCTATGGACTAATAACCAAGCAGTTGAGTCCGATAGATTTACCAACAGTTGAACATTTGTTACTGTTATGAGTAAAGGCAAAGTGCGTAATTCGGTACGAGAATTCAAAGATGACTGTGACAACGCCCACGATGAGGACCGCTCCGGTCGCCCATCTTGGATTAGGTTTGGAGGTTTCAGCTTAAGGGAGGATTCGTGAGAACAGGAGCTTCATAATAACAGGTCTCTCAAACGAATTTCCTGACGTGTCCAGATCAGTGCTTTACAAAACGGCAGTGAACTCTCTGTTACCTGAGCAGGCGGCAAGATTGTATGAAGAGGGTATTTTAAAATTGGTTGAGAGGCATGATGTGTTTGAACAAACTTGGCAACTCTGATATGAAACTTCCTGGCAGATTAAAATTGTGTACCGAAACTGGGACTCGAACCTGGGATCTTTGCCTTTCACAGGCAAGCTCTCTACCGACTGAGCTATCCCGACACGACTCACGATGCCGCCTCTCAATTTTACTTCCGCCAGTACCTCGCCTCCTACTTTCCAAACTTCACAGAAGGTCTCCTGCGAACCTTGCAAGACTAGCACCTCTGGAAGAAAGGATATGGTGGAGACATGGCTTAGCCACAGCCTAAGGGATGTTTCCAGAATGAAACTTCGCTGCAGAGTGAAAGTATCATTCTTGACAACAAAAATTAAAATATGTGCTTTCTGAAAATAAATTTAGTTTCTTGAAACAACTATTCCTTGTGTACTTCTGTTGAAACGGAACTTAATTAGAAAACGCGCCTCGTACTTTGCTCACCCGCTTTATGTGTCTACAGCGTTACCGGCCTCACCTCTCAGTGAACCCAGTTAGACGGGTGGCCTCTGAGGCGCAGAGTCAGTGTCGCCACGCTAAGCGACAGGTAGCCACGCGGGCGCTCGCCATGTTTTATTCAGCCGCAGCCAGCGCGCAGCACGCCGCTATCAGATGAGCCAGCAGCAGCGGACGACACGGGACACACGCGGGGCTCGCCTCGGCAGCGCTTGTGAGGCCGATGTTATCGCCAGGGCGACGCTTCCACGCCTGAGGTGCCCTCCAGGTGGCGCGAACACCTCGTTCTCCCTTCTGCACCACTTTACGACAGAATTCTGAATTGCTGATGACAACGCGATGCTCCTCCATGGCTCGTGAGTCGTCGTTTTTCGAGTTAAGGAGGACAACTCGCAGTAGCGTCGTTCTGCTGGGTACCGGGACACGTGAGAATTCAGGCTGCCAAGGACGCCTACATTGAACATGTTAGTGTGACTTTCCCTTGCAGGGTATCCTCTCTGTATTACGGCAGAAATCAGTGTAGTTGTGGGAAGAGCAATTATTTGTACTGACAGCGAATCCGTGGTTAGTGAAACCCATTTTCCGACCGTGAAGGTCCACCTGCCGGTCGCTGAGAAGGGATAAATGTCCCTAACACGCCTATGCATCGGGAAATGCTCATTCGCACAGACGGGTTTCTTCGTCGTCTTGAGGATCCGCCGTTTTGTATGGCTTGTGGCTTACAGATAACTGTGCACCAAATATTAATCGAATGTTGTATATAAAACTCTTCTGGGTTTTGGACCGCATCGTCAAAATATCAAACACTTCACCGACGTTTCGGCCACTATTGCAAGTGGCCATCTTCTGGGTGTTACATTTAGTAAATGTAACACCCAGAAGATGGCCACTTGCAATAGTGGCCGAAACGTCGGTGAAGTGTTTGATAGTTTGACGATGCAGTCCAAAACCCTGAAGAGTTTTATATACAATGACAACGGCCGCGGAAGCCTTCGTTTACATTAATCGAATATGTTTCACATCGTACTACAGGGTGATCAATCCTCAGCGCAACCGCAGCGCCGTGCGATTTGCCGTCGGCGGCAGCTGCGGTTCCCGCTTGGTGGCCCACCCGGCGTGCACATTAAATTTAATATCGATTGGCGCGCAAGTGTTTTCTGACATACACAATATGGACACTTAGAAAAGTTTATTACTCACCTGAATTACGCAAGGTGGTGCTGGAACGTCCTCCCTTCGTTGTTCGAACATTTCTATCACCTGCTAAGGAAGTTGCTCATTACACTCTGAAGTTGCCTCTCAGAAATTGCAGTTCTTTCACGACGAATGTTTCTTTAGGTCATCTAAAGTGTGGAGATTTGATTTGTACACTTTCTCTTTTAATGCTCCCCACAAATAAAAATCGCACAGGGTTAAAATCGGGAGAACGAGGGGCCAAATGTTCTTAGTGATAAATTCCCGTAATAAGTTAACTGTAATTTGCGTCGCAGACTTATGCTGAAATGTCACGAAAACACTATTTCTCGCAGACAATTGGGCAAATAAAGGGCGCAATATGTTTCCAACATGACTGTTACTATTAATTGTTTCCTGAAAAAGGAAGAAATAGTTCCTATTATTCTCTCAAAGCTAACCACACACCACATTCTTTTTTTTTATTTTTTTTTTTTTTATTTATTTATTTATTTTTTGTTCGTGCAGGGGCTGTTCTTGAATTAAGTAAGGTTTTCTAAATCCAGCAACTATTATCTTGCGAATTGACATACCCACTTAGGTGGAACCATGATTCGTTCGAAAAGACAGTTAAGTTCCTGACAATTTCTTCGTCATGCACCTTTTTCAGAATAAATGAGTGTAATGACCAACTTCCTCAGCAGGTGTCGAAAATTCTCAAACAAGGAATGGGGGCCGTTCCAGCACCTCCTTGCATAATACAGTTGAGAAATAAACTTTTCTTTTTAAGTGTCGATGCTGTGTATGTCAGAAATAACTTTCGTGCCAACCCGTATTAACTTTAGTGCGTACGCCAGGTGGTCCGCTATGCGGGAACCGCAGCTACCGTCGAACGCCACAAAGGCGGTTGCGCTGAAGACTGATCACCCTGAACTAGGGAAAGAGCGGATTTTGGTGCTGATCTGCCTTCTATTTTAGCTGATATCGGGGGAAAGAGTGTTCAGAGTTTTAAAATTTTGTCCAGACCCTGGCCTAAGCTTTTAGGCTGGAGGTGTTAGTCTAAGGCATAGTGACTGGCTCTTCCTTTTTGTAATACTGTAACAAGCCAGCCATGGTCGTCCCAAAGTTATTTTAGCTACTTGTCGGAATTCCCTTTTCTACACAATGTCCTCATTTCGACTTGACACTATAGTACTTGGTGTTTAGCTGTACACATATTTTACTACTCTCTTTTTTCTTTTTTGTTGTTCAGCTCCTATCGTACGCCCATAACCCTATATTCATCTACTCAACTCACAGTAGTTGGTGGTTTTTAAAAATGCATTTTATAGAATAAAATATGAGACTAGAATGTAGGAATTTTGATACAAGTCTGCAGCTATTATTATTTAAGAAGTTTAAATTGTCATTTATGTGAAAAACGTTTTAAGATAAAACGTTTTTATAACTATCTAAAAAGTATGAAACAATATCTTCTATCCCCATACAATTTCCTAACCCCCACATATTGGTCTGAAAGAAAAAATGTAAACGGAAATTTTTAATGTGAACATACAAGCTATAGATAACGTAGCAAAAGGAATCAAGTGACCACAGAAATGAGAATGAATTTTACTGCTGTTCAAGTTTACCCACAAGTTAGTACACGCGGTATCAGAGAACGTATAAACAAAAATTTTAACAAAATAAAAACACCGACTTGAAAAACACTATTCCAAAACAAATTAATAGGCACTAAAAAGTAAAAAAAAAATTAATTGCGTATTCTTCTACAACTTAATAATCAACTTACGTTTGCTACTCATCAATATCTGTGTTTTTACAACGCTACATTTAAAAGTCAATCAAGTTGTTACGATAATTCTTTTGAGGTTTGATTCCATTTCCTGGAGGTGCTCCATGACCACACATTGATGAACACACCAGATGTATTTCGCAGCATTCGCCGTTAGTCTTTTATTTTAAAAAAAATTTAAAAAAATTCAGGGCATTCATAATGCTTGTTTGAAGGACACTGAAGATGGTCACTAGGTGATTGAAATCGATCTGTGCTTTTTTTTAATTTATTTTTTTATTATTAAAACATTAACGGCCAATACTGCGAAATACATCTGGTGTGTTTTTACGATAATATAGTGTAGTTACTATTATTGTTATGTTTGGAGTCGGTGTCAGCCGAGGAAGGTTTCTAACTACATACATAGTTACAGGTGGGATATGCTTGTGTCGCACTCGTTTCCTTGTTTTTCTTGGATGTTGACCGGCTACATCTAGGATTACGATTCGGTTCTCCCATTTGGACTTGTAATTGCACCTCGTGTCGTGGTTCTCTGTCTACACCGTTACGTCGCTACGTGGTGTCCGTAGCGGCGACACTCTGCCGACGCCCTCGGTCCGTCGGACGATCTCTTGTGATCCCGATCCGATTTCGGTCTTAATATTCTCGTATTACTTTTGGTAGGTATATTGCAGAGTTTCGTTGTGTTACAACAACTCCAAAAATAACAATAATTGTAACAACATTATATTGCCCAACTAACTTTATTGACTTTAAGTAGTCTAACATTTTTCATTTCACTTTACTTACGAGAATTGTTTTTTTATTCAAAGGTATGTGCTTGCGTGGTGAACACGTAGATCGTACGTACATATTGATTAGTAGGAAAAGTAACTGATTATTGAGTTGTAGAAAAATGAGTTTTTTTTAATTTTTTAATTTTTTAATTTTTTTTAAAGAAAATAGTACTTAATTATTGGTTTTGGAATAGTATTTCTAATACTTTTTTTGTTAAAATTTTTGTTTAATTTTATATTTTAGTTTCTTTGAAGTACAGTAACAGCTCGTATGAGACAGCTCCGTTTAAATGAAACAAACGAAGTCAGGGAGAACCGCCTATCTCAACAGAGCAAATGTACCTCGATGACAATTTCAAAACAGACTTGCGAAGAGCGCAAAAACAGGGTTTCCAAAATGCGACCTTACATGGAAAAAGTTTTGAACAGGGAAAATATTGAAAAACGTAGTCACCGTCTCGGCTTGATTAACGATTCTATCGAATCAGACGGAGGTGTAACGTGCCCACCGAGTCAGCGTGATATACGAACGTCTATCGAAAGAGACATAGGAGCAACTTGCCCACCGTCTCGGATTAATCCACGATCGTCTATCTAATGAGATGGAGGATCAACAGGCCCACCGTCTAAGATTGATTCTGGATAGCCTATAAAAGATTCGGCCGAGTATCGTTAATTTGCTTCAAACAGTTGAAGAGCTCCGTTACTTTGTCATGGATCCCAGAATCAGAACCTAACTCTCATCAAACTATCCTTGAAGTATACCCTTACCATTAAAAATAAAAATAAAAGAACTATCGAAATTGGCTGGCGTGATACTGAGTTATTCGTCCAATTGTAGTGCACATACGTAATGCAAAGTTAAGACTTACACGATTTTCTTATGGATGCCAAAGTCAAAACTGGACCAAATTGAAATGGGACCACACGGAAAGCACCAGCTTTCAAATAAAAATAGAATCATAAAAATCGGTTCACACAATGAATGTATTGACGTAAGAAACATAAATAAATACATTCGAGGACCGCTTATTTTGAAGTAGGTTAAAAAGGCATCGACATTGGATTCATCTGTGCAAGAGGTTCATGTGAACAACTTTATCGTGGGTATTGTGACTGGATATTCCATGTAAATCATGTATCTTATGTAGTGGTGAAGCGACATTTACCAGTTATGGACCGATAAACTACCGAACCATTCATTATTTGTCTTTTGACAGGTGGGACAGCAGCGTCTATGGAATGTAAATGTGTGGTGTGGAGTAGTTAACCATTAGCTATTAGACCCATGTTTCATAGACGGTACACCAAAAGCACGCATGTATCACTCCTTCCTAACAGACCGTCTGTCATGGTTGTAGACGTTCCTCAAAAGACAAGAAGGAAAACAATGGTATCAACATGATGGCTATCCATCTCAAGGTGCATGGATTACTAGAACACGTTTTCAAGAATTGTTTCCAATTCGTTGGATAAGACGCAGAGGCCCTGGGCCTTGGACTATGCATTCCCCGGATATGACTCGTCTAGACTTTCATCTGTGGGGAAAGCTGAAAGATATCTTGAAAGACACACCAACTTCACCCGGTGATACGCAACGACGTATTACTGCAGCTTTCTCGGACATCTCCTCTGAAATAGTAATAAGTGTGCAGCAGTCTTTCCATACCAGACTAGTGTATCGATGCAACCGGTGTTCATGTTATTCTGTGACAGTCACTTGTTTATTTACTAGTCAGAATACACATCACTTCTATATTCACTCATTCTTTAATATGTGATACCACAGGTATTCTAAATGTTGCTGGTAGAACTTCCCGGTTATAAGGCCGTGGTCCATAAAACATTTCAGTTTTTCCTAACTTTCGTCCAGAGCTGCGCCGGACATCTTCGGAGGTCTTCCTACTTCCTCTGAGTCTTGCCGACTGGTGAGTCGGGTGTCTGAGAGCGCCATATATACTGTGGAAAGTGGGCGTGACCAAGCTGTCACGTTATCAGCAGAGATAGTCCTTGTCAAAGATAAAATATCACTACCGATTGCAATCGGTCAGAGGTAAAAACCTGTCGATCGTTTAAAGCTACTGTCCATACGTCGCTAAGTTTCATAGCTTCTTCTTGCCTGTTAAAATTTTCCTTATGTTTATATATTTCTATATTGTCGTGGATAATAATTCGTCATTCTAAATGTGTTCTTTTGGAAACTTTTATATAGTACTATACCACGTAAACGACTTGCACTGGTGAAGTACAGCAAACTCCCCCAATGGAAACTTAAGATGTAATCACTAATTACAACACCAATTTTAAGTGCCTATGACAGTAATTATAGTTGTTGGTTATCCTTTGTTTCGTACTATATCTTGAACACTGCAAAATATTAGGCAATTTCCCGAAAGAACCTTACGATGTGCATTTTCGACTACCATAAAACATTACTGTTTTAGTAAGTTACGTGAGCAAGTTTTGAAACAGTTTTTCCTTTTGTTTTATCTAACTTCTCAATTATCAGTTCTAGTTTTTGCAGTTGTGTGCAATTATACATTATATGGAGAACAAGAATGCGTAATCCTAACAAACTGACGAATTAAAGCTCTAAATCAGCATGGAAATAATCGTAATAACGACAGGTGAAGTTTATAATCCTGAAGTATATCTTGTGACACGAAACGAATCGAATCGATTTCGCAAAGTTCCTGCTTACAATCAACTAAAATTTCTCTCGAAGAAAAAAAAAAAAGATCCTCCGTGTAATTAGAAAAATACGATCAACCAATATCCAACTTTATTAAAACTCCATCTTAGCCCTATATTACGGAGAAGCGTCTTCGACATGCTTTGAATAAGGAATCTCAATGAAATGTTGGACGATGGATTCGTCTTTCAAGGTTCCTCCTTTGCTTCGCCATTTCTGATTACGATGATAAACTTCGCTGACGATATACGAGCAGTAGCGAGCGTTGCCAACGGATACAGTATTTTGTACAATAATTTAGTTCACCCTTAATAGTCTTCCTGAGTTAATTCATAACATTTTCTTTATATAGGACGCCGTACCTAAGGTACTAATGGATCTGACATATATCTTTTGTAATTATAATTTGCATATACGAATGTTTCAAAGCTAAAAGTTCATACCATTCTCTTTTTTCTATATTTTTCTACTAAGTATTCAGTAAAAGCAAAGCACATGCATCAAAGTATTGCTAAGAATCACATAGCACCATATGTAGTGATGAAATTGCAGTATACGTATAGGGCGTTGGGAAATTCCTGTTACAAAAGTCGAGGTCATATAGAGAGACGGGAGGTCTAATATTTTGATCGGGAAACCATGTCCGAAAACGTCATAAAAAGAGACTAAGAGCATTAGAGAACTTCTTTATCTTTGTTTAACAAACCCCTTCTATTGCAAAGTCTTTGCCTAGTGACAAATCTGGGGTAGAGTTATGGGGCTGTGCCCCCCTGATCATGCTGAAACTCAGCACAGTTCCAGAAGAATACAAAAGCTTCGTTGATCTCATCAAATCCTCTTCTCGTGTGTCAATTCCTAGAGGATGCAGAACAAATTACATACAGGGACTAAGCTCTTCAACAGTTGCAGATGATGTTCTGGATGAATACTATACTTTGTGTGACAGAAATCCCTTTGCGGAAGACACCCCTCTTTAAAGCAAGATATTTAGTATCGTCAATAAGTGAAACAAAAAAGGGAGCAATCGATACAGCTGATGGAAGAAACTCATATGAAAAAAGCAGCCAAAAGGCCTGGAGATTACTAAGACGTTTAAACAGTGACTGCACTAAGGCAACTACGTTTTCTAATGTCACTTCAAACCAAATAACACATTAGCTCCTACAAAACGACAAGCCCTCAAGCAAGAGTGCCTCTAAAGGCAAAGGAATAGTGCGTGACCTTACACAGGAAACTCAGACCCTAGGCAAGCGTTTTGCCCTGGCAGAGCTAAATAACGCAATTAGCAAATGTAAAGACGGTATAGCTGCTGGTCTTGATGAAATTTGTGTTGAATAATAAGTTGTGTTGGCTCATGGACCAGACGGTGGCTGACTGAAATGATGAACAGTTGTATGACGGGATGTAAAACCCCTAAAATCTGGAGAAAGTCCAAAATTATAGCCATCTAGAAACCGGGCACAAGCATCAAATGACCGAAAGGGTTATAGACCGATCTCTCTCCTGTGCCACCTATTTCAGATTTTGAAAAGAATTATACTCCACAGACTGTCGGAAATAGTCGACCCGCTTCTAAGCTGGTTTCCGACCATGGGAGAGTTGCATAGCACAAGTGCTGAGACAGGCAAAACACATAGAAGATGGTTTTGAGAAAAAAAACTGTTAACGGGAGCATAGACCTTTCAGCAGTCTACGACACAACCACCGGCGTCTGCTAAGCAAATTATATGACATATACTCGGACTACAATATAACATGTATGATAGACAATCTTCTCTAAAACCGGAGATTTTTCGAGGGTTTCCAAGGGCAGAAAATCCGAGGAAGAAATCAGAAACAAGGCATTTCAAAGAGTAGCGTTCTGGCCCCTATGCATTTCAATATATACAGCAATGACCAACCCCTTACTCGAGATACCCATAACTTCATATATGCAGACGACTGTGCTTTCACCGCCCAATCAGACTGAGATTGTGGAAGAAAAGCTATCACGAGCCCTTGAAGGTCTTACAGCATATTATGGGAAGAAACCAACTCAAACCCAATTCTTCAAAAACTAAAACCTGTGCTTTCCGTCTAAAGAACAAGGAGGCGTCAAGGCCCCTGCAGATGAACTGGAGAGGTATTTCACTGCAATTCATTAAGAAATACGACTCTGTCCCTATGTTACTCAGCTGCAGAATAGACGTGTCCAGTATGGTATAACTCATGCTACGCTAAAAAAGTGAATGTGGCACTCAACGAAACTTGCCGCACTGTCACGGGATGCCTAAGGCTAACGCCTGTTAAGAAACTAAACAACGACTTGGTGGTATAGCGCGCCAGAATGAAACGAAAAAAGGCATTGACTTCATTAACACATCTTCTTTTTGGTTATCAGCCTACCCATAGCAAAATCAAACCAAGGAAAAGCTTCCTAGGTACAACGACAGAGCTCCACAGATCAACCCAACAGACCAGGCTGAAGATTTGGAAAACAGAGCGGGAACCTTGGTGGCTGGATGACCCCACAGGATGCGCTCCACCTACGTGGAGGACTGGATGACGCCCCTCAATAGACTGTGGACAACGTAGCAAAACCCAAATACAACATGAGAAAGGTGGGGCCTCTCTGACGCAAGTGTCATGTGTGAGTGTGGAAAAGAACAAACCACCGACCATCTGCAACGGTGTGTCCAGCCTGTTGTACCATGAAGGTTCTGACTGATGCTGCGTGTGATGTAGCCAGATTTTGGGCTAGTATAGTTTAATCCTGAGGGAACTACTTTTGTACTGTTAAAACTAGACTAGTATATATGGGTACTACTAATGGTTACATAAATGCCAATGCGGAGGCACTCCTGGGTCGTTGCTCTTACGGGAAATAGTTTACAATAACTACGAGTTTGAGTTCTAAAGAGCAGGGTAAGGTTGAGAGTTTGTATCTGACGGGAGCCGAACTTAAGTAATTCCGTGCAGGTGTGATGATCGCTCTGTCCCCAGTGGTGTAGAGGTCAGCGTAACTGCCTAGAATCCAAGAGACCCGGTTTCGAGGCCCTACTGTGTAAAGTTTTTCAACTTTATCCGTTCGCAGATAATGTAAAACATTCCGTGAGTATATTATGTATTAATATTTCTTGATCTTAATTTGTTATTTGTGTTCAAGCTACGTTTTTTGTCACATGTATATGCTATAAGATGCTTCTGACACGAATAAATAAACATATGCTGAACAGGTCCTATCGCACTGATGCATACCTCTATTCATCGTGGCATCCCGTCCGCTAAACCATCATGAGTGTTTTGGATCAGATTCTGCCACTGCTGAACGGAGACTCGCCGTTGATCTCTGATTGGTGGGTGGTCCCCTCCAAAAACATATGACACGTCTCTGCGTCTACTTGAATCAATAATGTAATGAATTGTGTGTGCAGGTTGGAAAGTTGATCCTTACTGAAAATTAATATACTACGTGCAGATCAATAAATTAACTTTATTAGTGCGCAATGGTGAGCTGTCTAGCATACGGCAGGAACAGCAATCTAGGAAATTTTGCAATCTGACTGCAAAACAACCAAACACAAGGGCAAACTAGGCTAACATAAGCAGTGAACAAATGGTGAGAAGTTCTGTACCTGGCAGTGCTGGCCCTGCTCTCAAAGGACAATAGTTAGAAAATGAACATTTAGAGATTATGCCCAAAACATTCCATAGCCACGTTAAGTGTAATGTTTCTGTTCGACGTTTTGTATAGACTTGACCAAAATACGTAAATGTAAAACAATATTAAAGCGAGACTAACCATCAATGACATTAGCAGACCAATGGTGTAGCACGTTCTAACAGTAGCAAATGAAAATATTACGCAAAATCTTTTCTCGACAAGTTCTGGGGAATGTCTGAATCTAGTCTGTACTGTACAAAATTAGCTGGTCTCACACGTGAGCAGATACGAAACGAACTAATAGTCCTGATAGCACGTATTGATAAAGCTTCATAACAAAGGAAATTAAAGAAAGTTTTCTTTTAATCGTGGTAGAATGACACCTCGCCTTGCAGAAATTCACATTCTTCACTTCATATTGTTCATGAAACCGATTTCCTACAATGCACTCAATTATAGCCAAGTCACAATTATCTACAGTAGCAAGTCTGCTCTCAATAAAAAATAAACCAATGAAACTAAATGTCTACGTTCAACAAAATTTCAAGATTAGTAATAAGCAAATTTGACACAGGTAACATAAACCATAGAAACGAACAATGTGCGTAGTATTGCGAAGTCGTGCAACGAGGCAGTTAATAAATCGGGAATGCGACCATAGCCACACGAAAGGTATAAGTGTCAAAAGGTAATGGATGTTAATTAATTATTTTATTATGTTATTTATTTTTTATACTGAAAGAATTATAGTAACTAACAATTTGCCCAACAAAGGTGCGTTAATAATGTTCACAAATCAACGGAGGGGGTGCCAAAATTCATACTGAATGGAAAGAAAAACTAAATGAAATCAGCAAAATTCGCGCAAAGCTGAAAACTTCAAAAATGATTTACAAAAAAATTAATACCATAATGATGGATTCCACGGACTCCTTCAGCCGTGAGGTGTAATGCGTCCGACCACGCCAAGCCCCAGATTCGAACTCTCACTACCACACAGCAACAGAGAGGCAAAACCACTCCCACTGGCCGCCAAAAATAATCATAACGAACCAGAACAAAGATGACTGTATATGTTGTTGCCAACATATATAGGATAAACTTAACGGTAATAATCATTCAGTATCCACCTTACACGTTTTCAATATATCGCAGGGATGGTCGTAGGTTTCATATCTGGAGAATAAACTGGCTAACCTTGCGATGTCGTTATCATGAAGGATCGCATTCAAAAGATGTGCACGATGTCGATGTATGGTTTACCATACGCCGGAAGATGTCATCCCTGTACCGTGTAGACGTTTTACTTTTTGTATGACCACCAATGGTATACGGTGGTGCCACATAATGTCACTCCTAAATATTAGGAATCGACGACCTTGCTGCACTCGCTGGACCTACAGGCTGATTAAGGTACGTCCAAAACCCTTGGAGCGTGAAGCAACACTTTCTTGATGTGTGTATTAGGTAGCGTCAGCTGAACGAACTTCTTGTGAAACGAACCCCAGAAGACAACTGACACCTACCGCCCCACAGCAATGAATTCTTCTGTTTCTTGATAATCAAAATAATGTACTGATCACATGACCCTCCACAAACCCCCAAAGTTCATTACTTGAATTTCCGAACACCTTGTACGTTAACAATTTCAAAATATACTGTTGTTTGCCAAGAATGTCGCGTCGCAAACGTTTTCAAATTGCAAGAAATCTGGTGATCTTCCTGGCTTAGTAAATTGAAGAGCACGTTACTCTGAAACACCGTGTGTAGTCTTACAATTACCTACTCAAGAAAGCACATCCGCATTTAGTGAAGAAAACGGCAGAAACACGAGCGGATAACAGACCACGCAATGGTGCAGGCACTACTTACTTTAGCCTGCTTTTCCAGTAAATGAGAACGCTAGTTGCAGTTGATGGCCTCAAAACATGAAACACGGTATGGTTACTGTATGTCATGGACGAAAGCACTCGGAAATCAGCAGCTCGCTTTGGCACCGCTGTCATACAGACGAAATCTAGTCACTGAGAGCAGCACAGCACTCTCCCATTATCTAATCAGCTCTTTCTGGATACCAGAGTAGTCATGACTCTCGGTGGCTTGGTTTTAGTGGTATCCGGAGCAAAGCCACACCTGTTCTTACAGTGATGTGAAGAAAGCCGTAGTATACCACTAAGTTTCGTGTCAGACCTCCTTTTACCAAGCCAAAAGATGGGGCACGGAGTCAACAAGTCGTTGGAAGTCCCCTCTAGGAATACTGATGCAGGCGACATATAAAGCTGCCCGTAATTTCGAAAATGTTAAAGGTGCAGGATTTTGTGAACAAATTGAGTTCTTGAAAATATTTCATACTGATACAGATAAAAGTGATTGGAAAGTTTTATAAGTTATTTAGCTCTCTAACACTTTCTCTGACACTTTCCCTCGGGCCGGCCGCGGTGGCCGAGGGGACTGAGGCGTTCCAGTCACGGTCTGCATGGCCACTACGGTTGGGGGTTCGAATCCCCCCCCCCCCGGGCATGGATATTTGTGCTGTCCTTAGTATTAGATAGTTCATAAGTAGTTTGTAAGTTTAGGGATTGATGACCCCGTAGTTAAGTCACATAAGCTTTACAAACATTTGAACTTTCCCTCGGAGGTGTTACCACAACACGCGTTGAACTGCATGCATCATCGGTGCGCGCAGTTAAAGTTTCTGTTCACTAGCCTGGCTTCTTCTTTTCCGTTGCTGTCCCCACGCAGACGCAGCGCACAGGTCGTCGATCCTCGAATCTTGAAGTGCTGTGGAACTTTTAAAATTGATGGCTATGGAGACGATTTTTTTAAAAATAATATAGGTTGCCAGTTGTTCCATAATGTTTATCTCGTGAAACAACAAGCGACGTATGTAACCGGTCCATGATTTTCGTAAACTTGAAACCTAATTACAGTTGTTAATAGCCGCCCGCGGTGGTCGACGGGACTAAGGCGCTCCAGTCACGGTCTGCACGGCCACTACGGTCGGGGGTTCGAATCCCCCCTCGGGCATGGATATTTGTGCCGTCCTAGTTCGTAAGTAGTTCATAAGTAGTTTGTAAGTTTAGAGACTGATGACCCCGTAGTTAAGACCCATACGCTTTACAAACATTTGAACATTTTTTTAGTAGTTAATAATAAAAAATATTTTAAGAGGTCTTAAGTAACTTGCCCGTGAGTCCTCTTAAAAATCGATTATTTGTTTTTCATATAAAATTAAGGTTTAGACTTTTCTTAACACAGTGGTGGTTAAAACATTTAAATTGGACTACGGGAAGTTGTTTAAATATCAATTCAAAGATCACTCTGTGTACAGCCATGCTTGTTTCTCTGCTACTCTCAAACGTCGATTGTAGTCATTAGACTTCTCTCCCAAAAACATATGAACAGTTGTTTATCATGTTGGCAGTGCTGTTGGAAGACATTTAGATTCTCTTATGTTTTGTCTTGTATATCTTTGGTTATCGAGCATTGTTTTGTTTATTAACATTCCCGTAGTTTTATTTAGTGCTACCTTGACTGTCTCGGAAGTTGCTATGCCTGATAAAAAGTGTTTTGGTTCTGGAATACTTAAGTTTTATGGCGAGCGATTTGTTTTAATGATAGAGCAGTAAGAAGATGTGAAGTTTTAGAGTTTAGAGTAATATTTTCTGGGTCCAATATGAAACAATCACTGGTGGCAACTGCTAAGTTGAGAGTAGCCGGAGCTGAAAAAGTGGTTCTTCAGGCAACTAAAGAAGCCAGGACAGAAAGGAGAAGTAAGAAAAGAAAGCGAGAAGTTGAGAAACATATAAACCAAGAATAATATCGACCTGGAATGCATTAAGACCAACAAAGGTGAGTTATAGATACAATATGTACTTTACATATACTTTCTGGCAAAATACATTTTCTGAATTTTTATACAAAAATAAACTATTTGAGATAGAGATCTGAAATTTTTGGGATATTTCAGGATGCTATTTGGAGAATAGTAGACTACAGACATTAACCTACTATCAATAGCTGCAAAAATATCTACTGATTAATCATAAAAATGTAGCATTTCTTTTGAACATCGAATGAAAACATTTCTGGAATTAAAACTTGTGATTCAAATTACATAATTATAGTCTACTTTCTACATACACATGTTCCTTATATGTTCCTAAAGTTTCAAGTGTCTGCGTAAGACGGTTAGTCAGTGCATAGAATCGAAGTATGAACCGGCAAAGAATAATAAATAATTTACAGCGGGCCTTCACAAAAATAAATAAATGAAAATTAAAAAGAAATAATCAAAAATCTAAAACGTGCAATATGTGAAGTAATGAAACTACATGTACATCACATTGTTCAGAAAGAGAGATGAAACATTGTTCAGAAAGAGAGATGAAACATTGTTCTGCAAATTTATTCCAATAAGAATTAGGGGTTTTAAGTTACAGCTGTGTAAACCTCATGAAAATTTGTCACATTTTTCCAGGCGTTCACAGGCAAGTTACCTTAACACGAGAGCGGTATGTGCTGGGCTGCCTGCAACGGGGCAGTGCAAGTCGTGCACACCATCAATAAAGGCGTGTAGCGCACTTTCTAGAACATCTGCATTCATTTGTTTCTTAAAAATAGAGCATAATTACACAAATAAAACATACCATAGTAAATCTTCAGGTGCTATCATGTAATCATGTTAAGATGTATACAATATAATTGTATACAGGGGATTTTATACGGAATATGTTTGGGCAGTAATGGCTCAATCTGTTATGGAAATGCGATATTTTATACCATATATCATCTTCACGCATCCAATCCACCTATGGTGTGATGTACTGGCTATGAAATTTCTTCGCAAGTCAGTACCTATGGCCATGAACCAACTGTCCTACAACAAATATAGTTCAGAATTAACTGTAAAGTACTGGGTTCTGTCTTTGACGGCACAAAAGAATCAACCCCACTCTTTATCAGGGAATTTAGGCGGCAGCATGAAAAGATTTAGTTCAAAAACAAGTCCATGGGAAGATAGAAAGTGGAAGTCCAGCGACCACACTACAAAAGAGGGTCAGCGAAGTAGGTCAGTGGCTGGCAGGGACCGACAGCAATAAAGTGTCCTTGACGAGGCCGTAGCACTCGGCATGTCTCGGCGCGAAATAATGCCGTCTTTATTTCCTTATAGAGGTGACTGGGTTTGTGGCCGGTAGACAGCGACATCTGTGAAACATAGCGCACTTAGTATTCTCTCTGAAATTACGGCCGACTAGCCCCTGTCGGTCGATATTTGCTAGGAATAGCCGACCCTCTGGCAATTCGTGGTTTAGCGCCTGCTACGCCGCAGCCTGCGGAGCAAGGGAGGCTGCTGGGTAGTCTGCTCGTTAGGGGATTTCTCTCCGGCACGACGGTTGCGGCCGTTTGACATTCATAAAAGATCTATCCTTGTTGGGGACTTTACATGAATGATTGCAAGAGATCTCCAAGTACCCGAACACAAATATTTACTGTAAATTATCAGTTCATTTGGGCCAGAAGACTTACGAAATTCCAAGTAAAACAGCCCACCACCTAGTACAGGGCGTTGTTGTCAATTTCGGTCCTTGCCTGTGTCGACAATGGGCTGAATGGAACATTATCGTAAGCTGTTACTAACGGAATTGTGCTCAGACCAAACCATGGTTTTCCATTCCTCTAGATTTAAACCGATATCGTTAAGAGCCGCAAAGGACGAAGAGATGTTGGTCTGTTACTAAAGGTGCTCGACTCGCTCGTGCCGCGGCGGAGTAGCCGAGCGCATTGAGGCGTTATGCTCCGATGTGCGAGGCCGCTCCCCGTCGGGGGTTAGAAGCCCCCCTCGGGCATGGATGTTTGTGTCGTCTTTAGTATAAGCTAGTTCATAAGTAGTTTGTTAGTTTAGGGACTGATGACCGCGCAGTTAAGCCCCTTAAGCTTAACAAACATTTGACTCGCTCGTCTGCAGCCACAACACATAAATGCAGAAATACGACGCGATGTCTTGACGGATACGTTATACGTTGATTTCTACGGATATTTCACACAGTCTTGCTTGTTTGGTTACAACGACACTCTGCGCAAACACGGCTGTCTTTAGAAATTACGTGCCTACCGTCGACCACCGTGTTGTACATAGTGAGAGGTAAAACCTGAAATTTGGTGTTCTTGACACACACTTGACACTGTCGATATCGGAATATTGAATTCCTAATTGATTTCCGAAATGTCCTATCCATCTACACTACTGGTCATTACATTTGCTACACCAAGAAGAAATGCGGACGACAAACGGGTATTCATTGGACAAATATATTATACTAGAACTGACATGTGATTACATATCCACGCAATTTGTGTGCATAGATCCTGAGACATCAGTAGTACCCAGAACAACCTCTGGACGTAATAACGGCCTTGATACGCCTGGGCATTCAGTTAAAGAGAGCTTGGATGGCGTGTACACGTACAGATGCTCATGCAGCTTCAACACGATACCACAGTTCATCAAGAGTAGTCACTGGCGTATGGTGGCGAGCCAGTTGCTCAGCCACCATTGACCAGACGTTTTCAATTGGTGAGAGATGTGGAGAATGTGCTGGCCAGGGCAGCAGTCGAACATTATTCCGTATCCAGAAAGGCCTGTACAGCACCTGAAACATGCGGTCGTGCACTGTCTTGCTGAAATATAGGTTTTCGCAGGGATCGAATGAAAGGTAGAGCCACGGGTCGTAACACATCTGAAATGAACCGGCCATTGCTCAAAGTGCCGTCGAGGCGAACAAGACGCGATCGAGACGTGTAACCAATGGCACCCAATACCATCACGCCGGATGGAGCTATAAGTAGTTCTGAATGCTTTTTCTGAAAACTAATTCGAACAGTTAGTTCATGAACCCACTAGAATAGTAAGTGGTTGCAAAAATACCCTTGATCTCCTAGCAAAAAATAATCCTGAGCTAGTAAAGAGCATCAAAACAGATACAGAGATTAGCAAACATCGAGTTGTAGTAGCGAGACTGAATGTCTAAATTTCCAAATGCACCAAAAATAAACTATATGTATTCAATAAAGCAGATACAAATTCGCTTCACGTGTTTTTTACTTTGTTCGAATATTATGAACTACCTCCAAGAAAACGACCTATTAACCAATAGTCAACACTGTGGTGTCGCACAAGTACAAAGTGCGCGCCACCTACTTTCGCCGCGCGCCGCCATGCACGCACGGCGCGGCGATCTCACGACGACAGCCACGAGCGCCCTCTGCTGGAACGCCGCTCGTGGCCACCACGGAAAGACACCGGTCACTTCGGACTGAGATAGCAACGAGTTAGGACCTTCGTAATCCGATAGGCACGAATGAAGACTTTGCTATTGTACAGGCACTAGGCAGGCCTCTAACAACTATGTATCAACATTCTGCAGTACTATGTAAAAGTTAAGTATTGTTACATTCTGTGCAATATAGCTCTTTCTAATTTACTCGAGTGTTTATAGTTTCTGGCTGCTCCCCTCCGTACCTGCACCAGCGTGTCGGTCTCATTCCACTCGGCCACCGACACCTACGACGAGGCTGGGACACAAAAGCGGCGACGAAGTCGGGACACAAAAGTGGCGACGAGGAGTGATAGAATCTTGGACCAGCCCGCTTACAGCAGCCAGACAGCAGCAGTCGGAGCACGCAGAAATTGCTCCCGCCCACCCACCCTTATTATAAGATTTTTGGGGGAGCATATTCAGTTACGTGTTTGTGGACTTTTTTGTTGCAGAGCGTCCTCTTTCATATTGCATTTGTGTTTTGGTTATAAGTTACTTGTATACGCGGCGCCTAATCGGTCAGCATGGCCACTACCCCGAACCCAAACTTAATGGAAATTATTCAGTTACAGACGGCGCAAATAACCCAGCTCCTCCAGGCTGTGTCCCAGCTCACAGCGCAGGCAGCTAACCAACAACAACAGCCGCCGCGTCAGCAGCCCACACCTGCCGCCGCAACACTTCCTACGTTTCGCCAATACAACGAACGTGAGGAAGAATGGAGCGACTATTTCGCACAGTTTCAAGAACTCGTCGCGGCTCATCAACTTACAGGTCAGACTGTTAAGCATCTTTTATTGTCTGTGGTGGGCCCCAAAACTTTCGTGTTACTGCAAAAACTATTCCCGCACGCATCTCCTCGTGATGTAGACTTTGAACAAATTGTAGATGCACTGAATGCTCATTATGAGAGAAAAGTTCTAGTAGCCGCTGCACGATACCGATTTTTCAGACTTCAAAAATTACCGCAGCAGTCACACCAAGAGTGGATTACGGAATTGAAGGGCTTAACACGCCAATGTAAATTTACTTGCTCTTGTGGACTATCGTATAGTGACGTGATGTTGAGGGATGCGATTACGCAGAATATTCAGGACCCCAGAATTAGAGCAGCAATTCTGAAACAGTCTGACCCCTCATTAGACAGTGTACTGCAGCTTATAGAAGCGCATGATACTTTTGACTTAGCAGATGTAGAAATGCAAAACCACAGTGTAAATTCAGTGCGCCGCAACGGACGCTTTCCTAGCCGTAGTTCTCAGTATAGCACTAGTGATTCTTATTTTTCTACCGGCCGTGCTGAACAGACAGTGAACAGTAGCCAGAGTAAAAGTGCGACGCAAAGGTCGCCCCGTAGTGTTAGACACAGTAATTTGCATAACGGGCGCCAACGCTCATTTCAGAAAAATGTACGTAAATCTTGCCCCCAGTGTGTGTCTCGCCACAAGCGTGCTCATTGCCCTAGTCGCAACGCAACCTGTTATCAATGTGGCAAATCGGGACATGTGCAGTCTGTGTGTATGCAAATTAAAAATTCAAAGAACAGTAACGTTAGAATCAGTGCTTCGCGGAGTGCGAGAACAGTTAATTCTGTAAATGTCATACACGCTGTAAACTTGAACAGTGCTTTCCTCGGATCTCCATTGCAAGAAAGTAGTTCTGCGCCTATGGCAAAACTATATAGTGCACCACGTAGCAAGCGCCGACGAGCGCGTAAAACAGTGCAACGGACAAGGGTTCGGGACAAGCAAAATGACTATGAACAGTGCATTCCTGTAGTGAAAATAGTGCCTTCTGCAACTGCTCCTTGTAATAGTGCCCAGTACTGTGTAGCTAGTGACAGTAGACATCAAGTAGCTACTCAAAAGTGTAGTGCAGTAGTTAGTGACTCTATAGTAGCCTCGCATTGCGCGGACGCCGTTCCGGCGGTAGTGTCATCTAGTGACAGTGTGGTTAATCCGCTGTGTGCCGAGTATGCGCCACATCCTACCGCACGCAACCCGCGCAAGCGCAGTAAACAAACCGTAGCAGACGTTACCCACATTCGCGCACCTGTCGAGCGCCGCAAGCAAAAACTTTTTGTGAATCTTTCCACTGACAATAAGACTGTGCAATTTCAGCTCGACACTGGTTCCGCTGTTACCTTAATTAATAAAGATACTTATGAACTTCTGGGTTCTCCAAAATTGTCGCCGTCACAGCAAGTGTTAACAGCTTATACAGGTGAAAATATTCCCGTGCTAGGAACGTGTAGCCTGCCTGCCTCTTTTCAAGGTGTTACAAAAACAGTTGATTTTGTTGTTCTTCAGGCCAAATCTACACAGAACATGTTTGGACTAGATGCTTTTGACTTGTTTGGTTTATCCATTCAAAGAGATGTGCTTCAAATTTCGTCAATAGTGCCTCAGGATAAAATCAATGCATTGTGTGACAAATATAGTGACCTGTTTTCGCCGGAACTAGGTTGTGCAAAAGACTTCGTGGCACATGTAACTTTAAAAGAATCTGCAGTTCCACAATTTCGTAAAGCTAGACCAGTGCCTATCGCCTTGCGTGATACAGTTGCCGAAGAACTTAAACGTTGGCAAGATAGTGGGGTGATTTCTCCTGTTTCTGCGAGTCAGTGGGCCTCGCCTATAGTAATTATACCCAAGCCGTCAGGAAAACTTCGTCTCTGTGCGGACTTCAAATCAACTGTGAACAGTCAAACAATTGTAGACACTTATCCCCTGCCCAGACCTGAGGAACTTATGGACAAATTAGGACAGTCTCGTTTCTTTTCCAAGATTGATTTAGCAGAGGCATACTTACAGATTCCGCTTGATGACGAATCAAAAAAATTTTTCGTCATTAATACTCACATGGGCCTTTTTCAATTTCAACGCCTACCCTTTGGCAGTTCTTCCGCCCCTGCTATTTTTCAGCGTTTTTTGGAACAGCTGACAGTTTCGGTACCTTGTTGCTCGAACTATTTAGATGACATTGTGGTATCCGGACGTACAGTTGAAGAACATTTAGCAAACCTGGAGTGCCTTTTCAAAGTTTTGACTGCAGCAGGTCTACGTTGTAATAAAGCAAAGTGTTCGTTTTTTCAAACTGAAATAGAGTACCTAGGCCATGTGATTAATGCCCAAGGAATTCATCCCTTACAGTCACATCTTCGAGCAATCAAAGACTTGCCTCCTCCTAAGAATGTGCACGAATTGCAAGCAGTGATGGGAAAGCTGAACTATTATTTCAGGTTTATTCCCAATGCCTCTCAGATTGCAGCTCCACTGCATCGCTTACGTAGGAAGAATGTTCCTTTTGTATGGTCTAAAGATTGTCAGGTTGCCTTTGACAAACTAAAGTCTTCACTACTCAGTGATGCATGTTTGATTCCCTTTGACCCACAGAAGCCTGTAGTGTTAGCAGTTGACGCCTCGTCGTACGGTGTGGGCGCGGTTCTGTCACATCGTATTGGATGTCATGATCGTCCTATTGCCTTTGCATCCAAGCTACTGACGCCAACGCAATAGAATTACAGTCAGATAGAAAAGGAGGCCTTAGCAATCATTTACGGCGTCACAAAGTTTCATCATTATCTCTATGGCAGAAAATTCTATTTGTTGACAGACCACAAGCCTCTCACGTCTTTGTTCTCACCCACAAAGCCAATTCCGCCACGTACGGCACAAAAGCTTCAGAGATGGTCCTTGATATTGTCAAATTATCAGTATGAGATTTTGTACCGACCTACCAATAAACATGCCAACGCGGACACACTTTCCCGACTTCCGGTTGGCCAGGATGTATCATTTGATTCTTCAGAAATGGCATGTTCTCAGATAGACTCCAGAGATGCTTCCGCTGTCGCCGACTTTCCTTTAAACTCTCGTCGGGTTGCACAGGAAACAGCTGCGGATGCAGACCTAAGTGTGGTAGCACGTTTTGTTCGCTCAGGGTGGCCTGCCAGAGCCAAAGACATTGATCGGTCTCTGGTTCGACGTTATTTTGCACAACGTCATGCATTATCTTTAAGTCAGGGTGTACTGTTGTTGCATACCGACAACGACCAAGCAAGAGTGATTGTTCCTCGTTCCCTGCAACGAGAAGTGTTACGCCTCCTGCATCAAGGACATTGGGGCATTGTTAGGACAAAGCAACTGGCCAGACGTCATTGTACCTGGGTTGGTATGGACGCTCAGATAGAGAGCATGACGTCACAGTGTACAGTTTGTGCGGAGCATCAGGCGGCTCCTCCGCAACGTTTCTCAGACTGGCCACGCCCCAAGGGACCATGGCAACGTTTACACATTGACTTTGCCGGACCTTTCTGGAATACGCGCTGGTTAATCGTTGTAGACGCTTTCAGCAAGTTTCCTTTTGTGATTGCCATGAACTCAACGACAGCTTCTAGTACAATCAGTGCCTTAACATCAGTGTTTTGCATCGAAGGTTTGCCTGAAACTATCGTCAGTGACAATGGACCTCAGTTTGTTAGTGCGGAATTTCAACAGTTTTGTCGTGTGAATGGCATTCAGCATATTACCACTGCACCTTTTCACCCTCAGTCCAATGGTGAAGCAGAACGTTTCGTTCGAACATTCAAGTCTCACATGGAGAAGATGAAAGGTCAGCACTCCAGGCAGCAAGCTCTTCAAATTTTCCTGTCTACGTATCGGTGCATGCCACGTGACGGCCCGTCTCCTGCCGAGCTGCTACACGGCCGCCGTCACCGCACTCTCCTTCACCTGCTGCAGCCTCCCACGCACCGAGTCGGTTCGTATGGCGCTACGCGTTTTCAGGTTTCCACGCCGGTGCTGTACAGGGTGTTTGCTGGAAACAAGAAGACATGGTTGCCGGGCACCATTCAGCGCGTGCTTGGTCGCAATATGTTTATTGTACGTTCTTCCACAGGGTCGGAGCTGCGGCGCCACGCAAACCAATTGCGCCTGCACAGACCGCGCGATCCTGTCTCCGGTTTCTTGATTCCAGACCCAGTTCTGCGCCAGGGAGCACAACCACATCGTTCGTCCCCGGACTACGAGATCCCTATGGACGTCGACGTACATCCGACGCAGTCGTCGCCGCCGCTGTCGCCGCCGCAGATGACAGCGTCACCGAGAGGGACTCCGGGACCGTGCGGGCCCCCCCAGCTTGGGCCACGCACCTCAGAAGATGACCTGCTCCCTCTGGGCGGGGGCGGGCGCCCTTCCCCAGGTTTCGGCGGGTTCCCTGGAGGATCGCAAGGCGGATGCCGGGGCGCGGACGGCGTCTCGATCCCGGCCTCAGCTACGACGCCCGTCCCACCAGTAACGCCCCCGCTCAGGCCCTCCTCCCAGTGCAGTCGCCGTGGCCCTCAGCCCTACGCCACGACGGCGCGGCGGTTTGGGGGGGAGGGGTGTGGTGTCGCACAAGTACAAAGTGCGCGCCACCTACTTTCGCCGCGCGCCGCCATGCACGCACGGCGCGGCGATCTCACGACGACAGCCACGAGCGCCCTCTGCAGGAACGCCGCTCGTGGCCACCACGGAAAGACACCGGTCACTTCGGACTGAGATAGCAACGAGTTAGGACCTTCGTAATCCGATAGGCACGAATGAAGACTTTGCTATTGTACAGGCACTAGGCAGGCCTCTAACAACTATGTATCAACATTCTGCAGTACTATGTAAAAGTTAAGTATTGTTACATTCTGTGCAATATAGCTCTTTCTAATTTACTCGAGTGTTTATAGTTTCTGGCTGCTCCCCTCCGTACCTGCACCAGCGTGTCGGTCTCATTCCACTCGGCCACCGACACCTACGACGAGGCTGGAACACAAAAGCGGCGACGAAGTCGGGACACAAAAAACACAGATTCACAAAGTATCGCTCTTGCGAAACACAGCATGCCCTTTATTCACATGACGAGATAAGTGCCATCGATAAGGGATCTCAAATCGACACCATATTATTGGATTTCCGGAAGGCTTTGACACTATACCTAACAAGCAGCTTCTAGTGAAATTGCGTGCTTATGGAATATCTCCCCAATTGTGCGATTGGATTCACGATTTCCTATAAGAAAGGACACAGTTCGTTGTAATTGACGGTAAGTCATCGAATAAAACAGAAGTGATATCTGGCGTTCCACAGGGAAGCGTTATAGGTCCCTTACTCTTCCTTGTGTTTATTAACGATTTAGGAGACAATCTGAATAGCTCCCTTAGACTGCTCGCGGATGTTGCTGTCGTTTATCGGTTAATGAAGTCGACAGAGGATCAAAAGAAACTGCAAAGCGATTTAGACAAAATTTGTAGGTGCGAAAATTGGCAATTGACACTAAATAAAGAAAAGTGTGAAGTAATACACATGACCACTAAAAGAAATCCGCTAAACTTAAATTACGCGATAAATCAGTCAAACCTTAAGGTCGTAAATTCTACCAAATACCTAGGAGTTACAATTACGAACAACTTTGACTGGAGGGAAGACATAGAAAATATTGTGGGGAGGCGAGCCAAAGGTTACGTTTCATCGGCAGAACGCCTCGAAGATGCACTAGATCTACCAAAGAGACTGCCTACATTACACTTGTGCGTCTCCTGGAGTACGGTTGCCCCTTGTGGGACCCTCACCAAGGTGGGACTGACGAAAGACATTGAGAAGGTTCAGAGAAGGGCAGCTCGTTTTGTTTTATCACGTTACGGGGGGGAAAGCGTCACGGAAATGTTGCACGAATTGGGGTGGAAATCATTAAAAGAAAGATGTTATTCATTGCCACTTGATCTATTTGGGAAGTTTTAATCACCGACTTTTCCTCCTGTATGTGAAAAATATTTTGCTAAAACGCACCTACTTAGGGAGACATGACCATCCCAATTCTCAGTGAGGTTGTTCCGTGATCTTATTTTATTGGATACATTTTCCAGGTGTCTTTTGAAGGAAAAAGATCTGGCTGATATCGCAGTTGACTGTTATTCATATGGACCTTCACTCTTATCCCGCCATTACGTCTTGGTTGGATTTAGGATTAGCCTCCATTTGTTGAAATACTCGTGCGTTTTGTTTAGGTCAGTTGTGAGGAGATTCTCAGTTTCTGCAAACTGCTTGCTTTGGATAGCTAGAGCCATATCATCTACATAGCTGAACTTCCTTGAAATGATTTCAGGCAGGTCAGAGATGTAAATATTAAAGAGCATAGATGCTAACACTGAGCTGGCCGCTGTGGCCGGGGGGCCTGAGGCACTCCTGTCACGGTCTGCACGGCCACTACGGTCGGGGGTTCGAATCCCCCCTCGGGCATGGATATTTGTGCCGTCCTTGGTCTTAGCTAGTTCGTAAGTAGTTTGTAAGCTTAGGGACTGATGACCCCGTAGTTAAGTCCCATAAGTCCTACAAACATTTGAACATTTGCTAACACTGATCCTTAAGACAGTCCATTATTCAGTTTACTCTTTTTGTTTATGTCATCACCCTGTATCACCTGGAAGTGATTATGCGAAATGATGTTGTTTATAACAGTGTTGTACGGCAGGGGATTACTTTTATCAGCTTGTGTAGAAGTCTTCCCTTCCATATAGTGTCATAGGGATGTTCAGCTACCTCGTGGTAAATGGCTGCCGCGTACGCAGAGCAGGATTTCACTTTTTTCCTATACGGCAGGAACCGCCACATATGCATGCAAATTTTAACGATTGACGAATCATTTTAAGAACTACAGCATTAATTGTAGATCATAATCAGGGTTGCAGAACTCCCAAGCAATTTTACAGTTATTAGAACATGTAACATTAACTGATACTTTAACTAAATACAAAATACATTCTTATTGGACACTAAGTCACTGGCGTACTGGTTTCATAAATTCGTGCGGCAAGACGTTATAGTGAGATGGGTACCAGTCGCTGGTGGGACTCTGTGAAGCTGACACGTAATTCGGTCATGTTGCTCGTAAGTGCGTTCCACATCATTCCGAAGTGTCGTATTCATGATCTATGGAACAAGTACTAACCAACTCAAATCAAATCAAACCAAGTGATAATAAGTGGATGAACTGCTTTGTGATGACAAATAGTAAGTCGCAGAAGCTGTGGTTAATTATATGCTTCGTGTGTTGAAATATTCCGATGATCTTCGAGAACTGTGCGAGCTACAGATTATTGGTGATTGTTCGAGAATTTCCGACTGGATAAATTTGACAATGAAGTTGATTTTGATAATTTGATTTGAAAAAGTGTTAGAAAAAGACTGTTTTTATTGCAAGTGCATATTTAAGTAACACGCTCTGTGGACCTCGCATCGTTAAAGTTCGCGATCTGAGGAGAACAGTTTCCAATGGGACACATTAAAGTGACAGCAGAAAAGCAATTCAGAACTGTGTGATTAATATGCGAGTTGGAGTGGGCGCTCGCCATGGTGAGCTGGAGAGTGTTAGAGACTTTGATATTTGTTTGTTCTGGTCCTATACGTTGCAAGTACAACTGGCATACCTTCATTAGACTGCCACCGCTCTTCGCACAATGTATCGATCAGCACCTGCGTCTGTACCACACAGATATCCAAAACCAGGTCGGTAAAGGCGGTACAGGCCACTACTAATAGCAGCGACACACCACAACCTAGGGACTGATAACCCCGTAGTTAAGTCCCATAAGCTTAACAAACATTTGAACAAACACCACAACCTAAGGTGTGCAGTTACACGTCGATATGACAATCCGCATTCTTGCCACCACCACTACATTCAAAGTACTGAATTTCTACGAAAAGAGTATGTTCTTGTATGCAAGGCATCTGCACAACCTAGAATGAACCTTGTCCCGAAATAATAGGCACCATATACGTAACTGCATCAATGAGCATTTATGTTGTTGTGCCGGCCGCGGTGGCCGAGGTGACTGAGGCGCTACAGTCACGGTCAGCACGGCCACTACGGTCGGGGGTTCGAATCCCCCCTCGGGCATGGATATTTGTGCCGTCATAGTTCGTAAGTAGTTCATAAGTAGTTCGTAAGTTTAGGGACTGATGACCCCGTAGTTAAGTCCCATAAGCTTAACAAACATTTTTTTATGTTGTTGTTCTGGTCTTCAGTCCGCAGATTGCTTTGATGCAGCTCTGCACGTATCTACCTTGACCACGACCTTATGTTTCCCCATAAGAATAGCAACCCACATCAATGTGAATCTGTTTACTGTATTCATCTCTTGATCTGTGATTTTTACCCCACATATTTCCTCCAATGATAAATTCATGATTCATGTCTAAACATTTGTCCTACCAATCCCTTCTTATACAAAGTATGCCAAAAATTCCTTGTCTCCCAAATTGTGTCCAGCACCTCTTCATTACTTACGCGATCTACTCACCCCACAATTCAAAAGTCTCTATCGTCTTCAAATATCGTCCATGTTTCACTTCCTTATAATGCTACAGTTGTGACAAATACCTTCTGTAAGAACTTCCGTACACTTAAATTAATATTCGATGTTAACAAATTTCTCTTTTTCCACAAGTGCCTGTCTTCCCATTACCATTCTGCATTTTCTGTCCTCTGTATTGCGATCATCATATGTTATTTTACTGCCAAAGTAACAAAACACATCTAGCACCTTTATTGTTTAGTTAACTAATCTCCTTCAGAGTCACTTATTTTCTTAGACTGCATTCCATTACCCTTGTTTTGCTCTTGTTAATGTTCACCTACTACGTTCTCTTCAAGACACTGTCATTTGCATTCAATTGCTCTTCCAGGTCCTTTGATGTGTTTCAAAGAATTACAATGTCTTCGGAAAAACACATTATTTTCATTTCTTCACGCTGAACATTAATTCCTTCTCCTAATTTCTACTTACTTTCATTCACAGCTTATCATTCTACGAACTGGAGAACACTGAAGGAAGGCTACAAGCTTGTATTACTCTCTTCGGAACCAATGTGTCCTTTTCATGCTCTTCGACTCCAATAACTGCTGACTGGTTTTTGTGCAATTTGTAAATAACCTTCCTTTCCCTATATTTTACTCCTGCTGACGTCAAAATTTGAAAGGGTCTATTGCAATCGAAGCTCTCAAAAGCTGTCTCGAAATCTACCAAAGCTACAAACGTAGGATTGCCTTCACTTAATCTAAGTTATGTCGTAAGATGAGTATTCCCTCACGTGTTGCTACATTTATCCGGCATCCAAATTGGCCTTGCCCGAGGTCAGCGTCAACCAGATTTTCCATTTTTTGTAAATAATTCGTGTTAAAATTTTGCGAATTCATGGTTTATTATACTGATGGTTGTATAATTTTAACGTCTTCACCTGCTTTCTCTTGGAATAGGGATTATGACTTTTTTAATGTGTGAGGGTATTTCGCTTGTATCATACATCTTACACACCAGGTGCAGTAGTTTTGTCATGGCTGGCTCTCTCAGAAGCCAGTAACTGCAAGGTAATGTCGTCTACTGAAAGGTCATTGTTTCAGTGTTCTGTCAAAATCTTCTCTCAGTATGGTGTCTCAAATTTCATTCCTCTTCCCTATAAAATTGTCTCGAAGTTAGTTTCCTTTATAAAGTACCTGTATATATTCTTTCCATCTTTCAGCTTTCACCTCTTTTTTAGAACTGATTTTTCATCTGAGTTGTTGATATTCGTACAGATATTTTCTTCTGCAAATTTCTCTTTTATTTTCCTGTAGGCGGTATCTATTTCTTTTAGATAGGTGAACAGGTGGGGTTTAACAGCTTTAAGATAATTGCAAAATGACATATTACCATAGCTTTTTTTATCTCATTACTACCGGTTTCGGTTAGTTTACCATTTTCAAGCGTTAGCTAAACTCTGCTAACGGTTGAAAATGATAAACTAAACGAAACCGGTAGTATTGAGATAAAAAATAAATAAACGGGTACGGTCAATGTGTCTTTTGCGGTATATCTATTTCCCTCTAGTTAGACATTCTTCTAGACTTGCATTTGTCCTCCAGCTATTCCTGCTTAGCCATTCTACACTTTCTGTCAAACTCATTGCTTAGATGTTTGTACTCGATTTTACCTGCTTCATTTACTACATTTTTATATCTTCTTCTTTCACCAATTATATCTTCTGATATCGAAGATCATTATTTTTTCGGTTTTCCTTCTGTCTACTCCATCCTCTGCTGGCTTTACTGTTTCATCCGTCAAACCTACCCATTCAATTTTCACTGTGTTATTTCCCAACGTTTCTGTCGATTGTTGTGTAAAGCTCCCTACGAAACTCTCAAGAACTTAAGGTACATTCTATTTATCCAGATCCTTTTTCTTTATTTTCACACATTTCTGCAGTTTCTTCATTTTACCGTTCATAATCCATAAGGGCAGGTAAAGCATTCAAACATCGACGAACCTTGCACGTTGTTATTGTTGTGGTCTTTAGTCCGCAGACTGGTTTGATGCAGCTCTCCACGCTACCCTGTCCTGTGCAAGCCTCTTCATGTCAGATTAAGTACGGCAACGTACATCCTTTTGAATCTGTTTACTGCACACGTCCCTCGGTCTTCCTCTACGTTTTTAACCCCACACACTTCCTTCTAATGCTAACTTGACGAAACCTTGATGTCTCATATGCCCCACCAACCTATCTTTTCTCTTAGTCATGATATGCTAGAAATTCCTCTTCTCCCGAATTCCGTTGAGAAACTCCTAATTAGTTACATAATCTACCCATCTAATCATCATCATTCACCACATTTCGAAATCTTCTATCATCATTTTGTCTGAACTTATTGTCCACTTTTCGCTCCCGTACAGTGCTACACTCTAGACAAATGCTTTCAGAAAGGGCTTCCTAACATTTAAACTAATTGGCAAGAAATTTCGCTTCTTCAGAAACGCCTTTCTTCACATAGAAATTCTGCATTTTTTATCTTTTTTACTTTGCCCATCAGAAATTATCTTTCTACCTAAATAACAAAACTCATTTACTACTTTTGTCGTCCCATTATTTAATCTCGTTCCTTCGGCATCGCCTGATTTTATGACGATACATTCCATTACATTCCTTTCAAGACACTTTCAAGACACTGTCCATTCCGTATAAATCCTCTTCCAGGTCTTTTGCTGACTCTGACAGAATTACTATGTCGTCAGCAAACCGCGAGGTTTGTATTCCCTCTCCCTGGACTTTAATTCCCTCTCCAAATTTCTCCTTGCAGTCCGTCACAGTTTGCTCAATGACTTTAATTCCCTCTCCAAATTTCTCCTTGCATTCCTTCACAGGTTGCTCAATGTACAGATTTAACAACATTGAGGAAAGGCTACAACGCTGTCTGGTTTTTGCACAAGTTGAATATAACTCTTCGCTTTCTATATTTTACCCATGCTTCCTTCAGAATCTGAAAAAGCGTATTCCAGTCTGCTTTCTCCAGATCCACAAATACTAAACACGTAGGTTTCCCATTCCTTAATCTACCTTCTAAGATAAGTCGTAATGTGAGTGTTGCCTCGCGTGTTCCAACATTTATCTTAAATCTTTTAGTGCTCTGCCAAATTCGTCTCACAGCATAGTATCTCCTATCTCATTTTCCTCTACCTCGTCTTCCACTTGTACAATTTTGCCTTCAAGTTTATTTCCTTCTATCTTTCAGTTTTTCCTTCTTTGCGTAGAATAGGTTTCCAATTAAAATCTTGATATTCATACAACTGCTTTTCTTATAGGCGGTATCTATCTTTCCCATAGTTATACATTATTATACTGTCTTGCATTTATCTTCAACCACTCCTGCTTAGCCAGTCTGCACTCCCTGTCAACATCATTTTTCAGACGTCTGTACTCCATTTTTCCTGCTTCACTTGATGTATTTTTGTATTTTCTCCTGTCATATATTAAGTTCAATATCTCCTGTGTTACCCAAGTATATCTATTAGGCCTTGACCTTCTTCCTATATGATCTTCTGCGGCCTTCACTACCTCTCAGAGCTTCCCCCTCTTCTTCTACTGTATTCCTTTCCCCAGTTTCAGATAATCCTTGCCTAATGCTCCACCTCTGGTTCCTTAAGTTTGTCCTGATTCCATCTCTTTCATTTTCTACCTTTTTGCAGTCTCTTAAGTTTTAATCTACAGTTCATAACCAATACGTTATGGTGAGAGTCTACATCTGCCCCTGGATATGTCTTACAGTTTAAAACCTTGTTTCTAAATCTTTTCCTTACCATTATAAAGTCAATCTGGTATCTCCCAGTGTTTACTGCTTTCTTCCACGTATATAACCTTGTTTCATGCTGATTAAACCTAGTGTTTGTGATGATTAAATTGTGCTCTGCACAAAATTCTACCAGGCGATCTCCTCTTTCAGTCCTTTTGCCCAGTCCATATCTACCTACATTTCCTTCTCTTCCCTTTCCTACTACCGTCTTCTTCTCCCCCATCACAATTTTCTTTTCTTTTAATTTTCAATATAATTTCCTTTATCTTCTCATGCATTTCATTGATCTCTTCATTATTGGCAGAGCTAGCTTGGATACAAACTTTACTGTGGTCGGTGTTCGCTTTTTGTCTGTCTTTGCAAAAGCAATGCGTTGACTATGCTGTTCATAGTAATTTACACTAATTCCTATTTTCTTATTCATTATCAGACCTACTCCTGCGTTACCACCAACTGATTTTTTATTTACAACCCTTTACTCACCTGATCAAAAATGCTGTTCATCCTGCCACCGAACTTCACTAATCCTCACTGTCCACTTGTAACGTCGTGTAGTAGCCTGAAAATGCGGTCTCGCGCCATAAACAATTCTACTGATTAAAAACTCTTGGCCTGAACAAGCGTTTATTGAGGAAATAAAGAACTAAGAATAGTAACTGATTCTAATATTGAATCTATTCACAAACTTTTGTGTTGCTTACTTGTCGGTTTCCTGGATAGGTAGAAATTACCTTCATGACGTAAAGACATGAATCCTTCAACATAGGTCAGGATTGGATGAGAATGCAGTGACAGTTTGCTTTCTTGTCTGGTGGGCGGGAGTGGTTGTGGGGATTTGGAAAGTGTACTGCTGCTATTTCGACCTTTTCTGATCCATTCTCGAATGTTTTGCAGTAAATACGACTGCCTCCGTGTCAGCTCACGTTTCTCTAATTTTAACGTTATGATCTTTTCCAGAAGTATACATAGGAGGGAGCAATATATGGGTTGACTGAGGAGGAGGGAAATACAAATAAACCTGAATTTTATCACAATTATGTCTTCTTCACAGTCGATTAAAAACTTTCACTTGCATAATATTAAAGAGTATTCAAAAAGTAAATTTTTATATAACACGTTTTTAAGGCGAACTGCACGGATTCAGTCATTCATACAGAGAATCCAGAAAACGTGATTTTGTGAATTTATGATAGTAGTGACACTCTTGATACGCAAGCTACAAATAACGGAAAGGTAGTAGAGAAAAATTACATATAAGTTCAACTTCGCAGTTCAATAGAATTATTATTGACGTAAGTGAAATGTTTGTTTCATGATCCATTTCATGCGCATCACATTTAACATTTTATATGTTGCAAGTTGCGAATATATAATGAGGGCTGTCTGTGGACAATCTTATATGGACACTAACAATTTCACTGCTTCTTAAGTTCTGCTCTGTCTAGGGGATGATAAAAATTCGTCCACAGTCCCCACCTGCATATGATTAATTAAAACACAACTAAAATTGAGAAGAAGGGTGCATTACATACAAATAACTTTCACATCACATTTGTTTAAATTTTTAAGTAGTCTGTTTAAACACTGTCAGCGGTAAAAGCACTGTACGTTGGCGTATCTAATATAGCTGGTGAGTCACCAGACAAAATTTACTTTCCCGAAAATATTTTGAATCAGCCCTCCAGGCTACTGTTCATTGCATAAAAAACGTTCCTTTAGTCTGTGCCTGACCGCGAATATTTTGTCTTTATATTCACAGTTTATTTGAACCTGAAAGGAGTCGATGTATTGAAGTCAAAGTGTCTAAACTTCACATGCTGCAATCTGCTAATTCAAATTAGCAGTCGGCAACTCAAGACGAAATCTTGCAAGTTTAAGACTAACGCGCCACATTGCATAATTTTTTCTATGTTCGAATGCACTTTTACACTCTGAAATCTTTTAAAGTCTCACTCACCTGAAGGTCGCGGCACAGACCGGCTTAGCTTCGCCGTCGCGAACGCTAGCCAAACAAAGACTGCCCCACGTGGGCCTACCGCCCAGCCTTTATACCTGTCCTCCGGAGGAACCCATACGTCACAAACGTTCCCATTGCCACCCCTCGTCAACGTACAACGCTTTGCCAAGTATATTGTACATTCTTACATATACATCTTTAAACACACTAAGACACTAAGACACAAATAAACTGGAAACTGATCATAGTAATTAAGATTTCTTTTCTCCTTTGGAGCGATTATATACAAATTAATTATTTAAGCAAAGAAAACACGCGTAAGTAAATTTGAACAATGTGATGTTACGATATAATCAGTTCCTAACACGATACCGGCGAAAAAACACTCCCATGATGGTCGTGTGTCTGTCTTGTATTTTATGTTATTAACAAATTTATACAATCGTATTAATGAATTAGGTTTCCCATTATCAATACTTACCTTACATCGAATGTAAGCATGCCAGTTGATTCACCTAGACCAGACCTTTTATATGAGCCCTCGCACACCTCTGTATCTTAAATGGTTCAGACGGTATGAATTCTTTAAACCAAGCACTAAATTGCCGTATTTTAATTCCATTAATACGTTTCATATATACTTGACAGGAGGGATGTCTGTGCGTTACTAGACGTATCATATGAAACCCTTTCAGAAACTGTGTCGCACTTCTCTGTCTTAATTACGTTTTATTTTTAAATTTAACTTTATCGTATACAATACACTGTCGTCTCTCTAGCTTAGCTGCGCGGTGAATTCCGTCTGACTTCACGGCCTTTCAAAGCGAGCGCTAAGCCCACCCCCCGGCCGTCGCTTTCCGCCTTACACACACAAGCTCTCCGGTGGCCATCCCACTATGAGCCCTAGCTTCACGGCTATGTAACACGATTTTTCCAAATTACAGATTTATACAGATAATGTATTCCCATCAATGTCACCTGTCTACATAGATATAATGCTACCAAAATTAATAAAAGAAAAGAGTGTAACAATTTTGTGCTTTGGCAAGGTCAGTGTTTGCGATACATTTATCTTGATACATTTCTCCAAACATAATGGGCGGTACTGTCACAAAGTATTATCAAAACTAGTCAGAATTTGAGAAGCACAAATTTTCGTTATTGTATATATTAGGAATCAGGAGGCGGCTGGGATAAATTAATTTTATGCATTTTAGTTCGTTTTAAAAACGTCTCATCTTTGAAAAAGCCTAATATTTTAAACTTTGCCTCGTATTTTTGTAATAAATTCCTGCGTTATCTTTCGTACATCAAATACAGATCTCTGAAAATTTCAGAATCTAAGAATCTATGTTACATTTATAGTCTAACTACGACACCTGCGAATGGGTCAAATGTTTGCAGTTTTTCTACAAAAGCTTGCTGTTAGAAGTTCACATCCCCTTTCACCTCAAACAAAATATATTCTGCTTAAAAAACCCACTCACAACATTCAGTGACAATTAAAATTATCATAGTTTATTGTCGTTGGGATCGTCAGGCGAACACTGGTTTATGCAGTTCCACACAACTCTAATCCGTAATACGTATCTGCAAATAAGGTCTGCTAACTGTATTTGACTCTGGGTCTCGCACTGCGATTTTTCCCACTGACATGTCCCTCCAGTGCTATATTGACGGTACCGTGATGTGTTCTTTTCTGATGACGACATCCGCATGAGAAGTTCCCGCCCTGAGATACGAATGGGGCACTTTTCCGTCTCTGGAGAACTTTGCCCGAGAGGACGCCAGCAAGTCGCCATACAGTAAACCTGCATGTCCTCATAAAAGGTAAAGACAGAAGTTTCCCCTGTCTTAACTAAAATGAGGTATTAATAAAGGTAAGTCAGAACTGATAAATTACTTCTAAAACACATCGCTCTATGTGGGCGCTTTTATTTCCAACAACCAGTTTAGGGCCAATGAGGAGGCATCTTCAGGGTAAGATATGTCAGTATTACATAAACACCGGACAATAATTTTGATAAATAGTGGTAACACAGATAAATGTGATGACTCCACAAGAATATAAGAGAATACACTGGTTATAACTACAGAGAAGATTTGCCGGGTCTCAGCGTTCAGTATTTCACTTGCTGAAAACAACCGCCCAAGGTCAATTTCTCTCAAAGTGTTACTAAAAATTCACTTGGAACAACTGGTAAAAGGATAGGACTACTATCGAGAAAGTTCTCGGTGATTTAGACTGCGACTCGGCTTACCGAAATCCAGGCTTGTAGATCACATCGCCGAAATAAATGTATGTTATGAACAATAACTGATGTAAGAAAATCAAGTAACTGGCATTCATGATATTCACTATTCAAGTAAATGCTTCTAAGGTGCTTGGTACTTTATGGTACGCCGGCCGCGGTGGCCGAGGGGACTGCGGCGCGCCAGTAACAGTCTGCACGGCCGCTACGTTCGGAGTTTCGAATCCCCCCTCGGGCATGAATGTTTGTGTCGTCTTTAGTACAAGGTAGTTCGTAAGTAGTTTGTAATTTTAGGGACTGATGACCCCGCAGTTATGTCCCTTAAGCTTAACAAACATTTGAACTTGATGGTACTTGAATGCGTCTGCAAATGTATGCCTAGAATAGGGGAGACCAACAAAGATCTACGATAATGTAACACGATAGCGAACGGAATGGATCTTCCACTTACTAAAGGAAACAACTTAATGCGCCTATTAAAATCCACCAAAACATCCAATAGAAGTTCAAAGTGGAATTAAAGCTGAAGTTAGCATATCAGAATGATAGTAGACCGAATTAATTCTCAGGTTTTTGAACATGGATTAATTATACTACGGAGATTCATCATCGCGCAATGCAACTGAAATAACATAATCTATAGCTTCATTGTACTACTCTCGTCAATAAATAAAAAGAGTCTGTATCATGACTTAAGAATCTGGAGACAAAAATGGAGCACAATTTAAAGTTGGTATGTTCACCGGAAGAATATCAGTGATTCACGAAAAGGTATTATTGGTGTAAATACTAAATCAAAATTGAAGGAAGAAGCCTGGGACATTTCTGACCTCCTGGTCAGTTAAGGACATTCGAAACCTTTCCGTAACGTGAAATTCGTGTTGAACGATGTGGATCGCATAATCCAGACAACTTTTGAAGTAGTAATAAGGAATTTACACGTCCATTCATAAGAAATAGAGGAGAATTTGTCTCATAAATTTTGAAATGAAACCTTTCGTTTCTTTTACTTTTCGATTAATTACTCTAGTAGGAGAAAAGTACAGAACTTAAGCGAAGGAAACGTAAAAATGAGAATTAGTAAGCCTAATTAGCAAACTTCTTCCTATTGAAGAAAACAAAGAGAAGGACATAAGACAGGATACCGAACTTCAAACTGGACCAGTACATGTTTTCCATTCTCTAATTTATGAAGTTATTTAGTTGCGAGGTGTCTGTGTCGCGAGTCTAATTATTTGCGAATAACAATAGCGACAACAGAGCAATGTTTACTTCTAACTTTATCTATAATTGACCATTAATTCAAAAGAGGATTTTTTTAAATTATTATGTGAATATTAAAATCTGTCGTCAATCACATTTCACAGTGCAAGACTCACGCGTTTGGTGTCTAGCAGTTTAAGAACGTAATGATTCTAACATAACGTAATAATTTTGTGTGCTGAAGAACTTCGATGATTAAGAATCCTGATGGCAGTGGGTTTAAACCAGTATAGTAGATATATAATATTCATATGTACTTCAGTAGTAAAATCGCTCGATGTTTGATTTGATTTGATTTGATTCTTTCAGGGAAGCCAAAACAGTCTTGGTCTAACCCGCCACTGCCCGCACCGAAACTAAGTTTATTGTGCGGTATCGCTCCCTGTATGTCTAGTAAAGCCAACCAATGCCCTTGAACAGTGCAAGGAGTCCCTTTACCAGTTCTTTATTACACACAATTTCTTCGGGTCTGGTTGTACGAAATGTTTTGTGCGTTTTACTCTCCAATGCAATGCATTCGAAGATCAGATGTGATGCAGTTTCATCACCGTCATCACAGATCCTACATTTAGGGTCCTCTTCTGTTATACCCATTGTATGTAGGTGTTTTTTGAAATTCCCATGGCCTGTCAGCAATCCAACCATGAGTCTAATCTCTCTCCTGTTCAGACCCAGTATGGCAGAGCTTCTTTTAAAACATGGCTTTGGCATCATTACCTGCCCATGTTTTTATTGATGGACTTTGGTCCAATATTCTACGTGCTGTCTTCTGAGACAGTTGCGTAGCTCCAATTTAATTCTTGCCTTGGTGATTCTCAGGACAGGTTCCGGTCCAATAAATGGAGCCTCTGTCCCCATCCTGGCTAATCTGTCGGCATGTTCGTTACCACTGATCCCAGAGTGGCCAGGGACCCACAATAGATTTACTCTATTGCTTTCCCCTAGCTCCACCAGAACCCTTTGACATTCTGCAACAATTTTAGACCTTGTTGTAGGAGCTGTCAGTGATCTCAGGGCTGCCCGACTGTCTGAATAGATGTAGATGCTACGATCTTTGTAGCACCTAGCAAATTCTCCTCCACACATGCCCTGATGGCAGTGATTTCGGCCTGGAATACTGAGGCCAGTTTCCCTAGAGAGATGACGCCCTCCAGTCTTGGCTGCACCCCTTATACCCCGGCCCCAACGCCTTGGTCTGATTTCGACCCGTCAGTGAACCAGACAATATCCCCCGTACGGTGTCGAACTATTTTCTCCCACTGCTCCCTACTTACAATTGTTATACTGAAAGGCTTGTTGAAGCAGTATGGGGTTATAATATAGTTGGTTGGCATTTCCCCAACCTTACCTATATTTACCTCACTCACTATTTTAGTGTGTGATTCTGGATTCGATGATTAAGAATCCTGATGGCAGTGGGTTTAAACCAGTATAGTAGATATATAATATTCATATGTACTTCCGTAGTAAAATCGCTCGATGTTACTTATATATAATTCCTCGGCTTGTACTTGGTGTACTTAGGTTTAAATCGTTTGTATGTCTACACGAGCTCTCCATTCAATCACTTTTAACGAAGAGCAAAAACAAGGGGTAACTTCGTCGAAATTTTGGATTGAAATTTAAAAATGAATAATTAACTGATTATACTCTGAGATGTCGATACATCTTCAGAACCAAGCTATTTACACATCTGTTTGCGATTTGAATAAATATTGTTAGTGCTATATTTAAATATGGCACCTTGAATGGAAATATGTAAAAGTACTTAAACTGAATACTGTGTTGGTTGCCGATATTATACTAACATCGAAATGAAGAACTATATATGTGAATTAGAGCAAACTTCAAGTCATTTCTGAAATGATAAACTAGTATTTAAGAAAACAAAGTAGTAGGCTTAATTTTTGTATGTGGAACATCGGATATCTTGCAAGTTGTGTATTGTCCCCTTTTACACATAATTTAGCACATTTCTAGTTTGATAAATAATAACAGAGAAGCAAAATATAAGGTTATGGTGTAACGTTGTCATTATCTTTCGAAAAACATGATGTGTATAGGCTACGTATAGAATCAAGTATCAAATACTTCAGTATACCAGTTTTGTCTCCTATTTAATGCTTATTGTACAGTCATTTGAACATTTTTGTGTACAGGTACACTGCGAATGCAATGCTCTTTAAATGATCTATATTAGTACGGGTAGATAATTCGTGTGACGATGGTAAGCATGCATAGACGCTGGGTGACGTCATTTCATCAACTTTGAAAAAGCTCGCAGCAAGTAATTCTTACAAAGCTTATGCCATTTGTAGAAGAGCACCAGGGAGGTATACAGATATCTAACTCTACCACTATTAAAATTTTAACCGTGAGGAAAATCTGAGAAGAGTGCTGGGTAATTGAGTCATTGTTTTCTGGTGTTGACTGCGAAATTCGGAAATGCTTGTGAGAGTATGTACACATTCAGCATTTACAACGTCCTGAGAGAGGTTGGTGTACAAATGAAGTTAATAAATATGGTGGAGGTGTGCACAGCGGAGATAAAATGCAAAGTAAAATACGACAGGAAGCTGTTGAAATAATTCAATATCAGATCTGATGTGCGATACTGATACTATACCACCAATGCTATTGCATGTGCTACTAGAGAAAGTAATCGAGGAAATGAAAAAAGGAAGGGAAGGGATGAAGTTAACCAGTAGGTTTATTAGAATATACAGAAGACATTGTAGTGCGAGAATGAAAGGGGCAGAAACTGTGTAGCATCTAGTGAAAAATGCAAGTACGACTGAACAGGTTAATGGAGAAAAGATCGAGGTAATGGACATCCAGAGAAGCACCTAATGACATCCCATTACATGTAGGAATATGGAAATATAATAAACTGGAAAATTTTAGCTACTTTGCTACTTGGTTCAATAGTCAGATTAATTTAAAACCGAAAAATGTTTTCTCAAGAAATAATTTATTGTAAAGGCAGTGAATTTGATTTTTGTTTGATCTCTTTCCCCGTAAACGACGAGATCAGATGATTTACACACTCCAGAGCATGCAACATATTATTGCCCTCGAAAAAGGCAATCCTGTCCTTTACCTCCACATTTATCCTCTCGGAACATCTCCTCCTCAGTCATCTCTCTGAAAATGTCCTCCCCCTCTTCCTCCCTGTTCTTTTCCTCTCTCCCACGTCTTAGAAATTAAAAATGAGGAAATTAAATCTTAGGAACCCACTTTAAATTTTTTGGTAACGGTGGCAAGTAACTAGAAAGTTCAACGAAATAACGAACACAGTAAACAATGTTAATTACAAATTTCGTTAGTACGATGTTTTGATTTCCAATATTTACATCATCATACTTGGAAATTGTCACATTGTAGTTGACCGATACCCTTGCGTTACGTCAAATGAACCATTCAACGATGAAAATCCCTAGAAATGGCATTTCATGTTGTAACTATCGTGTGTCATTTCTAACACAGCACCTGTTCGATATGCATATCGGATGTTGGTAGCAAATCTATTTTCTATGTTCACGTATATTTATTAGAAATTTTAGAAGGTTATAGATATGAAAGCAGATATTTCCTTTTCCTACACTCAGCTACATATACAAATGAATTTTATTTAGTGCAGTACTATGAGGAAGTGCCTTTCGTGTTAATAAGTTTTATTGGCATCTATGGGTAAATAATATAAAAATTCGGCATTTCCTATTTCTTATTCCCTTATTAATATTATTAATAAATTGTTATTTTGCGATCTTGGCTTATTATTTGGAAACTATAAAACGAATTGATCGCCTCCAGACCAGACGATGTCAGGTAATCTTTCCCTTATTAATATTATGATTATATATCATGTTAATACGGTAAAGTCTTTTATTACATGTGTCTGGCATAAAATTTACATAAGATGTTAACACAATAAAGGCCTATGTTTATTACGTCTGACACCTGGCAGAAACGTGAAGAAACAAACAACGAAAGAAAATGCCATTTCACAGAAATCATACAAATCTGAAGACACTGCGTTCGACCCGGCTTCAGGTAAGCCAACTCGTTTTTATCGTTATATTGATGACAATTTCATCGTCTGGACCCATGGACGTGAAAAACTGGGAGACTTTTTAGAAGACTAGAACAGCACTAGCAATCCCACTAAGTTTATATTGAAAGTGTAAAATAAAGTATTATCTTGTGCTGATTCGCACCTAACAAGGAGAGGACGCCTACTCGTCATCGCCGAATTCGTTCAAAATGTTCATATGTTTGTAGAGCTTACGGGACTTAACTACGGGGTCATCAGTCCCTAAACTTACGAAGTCCTTATGAACTAGCTAATACTAAATACAGCACAAATATCCGTGCCGGTGGCGGGATTCGAACCCCCGACCGTAGTGGCCGTGCAGAACGTGACTGGCGCTCCGCAGACCGTTCAGCCACTGCGGCCGGCGCCGAATTCGTCCAAATTCATGGTACATGTAGGGAGGGCGTGGTGAGATACGAAAGTGCACCAAGTGGGAACTCCAGATGGCCAATCGTTTAGGAAATAAAAGGAAGTTTGATACGGATCTATCACCATATGCATCCTATCAACATTACTGATCTTATGGAGTTAGGTTGTAATCTGGAAGGAATTGCAGCTGCTATTTTCAGTGTTAGGTTAGACAATTTCGTATTCGGTGATTTCTGAAATGTCACGTAATTACTAATAACCTCACTCTTGGCGAAATTTTGTTGTAATTGGAGCTGCTAGTTTTCAGTGTAAGGTCAATTTTCTATTCTTTAATTTTCAGAAACGTCACTTAATTGATAATATCTTTGATCTCTGTGAAATTAATTGTTATCTGGAGTGATTCTAGCTGCTACATTTCAGGGTGAAGGCAGACTATTGTCTACTATGTGATTTTTCTAAAATTTCACTTAATTGTCAATCAAATCCCTATTGGCTTATCAACTAGAATCGTTATTAATCTCTTATTGGTTATTATTCAAAAAATGACTACATGTTTCAGTTGCAATAAATATTCTCTTTGAGATTTTTTCTCAAATGTCACTTAATTGTTAAGCAATTACCTATTGGCTTATTAAAATCATTATTAATCTGTTATTGGTTATTATTCAAAAAATACCTACAGGTTTCAGTTACAATAAATATTCTCTTTGAGATTTTCTGACTTCACGTTATTATTAATAACCTTCTTGGAGTAATTGAAGGTGATACCTTGCATAATTTTCAATCAAGTTGCTTATCACAGAAAATAATTATCAATCTGTTATTTGATTATTACTAAAACTATCACAGCTGTTAGTTAATTATTACCTGAAAAGTTTTTTTTTCTGTGAGTTTCAAATAACTGTTAATCATTGTTCAGTCATTGTCTCTATATAAAATATTCTTAATCACTAGTAGTAATTGTCCCTGTTACCAGCCCTTCCACTCCCATAATTGTCACCTACCAAGGTATTATTTGAATTCTGTATCATTAGCTTGAGACCCCCTTATACTTTCTTCTTTAAACCAGACATTTACATAACGCTGATACGATGGACCCTGTGATTTATCTCAAAGTGTCGTTAAATTAGATTCGGTTTCACACAATTACATTTTACTAGTGATCAGAAAATCCGTTACTGTCACACATAAACATTGTTGTGATCTCAGAAAATAATGTTACAAGTTGGTACCGTTCAACCGTCAGGCACTATATGATTGTGTTCGGAATTGAGCTAAGTATCTCATTGGATGGTTATGAGTGTATGAAGCATTACAATAAACCGCTAGTACAAAATGTAACACCTGCTCACAATTTGGTGAAATTTATAATAGAGCAACCAAGGTGTACAATAACTTACATCCAAAATAGATTTTTGTAATTTATTTATTCATGTAGTGTTTGTGGATGAAATTGTGAGATTCACAAAGCTAGAGGCGAGAGGAGTGAGTGTACAAAAAGTGAAATAAAATAAATTATCTGGCATGTGGAGCAATATCAGCAAAAGCACAGTTCGTCGAAAGAAGGTGTGCACTATGTATTGCTTCAAAGGACTAAATAAGAAAGATAGGGTGTAGTAAGTGCACAAAATGTTTCCAGTGTGGTGTACAACAATTGTAAAATTTGATGTTTTTAAGTTTAATGATTTGTTCTCTGTCAGTGCTAAAAAGACCAATTTGTGAACACTTCATGAAAAATAATACCGGAGGCTTATGTTTCAGTTTTAGTAATGTAATTTACTAAAACAAATGGATTCATGATTAAAATTATACATTTTAACTTAATAACACTTTTAAAAATGATCAAAACTTTCTTATACTGCATTCAAAAACCTTCAAAAAACTTTTTCAGGTATGAAAATATCCATAAAATACTTGTTATAATTTAAATTCTCCTATTATTCGAAATGGGTGCAATGGACACAAGTTATGTGAATGTGCAAGAAAGATAGGTCACCCATAGAAGAGTTAAGTAACATCAAACGTCAGCACTGCAGTACAAACACTTCTCCATGACATATGGCGGAGACTGAAGGTACTCTCCCAGCATTCTAACGTCCGTCTGAACTACAAATACAAACGAGAATCGATAAATAAGTCCATAGCAACCCGAACATCAACTTGCAGAACAAAATAAGTGCTACGGAGCACCCACTAATAAAATACAAGTTTTAGTAACTGAATTGACGAATTTGAATCACCATTAATAATATTTTTCTTCCGGACTGTGGACAAGGGGACCTTTACAAGGGAAGGGGGTTTTCGATTACCACTAGAATAATAAACAAACATGGGGGTTGCGTGACAAGTGGTGGCTTGTACCAGCAGACACGGAGCTCTCCCCTCCGGGTTCATCGGAAATATCAGGAGAAAAGAATCGCCTTCGACAAAGGACGAAGGGGTGGGTCCCTGCGAGGTAACAAGTCGATGTATAAATCTCATTTTCTTTATTATTACTTAGCTGCGTTCGTCTCACACAGAGCTGTTGATCAAAAATGTTTAGTTTTCCACAGGCAAATAAAACAGTAGCTACTAAATACATAAGCGGTGCCCCCGAATTTGTGTAAATATCAGTAACAAGGTAAACACCGGTACTGGTTACTGAGCGGGAGGTGCTTGCATTTTGCATAGCGTTTCATGTATTATGCAAGCGGTGCGTTGCCGGAATTCAGATGCAGTACTGTAATTAGCATAGGATTCCACATTCCACACGTGCTTTGTAGCTGTTATTTCTCAGTTTATTATGCGCGTAATGCAGCGAGCTCTAAGCACCACCTAACAGAGTTGTTTTCCATTAGTGGGCGAAGTTATATAGAGCTCGAATACTGCCTCATCTGCACATGAAATGTCCTCCGGAAAACTGTTTCAACATACACTTCCTCCGCAACTTGGAGCAGCAGAAATATTAAATCATGATACGTCAATAGGTTTTATGTAGAGATTTCAAATTGTAGCTTTCATATATTTTCAAGGTTTGATTCCATGATCAGAAAGGATGTTCTCAACAGTCACAGAATAATTAGTACAAATATTAAATAAAGTAGCATTGGCAGGAAAAATCTTTTGCATTTATTGCCGCTAATCGATTTCAGTTCAAATGTTTGTAAATCTATTGGACCAAACTGCGTGGTCATCAGTCCATAGCTTACAAACTACTTAAACCTAGGTAAACTAACCTAAGGCAACACACACACCCATGCCCCAGGGAGGACTCGAACCTCCACGGCGCGCAACCGCGTGCTCCGCAGAGAGACGCTTTAGACCGCTCGGCTACTCCACCGCGGCTCGATTTCAGTTACTGAGTAACCATCTTGAGAGCAGATGCTAAATCGAAATAAATAAATAAATATACAAAATCAAAGAAATATCAAAGTGAGTACAATTTCTAATGAGCATGAACGTTGTAAGTGGTTTTTACACGCCAAATATTCACAGGAGATGTTACATGAATTTTAACATTACGCAGAGATATGAAGTATTCCATAATACAGCGTCAAGATAGTGCAGGATAATCATTTCATGTATCAGGTTTATATTAAACTGAGCCAGCTGCTTACAACAGCTGGGCTTAATAATAGGCGACACTAGCGCCCTTTTTATTGCGTCAAAGGCTTTGATCGATTATGGTTACCAAATGAGAAAATATAAAATTGTCATATATTTAACAAATAAGTCGTTACATGAAAAACCAAATCCTTTCATTTACACGAAGTAGATATATATATATATACATGATCATAGGGCATAACAAACTTTTCTTATTACTACAGTACTTACAATTCGGAAAATCTGTGTGAAATTGTTCAATAAAGTTAGCATAATATGAAAAACGGGAAAAATTACAGTATTCAGTGGCGTACATTTTCAATGATTTACGTGCTAAGCAGAACAACAAGCAGCGTCACCTAGTGTTTCGTAACTAAAGCACGTTGTCTACCAAAGTACAATTAGTTTTATAACATGAAAATTTAAAAATAACCAATGTCACGTTATCAGGTTTACGAATTGGAGGAGGTGTCGTATTGTAGGCAATCATATAGTATTAAACATCACGTACAATGTGTGTCGGCAATAGATACAGAACATAATGTTTTTATAAAGTGTTACATTTCATTTCTGGTAGTGGGCATCGATATGAGCTGATATAACACTGTAATATGCTGTTAAATTTTAAATAGAATGACATCACGATGGAAATTCATTTAAAGACAAGGCTTCTTATATATCACATCTCACAAAATCGCTATAAATAAATTAATTAAATAAAAAATAAAATAATAATAATAATGCACCGGCGACGTCGATTTTGATCCGATGACAGCAGATGCCATATAGGGTGATAGTAGATAGATAGTAGATAGTAGTATTTCGAAGTATTCCGCATTCAGATAGGGTAGATATAGCTGCCAGAGCGTTATGTGTGTACAATAGATGATGTTTATAAACATAAGGCTCAGTGTGACATCAACATGTGAAGCAAACAGATGCCATATCACAGAGACCCACTCGTGCTCCCAACAGCCATCTGAGCAAGGTCGAAACGGATAAAACTGTAGCCCTTCAAGTACTGGGATGGTCCTTTCGCAGCATTGCCGCACAATATGAACGACATCAGTTGAGCAACGATGTTGGTTGCAGTGATCACATGATCATTTAAAGTTCCCGTCGAAGACGTTCTGGACGTACACCCAGCAGAGATTTCTGCCAAGATTGCCGTATTCTAAGTGCAACATAAGCCGATTGTACAACTACCAGAGTACCGATGAGAGGGCTTCTGAGCCCAGAAGAGCCAACACGAACTGCTGCCAACCGTTTATTAACAGTGGTACTGGGTCGCCGTCCACACACACACACACACACACTTCTAGCCCTTCTTCTACTCATCATTTCATCCAACTTGTCTCTTTGCTCAGAATTTTAATCGATGTTTCTTTGATCAAAATTTTAACAAATAAGCTTATTCTTTTAATCGAGGAGTTCAGCATTAAATCGTACAGGCAACATCACAAGAGTAATGTTACGCGGTGAACGCAGATTCCGCCCGCATGCAATTGGCGAGTGCTGTGTCGTAGCGTTCATTCCGCCCCGCGCCACATGCTCTGGGTCGCGATAAGCTACAACTGTCATTCGCTCTCCAGCGCCTTGTACGTGCAGTGCGTTTTAAGAACGTTCTTTTGCCGTTCTTGCTACAATATCGTTCTGTCTTGTTCCAGCAGGGTAATATCCTCCTACACGCTACGAGACCCTTAAACGTGCTTTGCAAGAAATTCAGCAGATTCCCTATCAAACATGATCATCGGTGAGCCGGTGCTATCGAGCTATCGGGTCTCGTTCGTCTGTTTATCTTTGGCGCGTGTGATCTTTGGCGTGAGCTGTGCCCTGAAGAGGCGAGGGAACCACGTGGTAGTATGTTGACAGTGTGGAGTGCGACGTGAGCGAGTTCGGCGGAGGCATGCACGAAGCGGTGATTTGTGTGCGGGGGTTCGTACGCGGCAACATGGCACGAGGATTGCTGATGCGGTGAAGATTTTGCCGCTTCTCCAGTTGTCGATAAGTGAACAGCTGAGATGTGTGGGGAGGGACTGTGTCTGCCTTACAGGCAAGTGTGGTTTCCGGACTCGGGAACGAGTTTTCGAAGTTGTCCGTGCGCATGGTGGTACGTTTCCTGGGACAACGGTCGACTGCTATGGTATTGCGGGCTGTTACTAAGCTTGGCGAACGCAGTTTGCTAATGTTTTGCCGCTTTAACACGAACTAGCAATCACACTTTGCTGTTAGAGGAAGTTCTCCGGATCACCCTTCTTAAGTGTTATTCTGTGTTGCTGAACTACCTTCCTTGGGAAGATTTTGTCTCTCTGCAAGCCAATTGCTCTGGCTTTAATGTGGGTTAAAGCTGCTTCTATTCAGAGAACCCTCGTATAAAATTGTTTCATACACGAAGTTAATGGTTTTAAGCTTCTTAGGAGGGTTCGTGTACTTTCTGGCGTCCAAATTCAAGTGTTTTATGTTTGTATTTAATGCCTTGCGTACGAAGCAGCTATGCCTCTATGTTATAGAGGTAGTTTCTATGTTGGTTGCAGCTGGCGTGCTCAGTGGGACTGTCGGCTGTTGCGTACGAGTGGCCGTGCTGAGTACGAGGACAGTTTAAGTTACCGGACTGGCTGTCGTCCGTGTGCTCCTGTGGTTGAGAATATGCTAGTTTGACTTCTGATTGTTTTGTGTCCCAGCCTCGTCGCCGCTTTTGTGTCTCGTTCCGTTGTAGGTGTCGGTGGCCGAGTGGAATGAGACCGACACAGAAATAAAGATAGCACGCTGGTGCAGGTACGGAGGGGAGCAGCCAGAACTAGAAACACTAGAGTAAATTAGAATGAGATATATATTGCACAGAATTTATACAATACTTAACTTTTACATAGTACTGCAGAATGTTGATACATAGTTGAGCTAGAGTCCTGCCTAGTGCCTAACTGATAGCCAAGTCTTCACTGGTGCCTATCGGATTCCGAAGTCTTTACTCGTTGCTATCTCAGTCCCAAGTGAACGATGTCGTTCAGTGGTGACCACGAGCGGAGTTGCAGCAGAGGGCGCTCGTGGCTGTCGTCGTAAGAACGCCGCGCCGTGCGTGCATGGCGGCGCGCGGCGAAAGCAGGTGGCGCGCACTTTGTACTTGTGCGACACCACAGATTGGACTCCCACCTGTTACATGATATTATATGTTATGTAAAGTTTTCACTAATGTCAATCCACATTGTGAACTTTTGGTGTGTTAAACGGGCGCCAGATTTAAGCTCCTGGTTTTCAGATAATCGTAGCAGTGTAGTTCTTGTGGCGAGTTCTCATGATACCGAAGGCTGTGTTTCAGACTTTAAGTGGCTTCCCACGTAATTTCTGTAAAGGATTGTTGTAAATTATTGCACTGTGTAATCACGTTAGAGATTAAGTGTTTCAAATCTTTCGTTTGGAGTCAATGAAAATGTTCTTAAACTTGTAAAAAGAGAGTAGATTTTGTTACACTTGGCTGCAGTGTTCGTAAAAGTCGTTCGAAGGTTTAAAGGAGTTTTGTATTTTATTTGCTGTATCATTTTTGGGTTCAATCTAATATCTTTAAAATAATATTTTGGATCTGTCTCCACTTGCTCATGCGTGTAATATGATGGAACGACATCTCCATGTGTGACTCGTCAGCCCAAAACACTTGCAGAACTTTCTGAACAGGTCCAACAGTCGAGGAATAATGTAACCCAAAAAGGTAATCTCCATTTGAATGATCACATGGAGGACAGGATAACACCGTCCATTGCCACTACTGAAGGCTACACAACGTATTACTATGGCTGTTTCAGCATCGAACAACAACTGGTACCTGAGTATCGGTTGAGCTACTGTTCGGTAAGAGTAATCATGTCATGTACTTCCTACAACCGGTAGTGTATTTACATTTTGTAGAAACTAAAACTAAATACGGTATGAAGTGAGTATCCGCTAAGATAAAATCACTTTCAAATTCCGGGGAACACAGACAAAAGTTCAGTACTTTTCTATTCTAATTAAAATTCATTCGTCTTGTAACATTCATAATAGTACGTTTTTCCACACCTCTGAGACTGCAACAGCGAAACAAGTACGGGGAGTTTATTCATTGGTCAAATCAATTACGGAATCGGTTGAGATATCTAGGTTCTGAATTATTGTTATCGGCAGAAAGAGCTGTAATGGTTCGACGTCTTACTGCCGGTTCTACGGAGTGTAGTGAACAACATTACGGCAACCGAGATAGTTGTAATAACATAAAAGTGTCGTTCAGAATTGCGCTTTGCCTGCACAGAGATATAAAGACGAAGTACTTCGACCTTTTATTAGCCCCACGCTGGTCCATAGGAGATCGGTTCCTTCCGGTGGACAAAAACGCTTGTTCCCACAGAGCTGCACTGTTGACAAGAAGATTCAAGCTGAGCGAATTGAAAAAATGGAGTGGACAACTTGTTCATCGGAATTTAAGTTTCTTTAAAATTTATTGAGTTTTTATGTTTATGATTTCTGTGTTTTTAATTATTTCTATAAATATTATGAAATGTAATTGATAAAATGATTATTAAGTTTGTAATAGAAATAATATTAGTGTGTTTCATTTTAAATATTTCGTTTGATGCGGTTCTTGTAATGTAAATAAATAAAACTATCACGATTCAACATGTTTGGGATGTACTTGGCAGACGCATTGTAGCCAACCAGCACCACCCACGACAGTTGCCGAGCTGCCATGTGTACTATTGGAAGGACGGCCAAATAGCCCTCAAGGGCTGATTAATAACCCAATACTGCCTATGATACGCAGGTGTGCAACTGCACTGGCCGTCCAAGGTGATTACACACCATATTAAAGGGCAAATAGAATGAGTTTTTCCCTACTATGATAGGGCTATAAGGCTAAAAGTAAATCTACGTCTACATATATACTCCGCGATCCACCGTAAGGTGCGGGTCGGTAGGTACACTCTGGCACCAGTAGGCACTCCCTTTCCTATTCCGCTCCCAAATAGAATGAGGAAAAAATGAATGTCTATATGACTCTTTACGAGCCCTAATTTCACTTATCCTGTCTCTATGATCTTCACGCGAAATGTAAGTAGGCGGCTGCATGATCGTTCCACAGTCACCTTGAGGCCCTCTCAGTTTTCTCAACAGAATGTCACGAAAAGAACGTCGTATTTCCTCCAGCGATTTCCATTTGAGTTTCCGGATCATTTCTGTGACACTCGCGCATTGGTCGAACCTACCAGTAACGAATCTAACTACTCGCCTCTGAATTGCTTCCATGTCTTCCTTTAAACTGATATGCTACAGGTCCCAAAAACTTGAGCAATACTCAAGACGTGGTCGTTCAAGCGTTGTATACGCGGTATCCTTTACAGAGTAAGTGTATCTTCCCACAATTCTCCCAATAAACTGACGTCGTCTGTACGCCTTACAGCTGACCTTACATGTTCGTTTCATTTCAAGTCGCCCAAATATATGATCGACGCGACTGTACTTAGAATCTTTCTACTAATGCTTTATTAGGACATTATGAGATTGTTTTTCCTACTCACGTGCATCACCTTACATTTTTCTACACTTATAGCTAGCTGTCATTCTTCACGCCAACTAGAAATTTTGTCTAATTAATCCTGTGTGCTAGTACAGTCAATTAATGACGACACCCTCCCATACACTATAGCACGTAATCCTCAAGTAAAATGTTGAGACAGCAAAATATCGTACTGTACCACATACATTTTACAATTGTAACCAATATCTGAATAAAATACGTTACGATATGTATATCGTGGATGATATCTCACCTGTTCTCCTAAATGTTTTGAGCAGTGTATTGTATAGTATTTTTTCTTGAAATCAGTTCCTGTAAGCTACCATCTCCTGAAATATATTTGCTTCTTCCATATAGTTACGGTTTTCCTTAGTTACTTTTCGTTCCAGAAGCGTTAACCTGATAGTATAATCTACTTATCGGGAATTATACGAGCGTCACCCACAAAGTTAGCGCCGTTTCTATTTCTATCCGTGGCAGTGCTAGGATCGCAGTTCCGCGCATGCGCGGCAGTTACTCTGACTCAATGAGAAAACATCTACACTATTTTCAGATCGCTGCTGCCGACGTGTGCATTGTAGTGCTTCTATATAATTGAAAATGACGCCATGTGTGAAAATAGACCTGTAATTCGTTTTCTAACTGCAAAGAAACTCAAACCAAAGGAAATTCATCGGCAAATCTGCTAGGTTTACGAACTAAATTCTATGAGTAATTCAGTAGTTAAAAGGTGGATCAGACTGTTCAATGAAGGACATGATCAAGTGCACGATGAACGAAGTGGACGCCCGTTTGTGGTTACTGATGAACTGATTCACACAATTGAAGGTTAAGCACAACCGTAAGATTAGACTTATTACCCTTGTTATGGAAGTCCCGAAAATCTTACGATCACAAATTCATGAAATTGCTACAGAGAAAATGATTCGAAAACTTTGCTGATGCTGGGTACCCAAAATTCTTACTGAACAACACAAAAAACAACGGATGGGCTCTGCACTTCAGTTTTTGACAAGCTACATTGAAGAAAGGCGACGGGTTTCTTTCTGGGTTAGTCACTGGGGAAGAAACTTGGGTATCGTACGACATCCCTGAGACAAAACGGCAATCACTGGAATGGAGGCACACTTCAAGCCTAACGAAGGTTAAGCCTAAGGAAACCTTGAAACCTCGAAATGTCATGTGAACCGTTTTCTGGGTGAGTCGTGTCACGGCTTGCATAGTTGGCTTTCCCATCTCTCCTCCGGTATCTTCCTTCCTGCACTAGAGGGCTTCATGGCTGTGCAACTAGGATAGAGGGCGCGCCCATCGGGACGCGGGACGGACGGCGGCTGTGTGAGAGGTTGTTGACGTGTGGAGCCGGAAGGAGGAACACCGACCCGGGGAAGGCAGTGGCAGTGCTTGGGCCGCTTCGGTCGGTGGCAGTATGGATACCCGGGATCGCTTGTGATTGGAATTTTGAGCGAGATGGCCTCTACTTGTCTGCCTAAAAATCAGATATCTTGCTCATGGAATTGGAGTACTGTTATGAAGTTTCCCCTGGTCAGCTTACGGTTCCTGGTATCCTGTAGCTCACACTGAATTTGTGTACATTCTTATCCTAAGAGTACTTGTTATCACAGGTTGCATATGTTATTTATCTAGTTCTGGAGTGATGTATCTTACTAATATTTCGTGTTGTGTATTTTGAGTTTTAGTAAGGCCGTAGTGCGGAGCCTCATATTGTCTGTTACGGCGTGGGCTGCCTGTCATGTTATTGTTCGTTGCAAAACGAGTTGAGCCACAGAAATGGCTAAAGTGGAGTAATTTTCTGTGCTAGTTGATATATATGTATTTGTAAGGTAGCTTCGCTACTCATGTTGAAAGCTTATTATTACTAAATAACCCATTGTACTATCAGTGGCGCACAAGACGACTATAGTTAGCTCTTTGTATGTTCTTTCTGGGCCTTAAGCCGTATTACACAACTTCATTACGTAAGGTGATCCTTGCTCTATATGTTGGCGGTAGTGGCACGGTGTGTACATCATTCTTATGATACGTATTAATTGCTCCTGCCAGTTAACTGAGATTGTGTATTGCTAAATACAAGTTTGCCTTACAGATTGCTTAACTTAATATTCAGTGTTCCTCCTTACCGCTTGTAAGCTGGGCCTGTTGTTCAGTAGTTGCCGGCTGTGTCTCGTAGCCACATCTTGCATCTAGGTCGTGCATGTTCAAATGGTATTTTGTTATTTGTAATTACCTGTCCTCTGTCTTAGGAAAGTCGGAGTATCGTAATTGCTTCGTGCAGTAAAATTAAGCAGGCAAATCGTTCTTGTATTTTCCATTATTGGAATTACAGGTGTTTTCATTTTTTTAAGAGAAACTTTCTGTTAATTGCTTTTAGTCTTAAGAATTCTTAGTAGAGAAATTGGCTCTGAATTTAGCCCTAACGGCGAATTGGTTCCAAACTTGTTTTAAAAAGAGAAAATTTATTTCACAAAAAAAAGAAGTAATCTACCATCTTGCGATTAATGCTTCACACTTGAGGGCCACTGCTGCCCTGTTTTTAAGAGACTTGGTATTTTTTTAATGATTTGGATTAGTTGTATTGGGTTTAAATTGCTGATTTAGTAAACATAATTGTAAATTAATGATTTTGGCCCTTACGGCAACTTGTTTGTAAAACGCATTAATAATTGAATTATGTCTGTGTCAATAAATATTTATGACAACAAAACTTGCAGTCATTAGAAATGGGCTATATCTTCCGTAGTTGCTCCCTCCCTACCAGTAGCATAGCTCACTGGGACAGAAAGGGCATTTTGCTGATTGATTTCTTACTACGAGGCCACATGGTTACTGCGAGATCATTAAGAAAATGCGCCGCAGAATACAGAACAAGTGCCAAGGATTACTGTCAAACCGTATTTTTTTTTCACGATAATGCCCGATCTCACAAGGCGAATGTGACCAAACAACTCTTATGCGAATTTCACTGGGACGTGTTTCATCATCCTCCGTACAGCCCGGACCTCACTCGTAGCGACTTTCATCTCTTTCATCTCAAATCTCCCCTAAGTGGTCAACACTTCAACAATGATGCCATGCTGAAAGAACTTGTTACCACATGGTTGAAGACTTAGGCGGCAACATTCTATGAAGAAGGCATACAAACACAAGTCTCCCGCTTTGACAAGTGCCTACAAAATTTCAGATGCTATGTACGAGGGCCATTCGGAAAGTGGTACCCGTTTGTGCAATAAAGAAACAGGAGTAAATATTAACACATATATACATTTTTATTGGATATATCATACATTGCACTACTTCTCCACATAATCTCCAAGCAAATTTAGGCATTTGTCATAACGTGTGACGAGTTTTTGTATCCCAGCGTCATAGTCCTCCACCGCCAGCGTTTTGAGATACGAAGTCATGCCTGGTTTAAGTTTGAATAATACAGATGGACGAGTCATTGTTCAGCGCTGGTGACGCAACTTCAACCTGTGGAGGGAGCAATACACACGAAGCCTGTCATTACAGACCAATTGCTGCGCTCCGTAGACGAATGCGTGAGGAAAGATCGGCGCGTCACAATTGATGGTTTCTGTGAGCTGTTTCGTCGTGAATCTCGAACAAGTGTTCACGAAATTTTCAGACACCATCTGCATTATTCAAACGTAAACGAGGCGTGACTGCGTATCTCAATACGCTGGCGGCGGAACACTATGACGCTGGGATAGTAGTATAATGCAGGCTACGGCGGCGTTCCTTTTTAAAAAGACAGGGAGGGTCGGTCAGTGCATAGTTGACAAAGTTCCTAAAACACCTCCCCTCTTTCATGCCTTCCCTCGGCGATGTTACCAACGCATTTCGTGCCAGTGCCCTGGTTTGTAAACAGGACAGCACTGCACGCGAGGTGCCGTGTCGATATGCAACTTCAGTGCATATCTAAAATCACTCTTTTACTAACCTTGTGTCTTCTGTCGTAGCTGATGTCCGATTGCACAGGTGAAGCACACAGGTCGCGCATCCGTAGTACCTGAAGTGATGCTTAAAGAAGTGTTTCACTACTGCACTACGAATAACTTTAGCATTTGTAGGATGCCAGTGCTTGTTTTTATTGAAGAAATGCCAGTGTATATCCAAGCACAAATATACAGACTGAGAAATATTAAATATATAAACGATACATAACGTATTAACTGTCCCTGGCCCGCAATGAACTGACATGAATGTGCAAGGTATCGCGGTCGGCGCTCGACTGACTGGCGCCAACATTGTTCAACTTATTAAAAAAAATATATACAAATAATTAAATCCTTGAATTAACCGAAATATAGCTTAGCACAAACGCATTACAGAAAGTATACAGATAATTTTTAATAGACATAGGAAAGTTAAATATTAATAAAAGAAGCTTAAAGTTTTGGCGGACAACTAGTATAGGCGGGAGCCAATCAGATCTCAACTTCCTATAGGGGCGGAGCTTTCCCACGGGATACAAGTTCTCTCTCTCACCCTTTTTGTTACGTCGCAAGAAAACCAAGAAAACTTCTTTAACACCTAATATATCGAGATGCGAAATAAATGGCTCCATGTCAGCCCCCTCACAATGCTCTTTCCAAAAAACGTTTATATTTGTTAATATTTACTCCTGTGTCTTTATTGCACCAAAGCTTGTGACTTTCCGGATGGCCGTCGTAGAAAAGTAACAGTTATAGATTTTAGTTCAAATGTTCAAATGTTTGTACAGTCTATGGGACTTAACTACGGGGTCATCAGTCCCTAAACTTACAAACTACTTATGAACTACTTACGAACTAGGACGGCACAAATATCCATGCCCGAGGGGGGATTCGAACCCCCGACCGTAGTGGCCGTGCAGACCGTGACTGGAGCGCCTTAGTCCCCTCGGCCACCGCGGCCGGCTAGATTTTAGTACAATATTTTATTATATTTATTATTTATTTATTTATTTATTTATTCATTCATTTTTAATTTTTTGGTATCTCTACACGTTTTTTTATATAACCGCTTGTTTTATATAACTCACTTTGAGCACGTACCTAGTATTTGTTCAAAAAAATGTTTGTTAAGCTTATGGGACTTAACTACGGGGTCATCAGTCCCTAAACTTACAAACTACTTACGAATTAACTTACACTAAAGACAGCACAAACTTCCATGCCCGAGGGGGGGGGGATTCGAACCCCCGACGAGATTTTTGTACAATTTTTTTTTGTATCTGTACACGTGTTTTATATATATATATATATATATATATATATATATATATATATATATATATATATTGTTTTATATAAATCACTTTGTGCACATACCTAGTATTTGACTTGACGTTGCGTGACAGTAGACATTTTCACTCCACTACTTGCACCATCTAATGGATAGAGCGCAGAGTTGAGGCATTTCCTCGCCTGCGAGTGGCGAGCGTAAATGCTCAAACATTCCGTGCCCGGCGCTTCGCACCTACCGCTAACGTAATAGTTTCGACCAGAGCGGCGGAGACGCCTCGTGCTCTGCCAATAACAGGTAATAACCGTGGCAGTGGGGGAGCGGCAATGCAGGGCATTTCCATTTGGCGGCTGCTCAGTTTTTCATTTTCCTGTAAAAGAATAGCGGGCCCGCGGTGGAATCCGGTCCCAGTTAAATCCAATTTCCTTGTAATATCACATGCATTGAGGCGGGCGGGCGCCCCCCCTCACACTCCTGTGCCCCTCCTAGACGCCCGTCAGCGCGGAATAAGCCGGCCGCTGCGGCGTGCCGCGGCACGCTCCATCTGGCCGCCGCCGCCGCTGCTGCTGCTGCTGCAGCTGCTGATGCTGATGCCGGGGTGGAACGGGAAATTGATTAAATGCGCAGCTCCGCCGCAGCTGCTGCCTCGCCGCAGGACGAGAACCACACCCCAAATTGGAGAGGGCGGCGGAAGAGTACCACCTGTTTGTTGCGATCTCGCAAGGTAGCAGTGCGCAATCTATGCTCTGGAGAAGTTACTGGGTATGAGGTCCGCCTGATATGCAAAACACTGTTTTTATTTGGCACCCAAACTAGTTTCAGCACCTCTGTGCCATTATCAGTGGGCTTTATTTTCTGCTTAATTTTTATTTTGTTGTCATGTGGGACCCTTTTTCAAAAAAAATGTCCAAATGTTTGTATAGTCTATGGGACTTAACTACGGGCCGGCCGCGGTGGCCGAGGAGACTGATGCACTTCAGTCACGGTCTGCACGGCCACTACGGTCGGGGGTTCGAATCCACCCTCGGTCATGGATATTTGTGCCGTCCTAGTTCGTAAGTAGTTCATAAGTAGTTTGTAAGTTTAGGGACTGATGACCCCGTAGTTAAGTCCCATAAGCTTTACAAACTTTTGAACATTTTTGAACTTAACTACGGGGTCATCAGTCCCTAAACTTACAAACTACGTATGAACTACTTACAAACTAGGACGGCACAAATGTCCATGCCCGAGGGGGATTCGAACCCCCGACCGTAGTGGCCGTGCAGACCGTGACTGAAGTACCTTAGTCTCCTCGGCCACCGCGGCAGGCGGACCCTTTTTATATACTTATTAAGTGGTAGCGTTGTCATGGTTTCTTTTGTTACATACTTCTTCTTCCGCCCTGTTTCGCATAGCACACATGTCATACACATATTTTTGTGGACTTTTTTAATCACAACCACTTTCCACTTTAAAAATTCGCCTGTTTACTTTGTTAAACTGCACCTGTGTCAGTTTAACAAAGTAAACAAGCGAATTTTTAAAGTGTAAAGTGGTTGTGATGAAAAAAGTCCACAAAAATATGTGTATCACATGTGTGCTATGCGAAACGGCGGAAGAAGAAGTATATAACAAAAGAAACCATGACAACGCTACCACTTAATAAGTATGTAAAAAGGGTCCCACATGACCACAAAATGTAAATTAAGCAGAAAATAAATATAAAGCCCACTGATGATGGCACAGAGGTGCTGAAACTAGTTTGGGTGCCAAAAACAGTGTTTCGCATATCAGGCGGACCTCATACCCAGTAATTTTTACTGCAAATACGGAAAAATTCTGGAGAAGTGTTTTTCTACATGTGGGTCGTCACCCCCAGGGAGTCGCAAGGTCAGGTGGGAGGAGCGGGGTGTCGTCGTCATAAGAGGAAGTAGTTGCACCACAAAATACAGGGCTCTTGAAAAAGAAGTAACAGGGTTTTTTTTTTTTTTTTTTTTTTTTTTTTTTTTTTTTTTTTTTTTTTTTTTTAATTTCAACTCCTGTCACGAAAAGAGCTAAAAAATTCTACTCCAGGGAGACCCGAACCATTGACCAAAGCCACCTCTCCGTGGCCTTTTTTTCTGTCTCCTTCCTCCTCTACAACTTGTCCTTCTGCTCACCAAATTCGCCTTCATCGGCGTTGGCTTCATCGGCCTTTGACTAAAGTAATGTATTCTTCTTCTGCACGTTAAGGTAGTGGACCTCTTTCCGCCTTGCAGTCCTCCGCAGGTAGGTGTGGAACTTCATCCAGAAGGAAACAAAATATATCGACAACTTCTGTCACAGGAAAATAATAATAATGAGAAATAATTAAAAAAATAAGAATAACTAAAGCAATATGATAAAGAAACTAACACTTCTGTATTCACACATGTCATTTTCAGCATACTGTCTACTACCAGAGTTCGTCTTCTCGTAAATTGGGTTTGGTTGATTTCCGTTGGGGATCAAATCTTCTTTTCGTAAAAATCACTAATCTCTGCCATTTTGAATCTGTTTTACTTTGTCCTCTCTTAACTCCGGTAGCGCCACGTGCCGAAATGACTATGCTCATCCTTCTTTGACATCCTCTTTCTAATGCTTCAGTAGTGTCGTCGGGTTCATCATAAACTAATATCGTTCGTTCGTCATATCTGCGTCAATTCTAACGCCACTGGGTAGTTGGCAAATAATGCTTTGGGGATGTTACCAGAATGAAACTTTCACTCTGCAGCGGAGTGTGCGCTGATATGAAATTGAGTCGTTTTGGGATAGCTCAGTGGTAGAGCGCTGGCCTGCGAAAGGTAAAGGTCCCAGGTTCGAATCCCGCTTCCGGCCACACAATTTTATTTTGCCAGGAAGTTTCATATCAGAGCACGCTCCGCTGTAGAGTGAAAGTTTCATTTTGGAAACATCGCTTAGACTGTGGCTAAGCCATGTCTCCACCATATCCTTTCTTCCAGGAGTACTAGTCCTGCAAGTTTCGCAGGAGAACTTCTGTGAAGCTTGGAAAGTAGGAGGCGAGGTACCGGCGGAAGTAAAGTTGTGAGGACGGGCCGTGAGTCGTGTCGGGATAGCTCAGTGGTAGAGCGCTTGCCTGCGACAGGCAAAGGTCCCAGTTTCGAGTCCCGGTTCCGGCAAACAATTTTAATCTGCCAGGAAGTTTAATATCAACGCACATTCCGCTGCAGAGTGAAAGTTTCATTTTAGTGTTAATTTTGTTCATGAAAGAGTTTCCCTGAAAACTTTGCTGTGACATATCTCTCAAAGTTTATGGTCCTTTCCTGTTCATGGAGAAAACGGTGACAGGACCATCCATTCAAAAAATGGTTCACAATTGGTTATTTCCTCAACAGGAACAGAATTAAAATGCCTTCATTTCCTTGCAAGATGGTTCTCTGCCTCATTTCTGTACCAACACTCAAAGTTACTACATGCCGACATTCCAGGGTGTTGGACTGGATGACGAGCAGCATGAAATCAACTTCATCAATCATGTCCTACAGCGTTTCTGGACCTCACACCTTGTGACTTATGTCAGTGTGGTTATGTAAAAGACAGTATTTCTAAACTCACTGTTGCCTGACACCTTTGAAAGTCTGCTACATCAAATTGTTAAGACTGTGAATTTGATAATGAGAACGCAGCTGATTTATTGTTGCAAGAAATGAGCCACTCTTTCAATATTTGCTCCGTAACTCGTTGTGTTCACATTGAATGTATAAAAAATTGGCCTTTTCTCTTTCCAGGACCGTGTCTATCTTTAATAGTTTGAAAGCAATAAATTTTTGAAATCTGTTCCTTCATCTTGAATAGCTCTGTAAATTATGTGATTAAAAGTAACCGGACACCTAGCTGAAATAGATTTACAAGTTCGTGGCGCCCTCCATCGGTAATGCGGGCATTCAATATGGTATTGGCCTACCCTTCGTCTTGACGACAGGATCCACTCTCGTAAGCTTACTTTGGATTTCTTGAAGAATAGCAGCCCATTCTTCACAGAGTGCTGCACTCTGGAGAGGTATCGATGTAGGTAAGTGAGGCCTGGCACGAAGTCGGCGTTTCAAACATCCCAAAGGTGTTCTATAGGATACAAGTCAAGACTCTGTGCAGGCCAGGGATGCTACTGTCTTGTAACCTCTCCGCCCACAGGCGGTGCATTATGAACATGTTCTCGATCTTGTTGAAAGATGCAGTCTCCGTCTCCAAATTGCTCTTCTTCAGAGAGAAAAAAAGAAGGTACTTCAAAGGTCACGACCGCACTACAACACCACCGCCTCCGAATTTTACTGTTGGCAATACACAAAGGCAGGTGACGTTCAACGGGCATTCACCATATTGTGTTCCGTGAGTACTGTGATTCGTAATTTCACAGAAGGTTTTCTTTCCGCTGTTCAATCGTCCAGAGTTTACGTCCTTACACAAAGTAGGCGTCGTTTGGCATTGACCTGCGTCATGTGTGACTTATGGGCAGCCGCTCGACCATGAAATCCTACGTTTTTCACCTCCCGCCTCTCATAGGTCTTGGAACAGATCCTGACACAGTTTGTAATTATTGTATGATGGTCTAGATAGACGCCTGCATATTTCACTGTACGATCATGTGCAAATGTCGGCGGTATCTGTCTGTCGACAGATGAGGTGGTACTGAATTCTTTTGGATTACAGCCATCATAATTAAATTTGAGAATTGCTTTGGTACAGCAAGTTAGAACCAGTAGGCGACAGATGGTAAAAGGTGGTGAGAACCATGACAGGTGCTATGAGTAGGTTGGGTTCCAATGAGCCGGCCGCGGTGGCCGAGGTGACTGAGGCGCTCCAGTCACGGTCAGCTTAGCCACTACGGTCGGGGGTTCGAATCCCCCCTCGGGCATGGATATTTGTGCCGTCCTAGTTCGTAAGTAGTTCATAAGTAGTTTGTAAGTTTAGGGACTGATGACCCCGTAGTTAAGTCCCATAAGCTTTACAAACATTTGAATTTGGTTCCAATGAAAAGAGTACTGGCAAGTTTGCCCGATTTCTAGGGAAGTCCCCGAACGGCAAGTACTGATGCCGATTGATTGGCTGTAGTACCGACGGTCACGACCCAAAACGCGCAAACTCTTTATTAATACTTAATAAACTAATTCTTTATTCCATGTCAAACTCAAGTTAGGTTACCTTTCAAAGCCAAGCTATGCCCTGACTAGATAACATACATTAAGTATTGCAAAATTAACAAACAAAATAATTAACATAAGATGGACGATGCACGGCGGCCATCTTTGCGCGACAAATTGTGTAGCGAAGGCAGCCTTGCATCGAACCGCCCCACAAGTCAATCCAGAACACGCACTCGTAGAAGTAAAATGTAGCTCTCGCATTTGTAGGCGGTCATAAGACATAATTATTTTAGAATAATGCAAAATAATAAAAGACAATGTGTGGCAAGTGTATATTTATATGCTGTCTGCTAGTTTTTTGCATTCTTTAAATAAATTAGCTGGCATCCCAAGAAATTCAGTATTATTGCGTAATTAGATCAGTTCCTGCCAATAGTTTAATAATTTCAGCCTCACTTCAAAAACTCAGACCTGTGTGCTATCAACTGCGTGCGCACGAGAGCTATAGAAGACTTCAGGTTGGTGAACTTCAGAATTCCTACTCTTCACATGGGGCAGTGAGGAGTAACTGCCGTGGTGGAGTAGCCGAGCGGTCTAAGGCACCTCGCTGCGGAGCGTGCGGTTGCTTGCCGTGGAGGTTCGAGTCCTCCCTGGGGCATGGGTGTGTGTGTTTGTCCGTAGGTTAGTATACCTAGGTTAAAGTAGTTTGTAAGCTACGGACTGATGACCACGCAGTTTGGTCCGATAGATTTACAAACATTTTTTTTGAGGAGTAACTGCAAGGCAACCCTCGCGTACACTGTTATTGCGGTACAAACGCAAACTATTGTGCATCATCTATGGCAACATGGAGGAGGAAACAAAATGATATAGGACAGGTTTACACTCCCTATAGAGTTTTTATGTTGTAGCTTCCGCATTGTATGTGTCCCTTCTAGTTTCCACTTCACTATCACATCAGAAAAAAGTGAACCTGGGGATGTTTAGGAATGTGAAAATCTCGCGTACTGACTTCTGATACCCAATAGTATGACCACGTTCGAAGCCTATGAGTTCCACGGATCGTCCTATTAAGCTTTCACAGTATCTAATGACTACTGAGGCCGCTGATACCTGCCAATATGTAGCAGTACAATGCACCTAAAGAGACAAAATTTATGTTTTTGAGGTTGTCCGGATACTTTCGATCACATAGTAATATATTCATTCACAATCGTATTCTTAAGTGAAATTTATTTAATGTTAAAATTACGGAGTTGCTTGAGTAACAGCAATTTTGTATCAATTAAGTAGGAATATATTGTTTTATAATACACTGTGTTACTGATGAAAAAGCGTAACGCCTGACATCTATTATCAGGAGCCAGTCGATAGGTAACAGAACGTTTTACGATAAGCAATTATGAAAAACTGAAAAACACGATCTAGTTACCTACGAATAGTCTATACCTTGGGACATTTCTTAATGAGCATAATTTGCTTCCGAGTTTTGCCCGTAATGCGAAACACACGTTAAGTAAAATATATTTTTTCCGTCGGACAATCTGTTCTATATGAAGACTTGAATAAAATTTAGTCCAACAATTTGAAAGAAGATACATTTATTTCCTTTGAGATACGTCTTTTTTTTTTTTTTTTTTTTTTTTTTTTTTTTTTTTTTTTTTACTGTTAGTGAGGAAGGAGGGTCGCCACTACATTTTTGTTTGGAAGGGATCGTAAGAATATTTTTACTTGGAAAAAGTGTCGCATATTCGAAAAGGTTGAAAAGTACTGCTCTTTAGTATTTGCAAGG